>CM053787.1:921487415-922169915 GCA_028749045.1 Cupressus sempervirens | reverse complement strand
GGGAGATCTAAGTGCTAATTTCGTTAGCAAATTTTTTGACACTAAGAAGATGGATCTTCTTGGTGAAATTTAATAATTGTGTAAAGATCAGATCATCAAGCTTCCTAATCTAAAATCCTTCTATTGCATACAAAAGATTAGAAGCACATGTAAAGATAGATCAAATCCAAAGATGATAAGAAGAAGTTATCTAACAAGGATGAAACACCTACAATTAAGCAAAAGAGGTACATATTCATGATTGGGGATTTACAATATCTGATTCACACTATGCCGAATATATGAAACATAGTTGGGATTGTAGCTAGATTTCAAGTTGGTCCTAAGGAGTATCACTGTGTAGCAATAAAAAAGATATTTTTATATTTGAAAGGAACACTTGATTATGTGATATGGTATGACAGATCAAATGATTTCACTCTATGTGCTTATAGTGATGCGGATTGGGAAGGAAGTATGGATGATAGAAAAAGAACCAGTGGTGGAGAATTATTTCTTGTAGGAAGATTGATTTCTTGGCTAAGGAAGAAACACGATTGTATTTCACAAAGTATAGCTAAGGTAGAGTATGTAGCAGCAACAAATAATTACAATCAAGTCATATGGATGAAGCAAATGCTAGAGGATATTGAGATAGAATTCTTAGAACCTATTGTCATATATTGTGATAACAAAAGTATAGTAAGTATGTCTAATAATATTGTATTGAATTCTAAGACTAAGCATATATCTATTACATATCATGTTTTAAGAGAGAAAGTAGCAGAAAAAGAAATCAAATTGGAGTATATCAGTACTAAAGAAAAAATCATTGACATCTTTACAAAGTCCATACCTAATGATACATTTGAGTACTTGGGAGATATTATTGGGGTTATGCCCCTACCTACTTTAGAGTAGATGATGTAGAGATTGCATCAATCTAGTTGTATAGAGCACTATTATTTTACTAGATTGAATGTTGATGCTTCCTATATGGGGGAGTATCTATGATGAGCAGTCATCAAGGACTCTTGGTAATTGTTCTTAAAGTAGTGTCTTTGGACACTTGATCTAGTTAAAGACTTATAGTAGAGAATTCACATAATGATGCCTTTGTCACTAATGTCAATGGAGGAGATATGTACACAAAAAAAATCTTTACCTTATTAGGGATATTTAGAACGATTCATGTAAGAAAGGAGAAGAAATATCTCTATAGGGGAGATATACAATATGGTTGAGAAATAATTAATTATTTTATTGTGGTCCTATTATTATTAATTTTTAAAGCCTCAAGGGTGACTCAAGGAATATTTTTGAGGACTTGGCATAAAGGAAAGAATTTTCCTTGTTTGTAAGAAGTATAGAGAATGTGAAGTGATCAAGGAAGTGTGAATAAGAGTAGATTATTTGGTAGATGTGAGTAAGTTTTCTAAGGGGATATTGAACAAATAGTTTGTGATATTGCATTAAGATCATAAGAAGTAGAATTTTGGTTGATAAGATAGAGAAAGTGGAAGGAGCAGTGCAATACAATTTTACTATTATGCAGGGAAACATATAGAGATCATTTGGATAGTGGGTTCATTGGACTTTCCCATAAATCTCTTTGGATAGTAGGTGCATCTGTCTTTTACAACTCCTAACAAGGTTGAAATCTCCTAAAATGCATTCAAAGTCTCCTAATAGGGGACTAACATGTACTAAATGTATTTCAAAGACTCCTAATAGGGTCCATTCTCTAACATGGAATATTTATATTAGTACCTCATCTTGTGGGTACCATTCCCATGAGGGATTTCCCTCTAATCAAGGGTTTCCCTAATTAACATATCTAGTTTCATTGTGCATGTGTATCTAATTTTGATTTCTAATTATATTTATCATATGTTTTAGATTTAATAAGTTTGATCATTTTGATAATAGTTGTATAACTTATTCACTCCCCCTCTTAGTTATATTGGTGGACTATATATTCTAATGGAATTTAGTTTGAAAATGTGAGTTTATTAATTATTGTAATGTAATGACAATGTCATGAGAGTCTCATAGGATTTGAGAGTGAAGAAATTGGATCTAGAGGTCTATGACATAAATAACCGTGACTAAACTCCCAATACCAAAATTTCCCTATATTGTGAATGTGGGAAATGTTCAAATTCATATCTCTTTTTGGAGAGGATTACATATTATGATAATAATTCATTATCAAATTTGGCTATTGTATCTAGTTAACAATCTAATTGGTTTTGGTTTTGTTGGTTGTGCAAAAAAATTTGTAGGAAAAAGGGGAGAGTCAAATGATTAGTTTAACCAACAAGGACGATCTTGATAAATAATTTTCTAGTACTTTGGAAGGATTACTAGATAGTATCATGAAGATTTTTTTTTAAAAACTAGGTAGAGTTAGCATTCTGATATTAACCATAAAATATTCATGATATTAAATATAAAATCTACATCTAGAAGCTATGTATGCTTTTATATTTAAATACATTCTTGGCTTGATTTTGGAATTCTTCAAATTCAATACTTGCTCGAAAGAGATCTAAGCCAACATGTGAGATTGAATTATTGAGTTTATGGTGCTTAGATAGCTTTTGACAATAAATCTATCAAGCCTCTTTACAATGTGAAAAAAAACTTTTCTTCTATTCTTCTATATGTAATTGGCATTATTTTGTGGGTTAACTAGTAGGCTATTCCTTTCAAACTAATCTCTAAACTCTATTGTAACTTGTGCTATGATCTATGAGTCACCATTGTTTTCAACTAAGTTTAGAAGTGCATTAAAGTAACCTCCAATGAAAAAGTTCTACATATGGTTTATTTCCATGTATGTGCCAAATTCACTCTAGAACTCTTTTGTATCCATTGTTTTTGTTGGTCCATAGACATTAATGAGTGTTAGATGAAGACTGCTTCTAAAGCTTTATATTTTTTTCATTATCCTTTTTTTTTGACAAAGTCTATTTTCCTAGGGTTCTTTATGATTCCTATACCTCTTGACTCTCTAGTTGATCCTACTAATTCTAACTTTGAGTACCCCAACTTCCTTCTAAGTCTATCTCCTTCATTTTTATTCAACTTAGTTTCTTGAATTAAAATTAATTTAGAATCGAAGAGGGTTAGATTATGCTTTAATAAGTTCTTATTTATAGAGACATTTTGGCTCCTACATTTCCATATTGTTATCCTATTTTTTTGGTAGGAAGGAACATACCCTTCCCTACATTCGATATATCTTTTATCTTCTTTTGGTTCAATACCTTTTGTATGGTACATCTCAGCTTAGCCAATGACTTCTTGCATCATGTTTTCTTTTTCTTTCCAAATTTTGATGTCTCTGTTCCATCTTGGTTAGTTGAAATTTGATGCAGAGGAAAGGGTGATGGACCTTTTATATAAGATAGGTTATTCAAATTTGGCTTAGAAACCCACACTTTTCCAAAAGGTGCACAATGGCTTTATAAGACTTTACCCAACCAAGACTCTTCACAATGAAAAATAATGTTATATTTGTACTGTTTCATGTATATAATGATGGATTAATATGGTTTTACAATTCCTAGACGTATTTTCCACTCATAGTAGCAAAAAGACTATAAACTAGCCTAAAGAGGCCTAAAAATCAACATTTTTCCCTTGTTGCCCTGTAACACAAAAGTTTTCCAAAGGATGGAACAAATAAATGGTATATTGGGATACCCTCTTAGCCCTACCACAACATACTACAAGATTTTTATGGACTCCTTCGGACCATGTATGACTTTCCTCACTATGTGACCCCAAAATGCACCAAAATAGGGTGATTTAACAAAGAAACTAACACATAGAAATATCTCCAAGTTATCAAACCTTGGAAAGTATCATTAAATAAATAAAAACCTCTAAATACAAGAGGAAATCAACACACTACTCTTGTAACATCAAAACCCCAATTTAATGTCTTCAAAGTCTTGATTTGAGGGTTTTTCCAAACTATTCTAGACTTATTTGGTGATTCATTCACCATTAATATGTCAATATATGATTATAAAAATCATAAAAACACCTTTCCCTTAAGGCCAAAATCTCGCCGTTGTACTTGTACCAACATTTTCAATAGGAAAATACCTAGCTACAACCTTGCGATCACACTCTCAATCAATTTAGTGCATGTATCAAGTTAGATTCATATGATACAAGGTTAGTATACATCATTCCATATATTCTATGCCATTGAGTCCATCAGATGGGTGTTAGTTACCAAGAAAGATTCAAAACAATGAAAAGAAAACTCAGAAATCCAAATTATTTTGCTGATCATGAAAGTATACTCATGTAAAATAACTCTCAAACCCTCTAAAATGTGTAAAAAATATTGATAATAACCTATTGAAATCTTCCAAGACTTTTCTAATAAGATCTCCAATCAAAACAAGAAGTAACAAGGCAAAACAACATAATTGCTGATCCAAAACATGAATTTCATTTACTCTTTATGTTGTCTGTACACTCTAGGATTTCTTTCCATACAATGGAGTTTCAAATTTAAAAAAATCAATATCAACTTCCTCAACTTCTTCCAATTAGATTGAGGGAGTAGGTAAGTGTTTAAACTACCAAAACTCCATTTCCTCCTAAATGACTACTAACCATTATGCATAGAGAATTTGAAATTTTGAATATGAAAATGAATTAAAACTCATTAAATGTTCTCACTAAGGTGTTTCCAACACATAGGAGACTTATTTAAACTTATTTAAAATCAACTAACCTCCCAAAACCTCCTAGACACATTGGGACACTAATTGTCTAAATTACATTTATTTAATTCTTTCAAGGATATTATTTCATTCAAAGCCATTTCATGGTATTTAAACCATTATAGGAGCCAATAAATCATAGTTGATATGGTTGTCATCATTTAGGATTCCTTTGAGCTCCTCATACCTTTGAATGTGATTAAGTGTCTTCCATTCCTTCATAGTGTTCATAATTTTCTTGTTGTTCCCATGTGCTTGCTTTTTATTCCTAAGTGCCCCTACACCAAAATGCCCAATTTGTCAGTATATTTGGTGGCATTATTGGTGCTTGTTTCTATTGTTTCATCCTCTTTAATTTCTTCATCTCCTTTTAGTTCTTGTAGTTTTTTCTCCCCTATCTAGGTTTCTTTATTTTCAGTTTCTATATCTTGTGTATTACTTGTCATCTCTTTTGTCACCTCTTTTTTTCTTATTCTAATACATCTAATACCCTAAACTCTTCCCAAAATTAAATTTCCTCTATGTATTTCCATATTTTACTTGATCTTTTAATACTATTTTCTATGTTTGATGGACTTTCTAAATTGATCTTACTCATGAAGAAATCCACCTCTATTGGTAGAAGTCTCCTCTTCATGTTTTCTACTTTTCAATTGTGATTATTTGGAAATTTATCTATTTTCTCAAATGGATCCTTCCCATTTGATGGAATTTTCCAAAACTTTAGAGAGATGCATTTCCCTTCCTTTTTTCTCTTCCTAATTATAATACTTCCCTATTTTGATGAAGCTGGGAAGATGGTGGTGTACTAAGATTGTGGTTATGTCTATTGTATAGATCTAGCCTTTTCCTTTTCTATTTGCATCTTTGTTAATAATGTCATTTCAAAATATTTCTTCCCATGATCTAAGATTGGATCATTCACACTATCTACTAGTCTATTAGTATGTGTTATTTGGGTGGTACTTTCCATCCTTTCTATTGTTCCTTGAATCCTTAATCTCGGTGCTACAATTGTTACTTGCATTCCTTGTGATTCTCTAATCAGATGCCTATTATTATTTATATGAGTTCCTCTCTAGGCTATTGTTCTAGAGTTCTCTCCTAGATTTGTATTTGGGATTTGACTTGTTTCTATTGGAATTATAATAGGAAAGGTAAACTCTATTGTGGGTGGGGTGGTAGTGGGGGGGTGAATCAGTGTTTAAACTTTTACCCATAAAAACATTCACCATACATCCATCTCATAATTCAACAAGTAAATTGAAATACCATGTAAAGTATATACATCTAAAGTATGTTAAACAAGTAAGCATCCACATATGTATTACACAAGATATGATTACCCATAAACCTTCCAATGAGAAGGTAAAACTGTGGTGGGGATGACACCGACAAATATTCACTACTATAGTAATAAAGTGTATCTAATGAAGGTTACAATGTTTGATCATGAAACATGATCTACCCTATGAAAGGTTTGTCCTATTAAAATCTCACAAAGACTATTAGGTCTTACCTTGCTAAAGGATTTCAACACCCTATTAGAAGTGTTCCTGATCAAAGGACTTTAACTCACAATTAAGTAAACACCTTGTTAGAGGATTTCAATATAGTCTGTTGGGACTACTCTATTAAGAGATTTAACTGATTCACATGTTAGAATGTCTCAGTAATGATCTTGTGATTATCACTTTGTTGCTTGATGTCAAATCATCTCTACACTGATGTATACTTGATCCTTTTTAATAATATGTCTCTCTACTATCCACTATTTCCTTTCCTCTATTCTCCTTTAACTGATTCTACAATGAAACTCAAATCATAATACCTTGGTTATGATGAATTTCCTATTTTCATATAAGAACTCTCCTTCTCTACTCTTCTCTCACCTTTGAATATTTTGGGTTTGTCCTCCTTAAGAAGACCTAGGTGACTTAGGCTTAGGTACGAATCAATGTCTGTGATTCACCATATTGCCACTTAAAACTTCCATTTTTCTAATTGGATTCATGTAATACATAGGGATTCATACTCAAGATTTCTTCTTATCAACAAAAGATCATAAATCAATCCTTAAGTCAGCTTACAAATCATTTACATAGTAGTTTTTGCCATTGCAAACAACTATGTCAAAACTTTGTTACTCAAAATTTGAAGTCCTTGGTGCTCGGCACTAACTATGACTTTAATACTATCACTCAACATCTAAATGACTTGGCATGCACTACTTTCTTGACACCCGAATCACTCAACACATGCTATCTTCTCGACACTTGAATGAATCAACACATGAGTGACTCAGCACTCATTGTTTACTTGGCATACTCTAACTTATAAATTGTACTCAACATATGTTACTTGTTCAACATGAACTAAGTAAATGACTTAAGTGTATAGACACTCACTTGTCAAAACCAATCTAATATTAACAATCTCCCTCTTTGACATGAGTTGCAAAAACAATTGGTCATGCATTAATGATCTTGTCCTTATGAGCATAACATAGATATCTATTCGGCTTCTATATAAAATTTAAACATATCAAAATTTTGTAACACATGACTTATCATTCATACCTCAAAATTTTAGAACTCCCCTAAGTTTATTATTCAGTTCAGTTCAGTACTATGTATCAAAAATCTTTCTCCCACTGAGTAGATTTGTATAAACTTATACTCTTTCTCTATTTCTTTTTGAGCTAATATTGCTCATTTTTTTACTCTGTTCACTTACTCCCCCTTGGATTTTTCTCTCTCTTTGCTCTGCTTTCTCCTCCATTACTCTTACTCCCCCCTTTTTTGACACTTATGGCAATGGGTTATTCACTAATAGTTTATTTGTCCAAAAAAATTTGATGGACCTCAAATATAATCTTTAGAGTTGCATACCAATTGTTAAAAGCTACCTCCAGAGATTTGAGTTGGATGGCCAGCTTGACAACAAGGTGGACTAAACCTTTCAATGTAGAAAGATGAGAATCTTTCTGCATAAGAGTTTCAACATAGCCTAGCTCCTTGTGCAATATCTCCATGTGTGGAGTGAATGTTGACTGGATTCTGATCAATTTAGCCCAAAACTTGCTTCTACTCATGATCCCTTCTAAGTACTTTATTTTTCTTCTTTTCTAGGGCCTCTTGTAATATACCCATATGCATAATTTTAATTATTACTAAATCAAATTTAGGCAATACAATCTCTTCATCTAGGATAACAACACCATATATAGTTACCTCTTCTACCATAGATGAGCTAGGATTCGATCTTGAAAATTAAAATGGTGTAGCATCTATGCTTAGCCTCTAAAGTGACTGACTAGGAGTAGTAGCAGATTCTTGTAATTTCACCAGTGCTTGAATTTCTAGTTCTTCCTCTGGCTTGGATCTCAATCTTAACTCTTTAGTCTTGGCCTTTTCTTCCTCTATAGTTCCAGTTGCACCTTGGTATTGTACTTGAGGTGTAGGTGTATCTACCTCACTTACTTGGCCTTGAGTTCCTTCATTCTCTAGTGTCTCTACCTTGTCTTCTCCAATTGTCTCATCCTTATCTTTTTTAGGTTCTCTCGTATTCATTGAGACTGGAGTGTCTTGCATAAGTGTACTAACAATGAAACTTGTTTCCTCCTTCCTTTGATATACCACTATAGGTTGTGAAGGTTGTAGACTTGTTACTTCAGGAGTGACTAAAGGTGTGTCTATTGTTTGCACTTTCTCCTTTTCAGTTGATGCAAGAGCATCCTAGGTGTAAGAGCAATCTTGCATCACCCAAAAATATTTCATTTTTAGTCTTTCCTATTTTAATGAGGACTAGTAGATAAGGTGGTTACTATTTACTGAAACTTGCTATTATTAATAAGTTTATCATATGAGCTCAAAATGGTCTCATTTTCTACAAGCTGATTCATTGTAGAGTTGTAAGAATACTATAAAAATCTCATTTCTTGAGCATAAGTATTGGAAAAGTTATTGCAAATTTTCAATGGAGAAATTTGTAGAAAAATATTTTGGCTCATTGTTGGAGGCCTTATAGTGCCTTGAATAAGGTTTGAAAACTCAATGGAAGGGTGCTACCATCATTTGTATCTTGTAGATCAGGAGATGACATTTCCAAAAAGTTGTTATAATAGCCAATCGAAGCAACAGTTCAAGAGTTACGGCTTACCAAAGTTGGCCTACTCAAAATATCTAAAATAATTGTCAAAGATGTATTTGACTGACTCTATATGTATTGTTAGGGTCTGTCAACCCTAGATATTAAGTTTCAATGTCTAAAACCTTCCTTAACAACATAAAATTGTCAATTTAAGAAAGGCACGGACATTGTCTAGGACAACTCTATGTGGTAGTTCTTGCAAATTACTATAATGAAGGCACACATGTGGGATAAAATATTGTACTTATGAATTCTATAATTCCACATTTACAGTGCAAATAAGAAGTCCATTTTTTTTCTTTCATTTTTTGTTGTTTCTTTGTTTTTTTTATGTTTTTATGATATTAAGAGGAGCACCTTTCATCAAGGGTATCAGAGCTAGAGTTCTTGAGTATTTGGATAGATCACCAATTGTGAGGAAGTTAACACTAGGAGTGTGGTTTGGGATGAGTGTGTAGATAGATCATCAATTGTGAAGCATTTTAAACTACGCTTTCAATAGAATTGAGAAAATGCCTCCATGAAGAGAGCATGGTGGAATAGCTATAGGTGTTACACTTGAGAGTCCCTGAGCCCTCGAAAGACAAATGCAAGCATTAGAAGAATAAATCTATAGAGGATAAAATCTTGCTATAAGAGATGAAAGTGACAATGAGGACGAAGTAGAAGAAAATGTCAAAGTAGAGGTAGTTCTAAACCCAAAGGAAGAGAGGCCTTTTAGGGCCATCTCCAAGATTGGAAAAATACCTAAGTTTGAAGTTCCCACATTTTTGGGAAATCTTAATCTAGAGAAGCTGATCAATTGGATCAATGAACTAGAGGAGTATTTTGAGTATGAAGATATTGAAGATCTTGATAGGGTCAATTTTGGAAAGGAAAAACTAAAGGGGCTTGTAAAAATCTAGTGTTAGGAGGTTAAATTGGAGTGAAATAGAAAGGGAAAGGACAAATTACCAAATGGGAATGGATGGTAGATAAACTAAAGTGATAATTTATTCTCATGGATTATGAGCTTGATTTATTGAAGAAAATGAAAGGGTTGAAGGAAGCAGGAAGATCTATTCAAGAGTATACCAAAGAGTTCTACCAAGTTCTCATTAAAATAGGCCATGCAAAAGTTGATAAGCAAAAAGTGGCTCGTTATCTTTATGGGTTAAGGCTGAGAATTAAGGATGAGCTAAGTCTAGTTTGAATGAACAACATTGAGGAGGCATACCAATTTACCCTAAAAGTTGAGGAGAAACTGAGCAAGAAGTTTGACAACAAGAATAGTGGAAGAGGTCACAGTGGAAGATCTAGCAGATGATCTTATGGAGGCCATAAAAGTGATCAGAAAAACAAGGATGAGGCTGGAAGTAGAAATCAAACCAAAGGGGAAATGATTCTAATAATTTCCATGATTAGTACAATAGAGATTAGAGAGCAAGAGGCAGAGGACAAGGATCTAGAAGAGAATGTTTCTGTGGGAAATTTTTTCACCTTGGAGAAGAAGGGCATAGTTCATTTGAATGTACCCAACACCAAGGAAGGACAAATCAAAGAATAAAAGGCCAAGCCAGATTTGTACATGTTGATAAAGATGCCATATCATCACATTCTGAAGATGTTGAAAGAGGAGAAGTCCTAGTTAATAGAAGAGTCCTGATGAGTGGTGAAAATGAGCTTGATCAAAGAAGGAGTTTGTTTTGTACAAGGTAAAAATGTGAGGATAAGTGTTGTGATGTGATCATTAATGGTGGAAGTACTAACAATTTTGTGTCAAAAATGATTGTCACCAAGTTGAAGTTGAAGAGATAGAAACACTTGCGTCCATATAGTATTTCTTGGGTGCAAGACCACAAGGTCATGGTCAATGAGTAGTGCTTAGTGAAGTTCAAGATTGGAGGCTACTAGGATAAGGTACTTTGTGATATCATAAATATGGACATATGTCATATGTTGTTGGGTAGGCTATTGTAGTTTGATAAGCATGTTGTGCATGATGGGAAAACAAATACCTACACTCTGACCAAGGATGGAGTAAAACACAAGTTGAAGTCATTGAAGGAGAAAGAAGAGATGCTATGTAGTGCTACCAGAATATGTTCTGTTGATGGAAAAGAGTTTCTCAATGGTATGAAGCATGAGCATATGTGTTTTTCTATAATTCCTAAAGATAGTAATAAATAAGTATAGGAGTTACCTATAGAAGTTGTAGATATGTTGGGAGAGTTTTTTAATAGGGTGGTTACTATTTATGGGAACTTGTTATTTTTAGTAAGTTTTTCATATGAGCTTAGAATGTTCTCATTTTGTTTAGGAAGGTTAATTTTAGAGTTGTAAGCTTACCATAAAATCCTCATTGCTCAAGCATAAGTATTGGAGAAGTTATTGTAGATTTTTGGTGGAAACATTTAGAGAAAAATCTTTAAGCTCACCGTTGGAGGCATTTGAGTTCCTGGATGAGGTCTGAAAACTTGATGGAAGGGTGTTGGAACCATTCCAAGCCTATAGATTAGGAGCTAGCATTTTTGAGAAGTGGTTATAATAGCCAATCAGAGAAATGGTTTGAGAGTTATGGCCTTCTGAAGTTGAGCTACTCGAAATATCTAAAATAATTGTCAAAGATGTATTTGGCTGAATCTATATGTATTGTTAGGGTATGTCAGCCCTAGGTATTTAGTCTAAATGTCTAGAACCTTCCAAGGTAGCATAAAATTGTCTATTTAAGAAAGGCCTAAACATTGTCTAGGATAGTTCTATGTGGTAGTTCTCAACTTAATCTTGTAGATTACTGTAATAAAGGTGTCCTTGTGGGTTAGCATATTGTACTTGTGAATTCTATAATTTTTCATTTGTGACACAAATAAGAAGTCCATTTTTTCTAGAAACAATATTCCACCAAGATAACTAAGTGCAGGGTGGGGTTGGGGTGTGGGGGGGGGGGGGAACAAGTTGTGTGAATCAGTTATCCAACAATTAAAATAGTTATCTTCATTTAAAAAACCTAACCATTCAATCAAAGTAAACAATAACCATACAAAGATGCAGATAGAAAATTACACTAGATATGTTGACTAGGGAAACCCTTGATTGTTGGGAAAATCCCAATGGGAGTGATGCCCACAAGATGATGTACTAATATATACATTCCTTGTTAGAAAATGGAGCTTGTTAGGAGTCTATTACAACATTTATTACACTGACTCCCTATTAGGAGACTTTGAATCCCTATTAGGAGATTCCAACCCTATTAGGAGTTGTGGTATAATGTATTCAAGAAGAGCCCACTGTCCAAACATGTAATTTCAACTACAAGAAGAGCTCAAAGCTCAAACAAGTAATTTACTATTATCTTCTTCTTTCCTCTGTCCTTTCCTCTATCCTATCAATTGAAACATTCACTATCAAATGTTGTAGACTAGGTGACAAACCTTGGTTCCAAATACCAAACCTTGGATTAGTTAGCAAAACCTCGGCAATCAAGTTTCTGTCACTTCTGTACTGCTCTGCTCAACTTCATATTCCACACTCTTTGATGATTTCTAAACATTCACAATTTTAATTATTCCATATCATTACATACCATGCTAAAGTAAAATTTCCTTTCTTTATACCAAGTCCATAAAACAAATCCCTTAGTTGACTATTAGTCCTTCTCAATCAATTATTATAGGACCACATTAAGAACACATTACACTTAGCAATAACCTTAATCTTCCATCTTGCAACTTCAATAAATATTCATACATGCAATATTATGATGAGTGAGCTTAGCCACATGATCATCAACATGTCTTCTTCATGTTCTCTACCGTGATTGTCAAGATATAAAATCTGCTAAGAGACATAACAAGTTTACCAGGACATGCCTCTCTAAACTCTATCTTAGAACAAACATCACAAAAACTTACATAATTTCTTCTAGACTTATCCTTTCCACTTATAATGTTGATTAAATATACTAGATACTTAGAAGCATCTCCCATAACCTAGGGTGATTATCATGCTCAACTAGCCATTCGTACCAACTTAATCTTTTGATTGTTCTTTTGTTAGATACCATAGAAGACATCAAACATGCTATGTTGACATCAATGAAAAACTTAGTCATGAATGTAACATATCATCAACATTCATGCTTCCCACCAATCTTCCAATAATCTACCCCTTTGGCATTGATGACAACATAGATGAAAAAAAATTAGTTCTTAGAATACCAGCAAAAGGCTGCCAGTCTTCAAATCCTCTTCATCAACCATACTCCCCCATTGATATATCTCAAAGTTCTCTATACCAAACTATTATTAAAAATTCATGCCAAAATTTTCCTTTAACATACTTCTCCCCTTATTATAATGTTTTTCATGCAATACTTCTCCCCCATTGATATCAATGTCAAAGGTTTCTACAACCATCATCTCTGCATCAAATTCTACAACAACTGATACTTATTTAGCTTTAGTGTCAAAATAGCTTTTCAAAAAAACATCAATAAGAGTCCTAAATGACTTTTTCCATCATAGATACTCCCCTACACAAGAAGCATCAGCATCTAGTCTAGACAAACAATGGTTCTCTGTTACCTTGGACTGATGCAGTTTTGCTTCTTCTACTTTGATGTAGGAAGGGGCATGACCCCATGCATACCTCATATATACTCAAAAGCCTCTTTGGGAAGAGGCTTAGTGAATATATCTGCAATCTACTCTTCTGTGCCCACATACTCCAATTTGATTTCCTTTTCTACAACTTTTTCTCTTAACATATTGTACTTAGTAGAAATGTGCTTAGTCCTTGAATGCAATACTATATTCTTAGACATATTTACCATGCTTTTGTTGTCACAATGTATAATAATAGGTTCACTAATCTCTATCCTTATATCCTTCAACATCTACTTCATCCAAATAACTTGATTGCAATTATTTGCTACTGCAACATACTCTTCTTCTTTTGTACTTTGAGATGTACAATCCTACTTCGTGCTTAATCAAGAAACCAATCATCCTCCAAGAAAGAAAGCTCCTCCACTAGTGCTCTTTCTTTCATCCAGACTACCTGCCTAATCTACATCAGTATAAGGACTTAGAGTAAAATCATTAGATATGTCATACCACAATCCAAACTCAGATTTTCACTTTAGATATCTAAATATCATTTTTATTGCTACATAATGTGCTTCTCTAGGATCAGCCTAGAAACTTGCAACAATTCCAAATGCATTTTCTATATCCGTCCTTGTGTGATTCAAATATTGCAATCCTCCAATCATAGATTTGTACTTCCTCTGCTTAATAATAGGTGTCTCATCCTTTAGAGATAACTTGTGTCTAGTTACCATAGGTGTTCCAATGGGTTTACATGTTTCCAAACCAAACCTTTTTAGTAATTCTTTCAAGTACTTACTCTAAGAAATAAAGATTCCTTCTTTATTCTATACAATCTACAATCCTAGGAAATATTTCATCTCTCCTATCACACTCATTTCAAATTGTTTCTTCATTTATTTTGAAAATTTATTACCTTCATCATTACCTCTAAATATAATGTCATCAACAAATATTACCAAAATTATCAAACCATCATTAGTTTCTTTCCAATATAGATTACTATCTACCATACCTCTACTATATCCAAGCTTTGTCAAATGCTTGTCTAACCTCGCATATGAAGTTTTGGGTGCTTGCTTCAATCCATATAATGCTTTCCTTAGTATGCATACAATATCCTTGTCATCTATAAAGGACATCCTTCAGGCTTCTCAATGTATACCTCTTCTTCAAGTTCTCCATTTAGAAGTGTTGACTTGAAATCCATCTGATATACTTTGAATTTCTTTTGTGCTACAGAGGCTAAGAATAATATAATCACTTCTATTATAGCCATTGGAGCATAAGTCTCCTCATAATCTATTCCTTCTTGCTATGAGTAACCTTTACATACCAATCTTTCTTTGTTTCTTACAACTTCTCCTTGCTCATTCATCTTGTTCCTGAATACCCATTTAGTTCCTAGCACATTCTTGTTTGTAATTCCTATGTCTAATTCTTTTCTATCTGATCTAATTCCTCTTTCATAGCTTGCTTCCAATATTTATCTTTACATGCTTCATCTACATTCTTAGGCTCAACTTGAGATATCAAGCATAGTTATTCATTCACTCTACTTCTTGTCATCACACATTTTTCTTTTCTTTCGATGATCTATTCAAATGGGTGATCCTTTATCATGTTCCTTCCTGAAGTAGGAGTCGTTATCTCAACTCTTGGCTCTACCAAAGGTTATGAGCTTTGTTCCTACCTTTTCTCTCCTTTATTTTCCAAGTTATTGTTAGTCTCAAGAAATACCTCATCATTCCTTGGCTTAGTAATAACATCATCATTTAAATTGTAATCAACTATTCTTTCTTAATTTTGAATTTTCATCAATTCTCACATTTACACTTTCCATAATAGTCACTAAGGCTATTTATTCTAATACATGTTTTCCATTAACCAATCTAGACTCATTAACACAATCTTTCAAGGATCTTTCCATACTTTCTCTAAATTCCTCAAATTTATTAGAAAGTAGATTATTTTTGCTTTTCTTAATCTCTTAGGACATTTACTTGAAAAATGACCAAACTCTTTACATGTCCAATAGAAAAAAAATTTCTTACCTTCATGTTCTCCTTTTATAAGAATATAAATACCTTCTTTTATCTTTATGTCATCTTCTGTTCTAGATCTATCTTCACTTGTGCTACTACTCCCTTGTATATAACAGAAGGATTTTGGATCTATAAACTCAATACTATACTCTTTACACAAATCTAATAATTCACCAAGAATTTCCATAACTTGGGTGTCAAAATTTCTTTTGTCAGATGTAGTACTATCTTCTTTGAATATGTTCTCCATCGATCTCCCAAAGGTATTAAACTATTTATTTAAGGACCTAATGTTCTGATACCAATTTTTAGAAACAATAGTCCAATCAGATATCTAACAATTAAAATTCTTATCTTCATTAAACAAACTTAACCATTCAATCAAAGTAAATAGGAACCATACAAATTTATGCACATAGACAATTACACAAGATATGTTGACTAGGGAAACCCTTGATCAGAGGGAAAATCTCGATGGGAATGATGCCCACAAGAGGATGTAATAATATATATATTCCTTGTTAGAGGATGGACCCTGTTAGGAGTCTATTATAAAATTTAGTACACTGAGTCCCTATTAGGCGACTTTGAATCCTTGTTAGGAGATTTTGACCCTATTAGGAGTTGTACCAACCCTATTAAGAGTTGTGGTATAATGTATGCAAGAAGATCCCACTGCCCAAACATGCAATTTCAACTATAAGAAGAGCTCACTGCTCAAACAAGTAATTTATTGTTATCTTCTTCTTTCCTCTGTCCTTTCCTCTATCTTGTCAACTAGACCGTTCACTTTTAGAACTTGTAGATAAGGTGATGAAGCTTAGATCCAAATACCAAATCTTTGATCACTCAGCAAAACCTCGACAATGAAGTTTCCTTCACTTCCATACTCCTCTGCTCAACTTTGCATTCCACACTCTCTGCTACTTTTCAAACATTCACAATTCACATTCATTCATATCATTACATACCATGATAAAGGAAATTGTCCTTCTTTTTTATCAAGTTCATAAAACAATTCCCTGAGTTGATTGTTAGTCCTTTCAATTAATTATTATAGGACCACATTAAGAACATGTTACACTTAGTGATAACCTTAATCTTCCACCTTGCAACTTGAAAAATGTTTTGTACACATAATATTATGATGAGAAAGCTTAGCTATTCCATCCTGAACATGTATTCTTCATGTCCTCAACCTCAATACTCAAGATATCAAGTCTATTAAGATATTTAACAAGTTTACCAGAACATACCTCTATAAACTCTATCTTAGAATAAACATCACCAAAAATTACATAACCTCTTCTAGACTTATCCTTTCTTCTTTTGATGTTAACTACATATACTAGATACTCAAAAGTATCTCCCATAAACTTGGTTGGTTATCATACTCAACTAGTCATCCATACCAACTTAATCTATTTTTTGTTCTTCTATTAGATACCACATAAGATATCAAACATGTTATGTTGACATCAATGAAAAATCAGTCATGAATGTAATATATCATCAAAATTCATTCTTCCAACCAATCTTCAAAAAATCTCTCTAATCTTTCAACAATTTTTCTCACATTTGCTTTTTTTTTTTTAATGTGTTTAAGGTATTAAGGGGAGCACCCCTCATAAGTAGTTATTGTATCCTATTTTTTGAATTTCATCTACACTCACCAATATAGGGTTGTCACATAGTCTAGCCTAGATAGTGGTCTTAAGAAGTATTTGTTGGCATTAAGTTATAATTTCCATTACTGAAGACACTTATTCATTTTGTGTGGTTATTGAGCTCATCACTTAGTTTCCAATATCTACTAAGTATTCCAGTGATAACTACATTTTGCAGTTCACACTGAGCATTTCAAAGGCTATGAAGTGAATACGAACAATATGAAGTCTAGAAGTTATCATTGAGCACTCCAATTGTTACTGAGCTTCACAATGTTTTCCAATAAATTATTCGATATGATGAGAAGCTAGTGTAAACTGAGTGATGGATGAGTAATATTTACTAAGTGTAGCAAGGTAAACACAATATTTAGTATCTGAAGAGTGACACTATATCTACCAAGTTCACAATGGAAAATTATTGCTTGAACAACCCATTTTGATCACAAAAAATATGATTCATAAGATCATGCATATCCCAATGCTTAATAAAGTCAAAACCACAAAAAACCTAGGTTGGGATGAACTCTAGAAGAAAACCCTAGCCAAGTGGGATGGAAGGGGTTTGAAGATTAATAATGTGACTCATGTGGAGCTTAGGTTTGGCATACACATTATTACACACAAGATTTATAGCTCAAGTTGATTAAATAGTGTGCCATGTGAGGCTATAGATTTAGCTTATAAGGTTGTGAAGAAAAACCTAGAATTTGATTTGTCAGAGTTGCTGTTAAAGAAATTGAACAAAAACATGGATAGCATTAGGTCTTCCAAAAAAACCCATACAAATTTGGTTCATTGTTGACATGTCTTTTCTTTTATGTGCAATTTTTTTCCCCATCTAAAGGTTTTTTTTGTGTGGAGAAAAGACACCCCAATTTTGTATCAAATCAATGAATTCATAGCAGAAATGGGTGAGAACTTTGAAAGAGTAATGGGTAACTATTTTGAAGTGTTCAAAGAGAAAATGAACAATAGGTTTTGGATTTACCCAAACTTGTTGAAGAATAGAAAAATGTTGTTTGTTTCATGGTTGACTATGATAGAGTGCATATCCAAGTAGTTAGACCTAGAGTGGCATGGGTGAAACCTCTTCCATATGAGGTTAATATTGATGAAACTAGGGACATTATTGAAGCCCTTGTTAATGAGCTAGTTGATTCAAAGCTTCCTATCTTTGGAACATATGAAGAGGCTAAGAGTAGAATTGAGCTAGGTATCAAGATTCCTCGGGCTCTTAGTAGAGGTAAGAAGAGGGTGGCGAAATTCAAAGTTGTAGAAGGACCTTTTATGATTACCGAGGGTAAGGGAGAAGATGAGGAAGATTCTAATGATGCAAAGAAAGAATTAGAAAAAGAGAAGGAGCCAATTCAAAAGAAAGGCAAAGTGATAAGCACTAAGCCTCCTAAACCCTCTACTGCTATATTCACTAGGAGATCCAAGAAGAAAGGTGCAAAGGATGATAGTGAAGTTGAGTTTTATCGACCTCCACCCACATATGAAGAGAGGTAAAAATATTTAAGGGTTGGAGAAGGTATAAACAACTTAAAAACATTGAATTATGAGACAAGGACTCTTGTAGAGCAAAAGGAGATAGGGGATTTGATAATGGAGAAGTTAGGAATTTGGAAGTTTTGTCTAAAACAATTTTCTCAACATGTGCATGTAGTACTACTTGAAAAAATTAGAGTTAGATGGGACAACACCTTCCAAACTATCAAAGATATATTTGGACAAACTCTAAAATAGTTGGTGCCCAATCTAACAGAATTAGAAGGACAAAAGACATTGAAGGAACATGAGGGTAGAATGATCATAAAGTTTAACACATGCCTTATACTAATGAAGAATGTGGAATTATTTGTGAAAAATGCCACTAATGTTTGGAGAGATGTCTATCATCTACATAAGCCTTCAAAGGATCTAGTGGAGATCAAAGATATGAAAGTGACAAGGATGAGGATGATGAAGAAGATAACACACCATCAATCACTGTCACTGCTAAGGAGATGCAAGATTTGATGAAGAATAGAGAAGAAGAAAAGGAGGAAGAAGCTTGAGGAGGAAGACAAGTAGGAAGAAGAAGATCCTATAAGGATTGTTGCAAAGATTATAGCATCCCTTCCTTACTCTCCACAAAATCTGGCATACCTTCTATGGAGATAGCTTTAGCAAGCATGATTCTGAGCACAATTGCTACATCAGCAGCTCAATCATCCCTTGCTACCTCATAGCTCTAGGTATCATCATTTGAAGTGTCTTACACTTCATCTACTGAGCTACAACCATCTTCTTCAGCTACCAAGTTAGCTACTTTACTATCATCATTTGCATGTATAGTAAGTTCTACATCCAGTTCTATAGTTTTGTCTACTACAACATTGATATCACCAATTTTTGTTCGAGTTAGTTCTTCAATTTTAAATACTTCACTAAGTATTCCTCTAGTTACTACATCAATTTTGGGAAGTATTTCAATTTTTTATTTAGTTAGCACTCCTATCAGCATCTCTTCAATTCATCCTATTCCAATTTTCACTACAAGCCCTACTATCTCAACTATTGTCTCTATTCCTAAGTTCAAGTTAGTAATGCCAGAAGTAGAACCCAAGCCATCTCTAAAACTTTTGATTTCTAGAAAGGAAATTGAAGAAGACATTGACTTGGATAATGAGATAGAGATTCCCAAGTTAGACTTTGACATTGCTACAATTGATGAAATGAGTTTGGTTAGTAAACTCTTGGAGAAGAAGGCAAGGTAGAAGTAGTTGAGAGAAGAAAGAGATAGGGAATACCGTATAATATAGAGTGCAAAGAATATCATTACAGAGGTTATAGGTGTCGATGTGGATTCCACTCAACACATTTTACTATAGCTAGAGGAGAGAGTACAAAAGTTCAATGAAGATTCTGTCAGGCAAGAGAAGCTTATTGAGAAGGCAGAAAAGAAGTTTGATAATCAGGTGCTTGAGCAAATTTCTCAACACATTGCAATCAATCAGGTAGAATTGCCTACAATTTTGGCAAGCATTGAGAATTAGTTTACTAATGTAACATCACTTTTTGCAAAGTTATGTGAAGTTACCAAATTTACTAAGGAAATTAAGGAGACATTAAATAAAATTAGTGAGGATATGCAAGCTAGCACTCAATGGTTGCAGCTTGACCATAGCTCAAGCTTAACACATCACATCAAGGTGAGGTGCCTTTCAGATATGCAGGTAGAACTTCTAAGAGAAGAGACAAGGATAAGATCCATATTGATAGATATACAAAATATGATCTTGCCAATAATGGAGACAATGAAAAAGCACATTGCACATTCAAAATCAATGGTCAAGGGTAACAACTTCTCTATTGTAGATAACTTTATCCAACTTTTAGCAAAATTCCAGGTGGCTCTTCATACTTGCAAAATTTTACAATACAATTGGGATAAGACACTTGCTCTTATTCTCAAGGTAAATTCAAAATTTCACTCTCATTTTGGTGTATCTATGTAAATAACTTGTATAGCACTTTGGAATTATTGTCAAAAAGGGGGAGATAGTATAGAGAAAGGGCAAGAGAATAGAGTAAAGGGGAGATAGAGCAGTGAGAGAATGTATAAATAGAGAGAATAGAGATATTTATACATAATATATGGGATGAATATGTATATAACTATGTTAAGTGTCTATGTATATACATCATGTGTTATGTATGAGGGATAGTAGCATTACAAAGATAAATTTTGAAAAATCAAAAAATCAATATGTCAGTATATGTTCATAAGTCTTGGCTTATATGTGTTTTTTTCACTAATGCCAAAGGGGGAGATTCTTGGAATTAAGTTATATTTTCCATTATTGAAAACACTTATTCAATTCTATATGGTTACTGAGCTCATCATTCAGTTTCTAGTATCTACCAAGCATTCTAGTGATAACCAAGTTTTTGCAGTTCACACTGAGCATTTCAAAGGCTACTGAGTGAATATAGACAATGTGAAGTCTAGAAATTATCACTAAGAACTCTAGTTGTTATCGAGATTCGTAGTGTCTTCCAAAAAATCAGTCTATGTGATGAGAAGCCAATGTAAACTGAGTGATGGATGAGTAATGTTTATTGAGTGTAGCAAGGTAAAAACAATATTTAGTATCTACCAAGCGACACTTTATCTACCAAGTCTCTAATGGTCATCAAGTTCAAAGCTACATTGTATGATTAGTATGGATCGAGCCTCTACTTCTACCAAGTGCATGATGATGCCAAGTAATGCAGTGGATGCCAAGTATCAAAAGGTCACCAAGTCAGCTTATAGAACCCGATTTGTCTACTGTTGGGCTGACTTAGTAATGTTTTGTCTACTTCTGTCTTAGCTAACCCTATATTTGTATGAATTGGAATAGTATATATATTTGATGTATTGTATCATACCAATCTATTATTAATTAATTAATGTATTAAGGATTGCAAGGATTGCATATGAGTTTGTATCAACAGCAGGGAAAGGAATTTAGCAAGGTCAATACAGGAGTAGAAAAGCTTATCTATTACATGAGGTGATTAGTACTTCAAGGATATAATCAACAATCAAGGTTGTAAGTAAGATCTCCTATTTCATCCTAATATGTGTATTAGTTCTAATGTCTTTTTATAAATCTACTAACAAAGTGCATACTTCATTGTATATTTGTAAATCCTCTAACAAGGTGGACCTAACAGTCCTATTTGCTCCTAATAGGGCAGATCACCAAAAGTGGTCAATGTAAGCCTCAACCAGCCAACTTTATACTATAGTAGTGAAGTTTTGTGGGTATCATCCCCACCCCAATTTTAATTTCTATTTGGAATATTTTTAGGTTACCAAATTCTGTGTTCAATGTGTTATGAATGTTTATCTTTTAGTTTCTTATGCATACAGTAAAGTAGATAAATTAATGGTGAATGATTTATATTATTAAGTGCTGAATTAATGAAAAAAATTTAAGTTGTTGATTCACCCCTCCCCTCTCCATAGCTTAGCTAGTCTATGTTATTTCCAATAGTATCCTATTTAAATCATCCTTTGTGAGGGGATTGATGTCCTAAGAAATAGTCTCAGAGACATCCTTAACTTTGACACTTTCAATATTTTCATTTGTATCTTGTAGAGGGATGACACTCAACATTTGTGTATCTTGTACACTTTTTTTTTGTTTGCTGCTCTTCTTCAACTAGTGCCTAGGTGTCAATGTTCATATCTAGACCTTCCTCAATTGTGCCTTTCTCAGTGTCATCTTCTTCATCCTCACCTACATTAATAGGTGTCTACTAAACTTCTCTAGATGTTGATAGTCCATATGTTATTTTCCACATTTTTTTGTACTTTTATACAACATCTTCTATGTTTTTTTGCATTATGCTATATCCCTTGTATTTTGGCACAAATCTTACAACATACTTCCTCATGGATTTAGACATGTCAACCTTACTAAGTGTTGGCATAAATTGAGCAAGATATGTCTCCCTGATTTTTTTTTCAATGTCTAAACAATAATCCTACTTTTTCTCAACTCTATCATACAAAATTTTGGGTATAGAGTTGGCAAGTTCTAGAGGATTCTTTTTGAATATTATCATCATGGCATATACTTCATCTTCAACTTGGTTCTTTTCAATCTTCCCAAGATTGTCAAACTCAATATGGGAGAATCCTAATAAATCAATATTGTTCCTAATATTCTCACATAGATTGTCTAAATTTGAAGAGGGACTATGAATTACCACTTGAAATTGGTTGTTGTTATCTGATTCAGTCTTCTCTTCATCATATTCAACTTGAGAAACATACTGCTTCCTTGGTCTCTTTTGAGCTTTAGTATCTTCTCCTTAGGTTTGTGTAGTTAATCTAGTTCTAGCCCTTTTGGTAGGTGTTGTAGGCTTCAGCTAATTGCTTTTATCAACCTTCTTTGGTTTATTCAGTGTTTGTGTCTTTTATTTTCTCTTTTCCTTAGTAGCTATTGGTGCATCATTGGCTTCTTCTTTTTGGACACCTTCTATAATTTCTACTTCTTCTTCTTGTTGATCTTCTTACTGACCTTGTGTTAATGTCAATGGTGCTTAATATTGTGTTTCCTCTTCTTCTTCCTTGCCCCCTTCACCAAATATTTCTTTTAATTTCTTAACCAATTTATTATCCTTCCTAGTCACTAAAGTAGTCTTTAATTCCATTGTAATCTTTGATTTGGCCAAGTCATAATTTCCAAATGTTATAACTTCTTTATCCACTTCTTCCACAAGTAATTCTATGATTACTGTAGAGGCCTCATTAACATTTATTTCATATCCTAATGACATTAGCTATCTCACTCTATGAATTGTTGCCTTAACATATGTGAAATTAGTGTCAACTAGGAAGAAAACATTATAAAAATGTTTCTTCACTAGTGATATTGGTATCCTCATTCTTTTCATTACTAATTTTTTGAAACCTTCAAAATAACTTGTAATGACATATTCAAAGTTATCACCTAGTTTCTTAGTGAATTCACCTATTTGAAATACAATAGATCTATTTACTTTCCATGAAACTTTACCAAATGTGGGAAATATATTATTTACATAAAAGGAGATTCATACAAGAATAGATCTGAATTTATATTGTGCAATTTTGGTTTTCCTTATAGCTCCCAATTTTTCAATCAATTGTCCTAATTGAAACTCTACAAGATCACAAGTGTAAGAATTTTCCTTAAGAAAAATTCACCCAAGATGAAGGAGCACAAGCACAAGCACATAGTAGACCAAATAGTATAATCAATATGAAAATTCTTTCTATTATCAGAAGCATGTAGAAGCATGTACATACACACAAGGAGAGCCTACATATAAAGGCCTCTAAGATGTATCTAGAATGTGTCTAGAAAGAACTAGGAGATAAACATGACAACTAAGCACATATCTTCCACAATAAGAAGATAAGAATGATGAGGTGTCTACAATTTTGTAGACACCATGTGCTCAAATAATGTACTAACTCCTATGTTGTCAATCTGACAACTCACAAGAGTAAGAATACTCCTAGGTGAGTAATAAATAAATAATAAAATATATGCATTAACCTAAGTAAACTTAAGTAAGTGCAAATAGTAAATAATTATTTATACCAGCAATAAGTATTATCCTTCTTCACTATTTTGTAACCCATGTCAACTACAATGCAAGGTACATTGTTTAATCTACTAGATTGATAGAACTTGTGTGTTACAACCCTGACTACAAAATCTATTAGGGTATCTTATGATTGTATCAATTGTCATTCCTCTTTTATTCCATACAGCCCCTATGTTTCTTTGAATTATTTCCTTAGCTTTACTTAACATTGACTTGAGCCAATCTTGGGTTGGATGCCCTATAACTCTATGTACAATCTTCTCAGTGATTTTCACTAGTCCATTCTCTATCCATATAGAGTTTTCATGAATTCTACTCAAAAAAAAATTTATCCACTCTGTCTTGAATACATTAGGGAAATCTAGGGAAAAAGTTTACCCTTTCTTCTCAACAATTTTGAATTCCTCCTTCCAGGCTCCATTCTTACACCATTTTCCATATGTCTCCCTGATTTTCATATCACCCGTGCTTCCAATTGTACATTAAAAACCTATTTCCCCTCTACAACCTTTCTTGCTAAAGAACTAGATGCCATTACATGAAATTAGGGTTTTCTAGTGTAAACTAAGTTAGGTTGGTTACTAGAGGAATTCAATGTTAAACAAGTGATTAATTTTTAGTGTTAGCCAACTTACAAGATAATAATTTTTTCAATTTAATGGTTAATGGAAGATGACCTTAGTAGATGTTAAATATTTGTTTAGAAGGGTATTCAAGTCAACTTGCCATTGAACTTCATAAATATTAAAGCTCAAGTTATGGATTGAAATATGGAATAAGAAGACCATGAAAAGATGCAAATTAAGAAGCATATCTTATTGAAGACACACCATCCAAAGTGTTGTGAAGAATATTTTAATCAAGAAGGATGTAGATGATAAGCCATAATAGTCATCTGAATCTGCAAAGTTAGTTGCTTCATAAATCAGGTCAATCATTGTTACTCTCTAGCAATTTTACCAGTGAAGAATTCTCTTAACAAAGTTGACTTAATAGTCATTTTTATAAATCCTCTAACAAGGTAGCATTTCTATATTGAAGTGTCTAAAGACCTCTAATAAGGGCACTCCTACTAGGGTGATTCAAATCATTTTATAGGGTCACAATGTATTTTTTAACCTTTAACAGGGTTGGCTCCTAAGAGTGCTCACTTCAGAAGAGTGAAGAGTTGTAAACTAGTTGCATTGGTGGTTTTTCCAAATTGGGTTTCCACATTAAATATTCATGTATCATGTGTTCATGTTATTGTCTTACTGCTTTATGTTTCTACAACTAAGTTAGTAAAGGATAACACACATTAATATACAAAATTGTTTTGTAAACCAAGTTATAATGTATATCTAGTTCTAATCAAATAGTGAAAGGATTTGGATTAGGAAGAATTTTTTTTTGACATCTAAACGATTCGAAGTTGTTTTTGTAGTATTTGATTCACCCCTTCCCTCTTAGTTACTCCTCTTATATTTAAAAAAAAGGGTATTAGAGCATTTAGTGATTGCAAGAAATATTTCAAAGACCTAAGCTAAAAGATCAAGATTTCTTACATAAGAGAGATCCCCAAGCTTAACAAAGAGATCTTCTTAGCATGGTAAGGACTCTTGAAAATACATCTATGAACCATTTGATATACATGTCTACACTTCTTAGGGAATAAGTATGTGGCACCTCCAAAGCCTTTAACTATGGATTAGATGGACATGAAGAATTACAACACAATGATGATTCATATTGCTACCTCTCTCAACTACTCTGAATTTGATGAAGTCAAAGATTGCCCTATTTCCTATGATATGTGGAGAAAATTAGAAAATATGTATGGACGAGATGATAATGGGAAAAGAGCCAATTAAGAGAGTGTAAGAGGCCAGTTTGATCATATGAAGATGAAAGAAGATGAAAACGTTGCAAAATATAGTGAAAGAATCAAAGCAAGTGTAATTGCAATCAGAGCTAGAAGAGGAAAATTAGATGATACTATAGTAGCCAACAAGGTATTAAAAAATCTTCTTCCCATTTATTAAATTAGAGTTTTAGCTATTCAAGAGATAAGATGAGATCCCAAAAATGATATAACTTTAGATGCACTAGTGGAAAGATTGATAAATTTTGAGTCTGATAACTTTGATAATTATCTTCCTAACACCGGCAACATAGAATCAAAATTAAAAGCCAAACTAACTCTTGATAGAAAGGGATGAAAATCAAAAGGAAAATAGATTGACAATAAAGAAGATGATGATTTTAAGGATGGCCTTGAAGTCATTGAAGCCATGCTTGCAAGAAGGATACCAAAAGGAAAAGGTAAATATAAAGGAGAAATTCCATTGATTTGTTTCTCTTGTGAAGAAGTTGGTCACATTAATGCAAGGTGTCCAAAAAAAGAAAGAAAATATAATAGAAAATTTGACAAGTACAAAGGAAAAAAGTATTTGAAGAGCTACAAACACTAAAAAGATAAAGGTAATAAATCTTGTTATATTGTTAAAGATTTTGATAGTGATGATGAAGATGGAATGTTATGTATTGTTGTTAAAGATAAATTGAATGATGAGAAAAATGAAAAGATGGCACCTATCTCTCATGTTAGAAAGAATGACCCATGGATAATAGAGAGTGGATTCTCTCATCACATGAATGGTGACAAAACTAAGTTTGAACACTTGGAGAATTATGATGGAGGAAGTGTTCGATTTGGAAATAATGAGCTATGTTATGTAAGAGGAAAATGATGCATTTCATTAACTAATGGAACCAAATGTGACAATGCTTACTAGGTTGAAGTACTAAGACACAATCTTCTAAGTGTAGCATAGCTGAACAACATTGGATACAAGGTAGAATTCATGAATGAAAAATCCAAGTTACTGGATGGTAAATGAAACCTAGTTCAAATTGGAAATTAGACTAAAGGTAATTTATTCTATCTAGATCTCACTAACAGTGCATGTTTCTTAGCACAAGTAGAGGAAAGTTGGATTAGAATAAGAGAATGTGTCATGTAAATTTTGATAATGTAGTTACCATAAGCAAGAACAAAAGAGTAAGAGGCATTTAAAATCTAAAGAAACCCGAAATGGCCATATGCAAACTATGTTATATTAGAAAAATGGGAAAAACTAGCCTCAAAAATAAAATCTAAAATTTTGAATAGGTTTTGGAACAAGTTCATAAAGATCTTTGTGGATCAATAGGTATAGAGAGCTATAGTGGAGGCATATATATATATATATATATATATATATATATATTGATGATTATTCTAGGATGATGATAATGATGTACCTATAAGACAATTTTGAAGCTTTTCAAAAATTCAAATGGTATTTGGCTAGAGTAAAAAAAGAAATAGGAAAGAATCTAAAATGCCAAGGAGGGAAATTGCTGAAATCAATTATTCAACTATATACTGTCATTGATGTTGTACAAAATTTCACACTCTAACCAAACACAAGTAGAATTAACTGAGCTTAGTTGGGCACTAAAGAAGAGTCTAGTTTTTATCCAAGAATAATTTAGAAGGAACCAAGTTTAGTTGGTTAGTGTAAACCAAGTTAGATTGGTTACCAAAGAGAATTTAGTGTAAATTGAGTTAGATTGGTTACCAAACGAATTCAATGTTAACCAAGTGATTCATTTTTAGTGTTATCAGACTTACAAAAAAATAATTTTTTCAATTTAATGCTTAATACAACATGACCTTAGTGGATGTTAAATATTTTTTTAAAGGGTATTCAAGACAACTTGGCATTGAACTTCATATATATGAAAGGTCAAGTTATAGATTTAAATGTGGAATAAGAAGAACATGAAACAATGTGAATTAAGAAGAAAATTTGATTAAAGATAGAACATCCAAAAAGATAAAAAGAATATTCTCATCAAGAATCCAAAAGATAAGCTAGAATAGTGATTTGAATCTAAAAAGTTAGTTTCTTCATAAATCAGGTCGATCATTGTAACTCTCAAACAATTATATATGAAGAAATCTCTTAACAAAGCTGACTTAATAATAATTTTTATAAATCCTCTAATAGGGTGGCATTTCTAGATCAAAGTGTTTGAAGAGCTCTAACAAGGCCATTCCTAATAGGGTGATTCAAATCCTTTAATAGGGTTATACATAACAATGTATTTTGTAACCTTTAACATGGTTGGCTTTTAATAGGGCTCACTTTAGAAGAGTGAAAAGTTGTAACTAGTTGCATTAGTGGTTTTCCCAAATTGGGTTTCCATGTTAAATCTATGTGTCTCATATGTTCATGTTATTTTCTTATTGCTTTATGTTTCTACAACTAAGTCAGTAAAGGATAATACACATTAATCTATTAAACTTCTTTGTTAACCAAGTGCAAGGATTTGGGTTATGAAGAAGTTTGTATTGAAATCCAAGGCATTTGGAATTTTTTTGTAGTAACTAATTCACCCCTCACCTCTCAATTACTCTTCTTATATTTTCAATTTTTTTTTAATAATTTTATTAGATTTTAGCTATATATTCAAAGAAGAAGATGTCCTTCTGGCATAGACAACACAATTGCATGATTTTGATTTTTTGTTGTAAAGTATGTGCATGATAAGGGTTTGCCAAAAAGTGGCTATCTGAAAAATATGTTGTTCTGAAATGTGTCAAAGCATTTCAAAATCTATTCCAAGTTTTATCCTGCCCATCCTCATACTAAATGAAAACAATTAATACCTTTATAAGGCCTACTATATCTTTCAGTACCAACCCTATATGGTCCACTTTAAAACATTCCTAAAATTTGTTTTTGAGATGTTCTTGTTTCTTTTTTACTTCAAACGTGTAGTTGACAACATTTTTTTCACCAAAATTTGATGAAATGAGAAGGGTTCCTTAAGAATGGTCTTAGCTTTCCATAAATGTAAGGTTTGCCAAATTACAAGTTCAGTAAGTAATTGTTACTTATTTTCTAATGAAGTTACATATAAAGTGCTAACTAACACACTACTTGAAAAATAAGTATAACTTTGAAATAGTACAACATTTTTAAAATCCAAAAGATGCATCACATTATATGTTTCTTCTACTATAAGGGAAAAAGAAAAAAAAATATTTTGCAGATTTTTTAACTAGTTAAGGTGGTGAAACATGACAATTTTTTAGTTTGAAAAATTCTAAAGTAGCAAATTAATAAATAGTAATTTATTTAGAATAAAAATACCTAAAAAATATGTGTCACATCCAAGTGTAAGCATACTTCTTATGTTTAGAATATTATTAAAAAATATTATCATTTGGTTTTGATTAAGGTGGTCAAACATACATCTACTTCTTATTTTTGTCTTGAAATTTTTGTTCTATTGCATTAAAATTCAAAATTTTGACCAATCAATTTTTTTAATTTTTAATTTTTTAATTTTTTTAGATAAGGCCTAGTATTTTAGAAACTAAATTCAACTTCCTAGAGATTATTTTCTCTCAAATTCTTGATATAAAGTTTATAACAAGTAGAAAATTGCATGTCAAGTTGACATAACCCTAATTTGCTGAATTTATATTGCCACATAACCCTATAGATCACTATTGTTGTGGATATCATGTTATCAATTTTTTTAATAACTAAGAGGAGGGCGAATCTGTTACTCAATGCCAATATGTACCACATGAACAATTAAACAATAAACACTTCATTGTTTTACTTAGTCTATTATTTCATAATCTCTAATGTAATACTGTAATAAACATAACTTGCATTGCATAGTGAAAATATTATCAAATGTAAAAATACATAAAGAATTCATCATATTTTGATACTAGAATTTTACGTGGAATCCTAATTTGGGGAAAAACCACTAGCAACATGCCATTCTTTTTCACTCTTTCAAAGTGGGTCCTGTTAAGAACCAACCCTATTAAAAGTTACAAAAAACACTATTACATGTGACCTAGTTAAAGGATTTAATCATCTTATTAGGAGTATCCTTGTAAGAGGACTTTGATCATTCCATTTAGAATGTCACCATGTCAAAGGATTTACATAAACTATTAAGTTATCAAATTTCTATTAGCTCAATCTCCATTGAAAGGATTTCAATACAAACTATTTATAATGATAAGAAAGAAAATAGTAGGTTTTGGTCTATGCAATTATAACTCACTTTTGTAGGTTCAAATCTCTATTTATTCCTTATGCTAGTTTATTGATAAGCCTTCATTTGTCATATTTGATCTTTATTTTCTTGGACACCCTACAAGAAATCATTCCACTCTTATCATCAATGCTTAATCCTTCTACTCTAATGCACTTATCAATAACAACATCATATCTACAAGATCTATCCTTTATCTTCACATTCACTCACACTCATATGCATTTATGATCAACCTTTCTCTGTATGTCTCTCTTCATATAAAAGCTCCCACATACACACAAAAAGAACCAAAAGAAAATCCACATGATACTAACACACAACTTAGACAACGCCAACTGTTTAGCTCTATATCTCTTTAAATAGGCAATTAGTGCTTTACCATTTTCTATATACACTATAGATCTTAGGGTTTATGATGAGGTTCAACTTGACTCAATGTATCGATCCATCTTCTTGATCATCCTCTAGAAAATTCTCTAGAATTCATTTGTTAGATCTTTACCTAATCTTCTCCTTGAATTTAATGATATAATTCATCAATCTTATCTTCAATACATTTTATATCTTCCAAGAAATCAAATTAGTCAGATTGATCTTATGATTTCTTTGAATTTATTCTCTAACTATTACTCATAAATCTCTAGATTTTGATACTTAGTCATCATTAAAATAATCGATCATTGAAAAGCTTTCTAGCTTGACATCAACTAACTTTCTCGATTGATGCTAATGCTTACTGAACACTAGATTTTCTCAGCACTAACGATAGCTCAATTGACACTAGCATTACTTCACACTCCTTAGTGTTTTTCTCTTCTACTCAACTTGGCTTATCTTTCTTGACATAAACAATTAACTTTCTTTGTCAAAATCTATCTAATTAAATGTTCATTTTAACTCATTTTCATAACTTTAAACTTCCCTCTAAGTGTTATTGTTAAGATCAACTTTTCAAATCCACTTCATCAATCAAGCAGAAATAATATTTAGATTAGGTAGCAATATGTCTCATCAATAGATTCTACATCAATGAATTTTTTTTTATATTCCAATTATAAGTTTCCAACAATCTCCCCTTTGCATTTGATGGAAACATCTCAAATATCTAAATACTAGTAGTAGCTGAGTTACAATACAATCCAAAAGATTTCATTTTTAAGCACCGGTTTGAATTACTATCAATGTCTCCCTCTGTAATAGTAATCTTTCTCTTGAGTAAACTCTCCTTCTTCATATTTCTCATTCTCTATAGATTTATCCCTCTTAAATAATCTCTCCCTCTCTAACAACACTACCAAAGATGTGTAATTATCTCAGCTTCAAACTCTTCATACATTTGAATTATGTAGATTTTGCATGTTTGGTTGATACCTGTCATCTGTCTATGACTGATCTATTTATGTTGTACTAAAGTATTCTACCTTAGGCATATCCCAAAGTAGAGTTGTATTGCACTGGTGTGTAGATTGTTCTAATTAGCACATGTGATTCAATGAAACTTGTCTTCTTAAATAGATTTGGTTAGGGGAATCACCCCTAGTTTACCCCTAAGATATTCATGAACATCTCTTAGTAAAAGGTTTTGTGAATATGTCAACAAACTTGTCCTTAGTATTCACATATTCTAGCTTCACTTCTTTGTCTGGAACTAATTCTCTTAAGTAGTGATACTTGATAGAAATATGCTTTTTGTTAGTGTGCATCAATACATTCTTTAAAATGTTGATAGCACTTGTGTTATCACAACAAATAAAAATTAGATCTATAATATCTTCTTTCATACTTTTCAACAATTGCTGAACCCACATTATGTTTGAACAATTCACTACAGCTGCCACATACTCTGCTTCAATTATTGATTGGGAAATACAATTCTGCCTCTTTCTTGTCCATGACACCAATCTCTTTCCTAGAAATAATACATGTCCACTATTACTTTTTCTGTCATCAATATCTCCTACCCAATCAGAGTCAATGAAAATTTCCAATTCAAATCTATCATTTCTCTTGTAATATAATCTATACTCTTATATACCTTCTAGATATCTCAATATTCTTTTGATAGCCATCATGTGATTCTCTTTAGGACTTTTTAAAAATCTAACAACTATCCCACCTCCCAAAGAAATATCTAGTCTATTGCAAATATCATATTTCATTTTTACAATCATGGATCTATATAGGGTGATGTTGACATCAGCAGAATCATCATTCTTAGATAGCTCATGTCTTGTAGACATAGGTCTACTCACTAGCCTTGAATACTCCATACCAAAAGTCTTTAATATTTCCTTAATGTGTTTGGATTGTGTAACGGAAAAAATATCAAACATCATTTGACATAATTGTAATCCAACAAAGTATTTGATTTCACCAAACATAGACATCCTAAATTACTTTTTAATATTGGCAGCAAATAATTTTCATAATGCTTCTCTTCCTCCAACTATAATATTGTCAATATCATCTATGCTTTCAAAACTAGTTTTCACTAAATAGTTATGCAGTCTTTCATAACATTCTCTTGGGGCATGCTTCAATCCACAAAGAGCTTTGTTTAATTTACATACCATGTTATTCTTATTTCAATCTATAGATCCTTCAAGTTTTTCTATGTATACTTCTTCCTCCTATATACCATTTAAAAATGTAGATTTGACATCCATCTAATATACCTCATAATTTTTGTAAGATGAGTATGTAGGAAGATTTCTTACTCCTCCAAGTCTTGTGATGGGAGAATAAGCTTCCCCATAATCAATTCATTCTTCTTGTGCATAACCCTTGCATACCAATATTTCCATGTTTCTTTTTACATCTACATTCTCATTTAGTTTTTCCTCAAAATCCACTTTGTCTCAATGAAATTATTTCTTTTGGGTTTTGGCATTAAGGTCCAAGTATTTTTCTCCTCAATCTGGTCAATTTGTCCATTCATTGCTTTGATCCAATCTTCAAATTGCAAAGCATATTTTACTGTCTTGGGCTCAAAATTACACAATAAACATGTGTCTTTTTTTATTTTTCTTCTATCCATAACACCTGATTCAACATCTCCAATGATTTTTTCAGGTTTATAATGTCTTCTCACATATTTTGCTAACACAACACATATTTTGCTGAAATAGGTAGTTTCATTCTTGGTTCTTCTTCAGGTTTATTTGCAAAAATAATCTTAGGCTCATTTTCTCTTCCTTACTCTTGTTATAATTTAGATTCTTCATTCTCACCATTTTCTATTTGATGCTCAATATTTCTTATATTAAACTCAACATCTTTAGTTTGTTTCTCAACACCCACTCTCTACTACCCAACAATTTGAATTCACATTTGATAATTTTTTGTCTAATGGGAACTTGCATCTTGACTTGACTTCTCACTTCAAGTATTGGGAGCATCATCATCCACATACATGAATGTATTATAATCTTTAGTTTCTTCATTTCATGAAGTGTCACTTCTTTTTGCAAACTCATCAATTCTCACATTTGCACTTTCCATAACCTTTTTAGTCTTATAATTCAAACACTTGTAATCTTTTCTTTTAGTGGAATAACTTAGGAACATACATTCACTTTTTGCATCAAGTTTTTCATTCATATTATCTTTCAGTATATAACATCTACTATGAAATATTTTTAAATATTTAATATTAGGAGCATAGGCATACCATAGTTCAAAAGGTGTAGCATTTGTACCTTTCTTGATTTGTACTCTATTCAATTTATTTGTTATGTTCTTCTCCATAATTAATGTTCTTGCACAATCTATTACTGATTTGTTTCTCCTTCTAGCTATACCATTTTGAGAAGGTGTCCTTAGCGATTACATATGTCTTTTGATTGCTCTGTCATTGCAAAATGTATTGAACTCATGTAAAATGAATTCACCACCTATGTTAGATCTCAAACACTTCAGACTCTTCATTATTATTTTTCTACTCTAGCTAAATACCACTTAAATAACTCAAAAGCATCATATTTAGCTTTAAGAAACATGGAAATCATCATTCTAGAGTAGTCATCAACAAATAGAATGACAAATTAATCTCCATAGTAAGTTTGAACAATGGGTCCACCTAGGTAAGTATGAACTAATTCCAAAATGTCACTAGCAGTATAGGTTTTCTCTGAAAACTAGACTTTATCATCTTTCTCAACTAACATATTTTACACATAACATTGTTAGGCTTCTTTAGTTTAGGCAGCCATCTTACTTTCTTCATCTTGCTAATATTCACCAAATTGTCAAAAATTTACATAACATAATCTTTTTTTCCATAACCAAACATGTTATTATTGTGCAAACAAACATGTCGCACTTGATAGGTCTAGAAAGAATAAGTTACCTCTTGTCTTTTGATCAGTTCCAATTATCTTACCATCACCATCATATATCTTGGCCTTTCTATTGTTAAATTCAACTCTATAAACTAATTTGTTCAGGTGTAAAACACTCAACAATTTGTAGTTAAGTTCTTCAAACTAGTAAACATTGTCACATGTTATCTTGTTAGTCAGTTGAATAGTACCTTTACCTTTTATAATACATGGGATACCATTATCAAATTTAATACATCCACCATCATTTGGAGCAATATCTACAAATTTATCCTTATCACTAGTCATATGATTTGCACATCTACTATCAATTATCCATCTATCACTTTTGTTCACATAAGAAATTAATGCAATTTTCTCATTTTCATCAGAGTCTTCTTTCATAGCAACAAAGAAAACTTCATCATCAATACTCTCATATTCATTTTTAGTCCTTTCTTTAGATATATAAAAATATTTCTTACCTTTGTCACCTTTTCTTCTCTTGTAGTCTTTGTCATCTCTTCTTCCTCTCTACTTTCTTTCCTTCCTTTCATCCTTATCTTCTTTGTTGGGACATCTAGTAGCAATATGACCAACTTTATTGCATCAAAAAAATATGATAGGTATTTAAATTTGTATTTACCTCTTCCACTTCCAAATATTTTAGTAATGAGGGCTTCAAGTTCATCAATTTCATCATCAAAACTATCAATTTTACTTTTTACATCTTTTCCTTTATTTTTGCTAAGAACTACTCGTGACTTGAAAGAAGATTCAACAATAACAGGTCTGTAGTTATCAAAGTTTGAAATCTTAAAAGTAGTAGGTCTACCAATCACACCTTTTAAGGTCAAATTATTACCTAGTATCCATCTTAGTTCTTGGTAATAATTTTACCTTAAAAGGTGTAATTGATAAACCTACTAGTTTTAAGATTTCTAAATTTTATAAGTACACACCTACTATTATTGAATCTACTTTTAAAGGATTTTCATAGATTATTAAGTATTCAAATGACTCTTAGATAAGCCTATGTTAAAATTATTTGAATACAAATTATTTACAATGATAAGAAAGAAAATCATAGGTTTTGGTTTCTGTGATTAAAAATCACTTTTGCAGGTTCAGATCATTGCTTGGTCCTTTTGTTGGTTTGCTGATAAGACTACCATTGTCATGTCTGATCTTTATTTTCTTGGATACCCTACAAGAAATCAGTCCACTCTTCTCATCAACACTTAAGCCTTCAACTGTAATGCACTCATAAATAACAATATCATATCTGCAAGCTCTCTCCTTTAGCTTCGTATTCACTCACACTCTTGCACATTTTCTATCAACCTTTCTCTATATGTATCTCTTTACATACAAGCTCATGCATACACACAAAGAAAACCCACACACCACACACATAACACCAACTATTCAACTCTATATCTCTTTAAATAGGAATTCATGTTTTACCATTTTCTACATCCACTATAGATCTTAAGGTTTACAATAAGGTTTAACTTGACTCAACATATATGTTCATCTTCTTGATCATCCTCCAAAAACTTCCCTAGAATAATTATGTTTGGTATTTACCTAATTTTTTCCTTGAATTTAATGATTCAATTCAACACTTTTATTTTCAACACATTTTACAACTCCTAAGAAATCAAAAACGTTGACTTGATCTTACAATTTCTTTGAATTTATTCTCTTCTTGTTACTCAACAATCTCTAATTTTCAATACCCATTCATTACTAAAATACTCAATCTATGTAGAAATTTCTTACTCTACATCAACTAACTCTCTTAGTCAATGCTAATGCTTGGTCCACACTAGATTTTCTCAACACTAACTATATGTCAGTTGACACTAGCATTACTTGATACTCAGTATTTTTCTCTTTTGCTCAACTTCGCTTAGGTTTCTTGACATATAAAAAATACTTTGTCAAATCTATCTAATCAAATTTCCATTATAACTCCCTCTTCATAACTTCAACCTTTCCTCTAGGTGCTGAAGTTATGATCAATTTCTCAAATCCTCTTCATCAATGAAATCATTTTTCCATTTAGATTAGGTAGCAATATATCTCGTTAACAGATTTGACATCAATGACAAAAAAAATTTGTTTCAATTGTAAGTTTTCAACAATCTTCATCTTTTGCATTGCTACAAATATCTCAAATATATGAATTTTAGTAGTAGCCAAGTTACCTTACAATCCAAAAGATTTCATTTTGATTTCCTAGTCTAAATTACTCTCAATGTCTCCCTCTATGATTAATAATATTTCTCTTGAGAAATCTCTGCTTCTTTATATTTTTCTTTCTTTCTAGATATCTCCCTCTTAATTAATCTCTCCCTCTTTGAAAATAATGCCAAAGATGTCTACCTATTTCATCTTCAAACTCTTCAAAAATTTGAATTATGTAGATTTTATATGTCTATCTAATACTTTTCATTTATCTATGACTAATCTATTTATGTTGTACTTAATTATTCTGGCTTGGGCATGTCCCAAAATAGAGATGTACTAAACCACTATGTAGAATGTTTTAATTAGCCCCATGTGATGAAATGCACCTTATATTCTAAAGTAGCTTTAGTTAGTGGAATCACCTTGAGTTTACCTCTATGATATTCATGAGCATCTTTGGGTAAGGGTTTTGTGAATATAACAAAAATATGTCCCTTGGTATTCACATATTCTTGCTTCACTTCATTATCATGAACTAATTATCTCAAGTAGTGATACTTGATAGCAATGTGCTTTTTCTTAGTGTGCATCACTAGATTCTTTGAAATATTGATAGCACCTATGTTATCACAATAGAAAACCACTAGATCTATAATCTTTTCTTTCATAGATTTCAAAAATTTCTTAATCTACATTATGTTTGAATAGTACACTATAGTTGTCACATACTTGGTTTTAGCTATTGATTTAGAAATTCAAGTCTTCTTCTTGGTTTCTATGATGCCAATCTCTTTCCTAGAAAGAATGAACCTCCACTAGTGCTTTTTTTGTCCTCAATAATTCCTGCTCAATCTAATTCAATGACAAATTTTCAGTTTAAATCTATCATTTCTCATGTAATATAATCCATAGTATTATTTACCTTTCAAATATCTCGATATCCTTTTTACACCATCATGTGATTGTCTTTATGATTTTCTTAAAATATAGCAACTTTCCCAACTGCCAAAGAAATATTTGGTCCATTTTGAACAACATATTGCAATTTTCCACTCATGAATTTTTATAGGGTTTGGTTCTCATTGGTAGAATCATATTTCTTAGATAGTTATGCTAGAGCATCCTAGTGTGAGGGCAATCTTGCATCACCTAGAAATATTTTTCTTTTTTCTCTTTTCTATTTTAATCAAGACCAGTAGACATGGGGGTTACTATTTCTGGGAGCTTACTATTTTTAGTAAGTTTGTCATATGAGCTTGGAATTTTCTCATTTTCTACATGAAGGTTTATTTTAGAATTATAAGGATACCATAAAAATCTCATTGCTAGAGCTTAAGTATCTAATAATTTATTATGGATATTCGGTGGAAAATTTTGGAGACAAATCTTTGAAATTAGTTTTGAAGGATTTGGAGGCCCTAGATGAGGTCCAAAAAGTTGATGGATAGGCACTTGTGCTAATTCAAGCTTATAGATCAAGAGCTAGAATTTTCAAAAAGTGGCTATTATCAAAAAGTGCCAATCGGAGGAACGGTTTAAGATTTATGGCCTTTCGAAGTTGGGCTACCCAAATTTCTAAAATAAATTTCAAATATATATTTGCCTAACTCTATATGTACTTTTAGGGTTGGTCAGCCTTAGTTATAATGTTTGAGTGTCTAGAACCTTCCTGGGTAGCATAAAAGTGCCTATTTAAGAAAATACTTATCATTGTCTAGAACAACTTTGGGTGATAGTTCACAATGTTGTCTTGTAGATTACTATAAGGAAGGTGCTAATGTGGGTTGGAATCTTGTAATTATGAATTTTTTAATTTCACATTTGTGATGATAATAAGAAGCCTTTATTTTGTTCTCACAATTTTTGTTGTTTCTTTGTTTCTGTAACCTGTTTAAGGTATTAAGGGGAGAATCCTTCATCAAGTAGTATTAGAGCTATAGTTCTTGAGTGTGTGGATAGATCACCTACTATGAGGAAGTTTGTACTAGGATTGTAGTTTGGGTTGAGCATGTAGACAAATCACCGATTGAGAGGCAATTCATACTAGGATTTCAGTGGAAGCATGAAAATTCCTCCATGAAGTGACCATGGTAGAAGAGTTGTAGGTGTTACACCTAATGGTTTTAGATCCCTCCAAAGAAAAATGCAAGCATTGGAAGAATAAATGTGTAGAGGAATAAATCTTTTTGTAAGAGATCAAAGAGAGGAAAAGGACAAAGTAGAAGAAGAAAATGTGGAAGTAGAGATAGTTCTAAACATAGAGGAAGGGAGGCTTTTTAAGGCCATCTCCGAAATTGGAAAAAGACCTAAGTTTGAATTTTCCACATTTTTCAAGAAATATTAACTTAGAGGAGTTGATCGATTGGACCAATGAATTGGAGGAGTATTTTGAGTATGAAGATATTGAGGATCTTAGAATCAGAGTAGTAGGTCAATGGGTCTCAACACTTTACAAACTTTAATAATTGATTATCTTAGAGATTTTTGAATCTAGGTTTATAGTAGCAAGGGATTATCTAAATTATCAGTTTAAAAAAGGAATCTCTTCAACAAACTACCAAGATCACCATTTGGCATAAGAGTTTTCCAAGAGTTCAATAAACGAGGAATGCAAGAGTTATCAAACTGAAGAAATTTTTTGGAAAACAATACCAATGCCTTTGTAACATAGTCTAAGCATGGTCATAGTATAGAAGAAAGAAAATAAATTATAGTTGGTGTTAAAATAAACATTCTAGAAGATCCTAAAAGGTAATCAAATAAAAGGGATATGCACTCTAAAAGGGCTATCCACAAAATATACAATATTCTTCAACAAAGAATCAAATGAAAACATGCGAGCTCCATGAAGAAAATAAAAAGAGATTACTGAGGATTCTAAATGAAAATTTGATAAATCATCAAGAGATCTCAAAACATATTCTCTCATCTATTCATATAGTGATTAATAAACAATTTTTATGAGGATTTGTAATGAATGTACTAGTGGAGCTAAACATTTTTTCCAAGTTGCTAGATACTCATGATAGACTACACCTTGGTACATCAAAGAAAATAAATAGACTAAGCACACATTGTGTTTGAAGATTTGAGGTTCTAAAGTTTTTATTATCAAGGAACTTGAAAGCTACTTGAAGTGTTTGGAAATTAGTCATCATTCAGAATATGTTGGAAGAATGCTTGTTGATGAAGAAATAGCTTTGATATTTCTTCCCTTTTGGTTGGGGCTATTTTTTGTGGTTTCACAATGCACACCCTATTTATCCTATGAATGAGGAACCTATGGTAAAAAATTTTCCAACTAGATTCCTAGTTTGGATTCTAGGTCACTTTTTGAGTCTACCTAAGCTTTGGGTCAAACCCCTGTACTCGACTGGAGAGACCTAGAGAATTGAAAAAATAGAAGAAAATATCTCTTTGTAGGTAAATTTTCACTCTTAAAAAAGATGTTCATATGCACATCCCTTTGGAGTGGTACAAATACACACCTCTGGAAGTGCGCATCTATATACTCTTAGACGAGTGCACTAGCAAACCTCCAAAGGTGTGCACATATGTGTCCTCCTAGGTGCACCTTCCCTAGGGTCTATATAAGACTTTGAGTCTTCTCCCCTCTTCACTCTTTTCTCATTACCTTCCTCTAAGTGTGTAGTACCAAATTTCTCCCTTTTGTGCTCCTTTTCTCTTGGTCTCCAACAAGCCTCCCCAAAACATGCAAAAAGAAGGTTAGCATCCACATGAAGGTGTGCACATGCACATCTCCATAAGGTACACATGTGTGCACCTCCACACACCAAAGCATAACTAAAAATACTTTAAAAAAACACTAAATCCTTTAGACCTGAGGAAGGTGGACACATGTGCACCTCCCCAAGATGTGCATGTATGCACCTTCCCAAACAACCCAAAATGCTTAAAGGAAAGTAAAACATTGAAGACTTCACCTAATAAAGGTGCACACATGTGCACCTCCTTAAGGTGTGAATGTGTACACCTTTGTTCCCACAAATAACCTAAAAGCTTAACTTCCCCCTCCACTTTCACTATGCAATGTGCATGTGCCCAGCTATGCATGTGCGTAGCTCACATGGGTGCACAGATGCATATGTGTGCAACTCTTCATAAAAGGCTAGTCAAAGGCTAAAGTAGTGTACTTTTCCACCTTTAAGGGTGCACTAGGTGCACTGAAGTGTATAGAAGGGCACTTTTGGGGTATATAACTATTTTGATTTCATTTTGAATTTCTTTGACCTATTTTGAAGTCAATTAGGGTCTATTTTAGGTCAAATTTCAACTTTTGGCTAATGTTTTATTTTCTTATGCATATAATGGCATCATCATCCTCGTCAATTGTGGAAAATATGGCTCTAAAAATATTTGCATTAAATTATTGAGTGGAACCAGAAAAGTCAAGGTTTCAAGATGGACATGCTGAGATCAAAGATACATAACTGGGACACATTGAATGGAACACATTCCTTAGAATCTACAAAAATCCTAAAGAGTGATAAAAAATGGTGTCAATTATCATGTACTCAGGCCTTGTCAATGTAGCATCCCATCCAAAACTAGTCCAACCTTTAGGAATAATAATGACCCTTGAAAAACACTATGTATCCAAAGAAACTGTCATCAAGAGTGTGGTAGGAGAGATAGTCTTGGACCTCCAACCCCAAAACATTGAGAAAGTGTTTCATCTCCCAAGGTTGGATGAATATTTATAGATTTATTATGATGGGGCCAAAAGATGATATAGGGAAAATGAGAAGGAAAGAAAGGAAATAGTTCAATCCACCTTTTTGATTGACAAAACACATGTGGGTTGCCGAGTGGGGAATGTTTATATGACAAGGGGTTAGATGAAGGATGATATCAGATATGAAATTGTGATTTCAAGTAGAGTAATGAGACTTCAAGCAATAGGTCACCTTTAGACTTGGAGGGTCCACTTCATTGATTCCATTAGAATGATAAAGATGTCAATTAATTTGGCTACCATCCTAAGTAACACCTTGGATGAGTAGTTAGTAGTCATTAAATTGGATCCATTCCTCTATATGGCATCATAGATGGTGTAATTATAGGTGGATAAAACCACATATTAACCAAGACTCTATAGAAATGAAAGCATGCAAGATGCAAACTCTTGGCCTTATGTGGTATATCCAAAATTAGTGAAGAAGAAGCTCCCACTGCAAACTGTGGAATACTGAGTGGTGAATTATAGGCTCATTTTTCAATCATTAGGTTCATCAGAGGTGACTATGCCAAAATAATGTTATTAGATGCAACAACTAGGATCATAGAGGTTGGTTCCTACTACATTTAGTTTAAGACCTTAACCTATCTTTGGGTAGCCCGTACTCTAATGTGCCTAAAGTAGCTTCCAAGAAACCGATCAGATAGACTAATACTATTGGAGATTTCACACCAACTCAAATATTCATATGAAAGAGTGAGAAGACAACACTAGAGGAAATGGGTGTGTCCCATCATAATTGGTGTGTCTGAAGTGAAGAAAAAGAAGGATATTGCCCCCTTCAACTCTAAGATGGATCAATATCCCTTGGGAGAATAAAAATCCTCTCATCCATACTTTGATGACATTAAGATGATGCAACACTTGGTAAGGAAGAAGTTTGTACATGAGGAAGTGCTAGGATGATTGGGATACATATATAATGGATTATTGTAGGAGCACTCTAAACTTAGCAAAAAGGGTGCTAAAGATGGAAAGCCCTCTTGAGGCCATGGAAAATAATGGTAATGACATCTTGTATCCTATATATAAAAGGGATAAAATATTTGGCCAACCAATAATGAATAGTGAAATAGGGAGGGATGAAAATGATGATATAAATCAGTGGGCCATGAATATCATTGAGTTGAAAAAGGAGTAGATCTAAAAGCCATCTAGAATCAATCTTTGTCTTTAGCCTATACCCATACAAGCTACAACAAGGCCAATCAAAGGTAAAGATGCAAAGGTCATAGTACCAATCTTCCCTACTCAATCCTTAGTAAGGTCAGAGATGGTATACCAACATGAGTAAAAGGTTGAGTCATTTGAAGCTAAACAAGGCAAGAAGATAAAGAGAGTGCCTTCTAAGGAAAGGAAGAAAATAGCTCAAGCATAGGAATCTACAGAAGAGTAGGTACAACCTCAATAAGCTGAGCCTCAAGTTGAAACTACATTAGATCCAACCCAAGAACCACAAGTAGCTCCACATCTAGAACAAGTGGAGGAAGAACAAGTAGAAGAGAAGAGGGTAGCACTAGTAGAAAGTAAAGAGGAAGAAGCATCCTTCTCTACTCTGAAGAGGGAAAGAACATAATAGACTATAGAGGTAACATAGAGAGGGAGATTAAAGAAGAAGAAAATTTGTCCCCGCAAGTTCCTAAGAGCATCCTAGAAGCAGAGGGTGAAGAAGAAGTGGAGGAAATTGTGTTTGTTCTATTAAGCCAAAGAACTTGATTAGCTAAGATGTGGAGGAAGAGAGGAGAAGAAGCTTCATAGTGATACCTCTATCTATTCTAAGAGAGTTTATTCAGCTATCAACTTTAGAGTATGGACATAAAAATGTAGATGATATGGATTGTCAAGAAATTGATGTCTTTGACCTCTCTATCTTTTACTTTATGCCAATGGGGATTGAGATGGTAGGAGAGAAAATAAGAGATATTTCCATGAATGAACCCTTAGGAGAGGATTGGAATCAATTCTAGCCTTTACTTGAAGGATCTCTAGGCATTTCACCACCACCATCTTAGGATTAAGCAATTTTGGATAAGGTATTAGTAACTCCACTTCCTTCTTCTACTAAATAGGAAAAAGAACAAGCAACTGAGGAAGGGGATTCCTATTAAATGCATGCTGATGAAGTATCAAAGGAAGGTCAAATACATGAAGAGCCTCACCAAAATCCTTAGAATATAGAGGCTAGGACCTAAGCCTAACCAAATACAATGAATCTAACTAAAGATTTTTCTCAATAAGAGAAGACTCCAGAGAGGACTTCTAAGAGAAAGGAGCTTGTAGTAGGACCAACCTCTTCAGTCAAGTATATGTCTCCCATGGGCACCACATGAACATGGCTAAAGAGGGAGGTTATATTTTACTAGAAAAGGTAGCTAGACCTTACAATTAAGGAGGGAATGAAGGATTTGATAAAAGAAGTCAAGAATCCTAAGCTACCTAAGGGTAATGCATGAACATTGGCCTTTTTAACAAAGAGCCAAGATTATGATTTTCTTGCACATATTACCACTCCTCTTTACACTGACACCAACGAAATGGCAAATAAAGAGTACTAAATCAATGAGATCGTGTTAGGAAGGCCAGCCATAGATACAACAAAGTTGATGATCACTACAAGCATAAAAGCGGTGTTCAGGTATATGGATAGAGATGAGTCCAAGTTGATAATGTCGTAGAAGAAAAATGAGATATTAAGAGGCTATCAAAATGAGGTTATGGGCCCCATTGACCTTGAGAATCTAGAGATTGATCTTGCAACAACATTAAAGACAATAGGAGTAGGGACAACATAGTTAGATTCATTTTTGGATGCATATCAGCATTGGCTTGACAATTTTGAGGAGAGAGGTGTGTAGATTATATAGGAAAATTTAGTCATGGTGCACTAAATCCAACCAAGTAATAACAAGTTTCTTTTTTTTGTGAAACAAGGTTTTGGGCTAATGGATGAAGTACTTAACTTGGCCAAAGACTTACAGGCTTTAAAATCAATCAAAAGTCAAAGATATATACAACATTAATGGAGGTATATGTAGCTAAGGAGCTTGATAAACTCAATGACTAGATAGAGAAGCTATTGGTAAGCAATAAGGTTATGGAGGGATTTAACGAAGAAATATAGGAGATTAAAGATAAGGCTCAAGAGAAAATTTTGGAAGTATAAAGGTACAACAAAACTACTTGACTTTCATAATCATGAATAATAATGGAGCCAATGGTTTTATTGTATTGCTATGATTGCGGAAACTTTTAGTTCTAGTGTTTGTTTTTGAAGTTGATGAAAGATCAACCCCACAGCTCTCAAGAATAACCTGTATGCAAACACCTGTTATAGAAGAGAGAAGCAAAAATCCATGGAGGTAGAAATTGCTAGATCCATAGATGAGACATTCTTGATAAGAAAAAAAGAGATTTCTATAATCAAAACTAAATTAATAAATTACAAATAGACCAAACTTTATAAAAGGAAATAAAATCCCTAATAGGAAAAAAGCTAGTTTGCATGATAATAATTAATAAAAGAATTAATTATTATATGCCTAAACTTTAGCTTAAGTAAACTAGAGATAATAAGTGACTTAATAATTAAATCAAAATGATTTAAATAATAAGGCAATATGTTATTACTCTAACACCCCGACTTAAGATAAACTTAGGGAGTAGCTAAAAACCTAGAAACTACTACTAAAAGTAAATTTGGATCCTCGCAACAAAGGCATGATAAGGTACCCAAGCACAACCAAATCTCTAAAAAGAGGAGAAATAAGGGAAACCACATAGGAAAAAATATGCTCCAAAAAGAGATGGAAAAAAGTTGAAAAGAAGTAGTGAAGTACTAAAGAAGCCTCTAAACTGTTAGTGTAGTTTTTCATTTTTCCTATTTTGCTAGGTGTTTCTTACACTTTTAATAATCTCACTTAGGTTAATAAAGCATGTCTTATTAGTTGAATGGTTGTGAGGTCTCACCTTCCTACATGTGAGAATCCATTAGCTATCTTGGGAAGATACTTTGCTATCTTTAGTTCGATAGATGGTTGCTCCTCATTGGTTGGTGTTTCCATCTCCTCCCTCTTCCTAGCCTATATAAGCATCCTACCTGGCTTGTATTTGCATCTCTTGTTTTTGCATCCTCTTAATGCTATTTTGCTTCCAGAATTTGCATTACTATCTTGGAGACTAACTCTATGATGCTATTTTGATTTTGTATCATTTGCATTCATAGTTTAAATATTTATTCTTTGCACTAGTTTTCTGGGTTATTAATTTTATAAGATTCTAACATGGTATCAGAGCTTTTCTATGTGCAAGAGTAGATTTTAGTTTCCTTATTTGAGAGATTTGGGGGGGGCAAATAAACTTTATTGTAGTTTTTTGAAAAATGAAGTATGCTCTTCTCTTGCATCTTTGGATGATCCTGAGAATCAGAAAAGTTTTGACCAAAATGATTTTTCTCTGGGGTTTCAATCTCAAATCTGACAACCAACTTGCATATTTGGAGTTTTCAATCAGTTTTACAGGTTCCAACATGCCATTGATGGACTTAAGAAGCTGATCCAGCATTTTCATGTCATATTCTAGTTGCTGGGGTCATTTTTTGATTTTTGGAGCCATTTTTTACTATTAAAGGCATCTGATTTACACTACAGCAACATCTTTTGTACATCAACAAGAAAAACGCTTTCTGGGTTTTGTTCGTAGCCCCGAAAAAATATTTGGATATCATTTAGATTTTGCATGCAAGCTGTATATTTTGGAAAATTGAGCATGCAAAGCTACAACCATACCCCTCTCCATTAATAGTCATAGATTTGAACACAGTTTTCAAATGTCTCATTCTTGCTCATACAAACTCCGATTTTGATGATTCTTGTTATGAACTTGGCTATTTTTTTGTGCTCTATCCACTAGCGGAGATATTTTTTGATTTTCATGCATGAATTCTTTAGAAATTGTAGATTCTCAGCCGTGATTGTGCATAGTTCTCGTTTTGGAAACTTCAGAGGATCATAACTTTCTCATACGACCTCATATCAAGGTGATTCTTTTTTTGAAAGTGCATGATTTTTTGAGTAGATCCCAGTGGTGCTATTTGTTTCCTTGATTATTGTGGCCAAGTTTCACTTTTAGCATATTCTCTTCATGAGGGTTTGTAATGCATTGAAATCAAGACCACTAAGTATTTCTTTCTAGTGGTAGTTGTAAATGCACTAAAATAAAGTGCCAAATCATATTTCTTTGGGGGTGTTCTTTGATTGAGTAAAAATTGGGGGACATTGTCGTGGCTATGTTCTCTTCTTTTTAGCATTTATTCTTTGCATTTCTTCATCATGGATCAAACAAATATGGCCATCCTAACTCCATAAAATTACTTTGAGTGGAAATCACGCATGACAATTCACTTAAGGAAAGCTGGATTAAATAGGATAACTATGGGACTTGAAACTAAACCTGCTAAAGATGAAGATAAGCCTAAGTGGTTTAACAAATGTGATGAGGCATTTGGAACATTGTGTTTGTCTATTTCTCCTAACTTGCTATTTCACATTGAGTCTTTGGATACACCAAATGAAGTATGGACAAAGCTAGAAACACTATTTGGCACACAAGATTCAATGAGGGGTCATATGTTGGAAAATGAATTAATTAGTTTGAGTCCAGGCAATTTCAACACAATCCAAGATTTCTTCACCAAATTAAAATCATTAAGGTTACAGTTAAAACAATGTGGAATTGAAAAGAAAGATGAACAACTGATTCTTAGTATTCTCTCTAAGTTGAGTTTAGAATATTTTGTGTTTGTCTCTACCTTCTATGCTACTAAAGGTGCACTTGGTACTCAATTCACCATGCCATCTTTAGATGATTTTGCTGTCAATCTCACTTGAGAATAGGACAAGCTAATCCAAATGGGCACTCTTAAGTCCTCTAAGTCACATGCCTTGGCTACCAACCAAGGCACAAAAGAACAACAAGGACAAAGTAGTAACAACAATAGTAAGGACAAGAGGCAAAAGAATAGCAAGGAGAAGAAGGATTAGATATAGATTTCTTCAAAAGAAACTATTGATACACCATCTTCCAAGGGCGATAAGCCTAAGAAAGAAAAGGTTAAATGTGCCTATTGTAAAAGACCTGATCATGATGAACATAAATGTTTGAAGAAACAAATTGATCACTTGACATACATTCTTGAGAAGAATAATATTAGTGTTCCTGAGTCTATCAAACAAAGTTCTAATGAAGAGTCTAACAAGGAAAAAGAAAACAACAAGGGGAAACAAAAGGGCAAGGCTCTTGTTGCAGTTGCTTCCTCACCATCCACTTGGGTTCTTGATTCGGGTGCTTCGCACCACATGGCTTCATCTAAGGAAGAACTTGCATCCTTGGAGCCATGTACTATGCCTTCTATTTTGATGGGTGATAACACTCTTGTTGAGGTGTGTGGGAGAGGGTTTGTTGATGTGGGTGATGGAACATTCCATGATGTTCCCTCATTTTCAACTAATCTCCTATTAGTTTGCCAGATCACTCACAAAATTTTAGGCAAGAGGGTTGAGTTCACTCCTAGTTCAGTGGAGATATGTGAGTTGCACAATGATTCTACATTTGCAGTTGGGAGAGCAGATCATCAGTCATGACTCTATATGTTTTCTCACTTTGTTCCTGATCCTCCTTTGACTATTTTTCTCACTCACTCTAATGATGTGAGCATATTAGGGCATGAGTAGTTTGGCCATCTTAACTTCCACTACTTGCATCAGCTTAACCAGCAGAGCATGGCCACAGGGTTGCCTTCTACTTTGACATTGGAGTCACTTGGAATACATGATAGATCTTCTAATGGGTTAGATTCACTTGAGCAATCTTCTACCTCCACTTCTGATGTAGAGAGTGATTTAGAGGACTCGCCTCCTTCCTCTCCTAGTCATCATTTACAGGTTGATGATTCTCCTCTAGATTCTCCATCTTCTAGTCCACTTTGGGCTAGACAGACCTTGCAGTTTGTAGGTGATTGGGTTGGGGATCCATTAGACACCAAGTAGACTTGTTCACAATTCCAGGATGCTCTACATATCTTCATTGCTACTGTCTCAAATCCAAAGTCCTTTCATGAGGCTTCTGGTATTTTTTAGTGGGATACAACTATACAGGAAGAGTATAGTTCCTTGATGAGGAACCACACTTGGGATCTTGTCCCTTTTCCTAAGGGAAGAAAACTTGTTCAATGTAAGTGGATCTACCAGACAAAATTTGCAAGCTTTGCTGGAGGTGCGAGATGCTTCATCTTTTGGGGGGGCCTCTTCCTCTCACTTGGAGTCCTAATTTTCTTTGGAGAGTCTCTTTTCTCTCTCTTTTGGGGGAATTTTATGTACATGGGTACCTCATCAGGCTTGACTTTCCAGGACCCATTTCTACATCCACCTAAGCTTCGCTTATGGGGGGGTTTTAGTGTAGTTTTTTATTTTTCCTATTTTTCTAGGTTTTTCCTACACTTTTAATAATCTCGCTTAGGTTAATAAAGCATGTCTTATTAGGTGAATGGTTGTGAGGTGTCACCTTCCTACATGTGAGCATCCATTAGCTATCTTGGGAAGATACTTTGCTATCTTTAGTCTGATAGATGGTTGCTCCTCATTGGTTGGTGTTCCCACCTCCTCCCTCTTCTTAGCCTATATAAGCATGCTACTTGGCTTGTATTTGCACATCTTGTTTTTGCATCCTCTTAATGCTATTTTGCTTCTATCATTTGCATTACTCTCTTGGAGACTAACTCTATGATGCTATTTTGATTTTGTATCATTTGCATTCATAGTTTAGATATTTATTCTTTGCACTAGTTTTATGGGTTATTAATCTTATCAGATTCTAACATAAACTAGGGAATGTTGCAGAAGATAGGAACAAAGATGATTATGTAGAACATCATTAAAGCATGTAGAAGCTACAAAACTCTATCAAAGTAAGTATTGATATGATGAAACACCATTGAAATAGAACCTAACTAGGTAGAGAAGACTATAATCTTCATCAAATCAGGAGGCACACAAAGGCAAACAACTAAACTCAAAGATATAGATGACATGAAATACCAAAGCCTGAAGAGTTGATCAATTGAACCAAGGAAGCATGAGAAACAATAGAAGAACCCCCCCAAATGTAGACAAGGATGAGGTGATAGACAAGTGAAAAAGTTGGCCAAAAGAATTGCAAGTCAACGAACCCAATCAAGATGCACAATAGAGTACATATGTGTGTACTAAAGTGATCAATCTTAGACATGTCATGAGGCTAATGTCATGGAAAAGACACCCATTGGACAAAGGAAGATGGAAAAAAAAGGTAAAAAATCAACCATCCCCCCCCCCCCCCATGGAAATTTATCAGAGTATTTCATCTACAATAAGGCACTAGATATGGTGAATCCTAAGAATACAATAATCTGCATGAGTGTCCTCAAATGACACTACTTGACTAAGAAGGAAAACTAAGGAAAATAAATGAAATTAAAATATAGATGAAGTATGGCACTTTATCTCAGTGCATTTTCAAGAATTCATACAAATGATGTCTAAATAGACTAGAAGAGACATAAGAATAATATAGTAGATAGTACAAGTCATGATGAATTATCTGAAGCAAAGAAATTGATCACTAAACTTGAAACAACCAAGTTATCCACTAGAATGCAAAAATGAAAAAGACTAAATAGAATGTGCGTAGAGAAGAATCTAACAAAACAACTAGCATCACTGAAAGGATCTTGAAAATACCTTTCCAATGATATAAAGAATTCCCAAATCGAACATCAGATGCTCAAGATATGTCTTCCAGAGTGCCAAATAGAACTTTTAGCTTTGACTACATAAATAGGAGACCAAATGGCATCAAAACTTCAAATATCTCACACCACCATGATGGATGGACAAAAAAAGGAGCTTTCGAATGATATAAGATTTGTCAAAAAATACTTTTGTATGACCAAGATACAACCAAAAGACCATAGATAGCTTTTTAATACAAAACAAATCATAGAAGAGATTGTTTGAAGGCTGTCAAATTTCAGCCCAAAAAATGATGACATCAACACCTGTAGTAGGCCTACAATTTTAGTACTTCTCTAACATCCCCACTCTATTAGTGCTTTAATGATGCAAGCATCCTTTTTAGGAAGAATTAAAAAGGTTTAAAAAAATAAAAACAAAAGAAAGCAAGTTTTTTTGAAAAAAAAATGCATTTCTTTTTTAAAAAAAGGCATTCTTCCTTTATTTGTTTATTTTTTTAATAAAAAAAATTTGTCCCCTCATGAAGTGTGCTCAAATCTAGGAGTAATTTTTTACTTCAAATTTCAACTGTGTCCAAATTGATAAATTTTATATGCAAATAGGGTTTTTTTGGTGCTACAAATCCAACGGTGAGGTCCATTTGGGCTAAAAATGCACCCAAAAAAACAGACCCCTAGATCCAATACAAAATAACTCAAAAAACTAAAAGCCTCAAAAATAAAAAAAGGCACAAATCTAAAAGCCAAGAAAAATCTCTCATAAAATGAATAGGCGCACGAAGATCTGGAGCTCTGATACCATGTTGAAGTTGATGAAAGATCAACTCCACAACTCCCAAGAATCACCTATATACAAACACCTATTACAGAAGAGAGAAGAATAAAGCTATGGAGGTAGAAATTTCTATATCCATAGATGAGACATTCTTGATGAGAAAAAAAGAGATTGCTATAGTCAAAACTAAATTAATAAATTGCTAATAGATCAATCCTTATAAAAGGAAATCAAATCCCTATTAGGAAAATAGCTAAATTACATGATAATAATTAATAAAAGAATTAATTATTATATGGCTAAAGTTTATCTTAATTAAACTAGAGATAATAAGTGACTTAATAATTAAATCAAAATAATTTAATTAATAAGGTAATATATTATTATTCTAATATTTGTCACATGTTAATGAATTTTGCTAGTGTAACAAATTGGAGAAAAGATCATCCTTATTCTTCTATAGTGTTTTATCTCATTTGAGCACACTTTATGTGCCCTTTCAATTTGATGAAATGTGAAACATCTTTTGGTTTGTATTGAGTTCCCATCAACAAATGCATTAGTGAAATTGAGGAAGCCTTGGTTCCATTTTGGTTGATTTCCTATCTAATTCCTTTTGACGATTTAATTCCCAGACATTTTGTTATCGTGTTTTATGTCCGTTAGGAATTTCCCTTTCAAGCTATTTTCTTTAATATCTCTTTACCCTATGCTTTTTTTTCTTACCCTTGGCTAAAATAGGAATCCATATTTTTGCATTGATAACTTGCATTCACAATAAAATAGAAAATAAAAAATTCTCTTTTTTGATAGAAATAGATCAATCATGTTATCCAATTTTTTTTAGAACCAACAAAGGCCTCCTCATGAACATATACATTTATCTTCAATTGAGAAAAAATGAGTAGGTCCTAAGATTGCTCAAAACTTTGGAGTTGATCCTTTCTTATCTTTTCACAAGAGGAATTCAAAAGGATTCATGCCATTCAACATCAGCAAAATGACAACTCAATAGGTGGCATATGTGTGGATTTTACCTATAACTTATAGATGGTTACAATCTAGTAGGGACCTTTTACAAAATGGTTTGAGCTAGGGGAAATGCAAACACTATCACTATGGACATGTTGAGAGAAATTGCAGCTAGATTAGATGTTGTGGAGACAACCTAGAGGAGAGGAGCACATTTTGATTATGTGAGTGATGATGAAGCAATAGGGCCAAACCCTAATTTAGAACTTGAAGAAGATCAAGATGAGGAAATATTATTAAAAGTAGTATCTAATGCACATTCAAAGCTTGTTGTAGAAGTTGTTCCTTGTGATGCAAAATTGGACATCAATATTGTGTTGGGTTAGATCTCTGATATGGATAAGTTCTTTTCCTTTGATAATAAGAAGGGAAAATCATAATCACTAGGTTGAAAGGTCATGCCTCACTATGGTGGTTAGATTTTTAAATTTATAGACAAAGGAGAGGAAAGGAGAGGATCAAGACTTGGCTAAAAATGGTGAACAAAGTGAAGAAGAGATTCTTTCATATTGATTACCAAGTTAGCTTGTTGAGGGGGATGTGTTACCTCTGGTTTTGCCGCCAAGGATTTAAATTTTGAAAGCACGGCTCATGCAACGATTAGCCTTGAATTAATATTTTTATGTTACGACCTGCAAGTTTATGGCTGTCAGATCTAAGCGATACTGACGGTTGGCGCCATCGTGCTATAGGGGAAATGCATGATATTTATTATAGCATGATGACGCCCTGACGACACGTTGTAGGGGTGGGTTCGGCATTTCATGGGTTGAAAAAGGTTCTTGACGCCCTTGGCGCTATGTCGCTATTGCATATCAGCCAAAAAATCTCCATAGCAACATAGCGCCCGGCGGAAATAGTCACAGCGGCGAGTTTCAATGACCAGCAGCATTAGGTGTTGCAACAAAAAATTAGAAGGAACCATGTTTGCCAGGTCAGAGTTCCTGTCGGCACAGCAAACACAGTCAGGGCTTACGATCATGATTGTTGGATCAGCTCGGATCAACGGTAAGCGCCATCGCACTATGGAGGAGTTGCACGAGGGTTATGACAGTGACATCACACCCTGATGATGCATGTCAGGTGGGCCTAGTAGTCTCAGCACGAAGGGTGAGTCTTCACGATCGTTGGATCCGCAGGGATCTACGACTGGCGCTGTCTCGCTATGGAGACTTGCCCGAGAGTTAACATCGGCGACATAGCACCCGTGTGCCACGTGTCCTACCGGGGCCACATTTCATGCTACTAGTGTAGTTAGATTCAAGTAGCCAATAGACCAACAAAAAGATGCCATGTGCCAGTAGGCCCAACAATTTAATAAAGAAGGTGGGTCATGGGAGTTCAAGTTTTTGTGATCGTCAGATTGGAAATGGATCGGTGGCAGGCGCCATCTCACCATGGCGAAGCTGCAAGGTTTTTTGCATAGCAACTTGGCATCCTTTTGCCACATGTCAGTAGGGTCAAGTCTCGCTAGGATGCATCGCTGAGGTGGTGCCAAGTGGAATGGGCCTAGTCGCAGATTGAAAAGTTTGCGGTAGGTCGAAAGTCTCACGAAGGGCAGACTGCGTCGTCGAAAAGGTGTACCAACGGTGGTTAGTTTTATGCTGAATCAAGAACAACCATGTGTGCTGGATCAGAATGTAGACATGAGGTGGCACCAGATCTTAGTTTGACCAACACAGCCAAATGGCGAGTCTTCACAATCGTCAGATCTGTAGGGATCTACGGTTGTCGCTATCTCACCATTGAGAACTGCCCGAGAGTTAACGTTGGCGACATAGCGCCCAGGCGCCACGTGTCCTGGTGGAACCATGTTTCATGCAGCTGGCGCAGTAAGGATTAAGTGATTGTCAGACCAATAGGGAAGTGCCACATGTGTTGCGGGCACAGTGACTTACAAGGGAAGGGGGTTGCAGAATGATGAGTCTCCATGATCATTGGATCGAGGCTGATCGACGGTAGGTGCCATCACGCTATGGTGAAGATGTGTGAGGGTTATGTTGGTGACACAGCGCCTTGTTGACACGTGTCCTGTCAGCACAGTCGAGGATGGCGGTTGGCGGTTAGTGTAACTGTCACAATCATGATAGTATTCAAGGTGGTGCGGTTAGTCTAATGAAGGGTGGTCAACCGCGGGAGGACCTCCAAGTGGTAAAATAAAGAAATGCAATTGGCTCGCGTGACCTATTTGACGCATAAGGAGCCTGGTTGACCTTTTGACTCCAATGGATTCATGAACCAGAAAGCGAAGATAATCAATTTTGTCGTGCGATCTGATCTCCATGATCAATCTTGACCTACCAGAGTAAATGTAAAACATAGAATAACACTCCATCCATTCGGTCGATCCATCTACCATGTCAAGGAATATTGTGGCGCCGTTCGTATCTTCTCCAGGCTCTTTCTCAAAGGGATATCAGATTTCTTGGTATGCAGGCCATGTTCAATCAGATCTTTGATTGGATTCTCAGGATGGAAAGTTAATGCCAGTAGGTGAGAAGTGAATGTAATGTAGAAATCTTCAGTTATGCCTAATCTATAAAGGCAATTTGGTGATTTGTTCTTAGGGTCGACTCTCCCTGATTTTCTCTGCTACTGCTTGCAGACTTGCAGTGTAAAAATCCCTTTGTCTTTGAGCTAGATAAGCATCTTGTATCATCTCTTTCAGCCATCAACATGTATGTGTATCATTTTGCCTCTCATTGATGTATTGTTGAGATCAGTAGTCTGCATATTGTATCTATCTTTGGCCTATTGAATAATATACAAGTGAAATCTTCTATTCTTGGTGTTATTGAGTTAGTTTCCTGATCTGTATGTGGTTGTTGATCGATATAAGTCTGAATGAATGTATGACTTTGGATGTTACCCTAGTTCCGTAGTGCATATATGGGTAGAAATGAGTCTGAACACTCTATTTTGGTGCATCACCACCTTACGTTAGACTAGGTAGATTTGCTTTAGTGCCCTCTTTCTCCCTTTTCCTTCTGAGAATAGATAGGTGCGCCCTGACAGTAAGAGGAAGCTGGCCTTGTCTGGAGACTCAACCTCGCAGTTCAAGTCCCATAGCTTGGAGGTTGTTTCCATGTTTCACTAGGTTGTCCTCGCGCATAGGCCTTGGACAAGGGTGCAAACCTAAGTGACAACAGGATGCATAGTTTTAAACAAAGGGACATTGAATGTGAAGGATTATATAGAGAAATTATATAGTTTGAACATCAAATCTAGACATGTGGATGAGGAGGTTGAGAAATTTGCAAGGTATATCAATGGATCAAGATTTGGAATTCAAGATGAAATCAACTTTGTGAAATTATAAAGTGTGGAATAAGAATACCAATATGCCTTGAAAGCTGAGGAGATTTTGATAAAGAAACATGAACAAAGACAAAGAGATTGAGGTAGTAGATTCTAGATAGGAAGAGGTAGATCTTATGCAAAAGGTGGTAGATCTAAAAACATTGTACAAGATAAGGGAAAATTTGAATGGGGAAAGTGACAAGAAAGGAAAGGCCAAATGGAAAGGTGGTAATTATTATGAAGAAGGTACGAGTTCTTATTGAGGAAGAGGTAATTCTTATTGTAGAGGTGGTTTCATAGTAATTATTTCAGATGTGACAAAGAAGGGCATGGATTCTTTGAGTTTAGATATTTTGGGAAGAATGAAGAAGGTAAGAGAAACATTGCAATTCAAGGAGCCCTTAAGGTTATAGAAAGTGGACTTGAGGTTGGAGAAATTATGACAATGAGAAGAACTTTGTGTAATAAGGGGAATGATGAGGAACCTATCCTAAGGAGAATTTTTTTCAAGATGAGATGCAAGATGGTTGGAAAATGCTACAAGGTGATCATCACTAGTGGAATTTCAAAAAAAATTGCATTAGAGGAGTTGGTTACAAAGTTGCAGTTGTAGAGCCTAAAGCATACGAAACCCTATCATGTTTTGTGGATCAAAGATGAGCATAAGATATTACTAAGTGAATAATGTGTTGTGAAGTTCAATACTGGCAATTACTTTGATTAAGTATTGTGTGATGTTATTCCGATGGATTGTTGTCATATTCTATAAGGTAGACCTTAGAAATATGATAGATATGCTATACATGATGGAATATTGAATCAATATAATCTTTGGGTGAATGGAAAGAAAAAAGTATTGTTGCCTTTGATTGAAAGGCTAGATGAGGTGAATTATACTACCGTTACAGTTTGTGTGGTCAATGGAAGGAAATTTGAAAAGGAAATTAAGAATAATCAAATATTTTTTGCTATAATTCCTAGAAGACTAAGTTGTTCCAGTCATAACTAAGTGAAAGAAAATAGTGATGACCGAGTGACAAAGGTTAGTAGTAATCGAGTGATAGTAGAAGTTGGTAGTGTTAACTGAGTGCCTGTAGAAATTTTAAGTTTCTTGAATGAGTACAAATATATTGTTGTACATGATATACCTTATGGCTTACCACTAGTAAGAAGTACAAGCCATTTATGGACCTAATTCCTAGACACATTTTTATGAATAAAGCACCATATCGATTGACACCTACAGAGAATGAAAAAACTTAACACACAAGTGCAAGAGTTGTTGTGGAAAGGTTTGATTAGAGAAAGTTTGAGTCCATGTATTGTACCTATTCTATTAGCACCAAAGAAGTATGTATAATAGAGGACATGTACTAATTACAAGGCTATTAATAAGATCATAGTGAAATATAGGCTTGCTATGCCAAGGATGGATGACATAATGGATTGTTTGAGGCTTTACCTTGATTGATTTTAAGAGTGTTTATCATCATATCAGATTCTAAGAAGGTGATGAATGGAAGACTATTTTCAAGACAAAAGATGACTTTTATGAATGGTAGGTAATGACTTTTGGTTTGATTAATGCACCCTGTACTTTCATGAGGTTGATGAATGAAGTTGTCAAGAGTTTCTTGGGATCTTTAGTAAGTTTGTCATTGTTTATTTGGATGAAATTTTGTTATTTAGTAAGACTAAAGAAGAAGATCTTGAGCATTTTAGATAAGTATTGCAAAGATTGAAATAGGAGAAGTTCATGACTAGCTTTAAAAAGTGTTCTTTTATGCATGAGGAGATTGTATAGTTTGAGAATGAATCTTGAGAAGGTTAAGAAATTTTAGAATGGCATACACCTAAGAATGTAGGTGAGGTAAGATCATTTCATAGTTTGTCTAGTTTCTACAAAAAGTTCATAAATAATTTTAGTTCTATTTGTAATTCTATGACTGAGACAATGAGAGAAGATAAAAAGGATTTCAAGTGGTCACATGGAGCTGATAGGATTTTTTAGAATTTGAAACAAAAAGTTGTTGAGTGACCTGTACTGGCTTTACCTCATTTTAATAAGGTCTTTCAAGTTGAATGTGATGCATGTGGTAGTGCAATAGGAGATGTGTTGAGTCAAGAAGGTGAACCTATTGCTTTCTTTATTAATAATTTGAATGATGCTAAAAGGAATTATTTTGTGTATGATCAAGAGTTTTATGGTATTTTTCAAGCCTTGAAGAAGTGGAGACAATATTTGATTCCTAAGGGGTTCTTCGTGTATACTAGTCATAAATATTTATAGTACTTGGGAAGTCAACATAAATTGAATCAAAGACATATGAAGTGGGTTGAGTACTTGCAAAAATTCACATTTATTATCAAGCATAAAAGTGGAGACACTAACCAAGTTGTTGATGCATTGAGAAGAATATGTTCTTTGTTGACCAAGATGAATGTTGAAGTTCTTGATTTTGATGAAATAAAGGAATTATATGATACTAACCTAGATTTTTATGAGTTGCAAAGAGAGTGCAAAGCACTAAATCCATCAAATCAAATGATTAATTATCATGAGAATTTCATTGAAGAAGGTATGTAGTTCAAGAGAATTTAGTTATGTATACCAAGAATTTTAATGATAGTTAATTTGATCAAGGAATATCATTGTGGTGGTTTGGCTGAACATTTTGGAATTGATAAGACATTGAGTTTGTTAAAGAACAAGCATTATTGGCCACAGATGTATAAGGATGTTCAGAAGTTTTTAAGGAGTTGTTTAGTTTGTCCAATTGAAAAGGAGTAAGTCAAAATACTAGTTTGTATACACCTATTATTGTTCCTGAGAAACCTTGTAGTGACATCAGTATGGATTTTTTTGTTGGATTGCTGAAGAACACAAGAGGGTATGATTCCATATTTGATGTTGTGGATAGATTTTCTAAAATGGAACATTTTATAGCATGTAAGAGGACATCAAATGTTGTGCATGTTTCTAAGATTTTCTTAAAAGAGATTATTAGATTGCATGGATTACCAAAAAGTATTATTTTTAACAGAGATAGTAAGTTTGTTGATTATTTTTGGAGAACTTTCTAGAAGAAGATGGATAGTGAGTTGAGATTTAATTCCACATCCATAGATAGATGGGTAGACAAAGATTGTGAATAGAAGTTTGAGTAATTTTCCAAGATTTTTAGTTGGAGATAAGCCAAGCAATTGGGATATGATATTGGCACAAGTTGAGTTTGCATATAATAATTCTATGAATTGGAGTACAAAAAAAACACCTTTTGAAAATGTCACTAGAACTCAGCCTAGAGGAATATCATATTTGAGGGATGTTACTGATGAAGAGAATAGAAGTGCTAAAGGGGAAGAATTCTATTATTTTATGAAGTCTTTGCATTAGGAATTGAAGTTGAATTTGGAACAAACTAATCATAAGTATAAGGAGAATGTTGATAAGTCTAGAAGACATAATGTTTTTGAAGCTGGTGATGAGGTGATGGTTGATTTGAAGAAAGGTATATTTCCAATTACAACATATAGTAAGCTAGAGACGAAGAATTTTGGACCTTGTAAGATCTTGAAGAAGTTTGATATTGGTAATGCTTATGAAGTTGAGTTACTTGATGACATGGATATATCTCATATATATTCAATGTTGTTGATTTATATAAGTACTATGAAACAAATGATGAAGTTGTTGTATTGGATGATTATATTAAGAAGCATATTGAAAAGGTTGAATAGTTATTGGATTAGAGAGTTGATAATAGCACAAGAGGAAAATATTACTATGAGTATGTTAGATTGCGGTGACTGATTAGGGAAGTACTATACATACAAGTCATTATGGGCTACTATTTGCCATTCGCCAATGGCACAAAATTTTGGGCTACTATTCATCATTCACCAATGACTCAAAGTTTTGGGCTACTATTTACCAATTGGCTATTGCTTATATTTGGTGACATATGGCCAACATGTTGTAACCCTATATTGCAAAAATACTTGTATAAAATGGATTAGGGTTAGGGATTTTTTGATAATGTGTGATGCAAAAACTAGTTCTTATGGTGGTATTCAGCTATAAAGGATTATAGATTGTAATCAAGTTGTAATCACTAGATCATAATAATATTGGACTTGTTGTTTGGTGGACATAGCCTAGGGTTTGGGTGAATCACATTAAATCTTGGTGTCTTGTGTTCTTTTCTATATGATCTATTATTTTCTAATATTTTTTATATTTATATGTAATTGTTATTTCTATCTGGGGTTTAATCCTAACAAGTGCTATCACAGTGAGGTTATTTTTTAGTTATCCTCTATAAAAAATTCTCATTATTGAGGGTATGCAATGGAAAATGAGGGTAAGTTGAAGGGTTGACAAGTTTAATGTGCACAACTTTTAGTTATGGAAGATGCAAATGGAAGACTATCTTTAATAGAAGGATTCATGAAAGTCATTGGAAGGAAAAACCGAGAATTAGGGATCTATGTCAAATCATGAATGGGATTTTTTTAATAGAAAGGAACTTGGAAGAATTCAATTATGCCTAGCACCATAAGTAGCATTTAATATTACAAAAGAAAAGATGACATAAGAGTTGATGTAAACCCTAGCTAAATTATATGAAAAGACCTTCACTTTGAACAAGGTATTTCTCATGAAGCATTTATTTAATATGAAAATTATAGAAGCTTTCTCTATTGTAGATTATTTAAATGAGTTTAATACTATTACAAGTCTGGTATCTTCTATTGGTATCAATTTTAATGAATAAATTAGGGCTCTCTTGATTTTGTGTTCTTTGCTTAAAAGTTGGAGCGACTTAGTAATCGCTATGAGTAATTATGTTCCTAGATCTAATACCCTAAAATATGATGATGTGATAGATGTTATTTTGAGTGAGAAAAATTTTAAGAAATCCTTAGGTGGATCTACATCAAGAAGTTCTTTAAATGTACAAAGCAGAGGCAGAATAACAAAGAGAGGAAGTAATTCTAGACAGGGGAAATCAAAAGGACCAAACTACTGCTATTACTATGGGAAACTAGGGCATTAAAAGAAAGATTGTTGGACTCAAAAGAAAAGTGAAGGAGATAAACTAGATGGAGAGAAGCAAGAAAATTTTTTTAGTAACAAATCCAAAGAGGATTCTTTCTTTTTTTCTTTTGAAAGTGTCGATGATTCATGGGTTTTAGATTCTAGTGCTTCATTTGATGCGACACCTCATACAGGTTATTTCATTGATTATGTCTAAGGGGATTTTGCACTTGTTTATTTGGGGGATAATGAACCCTGTCAAATTGTTGAAAAGGGAAAAGTTAAGATTAAGTTGTAGAATGGGAATCATTGGCTACTACCTGAGGTAAGACATGTTCCAAGAATGAGCAAGAATTTAATTTCAGAAGGTCCACTTGGTGATGAGGGTTGTGTAGTTACTTTTAATGATAAAAAATTAAAAGGTTCCAAAAGGTTCCCTTGTAGTAGGAAAATATGTGAAAGTAGGCACCTTATATCTTTGCACATGTCATATTGTTCATTCTACTTTAATTTTTTTAGAGAAATATGAATGTTCAGGAATAGTTGTTGCAGTTGAGTAGGGAGAACAAATAGCTATTGTAGATTCTAATACAACATTGTGGCATTATAGATTTGGGCACATGAGTGAGAAAGGTATGAAATTAATTCATTCAAAGAAATTTTTACTAGGTCTAAAATATGATAATATGGATTTTTGTGAAAGTTATGTGTGTGGAAAAGAAAAGAGAGTGAGTTTTGTGAAGATTGAGCAGAAAAATAAAAGAGAAAAATTAGAGCTTGTGCATATCAATGTATGGGGATTGGCTTAGGTATCTTCCCTTGGTGGCTCTCATTATTATGTTACACTTTTTAATGATGCAACTTGAAAAGTATGGGTTTATTTCCTTGTATAGAAATCTGATGTATTTCAAACTTTTAAGCAATGGAAATGCTTGGTTGAAAATGAGATTGGTAAGAAATTAAAATGTCTTAGATCTAATAATGGTGGTGAGTATTGTAGTCATGAATTTGAAGATTATTGATGCAATAATGGTATTCATAGACAAAAAAATATTCCAATGACTCTATAGGAAAATGAGGTGGTTGAATGCATGAACAAGACTATAATGGAGCGTGCAAGGAGCATGAGGTTGCATGTTAGGTTGCCCTTACACATGTGGGAAGAGTTTATCAATACTACTATATATTTGATTAATAGAGCTCCCTCTACTCCTTTGGGTTGTGGTATTCTAGAGAAAGCATGGACTAGGAAGAAGGTGAGTTATTCTTTTCTCAAGACCTTTGGTTGTGAATTTTTTCTCATATAGACTTAGAAAATAGAACCAAGCTAGAAGATAAGTCAAAGAAATGTGTATTTGTTGGATATGGCATTAAGAAATTTGGTTATAGGTTTTGGGATTTTGAAAATCATAAAATTGTAAGAAGTAGGGATGTCATATTCAATGAGAAGGTGTTGTACAAAGATCTGTTGTAGCAACATGAGAAGAAAGAAGATGATTATGTATTGCTAAATGATACTCCAAAAGATGATTGTCTAGCCATACCTCATGATGTGCAACAATCACAAAAATAAATAGCACACAAGCTCATGAATTTTAGACAGTCAACAAGGCTAAGTAGACCTCTAGAGGGATTTTCTCATTCTTTGTATTCTATTTTACTTACTAAATCTAGTGGACCTGAATGTTATGATAAAGTTGTGCAGGTGGATACTGAGATGTAGTGGGAGTCTGCAATAAAAGATGAAATGGACTCTTTGCTGAAAAATAAAACATGGGATTTAGGCAAGTTGCTTGTAGGTAAAGGGGATTTATAGAAAAAATGGGTTTGCAAGTTAAAAGAAGAGGATGGAGGTAAGAAAAGATTTAAAGATAGGTTAGTTGTAAAAGGATTTGCATAGAAAAAGGGTATTAATTTTGATGAGATATTCTCTCTTGTCATTAAAACGACTTCTATTGATGTTGTTTTAAGTATTGTGGCTTCTGAAGATTTTCATTTAGAGTCACTTGATGTTAAAAAAACCTTCCTTCATGGTGATTTGGATGAAGAGATATATGGTACATCCATAGGGATTTGAGGTAAAAGGTAAGGAGAACTTAGTGTGCAGATTGAAGAAAAGTTTATATGGGTTGAAGCAAGCACCTTGATAATGGTATCTAAAATTTGATAGTTTTATGCATAAGCATGGATACAATATGTTTCATTTAGACCATTGCATTTATTTGAAGAGGTTGGATGATGAAAGCTACATTATTTTATGTTTATATGTTGATAATATGCTTGTAGTTGGGTCTAACATGTATCATGTTAAGTGGTTGAAATGCACTTTAGCACATGCATTTTCTATGAAGGATTTGGGGTCAAAAAAAAAAGTCCTTGGTATGAAGATTTGTAGAGATAGACATAACATGAAACTGATGCTATCTCAAGCTAATTAAGTTGAGAAGATGTTGCAATGTTTCTCTATGGAGAATGCTAAAGCTATCAATACACCTTTACCTGGTCATTTGAATTTGACTAAGGATATGTGTCCAAAGACACAAGAAGAGGAAGATAAGATGTCCAAGGTACCCTATGCTTTAGCTGTAGGAAGTTTGATGTATGCTATGGTATGTACAAGGCTAGATATTGCACATGCAGTGCGAGTCATTAGTAGGTATATGAGTCATCCATGAATTGGGCATTGGAATGTAGTAAAATGGATTCTCAGATTTTTGATAGGAACATCAAATAAATATTTACATTTTGGGCACTAAACTACTAATTTATAGGGATATATTGACTTAGATTTGGCAGGGGATATTGATACTAGATGAAGTACTACATGTTATGTATTTACTATTGGTAGCACAACCATGAGCTAAGTTTCTAGGTTATAGAAGGTTAATGCTTTATCCACTACAGAGGTAGATTATTTTTCTACTATAGAGACAACCAAGGAGATGATATAGACCCTTAGAGGTGTACTTATTTGTTTATAAATGGCCAAAGTGCCATTCATCTTGTAAATAATTCAGCTTTGCATTCAAAGACAAAATAGAATCAGTTGCGGTACCATTTCATTCAATCAGTTTTGGACTATGGACAATTAAAGCTAGACAGAATACATATATATGACAATCCAATAGATATATTTACAAAGGTAGTGATAAGGGAGAAGCTAAATTTCTCTTCATCTTTCATTGGCTTCGAGACTAAATAGGAACAAAAGAAAAATAATGTCCATGGTGTTTTTATCTAGTGGGAGCCCTATGTAATAGTGGTATTACTAGACTAGTCTCTAAGTGGGAGATTGTTGTCTATTGTGGAGTCTAATTAGTGTCAAGTGGGAGATTGTTAGATTGTGGTGACTGATCAAGGAAGTGTTGTACATACTTCATAAATTCTTTGGTATTTTTTTTTTTTGGATACTATTTGTCAACGACACAAAATTTTGGGCTACTATTTTCCGTTCGCCAATGGCACAAAATTTTGAACTACTATTCACCAATTGACTATTGTGTATATTCACTGACATGTGCCCAACATGTTGTAACCCTAAAGTGGCAAAAATACTTGTATAAAAGCAATCAGGTTTAGGGATTGTTTGATAAGGTATGATGCAAAAATTGGTTCTTGTGGTGGTTTTGAGCTATAAGTGATTATGGATTGTAAGTAGGTTTTAATCACTAGATCATAATAATATTGGATTTGCTCTTTGGTGGACATAGCCCAGGGTTTGGTTGGACCACATTAAATCTTTGTGTCTTCTATTATTTTCTATGTGATCTATTATTTTCTAATATTGCTTATAGTTTCATGTAATTGTTATCTATGTTTAAGTTTTAATCCTAATAGAGTATTTGGTGAAATGGAAGAATAGACCAGTAGAAGATGCTACATGGATTTTTGAATCTGAGTTCGATTCAGCTTAGGTTATGATACTTGGATGATTCAACATAATTATTTCTTTCAAACCTAGTTTTTTGATGCAAGAGCATCTTGAATTGCCTTGTTATCCTTCTCTTTTTTTCATTATGGTAGTTTTACCTAAGTTCCTTTAGTGTTAGATGAGTTCTAGCACTGTTAACTAAGTACTAACCTATAATGTTAACTTAGTTCCCACTGTTAACTAAGTGTTCCTTCATTTGCCAAGTGAACCTGACATTTCTTGATGCCTAGTTCCTTCTTTGAACAGGTTTGTCTATTATTGGTTCTTAGTTTAAGACTTATGTATTTAATTTTGATTGTGAATTTAATGATAGTATCTTGTCTTGGCATGGGTGCAGGCTATTTTGAGGTCAGCCTTTCTATTATGTAAAAATCTAGAATCTTTAGTGAGTCATTTTGGAAAGTATAAGTAGAGGTATTTGGATTAGTTTAGGAGTAGGACTTAGAGAGTCAAAGAATATTTTTTTGGAATTGTAAATTTGAGTTGGATTGTAGATCTTCAATTTTTTTGTTGTACCTAGGCATAACCGAGAAGGCTTTACAGTTGGGCATGTATGTTCATAACTTGATGAATACATTTTTTTCCCCTCTCTCTTTGGTCTTTTTATCTGTCTATTTTCTTCCATTATGTTTACTTAGCAAGGGGGTTGGATACTTAGGTGTACATTTGGCCCTAGCTATTCACTTTTCTCCTTGCACTAGATAGGGAGTAGGCTAATAATAAACTGCATGTGAATTTTTGTTGAGTTTCAGCTTTTTGTTTCTAGATTAGTCTTTATTTTTTTTCTTAATATCAAAAATATTTACCTTCAATGATAGTTTGTTTGTTATTATTCATAATTGTACAAAAAATAGATAAAACTAAAAACTATAATAAATTTTAAAATTTACTATAAATTAAGTTGTATAAATGTTGACTTGTCTATTATCTTTTAATAGATATCATGATACTATTTCTTTAATATTGAATAAAAGATAATCTAGTCAAAATAAATGTAAAAATAAAATAAGAATACACTACCTAAATTTTTTAATATTATCGTATTAATTTTTAATAAATTAAATGTGTAATGCAATATTAGTAATAGCTATAATTAAATTTTTGAGAAATGTATTATTATATATAAACTTAACATACATAGAAATATTGAAACAATTAACTTTTAAGAATCACTGGCCATATAACTATAGTAGCTATTCAGTATGTAGTTTCTAGATGGAAGTTATCTCTCTTATATTAGAGGAAATATGAATAGACACATCCCTTCATTAACTTATTTAATAGAAACACACACACGTATACATTTGTATATATAAATATCACATATATAATATAATAAATATGTAATAAATTTCACATATATACATATAGTTAGAAATAGGAAATATTGAGAGCAGGGGGCTAAATTTGGATTTCACAAAATTTAGCAAAAAATTGGATATCTTTAATGTTCAACTTAATAACATGCATAAGAAAGTAGACTATGTTGAATAGTAAACATAACCATGCACTAAGAGAAGTCATGACACCATCTTTTGTTAACAAAGGAAACATTGGCCATGGAAAAACTCCAATGGGGATGGTACCTACAAAATGATCCACGAATCAAAAGTATCTTGTGAAAGATATTGACCTTGTTAGGACTTTATTAGATTTGTATAGTGTCTTGGTCATTACTAGAGTATGTAGGCCTTGTTAGAAGCCTCAACCTTGTTAGGATTTGTAATATACAGTTACAAAATATATGTAGGATGACCCACTTCCCAAACATGTAATATACAATGTAGGTCTTCAATACAAAGAGATAGATACAAAAGCCTCTTTACACCACTACTAATATCTTCAATATTAAATCTTACCCTTTGTTCTCATAAATAAAATTACATTCCTCTCATTAATGCCAATAGGCATTCTAAAATGGTAGAATGGGGGAATGAGATGGTGTGACCATTTTAATGTTAACTTTTATTCTTCTAGGTTAAATTTGACAACCATTTACATGTCAAAATTTTAAATTTTATTATAAACAGAATTATACTTTTAAAAATAATTTAATAAATACCACATAAAATATGCATGTAAATTTATTATATTTGGAAATATAAGTCCTTTTTTTTTAGAAATTAAAATAAAAAGTTTAAGTTAGCAAAAAGCTAAATAAATGGAGATAAAGGAAATATAAATAATTTTAATGTAGTAAATTAAATTATAATTATTTTGTAGTGGATATCTATCAACATTTCTTTAGATATATTTATTTAAGATATCTATACCAGTCATACATTAGGGTTTGCATCACAAAACATTACATCAATATTGCATTACATCACTCATAACTTCATATTTAACATTCTTCCTTTATACCTTGCTAATTACAAATATCTGCCCACTCAACCTTCATGCCTTTATACATTCTACCAAAATACAACATTTAATTTTTTTCACATTTGGTTAACATCTATGATATCGTTCATAATTAGTTAAGTAATTATTTTGTAAATAAAATTATTCCTTAACCCAAAATTACCCATTTCCTTATCATGCTCTATTCTATCTATATATTGTTGAAAGTGGTAAACTCATCATAACTATGTTGGTACCAAGTCTACTATCTTATGCACTCATAGAAATCATCATTATCTTAAGTATCTATACCTAACTTTTCATGTCTATTTTATGTGTCCATGAAGCTTGCCATTCAAAAATCTACTTGTCCTACTTAATAAACTACACAATGCTTAGACAATTTTCTATGTACAACTGGCATTTCTTCATCTTCATGTTTTTCCAATTTCAGAGGATTGATCTATTTTGATAAATGAAAAAATAAAAATTTCTAACTTATCTATATTGCTAGTAATCTCCCTCTTTGGCCAAGTCCCACAGTAAAATCTTCAAAAGTGGCATTTACAAAATTTCAAAAACTATGGATCAATATATATACTTTCTTTTCCTTATATCTCCTAATTACATTATAACTCTACTCATTATAATTGTGTATAATTACATATATATTATGTATATAAACATTATCACTCTCCCCTTGACATCAATGGTAAATGTGTCAAAAATTTATGTACAAGTCAAAAAAAAATCTTTACCTTCAAGGTTGCTACTGATTGGTAATCCACAAGAATCAATCATCAAAGTTATTTTTCAAGATGGAGAACTCCATGCCCCATTTTTCCTTGAATGCATCAATAATACTCAATACCGCATACAAAGCATAAGAAGAAATGTCTACTCTATCCAGATCTATATAGGAAAATTTCTCCTGAGATGCCTTAATGGATAGACACTCATCTAGGTGTCTCTGTATAAGATCAATTTTCAAAGTAAGGTGTTCCCTTAACAATGGGAATCTCTTTAGTGCCTTCTCCTTTTGTAGCTCCAAAAGTCTGAATTTATCATTGATTTTACTCTCATTTCCAAAGGAAAAAGATAAACTCAAAGATTATGCAGCTCATTCAAACGTGCCTCTAACTCTCTGACTTTTTTTCTTAGCCCATCTAAAATATTGTTAATTAATGTGTGAGATCCAACAAACTTTCCATACACAATCTTTCTTTCTCTTTGACATTGTCTTAACTCCTTGATCTTCTCATCAAGATTTTTCAAATCACTTGTAATATTCTAATAGACTTTTCTAAATATCTCTACATCATGCAAGGTATATGCCTTCAACGTGGGTATATTAGATAAGTTAGGGAATTCTATATCAAAAGTTTGAATTATATCTTTGGGTCTATCCTATGGATTTGATTCTATCATTCTCACTTATATGGCTCTTTGAAGTTTGTGTGTTGCTTCAATTAGTGAACTCTGAAGTCTATTTACCTTTTTATTATTCTCTATGATCTTGTGGTGTAGACGCACCTAATGTAAAATAAAAATGGAGATCAAATTTTTTGATTTGAAATATCTAAATTAAATTGAGTCATAGTTTTGGTTTATGTTTGGTTTATACAAAAGTTGTATTGTGAAAATGTATAAAGTGCATAAATGTTTTCATAGTAGTGTAGACGCTCAAAAATGGTTCACATCTATGATTTCATCACTTCTTCATACTAATTTGTCCCATTTTCTCATTCTACTAACTTTGATCTTTTGGCCAAATTGATCATACTTTATCATTTGTATCCTTCTTCACATCAATTTCATATCAACTCAAAACCATTTCAAATCAACTTGAAATCACCCCAAATCAACTCAAAATCACTCAAAATCAATCCTAATTAACCCAAAACATATCAAACATCTCAAATCAATCATCATTTATCTAACTCCTAGGTATTGTTGTGGCTTTTAGTACCTTGGAAATCTATCAACCTATTAATCTTATCAATCTGACCGTAGTACTGTCATGGCTCTCAGTGCTAGGTAAAATTATCATTCATGTCATCCAATCTTTGACATTGTTGAGGCTTTCAATGTCAAATCATGGCATCATCAACCATTTTAATAATATTGACAGTGTTCATCGATGTTATTATGATCAAACCTTATCAATCAATTTCAATCCTGTAGCATTTACAATGTCAGTTAAATGTTACATATCAACCAATTCATGTCATGTGTCCTTAGCATGTTATCAAATTCAATCAGGGTATGTGCAGGATCATGGTCAATCAAACTATGCCCTTAAGTGGTAATAAAAAATTAGAAAATTAGGGTTATGTTAACTTGATGTGCAATTTTATACTTGTTATTAACTTTATACCAAAAAGTTGAGAGAAAATAATCTCTACAAAATTGAATCTAGTTTCTAAAATACTAGGACTTATCTCAAAAAAGTAAAAATTGATTGGTCAAAATTTTGAATTTTAATGCAATATTACAAAAATTCCAGAACAAAAATAAGAAGTAGACATATGTCTAACCACCTTAATCAAAATCAAATGATAATATTTTTAAATAAAATTCTGGATATAAGTACTAGACTCATGCCTAGATGTGACACATATTTTAGGGTATTTTTATTCTAAATAAATAACAAATAATTAATTTTTGACTTTAGTATTTTTGGAACAAAAAAGCTCTCGTGTCTAACCACCTTAACTAATTCAAAACTCTATAAAATTCAATTTTTAATTATTTTTCCTTATAGTAGAAGAAACATAGAATGTGATGCATCTTTTGGATTTAAAAAATGTTGTACCATTTGAAAGTTATAGTTGTTTTTCAAGTAGTGTGTTAGTTAGCACTTTATACGTAACTCCATTAGAAAATAAGTAATAATTACTTACTAAATTCATAACTTGAAAAACCTTACATTTATGGAAAAATAAGAACATTCTTAAGAAACCCTTTTCATTTCATCATTTTTTTGTGAGAAAAAAGTCCTCAGCTAAATGTTTGAAGTAAAAACCACATAAAAGCAAGCCAAAAGCACATTTTTAGGATGTTTTTAAAGTTGACCATATAGGTTTGGTATTAAAAAATATAGTAGACCTTATAAAGATATTAATTTTTTTTCATTTAGTATCAGGGTGGGTGGGAAAAAGATTGGAATAGATATTGAAATGGTTTGAGATATTTCAGAACTATAGTTTTTTAGATTGCCACTTTTTGGCACACCATGATCCTGCACATACCCATCAATCAATTTGACCATGGCTTTGGTCTACTTTCATCATATTATTCAATATCTATATCATCATCACATTTTCATCAAAGGATATGGTCACATTCATTTAATCAATTTGGCCAATCATTTACTAATTTCCTCTATAGGATTAAATAACCCATTATTTAATCCTACCATTCTTACTAATTATTCTTCCTAATTATCGCCTTAATTAATTAATTTTATTAATTAATTGGTTCATCATTCGCAAACCATGGATATTCTTAATTTCCTAAGCTCCATTTTCCATCATTAATTCCATTTTCTTCTAATTCTTGTTTTGTGGAATAAAAGGATTTTTAATTCAAATATTCCATAAAATATTGCATCATCATGACACTTGGATATGACACCTCATGGATTCTCCTTTGAAACTTGGATGGGATATATCATAATCAAATATTCTTATCTCTTACGCATGTCCCTATTTGGCTTATTTGTCATAGATTCTTGGCTTTAAGTGGGTTGAGGTGTCTTATGATGCCTCATAGATTCTCTTCCACATTTAGAGAAGTTTGACTTTCATGTGTCCTAGAATCTCACAATTGGCATATTTTTTCATATGCATTATGGATTCTCAAAGGAATCTCTTGCCACATCACATATCTATGGCTGAAAAATCCACTCCTCTCATCCTCCATGTCAATTATAAATTGGACACTCTTTCTCTCATTTTCGGTCCTTGAATCCCTGAATGCTTAAATCTTGAAAATCAAAATTCTTGAGTCTTTGAGTCCCCACTTCTTTGCATTTAAACTTCTTGCTCTCACACTAAAATCACACTTCTATTATTCTCATGACATTATCCATATCATAGGCTTTGGCTTGAATCTTGTGTGCACTATAGGAAAATTGGTGCTACAATCATTTGGAGAAGAAAGAAGGACATGGGAGCTACAAATGAAAAAGGGGGTTTCTATTGCTTTCTTTATTAGTTTGGCTTTCATGGTAGACTAGTGGGTGCTAACGTATGATTATTGAGTTTTGTGATTTTCTCATAGTGTGTTATGCATTTTAACCCATTTTCCAGTCCTACATTTGGTGAACCCAACGTGAACATGCATATCTAACTTGGGTTTCCTTGTTTTGTGCTTGTAGGTGCAAGGAAGGAGCTCACTTGGAAGGGTATTACGACTATATGATCTTCTTTTCACACCTAGATTAATTTGGGGGTCTAGTAAAATGCTTATATGCTCTTGTTTCATGCATTCTGTTAGCTTGCTGTCCTAGGGTGCACTCTGCTCTGTCAGAGCACACTTGGGACCCCTAGGAGCAATTTTAGGAGTCCAGAAGCCATGAAAACCTCCTTCTATTTTTTTTGACTTACCAACTGTGCCCAACTGGGCCCTAACTGCATCATTGATGCAATCTACACTGTTTGGGTACACTTGGGAGTGTAGTCTTTAAAATTTTAGTTTATGGGTCTTGTCTAGCCACCATTTCCCCACACTTTGCACCTGGATTCCCAACTGTGCCCTAAAACTACCAACTGCACCCAACTGGGCCCCAACTACATCATTGATGCAATCTGCACTGTCTAGGCACACTTGGGGGTGTTCAGAGCCATTTTGGCCTTCTGAGGAGCAATCTGCTCTATCAAAGCACACCTGGGTTCACAATAAGCACATGCATCAATTAGAATTTGCATCTAAGGTTACTATCACTCTCTAGGACATAGATTAGGTGATTTTTTGTTACTGATGGTCTATTTGCAGCATGTGGTGATCGTTGGATGAAGACGTGATCATAAGAAACTACTAATATGTGCTTTGCAGGGCATGGTTGAAGACTTTGTGTGTTTTTCCAAACTATGTGTGTAGATTTGTCTACAGTGTTAAATCCCTAGGAGTTGCATTGGATGTATCCTCTCTCCTTGCCATTTGTGGATCTTGGGTGTAAGAGAAATCTGTGTAACTTCTATAGGAGGCCTGCCTTGGACCAAGATACTCGATATTGGGTATGCTAGGGGATGACCTCAGAGTGGTAATGGGTCAAAAGCCAGTTCAACATTCCAACCGCTATATAAAATTTGATTATGATGAAAGTCATGTCAGTGGTATTGCTACGTGATAGCTCTCCACCAGTAACCTTGTGGTGTGTCAAACCCTGGTTCGTGGGGCTGGGAGACCTTTTGTGAAATTTTATCATTCACTTGCCAAACAAAATGCCTATACTAAAAATTGTGTTTTAGTGGCCAAAATCCTTTCTATCCACTAGCTCAAGGGGTTACCCATGCCCGTGAAGACATCCTACATTCTCACGGTCCTTAGTAGAGGCAATAGTCCCTTGGGAAGTCATGCCCCTTGGGAAGCGGATCTTGGTAGGCCCAAGAAGTGAGTGCACTATAAGGGGGAGGCTATGGTGCTAAGATCCTAGGTTGTCCACTCTGGATAAGCATGGTTGAACTTTGGTTCAAGTAGATATTTAGTGGATACAATCCTAAAAGCCTAGGTTGTGGTGTTTTTGTTAACTTTTAACAATAGCTATTCTTGTCTTAATGTGTCTTGCTTGTGTGTAAAACATAATCAAGATAAAAGCCAAACTTTTAAATTTACACCTTGGATATCATTTGAACTTGTCAAAACATCACACATTGCCAAAACATTTCAACCTTTATCAAAAATTGCAAACTTTAGTTCAACACACTCAAACCTTGAAAAACATAGCGAATTGTTCTCTTAAACATGCTTGGCAAAACGTAGATCTCACACTTGCATAGACTTCATTTCCATTCACCCTAGTATAGGCCTCATTAATACATAATATAGACTTCATATTTCACCTTCTAATCCTAATTTAGTATCTGTTACCTTTTATATTGCATCCTTTTAGGTTCAGTTTACCTCCCTTAGTTTTTGCATTCCCATCTCACAATCAACACTTTGCATTCACCACCTTGCATCTTTGCATACCTATTCATCATCTTGACTACTTTAACCATCATTTTGAGTGTCCTAACCATAATTTTGAGCATTCATACTAGTCTTAATAACTATCCCCTATTGTTTACCTCTCTGTGATATCAATTTGGAAACCATAACTCCCAGAATTGCTTTAGTTTCAGCCCAGTTTACCAACTGCACCCTGAAACTACCAACTACATCATAAAACTACCAACTACATCATTGATGTAGTATACATTTTTTGGGCTCACTTGGTGGTCTTGAGATCCAATTTTGGGTTCCAAATAACATTTTGGGGCTTCAACAGTGTCCTTAGGTACCTGGTTAGCTCCCCTTGCACTAGCTTGCCCAAATCTACATTCTACATCACCTAGTCTTCATTACCTTCACTTAAGGCATCATTCTATAGGTCATAACTTCTATTTTACATCTCCCAACCCATCCTAACATCAAACCTGGCATCTTAGCTTCCTAACATATCAATTTGGTAACCATACCCTTCTGAATTAGCAAACATTCTTCCTAGCTTACCAACTGCGCGCAAAAACCACCAACTATGCCCAAACTGGCTCCAAGTGGATCAATAATGTAGTTGGTACTATTAGGTTACACTTGGAACTATTAGGGTGCACTTAGGTACCTACATGACCATTTTGGCCCTCCAAACTACACTTTAGGACCCCAAAACTACATCTACGAGCCTCTACACCTCCCCAGTTTGCACTTGACCCAAAACAACATCTTGCAGCCAAAATCCCATTTTTCACTATATCCATTGTCCATATCACACATCTAATTAGTATCACCACCATTTTGAGTCCCCAAAACATCATTTTGAACCCCCAAAACCTTTGAATTTAGTCAAAAATCTACACAAAGTATGAGTCTTAGAGTATCTGCTTGTGTTGACGGATAATGGATCTTGACTAGCCTTTTTATCTTTTCTTATCATTTTCTTGGGTCAAAATCTATCTATGTCTTGATAGATTTGACCTTTTCATCTTTTATCAATTTGATATTTTCATCTTTTATCAGTTTTTGGTCAAGATCCAAAGTCCTTTATCACAAGGTTAAACTCCTAGGAAAAATACTTTCTAAAGGTTTTACCTAAACTCAAAACTTTCCCTATACACTTGTTGAAGCATAATCATATCCCTAGCATCCCAAAATTTCATTTTGACTTACCCTAGTGGTATATCCCCTTCATCTTGCATGGTCCAAACCTTAGCATCATTCTGACTACCAAACCCTGTTAGATTATCCATCAACCAAATTGCCTTCTTGATCATTTACCCTCATTTTGCATATCCTAAACGTCATTATCAACCCTTGGAAACCATCCTTTTCATAGTCTACCTTGCAAACACCTACCTTTAGTGTCATTACCAAGTCCAAAATGTAACCCTAACCTTCATTTTGCATACCCTCAAAACATCACCTTGCATTTGCGTTTGCATAACATCCCTAGGACATTTTCACTTTGCACATCAAAACCCTAATTCATTTAGCATTTTATCACATTGCATAGCATCCCTAAACACTTAAAAATCCCAAAAACACTCATATCTTGCATATCCACCACTCTAAATCACTCAAAACACTCAAAATTTCCATTGTATCTACATTCTTAGGTATCATGCCAGCACTTACTAGGACACAATCAGCTCAGAGACTTGAGGAACTCTATCAACCTTTATTTTCTGAGGCACAAGCACAACCAAAACCTCATCCAAGACAAAGAAAGAGCAAGAAAACCCAACAAACCTTTGATGAAGACCAAATCAAGGCATCACAACCATTACTAGCAGACCCCTTGAACATGTATCCACAAGATCCTCATAATCAAGCTATGGCACAACAAACCTTAAATAATGCACCTACCATGAGATTTCCTCCAAACACTTCCACCACACATGGGATGGTTCAATGGAGTCCTAACTTTGAACCTATATTAATGCCAATACTACCAAGAGGAGGAAGTGTACCAACCACACGTGAAGATGAACAATCACACTCCTTTGAATTTAGCCAACCTATCACAAGTACCTTCAACTATAACACATCAAACATAGAACAAGGTACTATAAAAATTAGTGATGACTCTAACAATGACTATGGCATCATTTATGAAGAAATGGCTAGAGCATGCCAAGACAAAAAATTCCATAAAAACTTCAAACTTTTGGCAGCCCAAGAAATTGTCAAATTCAACCCAAATGTGGAAGGACCCAAGTCCAAACATCAAACCAACACAACTATTGAAAACGTACAACCCATGATCAATTTGGGCTTAGATAAGGGAAAAAAACCTTTAGAGTTTTCAAAAACGATAATGGCACCTATAAGGTCCCATCAAGAGTCAACCATTGAAATCCTCCAAAGTACATTTGAACACATCAATGTTAACCCCTTGTTCGACAAAATACCACCAATCCCTAAACACCCCAAAAGGACATCAAGACTTGATTTTAATCACATGATGCAACAACAAGATGCACCTAAATGGACTTGTGCTCTATGGATGCTAGACATACCTTCTTTGGAGGCAAAACAGCAAAGTACACCTTTGCTCCTAACTTTACCAAGTGCTATGGCATCAAACACTATGGAGCCTCTCATAAGTACAACATGTGAAACATCAAGTGCAACCATCCCTATGGAGACACAAAGGAAAAGTCTTATTGACATTACACCCATTCCCAATAGGGACACATCTCATAGTCGAGTCAATATGATGTCACAAGGAGGAACCTCTAACACACAAAGGAGCCAATGCAATAATACCAACATGATGTTCAATTCTCAAGGACTTAGTCAACCCCCACCACAACAACAACCTATAGTGGTACAAGGACTCCACACTTCCAAGGTGCAAAAAAGTCTGCATCCACCTAACACACATCCAACATGTCAACAACAACATCAACCACAAAAAAAACAACCTCAAGTGGGGCAAACATCCAACATTCCTAATATGCAGTCCCATGTGAACCCACTTGAATTACACACAATTTATCAACAACAATTTTAGAAACAATTCCAACAACAACAAACCATGTTTGCTAAACTACAAGAACAACTCAAGCAACAGTTGGAATACCAAAGACACCTTGAGAAAAAAATCACATACCAACAACATTTGTTACAACAACAACATCTGCCACAACAACCTCAACAAATACCTCTACAACAACAAGCATGCACATGGTCTCACATACAACCAACATAGCTATCCCAAAAACAACCACAACACATGGCACAACAATGACACATGGTACAACAATCATAGTCAATCCCACAACAAGTGCCACATCAAATGTCACAACAAGTACCCCAACAACAAGGACCCTTCTATCTATTAGCTGCCAACATACCTCCACCACCTATCAACACTTCACCAGACTCATCAGACATAGAAATGTTAGAACTGAGTAGACAGATCTCCCACTATAGCAAACATTCTACTCACACACACAAAAGACTTGAAGAAAATACCATCATGAAAAACCACAATGAAGAACTATTACAACAATTCAATTAACTTTCCAAAAAAATTGAGGCATTAGGAGTCCAAAAGAAATAGGCTCTATATACAGAAAGGGACCTACGTCCTAACCCATTTGATAAAAGTCTATATATGCCTCCATTCCCAAGACACTTTGAGGCTCCAATGTTTGAAAAATACCAAGGAAAAGGAGACCCTATTGATCACATTCAAGAATTTTGTGCTTCATGTACCGAACTCAGTGATGAGCCCACTTACCTTATGAGATTGTTCCCTCATTCTCTAGGTGGGCCTGCACTTGAATGGTACTCCAAACTTCCTGGTAATATCAAATCTTGGTTAGAGCTAGTAGACAAGTTTATCCCCACCTTTGCCTTTAACATTACAAATGAGGTGACACTTTTTTATTTGTGTTCAACTAAACAGAAGATGGGAGAATCATTCATCACATTCTTATTGCATTGGAGAAGCCTAGTTAGTCAATGGTCACTAGACATTCCTGAAGAAGAACAAGTAAACTTGTGCATTGAAAACTTAGTCCTAGACTTAATGTATGAACTCAAAATCAAGATTCCAAGCACCATTTCTAAACTGATGAAAAAAGGGGCTAGTATTGAAGATGGTCTTATCTGTAAGGGAATCCTCAAGATAAACAAAGAAAACACAAACACCAACTCATCTAATGACAAGGCAAAATTTTTCTCCAAAAACAAGAATGTGACTAATGATGGGATTGTGGATACTAGCATGATTAGCACATCACAAACTCAACTAACTTTGAAAGGTGTAAACCCTACAAATTCACAAACCTCTAGTCAAACATCAACTCCACAATAGAAAACTAAGACCTCCACGCAAGACAAACCTCGAAGATATCCTAGAACCAAAGATAGGAAATTCACACCATTGGGAATACCACTTGAGACTGCATTACAATAGTTATTGAGTAATAACTTCCTGTAGCTACCCCCAATCAAAGATGAACCATTAACTAAAGCAGATTGGTGGGATGACAAAAAGTATTGTGATTACCATCACACCAAAGGACACAAGAGTTCATCGTGCTTCCAATTGAAACATGCAATACAAGACCTCATTGATGATGGTGTCATCACAGTTGATCCATCATTGTTAGAATCCAACTTTGACCACACTATATTCAAAGATCCTTTTGGTAATCATGACAAAGAGAAACCCTCAAGTACAAACTCAAACTCACAAGGTAATGTGAATTACACATGCACAGGCTATGACTACACCATCAATTGCTTTAATGAGTCTGACTTTCGCATATAAATATTTACATTGAAGGGTGAAGACCCTCATTGTGTTGTCACTACATGCTGTAGCAAGATCACCCTACCTGGAGCCCCATCTAGACCTACTGCTTCTACTAGACCTGGACCCCTAATTAGACCTACTACTCCTACTTCATCTAATTATAGCCTTGTTGAATAGCTTGGAAAAACCCCTGCACAAATATCCATCTTGGACCTACTGCGTGCATCTCCCCATCACCAAAAGATCTTGGAGCAAGCCATTAAAGAGTCAGTAGTCCTAGATAGCATTGATGTTGCCGAGTTCCAAGACATGGTTGGGAACCTATCTATCTGACAACATATCACCTTTTCCCCTCAAGATATTCCTAAGGACAAACCTAACCATAATGATCCCCTTTATCTTGAAGTCTTCATCTATAATGCTAAAGTTAGATGTGTCTTAATAGATGGAGGAGCAGGACTGAATATTTGTACTCTTAAGGTTGTCAACAGTTTGGGTTATTCTGAAGATGATGTGGATCCCTCTCAAAGAATCACAATAAAAGCTTATGATGATGGTGAATGCTTCTCTAGGGGCATCATTACATTACCTGTCAGAGTTGGTCTAGCTACTAAAGATACATTGTTCCATGTCCTAGATATAGAAATGAATTGCAACATGATACTTGGACACCCTTAGCTTCATGCTATGAAAGTAGTCCCTTCTACATATCATCAATGTTTTAAGTTTTCCTATCACAACATAGAGGTTACCATCCCTAGTGATCTAGATCCTTTTCAATTTTTTTCTAATCTAAGAGATGCTACTGCATTCCAAATCCCAACAAATAATGAAGCACAACCCACAAATTCCTCTAAGTATGTGGATGCTGATATACTACTCAGTAAAGCCAAGGAGAAGATGAAGATTGAAGACAATGGGTGTGGAGTGTACTTTGTGTCTCAAGTCTCTCACATTAGGGAGTCACTAGTTTCTCCCCAATCTCATGGTAAATCACAACCACTTCAAGCACAACATTCAAAGATCAATACAAAGAATGATACTTCTATCAATGAGAATACTTCTATTTGTATGGAGAAAGAAAAAGTAGAATGAGAACCCACTTTGATATATTCTAGCAAGTATGGACTTGGGTTTACCATCATGTAGAAACAAGGCTATGATGGCTATAGTGGTCTTGGATCTCTGAATCAAGGAATCATTGAACCTATCACTACAGAAGGACAACCTCCTAGTTTGGGGCTTGGATTTAAACCATTATGAATAGGTCATCCTAGTACTATGGTACCTACATGTAAGACTATGGATTTTTTGAATGAGGAAAAGACATATGAGGATATCCCACCTAAAACCAACAATCCTCTAGCTTCTGAGCATAACTCCAATGATACAACAAAATCTAATGCCCATATCTATAGCTTTAACCAAAGCCCATTCCACACTGATGATGACATCTCCTCAAGTTATCCTGAACCTTTGGATTGGGACCAATGTGGACCACCAATTTTTGATCGATTCGAGAATGATGACACTCTTATAATAGAATTTGAAGGCATTATGACTAAAGATCATAAAGAAATAGTTTCTCCTAAAGAGAACACATTGGCATATTTTGGCGAGTCCACTCCACCTTCTAGTTACAAAGCAAAAAGAGAAAGAAATAACAAGCATAGGTCTCTTGGTGAAAACTAAAAGGCACCATTAGACCATAAAAAATCAAAAGCTAAGTAGCTCCCAATGATACAAAATGAAAAATATGATGCCATGAATATCAATGTTCCTGTGTTCAACATGCCACAAAGTCTTTTGGAGCTCTCTCAATCAATGTTCATGCGGAAGGTCATTGGTCTCAACCCTCCCAACCCTCCCTTATATCCCTTTTTTTATCCCCCAATCCAGCTACCTAATTTTTCCTATAACCAAAATTAGTCCTTTATCCAACAGGCCTTTGCATATGTCATCATCAGTGACATCCCACATGACATTTCTATTGACCCAATTATCCTTAGATGCCTTGATTCACAAAAGATAGACATTGTCTTACATATGGTACATGATGGTATATCTCGAGGCCTTTCTAGTGGTTTTATTTTAGCTACAGACTCAAAACAAATCTTGCATATTTATGGTCAATCATGGATCCAGATCTCATTAGCTAGCAGCACCAACAATAGATATCTTCTCAGCGTTTGTCAGTGACATTCTTGATTCCATCTAAAAGTCCTGAAAAAATATCAAAAAAATAGTGAAAAGTCATGAAAAAAGCAAAGAAAAAAGTGAAAAAATTCATGAAAAAATGTATGCCTTGATGAAAAATTGGAAAATAGGCATCTTGGCATGAAAATTTGAGTCAAGAGAAAAATTTCATCCAAAAGTGAAAACTTGGCAAACAGACACTTTGGGCAAGTACCATGGTGAAAACCTGACAAATAGGTGCCATGTGTACTTAATTGTTTCTCCTCCATCTATCAAGATTCCATCTGGTCTTTTCCCCTCTATCATTCCTTGATCATATTCTTCCTATTGCAAGACATCATTGGCTCCTTGACCATGGCTCACGAATTGGTTAATGTCCTTTGTTATCTTACCAAGCATTACCAGCCTATACACACTCTATCATTGGCCTTTGTACATAGTTTGCATCTTGTCTGGGGGCATATTACCTACATGGTGCATGAGTTTGAATTTGAATTGGGGGCATATCCCTAAGCACTTTTTATCCATTGGACCTATTGCATAACGGATTGGAGCTGACACCTGTATATGCTTTTATGATCCTGAAAAAATCCTAAACATTCAAATAAAATCTTGAAAAAATTACTAAAAATCACATAATGTCCTGAAAAAATCCTAAACATTCAAATATGATCCTGAAAAAAGCACTAAAAATCATAAAATGATCTGGAAAAAAGTCACTAAAAAATTAAAATACGATCCTGGAAAAAACCCTAAAAATTGTAAAATGACTGAAGAAATCAGTCAGACAAAAAAATCAAATATCCCCAAAAAACCCTAAAAATCAGAAAACTCATCAAAAATTTGCAATAAACCTTATACATATTCATTGTGGATAACCACCACTTTTGCATAAACACTTGCACTTTGCAGACTCAAACTCAAAGCACTACACTTTCATGACAATCACAATATCTAAGCAACATGAACCAACACTCAATCCAACATATCACTATGAACCTATCAACTAAATCCACAACCAGAACTATCACATTCTCAACATATCAAACACTATGTATGCACCTAAAACATTAACCAGAATGTAATAATGGACAAGAATAGTTGTTGGCTCAGATTGTTTAGTGAGTGATTTATTTTTTCTTTGTTTTTTTATCATGTCCCTATGCTACTCGATGGTATAAAACTTATCTATGAGATTGGCCGAGATGGTTCATCATCATATTTTGCTATTTTTGTCTATTACAATGTACCTTTGAGAGTCTGGGGCATGTACATATGCCTTAGGAAGGACAAGGTCATTCTTCATCTGCATCATGCTTGTTTACGCAAAAGGCTTGCATTTGTGCTCTAGCCCTTTATGCCATGATGCATTGCATTCCATTTGCCATATCAAAATAAAGCTCCATTTGACATATAGTGCACTTTTGCGAAGCAAAAGTCTTTCCATAATACTAACATCTCCTTGTCTCATCTTTCTTCTTCATCTCATTCTCCATCACCATAATCATGTCTTTTGATTCACTAAATCATCTTCATCTTGCATTCATGCATTCTTACATCATCCTACACTATTAATCAACTTTTTATGGATTTCCACCTAGTTCAACCTTAGTATGACATTTTTCTCATCATCTCTGACCAAATTCAACTATTTTTGATGATTTCCCTCATTTTATGACATCTTTCCATCATTTTGGGCACGCACGCACAGTTTCGGGTCATTTCGAGTCCAATCGGGCTAATTCTGGGCCCTGGAGCCTTTTAGGGCACAATCTACACTGTTAGGGCATAGTTGGGGTTCCCAAATTCATCATTGATGCACTTGTTCATACCAACTATGTCACTGATGCACTTGGTAGAGTTTGGGTGCACTTGGAGACCTATGTTATGTAGAACTGCTCTCAAAACCCCTATGTTGCACTCCGAAGGCCATAACTTTTGCGTTTCAACTCTGATTTATGAACTGTCAGTTGCGTTGGACTCATATCTTTCTTGTGAACATAATGGGATATCATTTCCATTATTTTTTCACCATATTTAGTGTTCATCCTTGAAATTACCCTTCGGCTCCTAGTTGCCCCCCGTCATGTTGATTTTGGCCCCCAGAGCCTTTTCGGGCACATCTGACACTTTTTGAGTCCACTTGGGCTTCCCAAGTGCATCATTGAAACACTTGGTACTTTCATGGTGCACTTTCACTTACCAAATATGTCAATGACGTACTTGGTTGAGTTTTGGGTGTAGTTGGGGACCTAGGATACCCAGAACTGCTCCCGAAGCCTCTAGGTTGCACTCTAGAGCCCATAACTTTTGTGTTTTAACTTGGATTTGTAATTTATCAATTGAATTGGATTTGTATCTTAATTGTGTACAAAATTAACTATAATTTTCATCATTTTGTGTTTTTCTTGAGTGGTATCCCATGCAATCAGTCTCAGGCTCCCGATTGACCCTGTTCTGCACTCTAGACCTCATAACTTTCACATCTTAGCTCTGATTTGCGATCTGTCAATTACTGGGGCATGTTGTGGTTTTCTCATTATTTATTCTTTGATACAATGCTCTAAATCACATTGTATCAAAGAGGGGAAAAATGTAGACGCAAAAAAATGTTTCACATCTATGATTTCATCACTTCTTCATACTAATTTGTCCCATTTTCTCATTCTACTAACTTTGATCTTTTGGCCAAATTGATCATACTTTATCATTTGTATCCTTCTTCACATAAATTTCATATAAATTCAAAACCATTTCAAATCAACTCAAAATTACTCAAAATCAATCCTAATCAACCCGAAACATATCAAACATCTCAAATCAATCATCATTTATCTGACTCCTAGGTATTGTTGTGGCTTTCAGTACCTTGGAAATCTATCAACCTATTAATCTTATCAATCTGACCTTAGTACTATCATGGCTCTCAGTGCTAGGTAAAACTATCATTCATGTCATCCAATAATTGACATTGTTGAGGCTTTCAATTTCAGATCATGGCATCATCAACCATTTTAATAATATTCACAGTGTCCGTCGATGTTATTATGATCAAACCTTATCAATCAATTTCAATCCTATAGCATTTACAATGTTGGTTAAATGTTACATATCAACCAATTCATGTCATGTGTCCTTGGAATGTTATCAACTTCAATCAATCAATCTAACCATGGCTTTGGTCTACTTTTCATCATCTTATTTGATATCTATATCATCATCAAATTTTCATCAAAAGATACGGTCACATTCATTTAATCAATTTGGCCAATCATTTACTAATTTCCTCTATAGGATTAAATAACTCATAATTTAATCCTACCATTCTTACTAATTATTCTTCCTAATTATCATCCTCAATTAATTAATTTTATTAATTAATTGGTTCATCATTCGCAAACCATGGAAATTCTTAATTTCCTAAGTTCCATTTTCCATCATTAATTCCATTTTCTACTAATTCTTATTTTGTAGAATAAAAGGATTTTTAATTCAAATATTCCTTAAAATATTGCATCATCATGACACTTGGATATGACACCTCATGGATTTTCCTTTGACACTTGGATGGGATATATCATAATCAAATATTCTTATCTCTTATGCATGTCCCTATTTGGCTTATTCATCATAGATTCTTGGCTTTAAGTGGGTTGAGGTGTCTTATGATGCCTCATAGATTCTCTTCCACATTTAGCCAAGTTTGACTTTCATGTGTCATAGAATCTCACAATTGGCATATTTTTCATATGCATGATGGATTCTCAAAGGAATCTCTTGCCACATCGCATATCTATGGGTGAAAAATCAAATCCTCTCATCCTCCATGTCAATTATAAATTGGACACTCTTTCTCTCATTTTCGGTCCTTGAATCCCTGAATGCTTAAGTCTTGAAAATCCAAATTCTTGGGTCTTTGAGTCCCCACTTCTTTGCATTTACACTTCTTTCTCTCACACTAAAATCACACTTCTAGTATTCTCATGGCATTATCCATATCATAGGCTTTGGCTTCAATCTTTTGTGCACTATAGGCAAATTGGAGCTACAATCATTTGGAGAAGAAAGAAGGACATGGGAGCTACAAATGAAAAAGGAGGTTTCTATTTCTTTTTTTATTAGTTTGGATTTCATGGTAGACTAGTGGGTGCTAACATATGATTATTGAGTTTTGTGATTTGCTCATAGTGTGTTATGCATTTTAACCCATTTTCTGGTCCTATAAGTAGAAAAATTATTAAAAGAATATAAGGAGATTGTTTAAAAGGTGGTTTGGAAGTTATAACCAACAAAAAAAACTATAAAAATGGATTTATGGCCAAATGAAATCATTAATGGAAGGAAAGAGATACATTTGGAAAAAAAATTATTAAATGGTGCGTTGTTATTTTTATTGGTATTTCAATTTTAGTGTTGGTTCTAGGTCTTGTACATCCATGTGTAAATTGGAAACCATGTAAAATCTATATATCTAGATAAAATAGTGAACAAACTTTCTTTTGGCTTTGGTTTGGATTTATTTCATCTAGAAATGAAGGAGTCATGCAAGTCTTTGAAAAAGTTTTTATTTTCAGGTTTGAGAATGCCTAACTATAATCATGAATCCATAACTCTAATTGTATTAATGGGAAAGATATGTCATCTGTAGTTCATTTTCAATTAGTTTGAGTCAGTTTCATTTAGATTTATTTAAGTTATAGGTATTTGAGTGAGTACTATTTTTTTATAATTTATATTGAAGGTATAGGAAAAGATTTGATCATATAAAATGATTTATATATTGGATAAACCAATGGCCTATAGATTATGGAACTAGACTCATATAAGTTTAAGTATAAATTAGTTTGGAATCATTTGGAAATTCATTGAGAAAGATATGGAATTCTCTTGACAAGGTTACTAGTTTTACTTCTAATTTATGAAAGAGAAAATGGGTCTAAGTGTAGAGATTATAACTTGTAATGGATTTTTTTTAGATAAGATTTGGATATCTCTTTGTATTACTAATTTGGAACTATTTCATAAAATGGTTTGGCAAGAAAATTATACGATTAAAATTTATGAATAATGTAATTAGAAATAGAAATCCAATTTTGTGAATGAAGATGTTGTCTTAATTGCCTAAATGCCAGGTTCTCTATTGAAATCTTTGAGATGTTCTTGGTTCCTTGAGGGTGTACCAACCTATTGTGAATCTCTTGAGTTGAGATAATATTCCTTGGAGATAAATACAAAGGAATATGGATCAAATTAGTATTAGAGCTTGAAGATCTTGAGTGTTTGGGTAGAGAGCCAAAGGAGGCAATGCACACTAGGACGTTGAAGGTTTCATTTGGATTTGTTGATAGAGTTTTTGGTTGTAGGTTCTCATCCATCTTGCTACAAAAATTGAAAAATAAAAAAAAATTTGTTGAGTTTATAGATATGGAATTTCTATCAAGGGCCATGGGAAGGCCTAGTGGATGCCAAGAAACTAGGGAGAGAGGCAAAGAGGAGGACTCCTAGGTGAGGCATATGGGACAGTTGTTTATGGTGACTTTGAATTAGCAAGGTAAAAATAGATCTATGACTGATAAAAGTACTATTGAGTTACAACAATTAATACTCCACTGATAGGAATATTTGAGAATATGATTTTGAGGAAAATCATGTATCCTTAAAGGAAACATTGATGGTGATAAAGGCATGAAGAGGAAAAGGTAAGAAAAAAGGATTTCTGGTCTAATCTTTTTTCTTGTAGGTTAATGATTTTCATGTTTCCATGGAACTTAAAAACTTTTCAAAGTTGGGAGTATGATGTAGAGGCACCTAACATAAAAAAAAAAATGAAGGTTTAAAGTTTTAATGTGAGAGATCTAAATTCACTTGAGTCATAGTTTTGGTTTCTGTTGGGTTTATACTAAAGTTTTAATGTGAAAATTCATAAAGTGCATAAATGTTGTCATAGTTGTATAATTATTAAAAGAATATAAGAAGATGGTTTAAAAGGAGGTTTTGAAGTTATAACCAACCAAAAAAGCTATAAAAATGGATGTATGCTCAATCCAAATCATTAATGGAAGGAAAGAGGTACATTTCAAACAAATTTTGTGAAATTGTGAGTTGTTATTTTGATTGGTTATTTAGTTTTAGTGTTATTTTGTATGGCCATGTATAGCTTGGAAACCATGTAAAATCTATATATCTAGATAGACTAGTGAATAAAATTTCTTTTGGATTTTTTTTGGTCTTATTTCATGTAGAAATGAAGGATTTATGCAAGTTTTGGCAAAAGTTGTTATTTTTGGGTTTGAGAATGCCTAACTATAGTCAGATTGAAAAGCTTGGTACAACCACAATTGGATGAGTCTAGAACTCTAATTGTATTCATTGGAAAGATGTATGACTTATCATTCATTTCAAATTAGTTTTATTCATATTCATTTATATGTTTTTAAGTTATAGGAATTTGAGTGAATAGTAGTTTTTAATAACTTATATTGAAGGTACAGGAAAATATTTGATCTTATAAAATGATTTCTATCCTAGATAAACTAATGGCTTATAGATTATGGAATTAAACTCATACAAGTTCAAGTATAAATAATTTTGGAATCATTTGGATATCTATTGAGAAAGATATGGAATGCCCTAGACAAGGCTACTAGTTTTACTTCTAATTTATGATAGAGAAAATTGGTCTAAGCACAAAGACTATAACTTGTAATGAATTTGTTGTTATTGGATAAGATTTGGATATTTATTATTAATCATAATGTGGAACTATTTCATAGAAGGGATTGGAAATAAAATTTCATGATTTAAAGCTATGAATAATGTAGTTTGACATAAAAATCTGATTGTGTGAATGAAGATGCCTTAATTTCCTAAATGCCAGGTTCTCTATTGAAATCTTTGAGATGTTCTCGATTCCTTGAGTTTGTACCAGCCTATTGTGAATCCCTTGAGTTGAATTAAAATTTCATCTTGCTAAATGATGGGATCATATCTAGTTTATCATAATCATCTGATCTTGTCAAGGCTGCACTTGCAAGGGTTATTCCTTCTTTTTCTTCTTTTCTTCTTTTCTTCTTTCTCTTCTTTCTTATTTTATTCTTCCTCCTTTTTCTTTTCTTCTTCCTCCTTTTTATTTACTTTTGTTATATTTTATTTACTTTTTTTATATTTTTATCTTCTTCTTCTTTCTTCTTTCTTTCCTTCTCCTTCTTCTTTACCTCTTCTTCTCACTTCTTCCTTTTTTGCTCCTTCCTTACTTCTTCTATTTTTCCTTTACTTATAACTTCTTCTTTTCCTTTTCTTTTTCCATCTCTTCCCTAATCTTTCTTTCTCTTCTCTTCTTCCTTGTTATTTTCTTCTTCTTTCATCTTCTTTTCTTTCTCTCTTTCTCCTTTTCTCTTCGTCATCCTTAGAAATTGTGTAGCTGACCAAATTGGTAACAATGGATGGTGCCTATTGGGATCCCGCAAAGGTTTCATAGTTTAAGCTCAAGTGGTTGTTGAGGGATTTTATGTATGCCTCAAATGCCCCTCATCATGGCTTACATAGGGTAGCATAGGGGTATTTTTTTCTTCCCAAAGACTCTAGTTACCTTGGGTTATTTTCTACCCAAAAGAATGGCATTACCCTTTGTGCAAAGTGGGTCATTTAGCCTCTCAATCTCAATGAGGCCTATAAAATTATTTTGAGATATTGCATTTCTCCAGGCTTCCTAATTAACTTGCCTACCTAGAATGGGATGGTCTTTCAAACCCTTCTTATCACCTTTGAACTATTCACTTGTCATTTTGTACAATGTTAATGACATAAATTCTCTCAAATCTCTCTCTTGAAAAGATGATCAATTACCACCTCCAAGGTTCAAGATGACTATTTTTCAACCTATTGGGTAGCTCAATCAAATATACCCATGAATGTTCACAAGGAGGCCTTTTATGATATCTATTAATTCTACACAACTTTGCTAAAGCATAACTACAAAACAATATAGTTTAACATTTTTCAATTTTATGATGAAAGCTAGTTCTAATCAATGCAACTATATGAATTCCAATTTTAACCAAGTTTTTGAAAATAAAATAATAGAGAGAGTGTAACAAGAGATTAAATAAAATTAATGAAGGGGAATTCCTAATGAACATAACCCAAAGTAATAAAATGTCTATGAGTTAAATTGGGAGCAGTGCTTCCTAAACTCCACTAGTGCAATCGTCGATGTCAACTTTAGTGAAAATTGAAAGATGTTTCACGACTTATCAAATCATGAGGCCAAAGAAAGTGTGCTTGCATGAGAAAAAATAATTTTCATGAACAATAGTGACCCTTTTTTAGTTCATCACAATAGCAGAATTTGTTAACATATGGAAAATACATAAATTAAAATATTGCACAATTATAACAATGTGATAAAACCATAGCTCCATTATTGTTTATGAACATGAATTCACAAAAAATAACACACTCTAGCAAGATTTACCACACTTAGAATGAAAGCACCAATAGTATATATTATTGGATCAAAATATCGGCCTAGTGTACATATTACGTCCATGTATTTAAAATAAATACTCTCCTCCTTTTATGTTAGGAGTGAGAGATCTTGTAATGCCAACTCATGATAAAACCTAATACTGAGTAGGTCTCCACCCTTGTTTAAATCAATTAATAGGTGCATGAGACACTTAAAATGATAAATGAAGAAGAATATATGAAGAGATAATCCATGAGATGATGTGGGAGTCACTAGAACTTCTAAAAATGCAAGCTTTTCCTTCTCTAGGTGTTTCTAGGAGTTGAATTGTTGTCAAAACAAATTTCCAATGCATGAAATGATAGAAAGTGATGACTAGTAGTTAACTATCTACACACTTATTCATCTTGAAAATTGTTAGCACACCTCTTGATTTGTCACACCTTCTAAAAATTGCACCTTCTAAAAAGCACACCTTGTAAAAAGTGTACCTTCTGAAAAGTACACCCCTAGGTGATAAGACAAAACTTGACAAAAAGTTTCTAATTGCACAAGTTTTCAAGAGTGAGAATTGTTCTAACTCCACAATTTTTAGAAGTGATAATTTTTTTAACTCCACATATTTTCATAGTGATAATTTTTCTAACTCTACAATTTTCTAAGTTGAGAATTTTTCTAACCCCACAATTTTTAGTTTCCATCATTTGGATCTTGTTGGCCTTCAACCAAAATGATGAGTGGATGTTTCTGTCTAAACATTTGGATGGAAGAGGTAATTTATTATGGAGCTCAAAAGTATAAAACTTTACAATTTTCCCTCTCTTCCTTATTGAAATTAGGAAGTGTGACTTCTTGGGCATTCCTTAGAGGAACTTGAAAGTCATGGTTTTGAGTGTGATCTTTGACAATTGTAGAAGATGAAGAATTAATGGGAGTGTTTAGGGCCTCAAAGACCTATATATATTTTAAATATGTGTACTTATGAAAATTTGGAGATAATTAATTCACCAAACCTTCAAATTACGTGCCTACACACTTTTAGGGAAGTGCTCTAAGGTTCTCAATTCACCAAAAAATTAAAGTTCTCAGTTTTTAAAATGATATTTGGGGTTTTCCCAAATGTGGTCTAGTAATACTTATATTGTATACTTATTTTGATATTTTTTATGATATAGGACTATTTTTACAACTTGAAAATCTATGGACTTTCCTATTCAAAACTTATGAAATTGTGCAACTATGCACCTTAGCATCTTCAGGACCTTTGAAATTTTCAAGACCTTAGAATTGCGCACTTATGAACCTTCACATTTTTATACCTTATAGAGTCCTTCAACTTATGCATATTCAAATTTTCAATGTGGGTCTATACACCTATGCACCTTGCACACTTGTGCACCTTTAGGGAAGTACACAAGGTACTCAATTTACCAAAAATTCAAAGTTCCCAATTTTGAAAATATTTTTTGAGTTTTTATCAAACATGGTCTGGGAGAACTCTAGTGTACTTATTCTCAATATTTTTAATGATTTATGACCTCTTTATTGTCCAATATTATCATAGATTTGAAGTCCTACTTTTTCTATCTAAAATTCCAATATTTTGAAAATGCACATGGAATAACTTGGTAATTTTTTGAGCTAAAAATGACGAAGATTCCATGATGACCTACACAAAAGATAAACATAAATATACTAGCACTAGGGTTTGAAAATGACACTAAATTAATAGGCTCCTAGACTTGAACCAAAAAATTTCTAATCCCTGAGACACCTTGTCTATTCTAAGAAATGATCTTCTATGAGCCAAAAAAGATGGGGTCCTCATTTTTAAAGTTAAAAAAAGGACATGTGATGTGGAACCACAAAACAAACCTATGAAAATTTAGGGTACATTTTTTCCTAAAAGCATGTAGAGAGCTTGGGAAGCTATCTAGTCATGGCTTTGATGGGTTGGTAATGGGTCAAGAGATGGTCAATCCATGAACCAACACAACATATAGTGGTTTCCCTTATTTTCCATTCAAGATGCACCTTTGGAAAAAAATTAGGGAGTCAGTGGTCTACATTTTCTCAAACGTGGCATCAAGACAATAGAAGATCTTTTTTCGAGGGTTACTTTGAGTCTTTTCTCATGGGAGGACATGCTAGTTTGGTTCAAGCTTAACTATCTAGATCAGTAAAATTTTGTTGTTCTAGTTTCTATCATATCTCCTCACATGTTTCCCAATCTTGGTATTCAGTCATCTCACCCATGGTGGAAGGATTGCAAGTGGTACCCTGCCACTTCAATAGCGAGCTATAAACCCAAGATGGGTTATCGATGGTTAATCACCCACCATCCTATGGTTGATGTCCTTCACTAGTGTTGGCATTTGTAATCCTCTTAGAAGACCTATAGTCTAAGATTTTCCATTGCATGGACAGCTATTACTGAGCTAAAGATTGCTAATTTTTCTTGTTGCATCCCCTTTCAGGGGTTGCCTCTAGGCCCTTAGCTTCAATACATGGGTTTTCCTAACCCCAACTGTTCTTTTTATGGGTAGCTAGAAAATTTTCTTCAATTTTTTTGGTTTTGGAGGCATGCTCAATATTATTGACACTAAATTCATGATATTTTCAAGCCATTTTTCCTAGAGGCCTTTTCTTGGCACATGACAGTTATGGGAGATTCACCCAAGATCTAGCATGCTTTTCAAATGGAATTTTTTTTACTCTCTAAAAAGATCAAAATGTTGTTTTATTCTCTTACAAGTTCCTCGATATTAATGTTTTTATGTACACCAAATCATGTATGTGTAACAATGTAATGATGCAAATTCAAGTACAAACTGATAAGGTGGTTTTGGAGGTGGGAAACCTCTAGGAGCTTCCAACTCACTAGGGAAATTATCCCTACACAATGGCTATGGTGATGCTTGACATTAAATATGGAGACTTTATGCCACTAATAGAGCTATCATAGTTATGCTCATCACTCACACACCCTTAGGTCACAACCTTTGTACCATTCCCCTAGTGGAAAATTTAGTGGTTTTCATTGCTCGACCTCATCTACTTGAAGGTCAGGCTTGGGTTGGTCCCAAGTGGATCCTTTGGTTGCTCTTTATTTTGGGAGTTCTTCCTCTAGTCAAGACCTTATGATGAGAACCATTTCTGATACATTTTTATGCCATATTTAAATACATTTCATGTACTCTCATACTCACTTCCATGTTTTATTTATATTCTAATTCACTTCATTTTTCCATTTTATGTTGAATGTGGTTTAATATATGTAAGTAGTATTTAATATGGTTTTGGAATTAATATATGGAAAATATATATTGATTTTCACTAATTATAATCCTAAGCCTTTGGATAAATCAAGCTTGTAGCATACAGATTATAAGAACATTTTTCTATAGGAACATTTTTCTCTTCATGCTGCCTATCACATAGACATAGACTTCCTTCCTCCTATTAGACAATCTCAAAATTCCTATCGCCTATCAGACACACTCAAAATTCATGTTGCCTTCCTATGATTTCCAACTACTTTTATTTCCTATCTTATAATCATTGTATATTACTGTGGATTTAGTTTTTGAAAAAGAGGGCTAAAAATTTATTAAGACATAAAGGATTGCAACAAGGAGAGCTCAACAAGGAGCTCTATACTAATCAACAAGTTCATCAAATTCTCATAAGATATCAAAGAGTAGCTATCCCCTATCCATAATATTCTAGTTCGGTGTATGAATAAAAGCCCATTTCACAAAAAATTTACCAACTCTATTCCATTCATGAGGAATGTAAGTAAACCTAGCAAACTTAACAGAGGTACAATAGAGAAGAGTCTAATTAAAAACTATATGTAGTTGTCAACTAACATCCTCAAGCTCCTTCAAAGTAAGTATGTTCATACTCAAACTCATAGATAATCTTATGCCATCCCCTCAAAAAATAGTTTTCCACAGTATATAAAATGGCCCGAGTCTCTATGAGATTATTGATATGGTAACCTTATGCATTAAGAGAAAGAATTCAACTTCTCCTGAGCTACAATGAGCAACTCATCCAATACCAGTAGGTCCTAGATTCTACCAGGCATGAGGATGAGCAGTCCAATGCCCCTCCCAATTCACCTATACCTTCACCTATCATTGATGTTGTTTGGGTACTCTTTGATACCATTGAGTTGCAAACCCATCTCAAGGAAGAAAATTGATGCAATTGCATATAGAAAGATCAATTTGATCCATATCCCCATCTAGCTCACACTTTTCTTGAATATTTTTCTAAAGATAATGTGAGATATTCCACCAAAGATGCATAACACCAATTTGGACATCTCGAAAGATTCATTGTTTCCTCTCCAACTTGATATGCTGAAGAATTAATATTGGGCCAAAAATCCAAGTAGCATGGAGAGGAAAATATTTTGAGGGAGTACTCCCCAAGTGGGCCTAAAACTTAAGAAAAAAGGAAGCATTCCAATAAGAGAAACCCCAAGAACTAAAGGTGCCATAACTAAGTAGAAAATAAGAAATGGAAGAGCAAATGGGAGACACACTCCTCTCCATTACCACACAAAATGGGGGTCCCTAAAATCCACATTTACAAAGATTATCCCACATAAGACATTGGTTGTCAACCACTAGCCACATGAAAAAATTACACTTGGACCAAAAACTTTATTCCAAAATTGTTTCCACAAAGGGATCTCAATATCCCCTAACAATTATCTAGTTAACACCTAATATCCAATAGAGGTGAAATATTTACTAAACAAGGTACCTTCCCAAGAAAAAACATCTGGTCCTAGTAGAGAGAAACACACCCTTGAGGGAAATATCTAAGAAAGATATTGATGATCCACCTCATTTGTGGATTTATTTTTGAATGAATGCTTACGAGTCATTTTATTAATTTTAGAAATTGACTAATAAATGACATCCACAAGTCCATAAATTGTAGATAGAAAATAGGTATTCTATTTTCATATGTCAAAGGGATATATAAGATAGCTTATGTATTTTATAAAGGGGAGAGAATAAAAATACAATATCATTTTTATTTGGAGTTAATTCTATAAATTCTTTAAGTAATTCATTCTAATTAGTTGCTAGGATCAAGGATGCCCACTCCTCGACTATTGAATGTACATAAAATATACTTATATATATTTGTAATTTGTTGTTGTATTTTATATATTCACATTTCATATAATTTTATATTGTTGTTAGTTGATTGAATTTTATAATATTTCTATATTTTTTGTTTGCTAATTAATTATTTTTATTTTTCATGTTGCTGATACAATTTTCTGCTATAGAATTTGTCTTAATTTTGGTGTAGTTTGTGTAGAATTTTAATCAAATAAATAGAGAGTTAAACCAATTGTGCACATAGTAATTATTTTATCAGATTGACCATTCATTTCTTATGCACATTTATGGTCTATATATTAGTTTGATTTGTATTTGGGAATTTTATTTTCTAAACTATTTGATCTACTAAAACTATGATTGCTAGAAAATGATAGTTCCTGTCATGAGGAAGTGATAGTTCCTTTCACAAGAATTATTTTAGTTTTTTGTAGATCTATTCTTATGTGTTCTAGATGCATTCTTAATCACTCATCTCACAACCTAAAATCCTTGATGGTATATTACCTAGACACCTTTTACAAGCTTATGACCTACTTGACATGAATAGACCCAGCTGAAAATTATCTTAATTTATATTGAATCTTTCTAATTATTTTCCCTAATTTTGTCCTATAATTTTTTTGTTGATTTTGATGAAAGGTGTCAAAGGCATGTTATCTAACAAATTGAATTATAAATAGTGCACCTTTTGAGAGTGTTTTATTGACTATCAACCTTGCTCACTCTGGTACATTTGGTTTGCACTATAGTAAATCATATAGATGCATTGTTTTAGAGTTTGTAAATTAAAATTACTTTTACATTATCACCTGTTGTTGTGAGTAATTAGTAATAAAATGTTATTTGAGGAAAACTATTTTAAATGATGTATTTTAAAGGTAATTCACACACATCAATTTTTGGAAAAAAATTCTTCACCAAAAAATAAAATGAAGAGGATTCAAGAAGAAATGTGCATTTCCCCTTGACCCAATTGGGGGTTTCTATCCCTAGACCACCGCTTTCAAAATGAAACAAAAAACGAAGAAATTGGTGAGAAGAAACTAGTGGGAAAAGCACATTGACAAAGGTGATCATTTTATTCCCTCTTTTTCTAATGAATGCAACTTTAAAAAGCTTGATCTTCCATTGTCATAATTATGTCCAAATATTATTTTTGTGTTTAAACAGGAGAAAATAATTGATCATTTTTTGGAATAATGTAATTTTGAGAATGAAAATTTAACCACTTGTTGTTCCAATTGCTATATGAAAGGTGATTAGTGCATATGTCTAAATAACCAAGAGAACATGGTGAATCTGGTAAAAGCTATTTGTAGGTCTCACCATGATAAGGATGAAAGTGGAAAAGTTTTTCTTATAACAGGTAAACAATTTCAAACCTAAAATCGAGAAGATCAAGGTATGGATTTCTCTATTGCATTGGAGAGACAAAATATTTCTTCAAAATATAATCATCTACTTAGTATGCACAATGAATATAATCAAGCATGCTCACAACAACCTATATATCTCTCTTATATTCTACCATATCTATCCTTACCATCTATATTCTACCCATCCTATTTAATCCCATCCTCTTTATATCCTTAACAATTATTGCCATTATCCTAGTCACATTGTACTCCATCATATCCACTAAGGGAAACTATAATGCTTCCTAATAACTTTCATAATAAGGTGGCTTGAATTGCATCTAATATTTAACTTTCAAGGATCCCTTTACCATCTAATCATGTGCTTGAAATTCATAAATCAATGTTGTAATTTATTAATGCACTGATGTAGGAGCATCTTGGGTGTAAGAGAAATCTTGCATCACCCAAAAATATTTTCTTTTTCATTCTTTTCTATTTTAATAAGGATTAGTAGATAGGGTGGTTATTATTTATGGGAACTTGCTATTTTTAGTAAGTTTCTCATATGAGCTCAAAATGTTCTCATTTTCTACAGGACGGTTCATTTTAGATTTGTAAGCCCATGATAAAAATATAATTGCTCAAGCATAACTATCATAGAACTTATTGCTAATTTTTACTAGAAAAATTTGCAGAAAAATTTTTAGGCGCACTATTGAAGGCCTTAGAGTACTCGAGTGAGGTCCAAAAACTCAACGGAAGGGTAGTATCATGGTTCCAAGCCTATAGATCATGAGCTAACATTTCTAAAAAGTGATTATAATAGCCAATCAAAGAAAGGGTTTGTTAGTTATGACCTTTCAAATTTGGGCTACCTAAAATATCTAAAATAATTGTAAAAAATGTATTTGGCTGAATCTATATGTATTGTTAGGGCCTATCAGCCCTAGGTATTAAGTTTCAATGTTAGAACCTTCCCAAGTGGCATAAAATTTCCTATTTAAGAAAGGCCTAAACATTGTCTAGGGAAACTCTAGGTGATGGTTCACAACATGTCTTGCGGATTACTGTAATGAAGGCATCCATGTGGGTTAACAAATTGTACTTGTGAATTCTATAATTCTGCATTTGCGGCACAAATAAGAAGTCCATATTTTATTCTTTTTTTTGTTTTTGTTTCTTTTTTTCTATTATGATTTATGGAATTAAGGGTATTAAGGGGATCACCCTTCATCACACACATACAGGTTTTGTTTTAATTGACTTAGAAGAACAATATAATTTATTGAATCACAATTAGCTTTGTTCTTCTTTCCTACTTAGTGAATCATAATCACACACACATGAGGCCATACTTCAAATGAAGTCAATTTTAATTATTGGACTCCTAAATATGTGTCTTGACTTTACACATACACTAAGTAATATTAAACCATATGCATTTCTCATTCCACAAATGTGTTGTGAGATCATCTAAGATCCATATTTTATTACTTTTATACATATCCATATCAATATTTGGAGGCTTATGGTTAAAATGCATATTCATTTAGGCATATAATAATTAATAATTAATTTTTTTATTAATTATTATTATGAAACCTAGGATATTTACTTGTTCGGGTTTTTATCTTCTTTATAAGGATGATCTCTCTTTCTAATTTATTCGTTCACTTTTGATAATAGAAATCTCTCTTTTTCCTCATCTAGAATGTCTCATCTATGGATCTGGGAATTCTAGCCTTCATAGATTTTTTTCTCTCTTTTTGTGAAAAGTGTTCACATGCAAGCGATTCTTGGGAGCTATGGGGTTGATCTTTCATCAACTTCAACACAGTCCTCCCTAGTCATCCCATAACCCTACTGATGTATGGGGTTCAAATGATGTAGATCAAGATCTATATCATTTGAACCCATTACATCAGCAAGGTTCTACCCTTGGTAGCACAACCTTTGCAACCTAAGGGCTTTTATATCAAGCTATGTTTTATTTTGATGTTTGGACTTTATCCTCCGGGCTTGATATTTTTTTATAAATATATTATCTTTTAGCCTTAGGTTATTTGAAGTTATGTGGGGTGACCTTGTATCCCTCGACCCCTTTTTTTGTGAATATGTAAATTTAATATTTAATCAATAGAGATGGGATTATTCATCAAAAATCTTTGAATGGATCATTTATTGTATCTAAGATGATTCTTGTACTATCCACTTGCATGGTATCAATACCAATAGTGACTTGTAGAGTTGTATTTTATGATAACACTTGTGTTCTTCATTACCCAATTTCTTGCAATAGACACACTTTTTCTTCTGGTTATTATTGTCCCCATTCATGTTGGAATTTGAGGAAGACTTTCCTTGTTGATAGGATTGTGGTGTTGTCTTTTTTGCATCCTCTGATTTTTTCTTCTTCCACTTATGATTCTTATCCTTTCCTTTGTTTGAAGATTGACAATTTGAATTTGAATAACCCTCATTGTTGGCCACTAATGCTTTAGACTTAGGTCAAGTGATAAATCCCCATTGATATCAACTTCTTTTCTTCTCTATCCAATAGAAAAACATATTCATCAAAGGAGACTTTCTTGTAGGTAGACCCTTATGTAGTCTTTGAGGTGTTATAAGAAGAAACAAATTTGGAATACTCTAATGGTGGTTTATTATGAATATTATAGATCAACTTGTCATCTATGATAGGGTTCCCATAATCCGTAAGCTTCATTCCTAGTTCATTCACCTCGAAGATGAAATCCTATATAGAGTCAAATGACTTAGGATTTAAGGAGATAAGCTCATCTTCAATTTTGAAAACATCCTCATTAGACACTTTATCATATAGGTTCTTGAGGGTACCCCAGGCTTCCTTTGATGTAGAACACTTCTTAATTTGATACATGATCCTGTCATCTACCCCCCTACATATATCACCTAGGCCTTTCCTATCCATACCCACCCAATCTAAAATAGCACTTACTGATACATTAGCACCTTTTGGTTGAGAAAGGGTACCTTCTACATATTGAGAAACTCCATTGCACATAAAATGATATCACATTTTGATGGACCAAGTAGCATAATTATGTGGAGTTAATTTAGAAAACTTAAAATTTCCCATGATGTAGAAAATGAAAGAAAAGTGTACAAAAGAAGAAACACAACACCAAGAACACCCCATGCTTTCACTAAATCAAGAATCCTCCTAAAACAAATGCTTTTGGCACTTTATAAGTAGTGCAACTACAATGGCCACTTGCCAATTTTGGCCTTCATGGACTTTTGATTTGGCTTGTTAAAACCTCTTAAAGATTAAAAATCTAGAACTTTACAATGTGCTATAATTCTGAAATAATATAAAGCAAAGAAAGGCCCTATTGTTGAAAGTGACACTTTTGTCCACACAACCCTACAATCTGATTGTAAATCTAGAAAGCAGAAAAAAAAATAACACACTTTCAAAAAAACATGGAACTTGATTTTGAGTCTAGATGTGCCTATATCGAGCAATTCAAGCTACAAAATATAGGATTGGATAGGTTTCGTCACAATTTTTGACAAATCCATGCACCAAAACAAGAAAAGAGATACACCATTGAAAAGTGTAGGAAATTATAAACAAAAATAAAAAAATTGAACTTGAAATGGAGTCTAGATTATTGAGATATGGCCTCCCAAATTTGAACTACAAAATTCAAAATCAATATAGAGAGTAGTTGCATCAACAAAAGATGGGGTTAAATTTGATGGTCATATAGCTATCGCAACTATTCAAATTTGGCCTAGAATGATGGGCAGATAACCATCAAATTTAGGCATGTGAAATGATGACATTAGCATCATCCAAGCCTATGATGACATCAGTAATGATGTCAATAGTACGGATGATGATGTGTTTGGTTTGACTCTCTGATGACATGTTTGCTAAGTCATGCATACGAAAGGCTGACTGTACAAGTTGATTGTGTCACCATGTAAGTGCTGACATTGGTGGGATGGGCTAGTAAAAAATTGCCATGTAGAGGGTTCACTAATAACTATATGTATTTTGCAGTGTTGCCAAAAATGTTTTTTGAATGTCAGACTCCTCAAATATTTGTTGCTAGAGGCTTTTTTGTTGCGCTATAAAATTCTTTCACGTGTCGTGCCAAAGTTTCCATACTATTAGTGCCATAATACTATGGAATTATCCCACATTCATGGGTTTATACACTATGAAGGGGTGTAAAAATAAGACACCATATTGATAAGGTGCTCGTTGGTGTAGCGCTTGGCAAGGCTGGTGCAAATTCTATCCATCAAATTTATATGGTATGACTTTCCCCTCTGCAATTTACAGAATTTTTTGATGCCTATAATATGGTATGTTTCTATTGACTAGGAATAATCTTGCCAATATAGAATATTTAACCAGATCTATAGGGCTGGGATTTGATAGCCCAATTTTGCAAAAGAAATTCTCTAGCTATGCAAAAAATCTGAAAATACCTAGATCAAAAAAATTGCAGAGATTTAAAATTAAATTTAGATCTGAAATAAATTTGTAGATTGAATTAGATCATACTTGGTTTGCAAATCAATGCCTTTGGGTGCCCGTTTGCAAAAAAAAAATGCCTCACGATCAACTTTAGCCTAGTATAGGTAAATTTATAGCCAATCTTCACTGAATCAACATTCCAGACACAATGGCAAGGTCAGATTTGGCTCTAGACACTCCTAATGGTAGTGATATACTAGATTTGAGCTATGGTGCTGAAGCAACTATGGTCTCGAATGGCTAGTGACGATAATCACCCTAAGCTCTAATACCATGTAAGAATTTGGTATAGCTCTGATACCATGTAAGAATCTACCTAAAGGAAAAATTCACTCAAGATCAAGGAGCACAAGAAAAAGTGCACACTAGATGAAAGAGTATGATCAATATGAATGCTTCCTATTTAGAAGGATGTAGAAGCATGTATATACACACTAGGAGTGCCTGTATATCAAGGCCTCTCAAGAAGCACCCAGAATATCTCTATAAACAACTAGGAGATAAGGTAAGCATTGACAACTAAGCACAAGCCTTATCCAACATTCTATATGAGTGGATAAGAATGAGAAAGTTGTACACTATTTGCTTAATTAGTGTGCTATCTCTTGTGGTGTAGACAAAGTGTACATAAAAGAGGTGTGAACTCCTATGTTGTCAACATGACAACTCACAAGAGTGCACATACTCCTAGGTGACTAATAAATAAATACTAAAATATTGCATTAAACGAAGTAAACTTAAGTAAGTGTAAATATTAAATACTTATTTACACCAATAGTAGATGTTATCTCTAACAATGTCATTACTGCTATAGTTTTCTCAATTGCTGGTGTCTCCTTATCCCTTTTCTTTGATGAGTTTATAATATTATGGATTACTCCCCCTAATTCTTTGCTTCCCTATTCTTGGCTAGGTGTGGAGGTCATCAATTTTACAATCAATCTTTTATTTTCCTCATTCACCTCCTCATAATTGCATCCCATTATTTAGATTTCTATTCTTTTGTTTCTTAATAGTGGCTAAATACCCTTCACTATACTTTCAACGTGTTCATAAGTCTTCACTTCAAACTACTTATTTATCATATGTTTCCTAATTTTATTATCTTCATTATTTACTCTCCTCTTCCTACTAATTATTTTTTCATAAAGGTCTTTAGGGATTTGATCTTAAATGTCTTCAAATTTCCTATTAGACAAGATCATACATCTAATAACCAAATTTTCAAGTTCTAACATGTCAATTCCTATGTATAACTTATAAAATTTATTCAATTGTACAAAATTGTCCTCATTAATAATAGAACAATTTACTTTCTCAATTTTATACTTCTAATCCTTTCTTCCTTTTCTCATAATCTATGATTGTTCTTCTACTTGATTTTCTATGGAAGTCTCTTTAGGAGTTTCTACTTGACTTCTCATCTTCTTCTTTGTTTCAAATATGATCTCATTTAGGATCTATAAGGTTATGATTTAATCCTAAAAATTAGATATATTTTCCCAATCCATGCAGTAAATGCATGGTTATGTATCTTAAATTGTTGAAATTATAGAGAAGAAGAATTAAGGATTGATACAAAAGAATTCTTAATCAATTACATAAAATGAATTTAATGCTTTTACTAAAGAAAACTAATATAATTGAAATGCAGAAAAGAACAACACATAGTCAATTGACAAAAAAGAAAAAATGAGAGAAGAGCTACAACACAATTTGATATCAGATCACCCTACCAGGACTATGTCTCTGGGTCTAGCTCCAATTGGTGGACCGATCCAATTAACTCAAAAATCAATTACAACATGTTACAGAATCAACCCCTTGTAGAACATTAGCATTACACTGCTTTGATGTTCGAGACTAAAAATATGTCCTCCAAAATTTTCTCTCTCCTCTAGGATTAATTTCCAAAAAGCCTCAATTTTTCCATCAGTTGAATGCTTCCATCAGTTTTCATAATCTCCATAATTTTACTATCAACTTTTCACATCTTGGGAAGGCCTCTTATCCCTTTTTTATACATCAAATTTTCCTAAAATAGGCTTTAATTTTTTATTTCAATTATAGGCCCCTTTAACAAATTTCCCTTCGTAATTACCCCTTGGCCATTTTTTAATTTGGGCCTTTATACCAATTTGGGGTTAAAGTTATTAAAAAATAACAAAAGAAACCTTATTTATAAAAGGAGGCAGATGTTGGTTCAAACTTAAATACTAGTATTAACACATATATTCTAAACTCCTTCTGTGGAATAGTGGCCACTATTCCTTTTAACATCCATAGGGTCAGGGGTTCAACCCCCCACTAGCGGCCCCTTTAAACAAGATCATGGCAGATTTAACTTTAAATAGGAAGTCTTTTCATATGTGGTTATGACCGCCAAGTTTGGCACAATAATAACCACCTTATTTAAGAGGTGGACGTTAGAGGTTCAAAATGCATAACAATCTTTTGCTAAAACAAACTTAGTCCCTTCCATCATGTAGGTGCCACATGGCACCTTCCATGATGCTGACATGTGTCAAAGTCTTGCCACATGACCTAGTGACCATCAACTTGCCATGTCATCTAGCGACTTGCACTACTATAATGCCACATGTTAGGCATTGATTAGCATATGTTTACTTGTACTTGGCATGTCATTTTTTTGTCACATCATTATGCTGATGTCATCAACCACTTTGGTCAACCAACTTTGACCAAGCATAACTTTTGCATCTAAGCTTTGTTTTTGATGACATGAACATCATCGAAAAGATCTTAGCGAGAACTTTGATTTGGTGCTAACTTCAACTAGTTTTGGAGAGTTCAAAATTTTTCCTTTCTGATGGCCATTGACCCAAGGTTTGACCAACCTCTGACTGGCCATAACTTGAGCATACAAACTCCATTTTTGTCTATTCAAGTTGTGCTAGACTCATAATTTTGAGGACTTCAACATGGTACTGATTATTAGAGTTTGGAAGATACTTCAAATTTTAGTGAAAATATCATCTGGATCAAGCCTCCCCACTGACAAAGAGCCTTCGAACCTCCAAAAGTTTATTTTTACTTAAAATGAAGATGAGGGCATATTTGCCTCACTTCTCTAGTATCACTTGTACAAAGTACTGGAATTCTGAATATCTAAACCATCAAACACATTATAATGAATGAGATAGCACTGCTAATACAATCAACCATACATCCACAAGTGTTCATTGTTACACCCATCACCCACATAGTACCAACTAGTAGAAATAGAAGCAATAAAACTAAAATAATTGATGAAATGGTATTAACATTTTCAACCTTTCATATGGAAACATCATTAGAAAATGAACTTGTCAAATCCTCTTTTACCATCATTGGCTGAAGACTTGATTATGCTTGTACTTGATCCTCACTAGTTGCTATAGACATGAGAGTCAGTTTATTGCTTGCATTTACAATCATTTTCAAATGTCCTTTTTTTACAATTGATCCTTCATTCTTTATGTGATAAGCCCTTATGATGTACTTAATTACATTTTTAAACAAATGATACCTGTTATGTCCCCTGTAGAAGATAGCTTTCCTATCATATAAGTATGGGCTACCCAACACAATACCACATATGTCAAGTGAAACCACATCAAATTCAACCTCATCTATGAACTTAGATGTTATTGCAAATCTTAACTTACATTTCTTAGTGACAAGAAATCTATTATCATTGCACACCCAACCTAATGGATAAGGTCTCTTATGTGGCTTAGTTTCCAATCCCAACTTTTTAACAACTTCTTCTTGTTGGAATTCCTAAATGGGAAGAGTGCTACTGGGAGGGGGCATGAATCAGAAGTAATACCTTTTAACCTTTTCAAACCCTCAATCACATTAACATGAAATTAACATGCATGCATATAAACATTTAAATAACAATGAAAAGTAAACATGCAACACCACATAGCACATGAGATTTTGGTGACCCAGAAACCCTCTAGGAATAAGAAGGTAAAAGTGGGGTGGGCATGACACCCACAAAATTCACTATAGTGAAAGACTTCAACTACTTTCGATGGTTTTCCCTGTTAAAGGCCTGCCCTATTAAAGGCTTTATCCAATGTCAAATGTGACTTGTTGGAAGGATTTATAAACACTTTACATGAAGTGTCACCCTATTAAAGGATTTACATATAAGCTATTAAACCCACTTAAATTAATAGGACTTTCATGACCTTCTCTAAAGGCTCTCCTATCCTTCTCCTAAGGATCTTCCAACCTAGCTATTAAGCCAACCTATCTCTATAGGATTTCAACTTTCTAATACAATTATGAGAAAGTATTAGAGCAATACACCTAATTGTATGCAACCTCTTGTTGCATGTCTTAATAACTTGATCTTCTCTTCTTTCATTGATCTCTACTAGATATAATCTTCTAAATGTGTCCCCTATTCTATTCTGATCAACTTGATAGGTAAATTTTGTCCTTTCCACTTAATCTCTGACACTTATGCTCTACAACAACCTTAGCATTTGGCTCTACTTCTTCTTCCTTAAACAACTTGTTCTATGGTGTTGTGACTTGCTTATAAAGATTAGTGGATAGTCATCCATCATTGAATAAAGTGTTCCAACTCAAATCCAAAGTTGTCACCTTCTGGTTGAATGTTATCTCCAATTATCTAATTGGTTGCATGTCAATTGCATAGGTGGATGAAAGGATTTGATCTTATCTCCTTACCGTATCATGAGTCATGCATAACCATTTCACATCTTGGTTTGTGATGGAAAAAACTCTTATGCTAATCCTATATTTCTCAACACATATAGTCTTACTGATGCTCAGCACATACTGTTCCTGGATTGCTTGGCATCAACTATGTTTCCATCTTTTCTTGTCATCTGAACAATTTTGTATTACTTGGCACATATATAATCCTAAATAGCTCAGTATACACTATGTTCTTGAATCACTTGGCACATGAATACTATTCCTATTACTCGGCACATGAATGTTTCTTGATTACTCGACACATACTACATTGTAACTTGGTCAGCTTCAACTATGACTCAACACTGTTTATGGCTCGACACTAGCTATGATTCTGACTTGGCATACACTATGTACTCAACGACCATACAAAAATGGTTAAGTTTGTTGATACTCATTTTTTAGTACTAATTATTTGATTAGCAACCTCCCCCTTTGACATGAGTGTCAAAAACATTTAACTGGTCATTCATGAGCTAATCCTTATGAGTACATTCTTTACTTTCTCGTCCTACATACAAAATTAAAACTAATATTGTAAGTACCTTATGACTCCCATTGAGTTGTTTATGCCTTGTCATGTCATGAATTTAAAGTTTTGTGCCATTGTGCCTGATCTACTTTTTCCTTTCACCTATTTCTAACCTGTTTCTACATTTTGAACTTGTATGTTGTATCTATTTCCATGGGATTACCCAAAAAATTCATCTCCCTTTCACTCCTTTATTACTTGTCTATCCTTTTTCTATTTACAATCATTCAAATTTATTCTCAAAAATGAATGAATGAATGAAGTGAAAGAATGTAATCAAAATTTGTCAAAATTTGGGTAATTACCCATAGCATCGGCAATGCTTATTACTCCCCCTTTGCTTTATTCTCCTAGTAATTGCCCATAGCATTTGCAATCCTTATTACTCCCCCTTTTTAACAGTGATGCCAAAGGGTCTTATGGGGTGATGCCATGCTTGGCCAAAAATTTTTTATTTAACTTAAGGAGTACCTTTAGAGCTGCATCCTAGTAATGTTGTATTGCAAGTTTTGCTGCAAGATCTACTAGTCCTTCATGTGTAGAAAGATTGGGATCTTTCTTCAGGACTGTCTCTATGTACATCTGCTCCTTTTGTAATACTTCTAAATGGGATGTAATGGAGGACTATATTTGCATCAATTTAGCCTTTATATTGGCCTCCTGTGCTATTAAGATAGCTAATTCTCACTGAGTGTGAAGTGTCTGGGAAAAATGCTTCTCACTTTGAGCTGGATTGGTTGGCAACTGCATGCTAGAAATCCTTAGATTTCTCTCCAAGCTCAATATCTTCAAGCTTGTATCTTGTGTAAAGTTGGAAAAATGACACATCTTAGTGTAAAGGGAGAAGATATTCCCTAATACAACCTTGAACCTATCTAATTTCTTAGCTAGGTCAACTTGTCCCAAAACAATGTCATTTGATATCTTTTGATTGACCTTTTCTTGGAATTTCTTTTCTGACCATTCCATAAGTTTTGTATCCATATCATGGTCTTCATTATTCACTTGGTCAACTATATCTGATAGTTGCTCAAGAATTGGCCTATTTGTATCTTGATGTTGTCGGCTGAAGGAATCCATGAATATATCTTTGATCTCATTCATTTCCTACTTGTATTTATACTCTTTCCTCATTGCCTCTTGTCTCCTCCTTTTGTCCAATGCATTTTTTTATTTCTTTCATCTTTTCTTTTGTTAAAGTGCTTGAATCATAATAGGGTATTTGTATTTCTTCATCAAGCTTAGGAATACCACAGTAAATGGTATTAGCTACCCTAGTAGAGTTTGAGCTTGGTGTCCTAACTTGTAAGGCCAAAATGTTAGTGCTTGGCTAATGAAGAGGTTTGGTAGGAGTACCTATTTTGGGCAATTCAACTAGTGTTTGAATCGCAGATTCCTCCTTTTCCTATGTTTCTTTCTTCTCTTCCTCTTGTTTGTCTTCTTCTTTTTCTATGGCTAGGAGTGTACTCACTATCTATACTAATATACTTTTATCTACCCCTGCTTTTGCACTCGGCTCCTAAAGTTCTTGAGAAACTAAATTTGGTGGAGATGGAGGTGGAAGAAGTAAAATTCTAGTAGTTTGTGTAGTCTTAGGCACTTCTTGTGATGGCACCTTGACTTCCTTGAGTTTTTCTATTGACTTTTGTAACTCTTCAACATTGACCAATATAGGAATTGTACATAATTGTTCTTGTTGAGTCGATTGGTCAAGGAGCTGGGAGCGATCCTCTATAGTTAATGGATTGATGTTTTGACATGAGGTGTCAACAACATCCTTAATCTTTATGGTTTTTGCAGGTGTGATTGTAGAGTGAGGAGGGCTAGGAGGTGGTAGTTGTGTGTCATACACACTCTATTCTTTCTCATCTACTTTATTCATTTCCTCCTCCTTTTTTTCATCATTCTTCTCTTCCATCTTCTTTTCCTCTACTTTATTTCTCCTTTCTTCTCTAGCCTCCTTTCACTTTGCACTTTCCTCTAACTTATACTCTTCATCAAAAACATCATCAATCTTTTTATACAAAACTTTCCACAATATTTTGGCTTTATTTACAACCTCTTCAATCCTATTTTGTAATATAGAGAATTCTCTATATTTAGGAGTATCGTACCTCTTTATTGCATTTGCTATTTGATTCTTAGTCAAATCAGGCAACAATCTAGCCAATGTAGATTCTCTTATTTCTTTCTCCATCTAGAAACAAAAATGTCATTTGTCTTCTACTATTTTGTACAATTCCTTAGGCATAGATTCATCCAATTCTAGAGGTGTATGCTTATATTCTACCATCATTGCATAGATAGATTCCTCTATTTTGTTTTGTTCATCCTTTGTGAGCTTATTAAAATCTAAATTCTTTAAATCTTTAAAGTCATCATTGCTAATCTTGGCACATAATTTTTCGATTGAAGACTTAGGATGAATTACCACCTTGAGCTAAGTATTATCACCTAATTCAATCCTCTCTTCATCAAAATTTGGTTGAGCCGCATATTTTCTTCTTTTTCTTGGCTCTTCATCAGTCTTTTTGGTGGATTTCTTCTTCTTTGCAGCATCTTCTTTGGCCTTTTGAGTGGTGGCCCTAGTGGTCAGCTTCTTGGCGGCAAGTTTTGTCACTTTCTTTGGCTTTGGCTGAGGTGTAGAGGTGCCTTGGCCTTTCTCTTGATGACTTTGGCCTTGATGGGTGCTTCCTCAACACTCTCATCTTTACCATCTCCTAGGCCTTGTGTTATTTGAAGTGGCCATTGTTCTGGCTCATCTTAACCTTGGTCATCTTCTTCTTCATTATCACCTATTTCCTTAGCTTCCTCTACAGCCCTTGATTCAACTAAATTTGCCCCAAATTTCTTTTTAAGCATTTTGACCAACTTATCTTTCCTCTTGACTACACTTGCTATCTTGAGGTTTGTTCCATCTTTGATTTTACAACATCATATGTTCCAAAATGCTTTGCAACTTTGTCCATTTCCTCTACAAGCAATATTGTGATGGCCACTAAAGCTTGATCCACATCAAGCTCATATCCCAATGGTCTAAGCCATCTTACTCTTGGGATGACTGCTTGAATGTATGTGTAATCAATGTCAACCAAAAAAAATATATTGTTGACATGTTCCTCCACTAATGAGATAGGGATCCTAATTCTCTATTTCATGGACTTCTTGAAGTCCTCAAAATAGCTTGTCATTTGGGCATCAATTTTTTTCCCTATTTGTGCAATAAAACCATTTATCTGTTCAACCATGGTTTTATCTTGTTCCCAATTAATTTTTCCTATTGATGGGAATTCCTTCATCAAATAGAAAAACATGCAAACTATCACTGCTCCAAACTTACATTTAGCACCTTTTGATTTTATGATTGCTCTAAGATTTTCATTGATCTGCTACATCATTAACTCAGCAAGATCATAACTATGGTCCTTCTTCACCAACTTGTATGCCACATCCACTACTATGAAGGGTACATTGTTTAACCTGCTGGATTTGTAGAATTTGTGAGATACAATCCTCACTACAAAATCTAATAACGGGTCATTAATTGTGTCAATTTTCATGCCCCTATTACTCCATTTGGCTCTAGTGTTCTTTTCAATTACCTCCTTCTTGTCACTTCTTAGGGTTTTAGGCTGATCTAGGGTTTGGAATCTAGTGACCCTATGGACAATTTTCTTCGTGAATTTCACTAGGCCAGTCTCCAACCAAAAAGCTCCATCATGGATTCTACTCAAGAAAATTCTAATCCATTCAATCTTGAATACCATTGGGAAAACTAGGGCTTTGGTTAAATTTTTCTTCTCAACTACGGAAAACTCATCTTTCAGCTTCCCATCAACACATAGTTTCACATATGCATTGGCAATCTCCAAGTCTCATATTGCCCCTAATTTGTAATAATAACACTTATGCACATCCTAAACCATGGAAACTTTATTAGGGATGGTGGATAGGGAACCAGTGGGATCATTCTTATAAGCTACCGAATGGATTATCTTAAACATAGGTTGCTTAACCTCATTGCTAACCAACTGAATTTCCAAACTATCCTTTTCCTTACCCATCTTGGAACCATATGCCATAACTCACCGAACTAGGGTTTACTATTTAAAATAAACTTCATAAACTATGTAGCTTGGTCCTTGAATGAAATACTTGTTAATCAATTTAATCGAATTGGGTTGCTGTTGGATTTGTGCAAATTTCCTTTTAATCACTGGGAGATCGCTCGTTTGCTCCGCTCGTTCTTGCTTTGTATTCAAATAGTTAAAAAATGAATGATTTTAACTTTTATTAGGTTAAAAACCTAGCATTAAATTTGATTATGCATCCAGTTGTCACTCAACTTCTTCAAGATTTTCAAACTAGGCATCCATTCCATTTTACTTGGTAGCCACCATCACTCAACATCTATTGACTTTATCAATCGCTCAACAACCACTATCAAGTTTAACTTGGTAGTAACTAGACTATTCAACTTACCTCACACTGGAATCTTACTCAGCAACCAAAGGTAACTCAACATCATCTTGTAGGTTTTGTCTTGACATCTTAACTCATGCAAATTTCTACTTTTTTGTGCTTCAATATTCTTTTAGGATTGATGTATGATACTTCCTTATATGTATCAATCCCATAGGCTCATCTTGTGCTTAGTTGGATGAGGTGTGATCACTTGACCTCATGGGTGACGTGACCTCTCCATTGGATGAACTTGATCCATCTCTTCTCTAACATGTTTTCTTCATATATCTACCTTGATGTTTTCAACATCAACCTTTTCTTTTCCCTTGCTAACTTTAGTCTTGGGTGCCTTAGCTTTTGTTGGACAATTCCTGCTGACATGTCTAGTCTTCAAGCAACTAAAACAAGTAGTCTTGTTCAACCATTTGTTGTATTTCACCTTGAAGTGTGTTCTAATGCAATTCTAAGGTATATTTCCACACTCTTGACAATAGTGACAACTTTTCCTTGTATTATAATCCCAGTTGTAATGGTGTGCATAGTTGTTTCCTCTTGCATGTTGATTTGGTGTCCACATAGGCTTTGATCTACACTCAAAGGCTCTATGTCCATACTTCTTGCAATTGTAGCAGTGACAATCAAATCTTTGTGACTTTAGTCCTATAGTCTTGTGTTAGATGTCCTTGCTTGTTGCACGCATGACAATACCCTTGACTTTTAGGTGTAATTTATTGATTGGTCTTTCTACTTCTGCAAACATTAGCAGTATGCCCCTTTTTATTACAGTGTTGAGTTCTTACCTTTTTAACTCCTTTCTTCAACACTTTTTGATATTTCCCTTTCTTCAATACTGATGAATCCAAGTCCTAATGTATCATTGTTTGATCTTGGTGATTTTAGCAATTTCTCAAAGTGATTGATAGCTTCACTTGACTTGTTAAAGTTTTCTGCTATCTCTCTTTCTCTTTTCAACTCATTTTACACTTGTTCATTTTGCATTCTTAGAGTAGAGAGCTCAATGTCTTTCATGTTGAGTTCCTAATGAATGTTCATCATTTGGCTTAGTGTATCCATCTGCATGTTTAAGATCCTTGTGAGTTTAGTAGACTTCTCCTCAAGTCTGTTTGCAAGATTTCTCTTGTCATCTTCAAGACTAACTTTTTTTTCAACTACTTTTTTCTTTTTTTCAGTGATTTCACATAGCATCATGGCATGTGAGTCATGTTCCATCTTGAGAGATCTTATCTCTTCTACTTGTACTCTATTTTTCTCCACTAGCTCTGTTATTGCTGCAATCAAACTCTCTAGAGTCTCCTTTTGCAAATACTTTAGTGGTGTCAATCTCCTTGTAATGTATGTCATTGTCTACTATGGCCATGTACTTTCTTATTTTCAGGGATTTCCTTAATTCCTCTCTAGCTTCCTCTACATTTTCTAGAGTGAGTTGCACATCAATCACCTAGTTTTCAATGATCTTCCCAAGTTTGAAGACTTCCATCTTTGGTTCTTTTTGTCCAACCTATTAGGCTTCTTCTTGAGAGAAATTGGCTTTGATGTCAATTGTTGGAATCCCTAAATGGGAAGAGTGCTATTGAGGGGGGTGGGGGTGGTGAATCAAAAGTAATAACCTTTTAACATTTTCAAACCCTCAATGAATTAACATGCAATTAAATATAAACATTTAAATAACAATGAAAAGTAAACATGCAACACCACATAGCACATGAAATTTTGGTGACCCAGAAACCCTTCAAGAATAAGAAGGTAAAAGTGGGTGGGCATGACACCCACAAAATTTACTACAAAAAAAGAGTTCAACCACTTCTAATGGTTTGTCCTGTTAAAGGCATGCCCTATTAAAGGCTTTACACACTGTCAAATGTGACCTATTGGAAGGATTTACAAACACTTTACATGAAGTATCACCCTATTAAAGGATTTACATATAGGCTATTAAACCCACCTAAATTAATAAGACTTTCATGACCTTCTCCAAAGGCTCTCCTATCCTTTTCCTAAGGATCTTCCAACCTAGCTGTTAAGCTAACCTATCTCTATAGGATTTTAACTTTCTAATACAATTATGAGAAATATTAGAAAAATACACCTAATTGTATGCAATATCTTATTGCATGTCTCAAGCACTTGATCTACTCTTCTTTAACTGATATTTGCTAGATCTGACCTTCTAAATGTGTCCCCTGTTCTATTCTGATCAACTTGATAGGTAAATTTTGTCCTTTCCACTTAATCTCTAATACTTATGTTCTGCAACAACCTTAGCATTCGGCTCTACTTCTTCTTCCTTCAACAACTTGTTCTATGGTGTTGTGACTTTCTTATAAAGATTAGTGGATAGTCATCCATCATTGAATAAAGTGTTCCAACTAAAATCCTAAGTTGTCACTTTCTAGCTGCATACTATCTCCAATTATCTAATTGGTTGCATGTTGATTGCATAGGTGGATGAAAGGATTTGATCTTATCTCCTTACCATGTCATGAGTCATGCATAACCATTTCACATCTTGGCTTGTGATGGCACAAACTCTTATGTTGATCCTGCATTGCTCGGCACATATAGTCTTACTGATGCTTGGCATATACTATTCCTAGCTTGCTCAACATCAACTATGTTTCTTTCTTTACTTGTCATTTGAACAATTATGTATTGCTTGGCACATATATAATCCTAAAAAGCTCAGCATACACTATGTTCTTGAATCACTTGACACCTGAATACTATTCCTATTACTTGGCACATATTGCATTGTAACTTGCTTGGCTCTAACTATGACTCAACACTATCTATGGTTTGGCACTAGCTGTGATTCTAACTTGGCATACACTATGTACTTGACAACCATACAAAAATGGTTAAGTGTGTTGACACTCATTTTTCAATACTAATTATTTGATCAACACTTCTAAAATCAAATTAACTTGGGACCTACTATTTATCAATGTGTTAATTTTAGTGTTTTTACAAATAACCCTTATATGAAAAAGTTCACACCTTTTACTATCTTTAGGAACATCATGACTTTTTTAAGTGCAAGAATATGAAACATTAGTGGTAGAATAAAAATAAAAGCTTTACCTTTCAAACCCATAGCTAATATTATTTTATCATCACCAGAATTTGATCTAAGATCTTGAACAATAGTTGTAGGGTTTTACTTCCTTTTTTGATCCTTATTAAACCACTTTAGTTTCAACTCTAGCCGCAATTTCCAACACGTTTCTTTAGCATGTCCTTTCTTTTGACAATGTGAATAAGTAGGATTGTCACCTTCCCTTTTCTTCATTGTAGCTACTTTCTTGTTACTTTTAGGAGGAACAAATTCTTTCTTTGAATTGAAACTTGTATTTCCTCCACCTACTTCAATATGAGTTGCTTGAACACACATTTCATCAAAACTAGAAGGACTACACATCAATATTGTATGCTTCAAATAAAAATGCATTCCACCTATATACTTTAATAAAGTATCGTTCATGTAAAGAGGAATTCCAAGAGTTAAATGCCTTCTTTCTAAACACCTATGTATACTCTTGCATAAACTGCCCTTTATCTTAACTTAGATTTTTCCAATCCATAATGGCTTGTTGCATATGACCCAAAGGATAAAAATATTTCTTTAAAGCAGAAGTAAATTCATACCAAGATGAAATGATTTTACAAAGTGTAGCAAGATCATCCTAGATCTTTCTCTCCCACTAGACTAATGCAATACCTCCCATTTTTAGAGTAGCTAGCTAGATTTTAGAAGAATCATTCAAAATATTTTCAACCCTGCAATACACTTCGATCTACTTAAGCCAATTATCCAATTTCTCTACATCCAATTCACCACTATATATAGGCAAATAAAACTTTACATCAAGCTTTAACAAGGGTTTCTTCACAGGATGTTTCCTTTTAGAAGAAGTAGATAGAGAAGAAGAAGACGATGAAGAATATGAGCATGGAGGTTCAGGAGGGTCACTACCACCTCCTACTCATTTACCTTTCACATCTTCTAATGAGCATTTTTCTTCCTCCTTATTCTTAGCCTTATTTTCCTTTCTCAATTGCCATTCATCTCTCTCTTGGAGAAGAATGTCCACCAAAGCCTTTAATTCCACATATGCTCTCTAGAAGGCTTCTACATCAAACTCAAGAAGATTTTGTTCAGATGCCATCTCTGACTGAGGAAAAGTCCATCTTTTCCCAATCTCTGGATTGAACTTTTGAAGTTCACCTTCTCCTTGTTTTAACCTTAGCCTAGTTAACATTCATCGCCTGCAATTTCTCTACAAAACAACTCTAATACCAAACTTGATCGAATTTAGGATCTATAAGGTTATGACTTAGTCCCAACAATTAGATATATTTTCTTGATCCATGCAGTAAATGCATGGTTATGTATCTTAAACCATTGAAATTATAGAGAAGAATAATTAAGGATTGATACAGAAGAATTCTTAATCAATTACATAAAATGAATTTAATTATTTTACTAAAAAAAATTAAAGTAATTGAAATGCAAAAAAGAACAACACATAATCAGTTGATAGAAAAGAAAAATGAGAGAAGAGGCATAACACAATTTGATCTTGGAGTTTCACCTATCAGGACTATGTCTCTGGGTCTAGCTCCAACTAGTGGACCGATTTGATTAACTCCAAAATCAATTACAACATGTTAGAAAATCAACCCCTTTTAGAACATCAACATTATACTACTCTAATGTTCAAGATTGGAAATACGTCGTCTATAATTTTCTCTCTCCTCTAGGATTAATTTCCTAAAATCCTCAATTTTTCCATTAGCTGAATGCTTCCTTCAATTTTCATAATCTCCATAATTTTTCTATCCACTTTTCATGTCTTGGGAAGGCCTCTTACCCCCTTTTTATACATAAAATTTGCCTAAAATAGGCTAAAATAAAATAATTCAATTATAGGCCCCTTTAACATATTTTTCTTTGTAATTACCCCTTGGCCATTTTTCAATTTTGCCCTTTATACCAATTTGGGGTTAACGTTATAACAAAATAACAAAAGAAACCTTATTTACAAAGGAGGTTGTTGTTAGTTCAAACTTAAATACTAATATGAACAAGTATATTTTGAACTCCTTTCATGCCACAATAGCCACCATTCCTTTAAACACCAGTAGGGTTGGAGGTTCAACCCCTACTGTCAAACCTTTTGAACAAGATTGTAGTGGATTTAACTTCAAATAGGAAGTTTGTTCATATGTAGTTGTGATTGCCTACTTTGGCACAATGGAAACCACCCAATTTAAGAGGTTGAGGTTAGAGGTTTGAAACCCATAACAAACTTTTACTAAAACAAATTTATTCCCTTGTGCCATGTAGGTACCATGTGGCACCTTCTACAATGCTGACACATGTCAAAGTCTTGCCATGTCACCTAGTGACCATACATTTTCCATGTCATCTACCAATTTGCACTACTATCATGCCATGTGTCAAACACTGATTGGCTAATTTTGACTCATACTTGCCATGTTATTTTTTCCACATCATCATGCTAACATCATCTACATAGTCATGCCACATCATCAACCACTTTGGTCAACCAACTTTGATCAAGCATAACTTTTGCATTCAAGCTCTATTTTTGACAAAATGAATGTCATCAAAAAGCTCTCGGCATGACCTTCGATTTGGTGCCGACTGTGACCAATTTTGGAGAGTTCCAAATTTCACCTTTCTGATGACCTTTGACCCAAGGTTTGACCAACCTTTGACTAGCCATAACTTGAGCATATGGACTCCATTTTCATCTGTTTAAGTTGCATGGGACTTAGATTTTTGAGGACTTCAACATGGTACTGATTATTGGAGTTTTGAGGATACTTCAAATTTCAATAAAACTATCCTCCAGATCAAAATGTCATTATTTCTTTGTACCTATTTTGAGGATTAGATGCCATAGCCTTCATCATTTGCTTCCTGGGTGCATCAGTAGGTTTTTGTATTACCTTAGCCAATATGGATGACTTCCTCTTTAGCTTAAGATTTTTTATTTCTTCTTGTTCTTCTAATAGCTACACAAGTGAGATAATTGGTGTAGCTTGTGGTTGTACTTTGGATATTGTTGCATAGGGTACAATAGGTGATTGTGAAAATGATACTAAAACTATGACTCCTTTTGATGGTTCTATTACCAAAGGTGGCACATAAATTATGCCTTGTTGGCCACCTTGCCTCATGCCTAAAATGGTTTTCCTTACTATACTAACTTTTTCTAGAGTCATGTATGCTTATTCAATTATCTTCTTTATTATTGACTCTATTGCCTTCTTTGAAAACTTACCAAGTTTAACTTGATAGGTTTTCTCCATTATTTCATCATAATTTCCAAATTTATTGAACTCTACATAATTATCATAATTAAGAGTGGTTTGAGCATAGCCTTCAATTTCAACATCAATAGACTCATAACTAAGAAGTTCAATGTACAACATCCTTGGTTTCACTACTTTTATGTAGGTGAAATTTTTATCAACCATGAACAAAATGTCATCTTAAAAAAATTCAACCATCTATGGTGGAATTCTATACCTTTGTTTCATCTCAAATTATGAAATGTACTCACAATAACATCTACATTATTATCAATCTTATCAATTGGATACCTTCTTTAAAGATCAATTATCTTCTCCATGGTACTCTTATTAGTGCTCAATAATTCTACTATAGGCATAAATGGGAATCTTTTGATTAGGTGGAAAATTTTTTCCATAATCTAATATGAGAATATAAATTGACTATTTATGACTTTCTTTATCCTTTTCAATTTTTCTACCAACCACACTCTCAGAATCTCGCTCATATTAACCATTACTCTTGCAATGTACATTTTGTAGGTTGCATGTATGGATCCTACTACCATGTCATTTTCCCTAGAGATAGAACAAATCTTAGAGGCTATGATTTTGATCACAAACCTAACATCATCTTGTTTGATCTTACTTACAATAATACCTCTCCTATTGTATACAAATGTAGTATTTTGAGAAAAACTTTCTTTATATTTGTTACATTTATAGGTATAGCTCCTTTATTAGATAAACTAGTCACCTAATGGATAATGTTAGTTGACACGTATACCACATTATATCCTAAGAAAAACTTTCCATCATGAATTCTATTCATTATGGTCTAGGTCCACTCAACATTGCCAAACTCATAAGTGAACATGTATTTAACAAGATCAATTTGTTTTGGGTGTTTAAATTCATCTTTACAACTCCTGTCCTTGTTATATATGAGGTCAAACTCATTTCCTATGCTTCCTTGTCCTACATACTCATTTTTTTTTTTAACATAGCTAACAATATCTTCCAAATGTAAAACTCTATCTGGTATTCTCAAACATGCAATTGTGAGATTGTCTTCCAAGGTATGGATAGGGTTTAATTTCACCCTAGGTATTGATTCTTCTTTCTCATTATGAATTAATTCCATTTCCATATATAATTCAGATATTTGAACATAATTTTCACAAATTCAACCTTCGTAAATCATAAAATACATCAAGTTTTTCTCAAATAGGCTTTTTTAGAGAATTCACTTCAATGTCACTTAGATTACCTTGGATGCACTCTCAATTTTATTTTAACTCTTCACACATTCAAATGATGATCAAAATCTCTATTTTTATCATGAAATCCTTTTCATTTACCTATTTAATTAATTGCACAGGTACACAATACAAAAAAAGTTGTTTCTGATTACTGGGAGACTTGTTTTCTTTTTTGTATCCTTATATGAACTTCAAATTGTCTACACACTTAACCATAGATTAATTATATCATGTTCTACCCCATACTAACTATGCATGACTTAATTTTTCCTTTGATTCCTTCTCTACCTTTTTTATGGTAAGTCCTTTATGAAAGTGGTTATTTTAAGTACGATGAATCAATCACTACAATTGATTTCAATCTGCCTTAAGGTGCTTCATTTGACTATTATTTCAACACCACATGTGAACTTGATGGATCTTTGGATTTGACAAATAATTCTTTAAATTATTTTACATGGTCTCTTATATTGTCTTTCTAGATTTCATTGGTGCTATAATTTCTTCCTATATTCCTTTTCATGTTCCTTCCCAAATTTTGCTTCTACATGTTGATCCTCATGTCCATTCTACAAAATATTTCTATATGAGAACATTTGTTACATAGCTAGCATATTGGTGCACTATTTCCATATCTAAGCCTAGGTTGGTTAATAAATGCTCTCCAATTTTTGACAATATTTCCAAAGTTGTTTAAATTATAAAACATAAATTTTCTTCTCATTCCATTGTTTCCTTGGTCAGATCTTCTTCCTGTAGCATTCATACCTCTAAATATTCTACCATTTCTATTACTACTATCAAATTTAGGTTTATTATAGTTAACTACTCTATGACCAAAACCATCATAGTTATAATAATAAAAATGTGATTACATTCATAACATCTACCTTTAAAATCATATGTCACTTCTTTAGGTTATTTAGTTTTTTCAAGTTGCTAAGGTTCATGAACTTGCTTAGGTTTCTTGGGTTGCTCAACTTCCCTAGGTGAAATATCAAGTTGATTTGACCTAATATTATTCATAATTTTTTTTCTTGCATACAATGATAATTTTTAGGATTAGGTTCCTTTCTTTCTTTAGACTTCTTAGCTGAATTTTCTCCAATGAAATATCCAAGACTAGTCTTATCATAAGAAGGCTTCTAAAAAGGTATTTGTTCATCAATCTTCTCATTGCTAGAATAAATTTTTTCAAGTTCTTTCTTAGAATGGTTTGAATCTCCTTTTACAATAGTATTACTCTTCTAAACCTATTCATACCACAACTTGATAGACTCAAGCTTAAATGTCACTTTGGTAAGGTTGGATCTCAAATCTTCATTTCAAACTTGAAATCTCATACAACTTTACTATCATCATTATTTTAGGCTCAAATTTAAATATGTGATCTTAATTTCATGTTTTCAAGATTTTATTTTCTTTCTTTAGCCTTGAAACTTCTTCACTTTCCCTTATCCTAGTCTTTAGAATCTTTCTCACATTTGAGATGATCTAACCAATCTTTCAACATTCTGATGTAGTCTTTAGTATCTTCATATCTTTCTTTCAAAGAATCTCTTTCTTTTGTAAGAATAATGATCTTCTCAAGAGCTTCTTTTATATTATTTTTTAACTATTCCATATCCATAGGTATCTTACTCAATTTCTTATACCCTCTCTGAGTGACTACACTCTGATACCAATTGTTAGAAATCAGAAATACTAACAAGGGGGTGAATTATTTTTTTGCAAATTCTAGCCCAAAACTAGATACCTTTAACAACTTTATAAAATGCATAAGAAAGTAAACTAACTATGTTGAAAAGTAAACATAAGAATGCAATAAGATAACTAATAAAAATATATTTTGTTAACTATGGAAACCTTGACCAAGGGAAAACCTTGGTGGGGATGGTAACCCAAAAATAATTCACTAATCAAACCTATCTTGACAAAGATGTTAACCCTATAAGGATTCTATTACATCCGTATAGTGGCTCTATCCTTGCTAGATGACTTAGGAATTTTTAGAAGCCCCAATCATGTTAGGATTTATTTTATACAATTACAAAATGTATGGAATATGAGCCCACTGCTCAAACATGCAATATACAATACAGTTCTTCAATAGAAAGAGACAAATTCAAAAACCTCCTTATATTGTTGTGGATATGTTTAGTATTGGATCTTGACTTTACTGTTCATTAAAAAATTCACATTCCTCTTATCATAGATTGGAATTCACATCAAAAAACATTAGATCAATATTGCACTACATCACACATAAGTACACATTTAACAATCTTCCTTCATACCTTGTCAATTACAAATATCTGCTCAATCAACCTCCATGCCTTTATACATGTTACCAAAATCAAAAATTATTTTTTTTCCCACCTAGAGTTAATAGCTAAGATTCTATCCCTAATTAATAGATAAACAAAATAATATCTTGAACCCAAAATCACCCATTTTCGTATCATGTTATCGTCTATCAGTACACTACTAAAAATGGTAAGCTGCTCATTACTATGTATATATTGTCCTGCACACTCAAATATGACTTCATCATAGTCTCGGGTATTTCTACCCAGCTCCAGAAGTGTGTGTGATTTTTCTTTGAATCTCCATAATCAAAGCTCTATCTATTATGCTAGATAAACTACACAACACTTAAACAACTTTCTAAGTACAACTATTATATCTTCATCTTGATGTTCTCCACTTCATAGGACTGATATGTTTCAATAAATGATAACATTAAAATGTCTAACATAGAAAAATTTGCAACACACACACATATGTATATATATACATACACACACACACACACACACACACACACACACACACACACACACATACATATGTATATATATAGATATATATACATATACATATATATATGTATATGTATACATATAGATATATATACATATACACACATATATATATATATATATGTATATGTATATATATGTATAGACATATACATATATATATGCATATCTATATATATATACACATATACATATACATATATATATATATATATATATATATATATGCATATCTATATATATATATATATATATATATATGTATATATATACACATATACATATATATATATATAGATATGCCTATATATATATATATGTATATGTATATGTATATAGATATACATATATATGTGTGTGTATTATCCAACTGAAACTACAATAATAATAATAATCCCTCTTAATTAGGGAGGATAGATGGAAGAGAACATATTAACTCATTATAATATAAGGATATTGGAATTAATGTCCTCCTGAATGCTCAGTTATAATATTTTCACCAAGCACTATGAGTAATGACCTCTTGAATGTCAACTCAATTGACATTAACTAGGTAATTTTTGTAATGGCCTCTTGAACATCAATTTGCATAACATTCACCATGTACAGAAAATATTCATAAGGTATGTGCACACAAATTCTCATAATGCTTACCATATAAACATCCACTATGCAAATTATATAATCTCCCATGATTTGCATAGATATATTAACATATATATCATTATAGAAAATTAAGTCATTGTAAGATCATCACCTTTCAATAACTTTTCCAAATACAAGTGTTAGACTCCTCTAAATATGATATACATCTTCCTTTTCCTATAAGATTATGCCTGAAGAGAACATAAAAGATCAAGGCAAATATGTCTTGTAATATGTATAGAAATATAAGAGACAAATTTACTATATTAGGAATATAATGCATAGAAATTGTGCAAAGAAGAATATCTATCTTGTAACACCCCACCAAGGGATCCAAAAGAATTAACCTAAAATATTACTAAGTTTGCCAAACAATTTTTTTTTTGAAACATGAAAGATAAACCATTCATATCAAACATGTAGTAGTGAAAGCAATAACATACGTTCAACTAAAGCATACATAATAGGTTACATTCCTTAAGAATCCCAAGATGTTGAGTCACATTTAATTTAATTAATGCTAAGTCTAACCACTACTACATCCACATGAAAGAATAAATAGAAGGTCCAATGTCCATATCACACAATTGTTTTGAATGCCTCTTGACAATTAAATTCGGAATGCTCAATCATCCACTATACATGACATAGGGTACAAAAGTCTTAAAAGAATACATATGTGTGAAAATGAAGTACATCATCCTATTCTAATCCATGATGCAAGCATAATACAGTAAATGAAACCAAATTCCATACATTATACATCATCATAGAAGATATAAACATCCATCGTAAAAGATAGCCATAAATCATAAACACAACACATAATTATCTAAATGCATGGTTCCTCCCAACCGTAAATAGCATCATTAGACCATTATGGGCCCTAGCCATCCCTCTGTGCATAACATCCCAAGTCCTTGAAGATATCATCGGTATTATCATAGTAGGGACATAACTCGTAAAACATACTACATCATATGCAGAAAGCAATCTAACATGCTACAACATATGCATCAAAAATCTAATGATGCAAAATAAGGCATAAGATAAGTAAACAACATCATCTATCATATGCTAATCATCAATATAAGGATACATTTCTGTCATCATAATCCAAGAATAGAATGAAGATAGATGCCAACAAGGAATGCATCGGCCACGGTGTCTCAGACGGATCTCAAATGGTAAGAGTGAAAAAGCACTACCACTCAATCGTGTGGAACCTAAATGGTCCACTCCCACTACCCTAAGGAGATAGTCTCAAGTCCCAAACAGGATATCAAATCACATAACACAAATACTCTCTAAGTCTAGGAATCCTAAAAGTATACTAACTCAAAGGTTCCAAAAAAAATTGACATCTAATCCTAGAGGCACAACAAAGACATGTAGGAAGCCTACTATGCAAGCAGGAAATTGTCATTGCACGGATCACGCTAGAGTTACCCTGTTAGTCTCTCTATACACCTTGGCCCCCTAGTGATCCCTATGCAGCCACTAGTATCTTGTCATACTGACGAGGCATACTATGGAATGCAAGGTCGCAACCAAGTGTTCTCTCTACTCCCATCCTAGTCTGTACTAGCACTCGAGGCATGGGTGCGAACAAACAATTATCTTATTAGGTTCATTTAAGTCAGTATTAGGTGTAATGTTTTCACTTATTAAACAACTTACAATGAGTTACCCTGGCAACCACTTAGGGTCCGATCCCCCATTGCAAGCCACTTCCCGATACTACAAGTAGATAACCTACCCTAGGCTCATGGAATCATAAATCACAAAATCACCATAGTCCTATACAAGCAACTGGAGAAATATCAAAATCTAATCCATAATAAGAGAATCAAATCTCCATGAGCAACTGAAAGCCATCCATAGATAATCATGAACACAACATTTCTCTATTGGAAATTGAAGGTATCACTAATAATCACAATATCCATTGGTTCTCAACAAGCAACCAAAAAGTTATCTCAAACAAATAATACTGATCAAAGACTCCAAAAATGGTCAAGTCAAAAACATGTCACAACATGACATCATCAAGATCAAAACAAACACTTCAGCCCCATTAAGGTGACTAGAAAGTAACCCAAGTATGACTAATCAATAACTCAAAAATGATTAAGTCAAGTATCTCAAATCCTTACACCTCAGCTTCACACAAGAAGACTGAAAAGAAATAACAATTAGTAAATATAAACATCTCATAGAGCATACTATCACATTACCATGGTTGAGTTTTAAAAAGATCAAGACCAAATAACATCAACATGCCATCACATTCGCATAACTCCCAAGGCTCTGGTAGACATCCTAATTGGTCAACACTCTAGGACCACACAAACTCCAAACATGGATAGCATAAAGAACAAGATACAAACACATATTTTAGTTTACTTTCGCAATCACATGGTTAAGCCAAATATTAGGTTTCAATTTTCATTTTCAAGTACATTTCAAAGTATAAGATTCATTGCTTAATCTCTAAGTCAACCCATGAATAAAATATAGAATTATCTCCCATTATTTTAAGACAATTTTCCAGATTAATCAGAAGATAATTATTTACTTATGTAAATCATTAAAGTAGTTCCCATTGACTTTTAATAAAATCATAGCATTATTTTACAAAAAGAAGTGTTACTAATAATTAAATAAAGCTCCCTTAATTCCAAGGAGTATCTCCTATTATTCAAGTCATTAGAATAATACTTATCAACTTTCAAATAATTAGTTTACAATTTCCTTAAAACACTTGAAGGACAATCATTTATTTAAAATAATCTTATTTGATTTTAGGTAAAATCAATCTCATTAATAACTCAATAATTATTTAATTCTACTAAACACTCATTAATCTCTTTTCTTTTATTTTTCCCTCATATCAAAATTCATTTACTTAAATTGACTAATAATTAATTACACTTGTTCTACTATTAACTAATCTTAATTAAATTAAATTAAATTAGATTAGTTAATAAATCATATAAAACTAATGCATAATAATAAGATTCTATTTTAATTCAAACCCAAACCCGAATCAATTTCCAAATCTTGACTCTACTAAGGGAAGATTGTGATAATATTTTTAATTCCCATAACTGGATGAAACAATATGTATGCCCAAATTACAAAATTGAAGATCCATTCATAGATAATTATTTAGACACACATAACAGACACAATGAAGATAGGAAGAGAAAGAGCGTAATAAAATATGTGAAATAATCATGAGTGCCTACCTGGACACTGATGCTAATTTGCTACACCTCAAAAAATTGTAGAGAAGATCTTCCTCTTAGAACCTTCTTTTTTTCGAAAATTCCTTCCTTCTCCAACATTCGTAATTTTTCCAAGAACTGTAACCCCCCCAAGTGACTAGGAGTGCTTGTAGAAGCATATCAAGATGTAGAAGCCTATGAGGTTGTCAAAGCATATGAGATTGTAGAAGCATATGAGGATGTCCATACACACTAGGAGAGCCTCTATATAAAGGCCTCTAAGATGCATCTAGAATGTGTCTAGAAAGAACTAAGAGATAAGCATGACAACTAAGCACATAACTTCCACAATAAGAAGATAAACATGATGAGGTGTCTAGAATGTTGTATACACCATGTGCTCAAATAATGTGCCAACTCTTAAGTGTAGACAACATGTGCATAGTTAGAGTGCAAACTCTTGTGTTGTCAGCATGACAACTCCCAAGAGCTCGCATACTCCTACGTGAATAAATATTAAAATAATGGACATTAATTTATTTAATTAAATTTCTCTATTTAATATTCACTTGACTATTTTTAAAATTAATTTATTAATTTCAAGACTCATGCACTCACTTTATTAAATCTACTTGTTTTATCTTAATATATTTTAATCACATGCATGCATCATGCAATCTTAAATCTTTTAATAATTTTAATATCTGTAATGCCCCGCCAAGGGATCCAAAGAATTAACTTAGAATTTCACTAAGTTTAGTAGCATTTATTTTCTTGAAAATAAATACCATATATATTTATATATAACTCATGCATAATAATGGAACCAATAGTAATGTCCATCTGAAATTAAACATAACATAAATAATGGATTACATTCTTAAAGATCCCTTAACGTTGAATTACATACATGAATCCATCTAGTACAACATCCACATGAAACAATAATGATAAGTCCAATGTTTATACATTACATTTCAAATACTCAATCATCCACTGTACATGTCATAGGTATGACAAGCTCAAAAGAATACATATACATAGAATAAGGTACATCATCCTATTCTAATCCATTATACATCAAAGTAAAGATAATCACATGATACATCATCATAGAAGTTATACACATCCATTAGAAAGATCAAACATAATAAACTAAGTGCACGGTTCTTCCCAACTGTCAATAGCATCATTAGACCATCGTGGATCCTAGCCATCCCTCTATGCGTAACATTCCAAATCACTGAAGAGATCATCGGTATTACATAGTAGGAATGTCACTCCTAATAAATACAACATCATATGTAGAAGTAATCTAACATGCAAATAAAAGCATAAGATAACGTCAACTAACATATGCTAATCATCAATGAAAAAGGATACATATCCACCATCATGAAGGATGCATCAGCCACGATGTCTCAATAAATCTCAAAATGATAAGATTGAAAAATACACTACCACTCGATTGCGTGGTACCTAAGTGGTCCACTCCCACTGTGCTAAGGAGATAATCTCATATCCCAAACAAGCTATCAAAATCACATAGCACATATCTCTATAAGTCCAGAAATCTTAAAAGTATACTAACTCAAAGGTTCCAAACACAAAATCTGACATCTAATCCTAGAGGCACACAATGACATGTAGGAACCTACTATGCAAGCGGGAAAGTGTCATCGCAATTATCACGTACAAGTTACCCTGGCAGTTAGCTAAACTCCACGGGTCCATACCAATTTCATGCAGCCACTAGTATCCTCTCATACTGACGAGGCATGCTATGGAATGTAAGGTCGCAACCATGCATCTCACTACTCCCATCCTAGCCTATACAAGCACTCAAGGCATGGGCGAGAACAAAAAACTTATCTTTTTAGGTTCATTCAGTTAGTATTAAGTGTGAATGTTATCACTTATTAATCTAACATACAATGACTTACCCCGACAGCATCTTAGGGTCTTGGCCCCCATTGCAAGCCACTTCCCATCACTACATGCAGATATCCTACCCTAATGCTCATGGAATAATAAATCTCAAAATCACAAAAGATAATCCATAAAATCACCAAATATGCATAAAAGCATCAAATCTCCATGAGCTAACATCCATAGAAATTCATGAACACCATAGCTCTCTATTGGAAATTGAAGTATCACTGATAATCAAATATCCAATTGTTCTCAATAACCAAAATATATATCTCAATCATACTGATTGAAGACTCCAAAAATAGTTTAGTCAAACATGTCACAACATGACATCATCAAAATAAATCCACATTATAGTCCCATCATGGCAACTAGAAAATAACCAAGGATAACTGATCGATGACCAAATTAATGGTTAAGTCAAGTGTCTCATACATAAGAATCTCAACTATAACAATTAGTAATCACAACCAATACATAGAGCATTCCATCACATAACCATGGTTGGGTTTATAAAGATCGAGATTAAAACATCATCATGTCACCACAATCACATAACCCCCAAGCCTCTGGTAAACATCCTATACTGGTCAACACTAGTCAACCCAAAACCCAAAACAATAGCATAAAGAATACACAATGCAAACACATGTTTTGGTTTTACCAAGTTTACCACTTGAACTTAAATGTAGAGATCTCAGTTTAAGTCTCCAAGTCTGAAGAATGAATGGAGGAACACATATATTATTTTTTTCGATATAAGTTTTCCTTAACAGAACTAAAAATATCCATTTTCCAATTTATAATATTTGTTTGATACATCCCCCACCCAACTATCAATTCCTTATTTAATAATTAAAAACATTTAAATTATTAAATAGTTGAAAGTTATTAAAGAGTCACCTTATGAAAATAAACCTTCAATATAAATCATTTATCAAATAATAATAACTTAAATTTATAAATAACATATCTACATATTACATACATACATACATATATGTATATGTATATGTATATGTTTATGTATATGTATATGTGTGTGTGTATATATATATATATATATATATATATATATATATATATATATATATATGTATATATATATATATATATATATATATATATATATATATGTATATGTATATATATATATATATATGTATATATATTTATATATATATCTTTACATACATATGTAAATATATTAATACATTTTCATAAAATCAATTTAACAATTTCGATTGACATCATATTATATAGCAATGAGAAATTGATTGTATATAAACGTTTTAACATAAACATTTTTTATTTTTCCTTGCATCAAATTGACATTAATAACCCCCAAAGCACTTGTTGCGGTACGCAGTACCTACGGTAGCAAGCACTGCACCGACAGCGGGTACATAGTACCCCTGTCGCCGCAGACCTGCGACAGCAGGTCTCTGCCTTCCGCAGGAACGGGGTACGAATCGTGCCCACAACATTATAATATATACTTGTTTCATGCGATATGAATCGCATTGTGATTTATTAAATCTCCCACTGTGATTTATCAATCGCTCAATTCGGTGCATTATATGTAAATATACATAGGTATATATATGTATCAGTATATATATATATATATATATATATATATGTATGTATGTATGTATGTATGTATGTATGTATGTATGTATGTATGTATGTATGTATGTATGTATGTATATATATATATATGTATGTATGTATGTATATATATATTCAAATTTTATAATAGATTCATAATAAATGTATACATATGCATATATATATATATATATATATATATATATATATATATATATATATATATGTATGTATATGTTGATCTGAATATATAACCGTGTATGTTTTTTTTTTCCAACAAGATTATATCTACAAAATATTTGCATTATAAATTGCATATAAAATTCTTCAATAAAATTAATCTACCCATATTGAGAATGCATATAAATATGAACTTCTTAGAAGACATATGGAAGACACGAAGAAGACAGGGAATGCATGATGCGAAAATAGCATAAATAAAATCACAAGAATCTACCTGGATTCAGATGCTAAATCGGTCTTCCTCAAAAAATCCACAGAGCAAGCTCCTCCCTTCTTCAGAATTCTCGAGTCCTCCAATGCTCCAATTGCTCTCCCAACACTATGTCTAAGCTTCTATGAATGCCTGAATATAAAGAGCTTTCAAGAAACATCTAGAATGTTTCTAGAAATAGTTGGAAGGTATCACCAACTAAGCATGGGTCTTTTCCAACCTTAGAGATGAGCTATAGGGTTGTAGACACCATGTGCTTAATTGATGCACTAACCCCTGTGTTGTTGACACATGAGAAATAGAGAAGTGCGTTAATTCCCATGCAAGCTTATAACTCCAATTTACTCTTTATATAATTTCTATTTAAATATTTATAACTTTCATTTTAACTTTATAAATTTTATTATTATTATTTATTTATTACTTTATTATTATTTTATTATTATTAATTTTAATTTCTAATTTTTCCTTTATTTAATTCATTTTTTCTCAATAATTCACATTTAATTAATTACAATCAAAATATCAAATAAAATGATATTTAATATTAATTTCCTCAAATAATTACTTTATTAATTAAATCTATTTATTAAGACTTAATTAATAGAAAATTCACCATAGACTTCCAAGATAAAATATGAAAACCCATCATAGAGCAAATCACTCAAAATCAGTCTAAATGGTTAAAAATCACGAATTATGTCATCTGACACATTCGACGAGTAAAATATCCAGATACTTGTCCTACCTCACTAGGACAATTGGTTTAAGGGTTTGGGATTTGGACTTGAGAATTTATCTCCCTTCTCTTATCATTGAGATAGTATAATAGGGTACGCTCATCCTGGCAATTCAGGGAAGTCGATGCCCAGTACCTGCAACCTGCAAAAAAACCATGCATGTACATACAATATATATAATGCTAAGCTAAACAGACAATGGCAGGAAGTGGTGCATCATGTAGATCCCGACTAAGTAGATGACTACGACTCCCTTCCTTAACCACATCAGAAATGCCGTACAATAAGAAAACACGCACACCATACACATGCAAGTATGGGGTAAGTATCCATAATAAAACACATAAGATAATAAATCATCCATCTAATCATCAATAATAACTAAAAACAGTATAATGATCATCATGTATGCATGAAATGTAAAATCTAAATGATCTCATCATATAACCACTGAATCCATAACATAATGTCTGATAGTGTCAAAACAATACCACTAATCCATCAACATAAAACTAGTCTATCACAGTCTGATAATAACAACAATGTCCAGAAAAGATGTGAACAAGGGTAGGCACTACATCCACCCCCCCTGGGTTAGGCTTACTCTTGGAAGCCTACAAACAAGTAGGGATATAACTCCCTTAATCTAGCTACATCCTCCCAAGTGGCTAAATAATCATCAGTAGGGTCCCATTGGACCCTTACCTGCTCGATGGTTTGACCTTTGAGGGTCCACTCCCGCTGCTCCAGAATACGAACTGGCTCCAAAGCCAGCTGGCCATCCTCTACCTACAACACATTCCAATCAAGAACATATACAATATTAGGAATATACTGCTGAAGTACTGAAACATGGAAAACATCATGAATGCGAGCTAGGCTGGGTGGTAGAGCAAGGCGGTAAGCAACTGGGCCAATACTCTCTAGAATCTCAAATGGTCCCACAAAGTGAGGTGCTAGCTTAGAACCCTTTCCATATTGGATTGGACTCTTTCCCAGACACACTCTCAAGAAAACCTTATCTCCCATAGCAAACTGCTTATCAGTCCTATGAGCATTGGCATATTTCTTCTGCCTATCCTGTGCTGTAGTCAAGTGCTCAGGGATATGCGCTACCTGTTGCTCCATATCATGAAGCATCTTAGGACCCAAAAGGATATGATCCTCAAGACTGTCCCAACTCAATGGTGTACGACAAGGACGTCCATATAATGCCTGAAATGGTGCCATACCAATAGAACTATGATACCCATTGTTGTAAGAAAACTCCACCAGGTAGAGATAATCCTCCCAATGTGTCTGCCTATTCATCACATACATCTGTAACATATCCTCCAAAACTTGATTCACCCTCTCTGTCTAACCATCAGTCTTTGGATGATATGCCAAATTGAAGTTTAACTACGCTCCAAGCTCATGCTGTAGTGATGTCCAGAATGTAGATGTGAATATAGGATCCCTGTCAGAAATGATCTTTCTAGAAATACCATGTAACCTCACAATATCACACATAAAGACATTAGCTATAGAAGTTGCTGTGTAGGAAGACCTAATCGGAGAAAAATGTGCCACCTTAGTCAACCGATCAACGGTGACCATGATAACATCATAATGTCGAACTGTCATAGGTAATCCTACTATGAAATCCATGGAGATGATATCCCACTTCCAAGAAGGAATAAGATTAGGCTGCAAAAGTCCAACCACGTGCTGATGTTCTACCTTAACTCTCTGGCACTCAAGGCACCTAGCCACAAAATCAGCAATATCTCACTTCATCTGAGACCAAAAGAACAAACATCTCAAATCAACATGCATCTTCTTGACACTTGGATGTGCTAAGTAAAGTGTACGATGGGCTTCTGCCAGTATCAAGGTGTGAAGCTCATCCGAAAATGGCACATAAATCCTCCCCAAATGTCTCAAAAGATCATCTGACTCTCAAACGTAACCTGCAAACTTACCTTCCAAAGGTCTTCCTGAATCAATCTCTCCGCACACTTCTTGATACCAGGAATTCGTAGGAAGTGCCTGAAGAATCCAACTCCTCAAATCCACACTAAGAGTCATCTATGATAACACATGTCTCTTGTGACTCAAAGCATTTGCCACCACATTCTCCTTACCTAGAATGTACTTAACCTCAAAATCATACTCGCATAGAAACTCCATCCATCGCCTTTGGTGAGCATTCAAATCAGGCTGAGTAAAAATGTACTGAAGACCACGATGATCGCTATGTAGCTCAAATCTATGCCCCAACAAGAAATGTCTCCACCTTGTCAAAGCATGAACTATTGCTACTAACTCAAGATCATGTGTAGGATAATTTAACTCATGATCCTTGAGCTTGCATGATTCATATGCAATCACCCGTCCATTCTGCATCAACACTGCCCCAATCCCTTCAAGAGAAGCATCTGTACATACCATGAAATCACCTTCTGGATCAGGTACAACTAGAATTGATGTGCTGGTCAAAAGCTCCTTGAGCTTCTGAAAAGCTTCCTCGCATTTCTCTATCCATACGAACTTCTTTCCTTTTCTTTGAAGAGAAGTGATATGATGTGCTATCCTAGAGAAGTTCTGGACAAATCTGCGATAATAACTAGCTAAACCCATGAAGCTTCAAATTTTTGACACATTAGTTGGTGTCAGCCAATCTATTATTGCCTGAATCTTTGTAGGATCTACTAAAATACCATCACCTGAAATAACATGCCCTAAATACTGAATCTCCATTTGAAGAATTCACACTTAGCTACATTAGCATAAACCTGATTGTCCCTCAAACACTGCAAAACCAATCGCAGGTGTTCCTCATGCTCCTTCTGAGTTTTAGAATATATCAATATGTCATCAAGAAACACGAGTACAAACCTGTCCAGATAAGATCGAAACACACCATTCATCAAACTCATGAAAACCGATGGAGCATTAGTCAATCCAAAAGGTACCACTCTGAACTCATAATGCCCATAACGAGTTCAAAAAGCAATCTTGTGAATATCAGCTTCCTTAATGCGAAGCTGGTGGTATCCTGACTTAAGATCAATCTTGGAGAATATTGTAGCTCTCTTGATCTGATTGAATAAGTCATCAATCCTAGATAAAGGATACCTATTCTTAATAGTCACCTTGTTCAACTATCTATAGTCAATACAAAGGCGCAAAGAACCATCTTTCTTCTTCACAAAGAGCACTAGAGCTCCCCATGGTGATACACTAGGTCAAATGCTCCCTTTGGCCAGAAGTTCCTCTAGCTAAAGATGTAGCTCACCCAATTCCTATGTAGTCATGTGATAAGGAGCTTTAGAGATAGGCTTCGCTCCAGGAATCAGATCAATACTAAAGTCAATGTCCCTCTTCAAAGGCATGCCTGGAACCTCACTTGGAAAAACATCTGTGTACTCTTGCGAAATCGGGTGATCTAAAGTCTCCCTCATGGGATCTTCTTTATCAAGATAATTTACCATAACAACAAATATTTGAAATCCCTTATGGAAACTTTGCTTCAATTGCATAGCAGAAATCATCTACAGAGATATAGGCCTCGGTATCCCAACTATCTTCACATCATTCCCTTGGTCATCTTGGCACATAATAATCTTCTTCCTGCAATCTATATTGGCTCTATGAGATCCAAGCTAGTCCATGCCTAAAACCACATCATAGGAACCAAGGGGTATGACTCAAAGATCCACTATAGTATCAAAGCTTCCTAAGCTAAGCCCACACTTATGAACTATAGAATCTGTGGAGACCTTAATGCCTGAGGCTAGTTCCACTTGCCAACCACGATCTTGCTTCACCGCATCCAGCTTACACTTAGAAACTATAGATGGTGAAATAAATGAATCTATAGCTCCTGAATCAAACAATACTGAAAGAGATATACCTCTAATAGCACCTATGGTCTCAACCACTATTCCTTGATGATCTGCCTGATGCTGATCAACTACGAAAAAAACTCTATGAGCTCTACCTGCATCACAAACTGTAGGCTTTGAAATGGTAGGTATAGGTCCTAAAAACTGAGGTGCTCACTGAGGACACTAAGCTGCATAATGTCCAATCTGACCACATGAAAAAAATTTCATATTTTTGCCAGAACCTCTTCCCATAGGTGGTACATTTGATTGCTGGCGACTGTTCCTACTAACAAAAGACTGGCTACTCCGAGTTAGCTGATTGGTCTGATTTTTTTTATTGCGTTGAGCATTGTAGTTGTTGTTGATGTTAGAACCTTTTCCACCATCTTGAGCTTGAGAATTTGAGCCCTTCTGTTGCTGTGTCTATTGAGATTGCTGCTGATACTGTTTCCCCTTAGAGAAAGAAAACTTCTTGTTACCACCTAAATTGTAGTTGCTTTTAGATCCTGATGCTGTTGGCACTCCTACAAAACTAGGTTAACCAAGGTTGACACTTTTCTCAATAAGGATAGCTTGATGCACCACATCCTTGAGATTTTTTGGCTCAAATACCTTAACTCCCCCAATAATACAGTTATTCAAACCCCTACTAAAATGTTGTGTCAACTGAGCTGAACTTTCACTGAACCCTATAAAAGGCATAAGCTCATAAAACCTACGCTCATACTCAGTCACTAACAAAGTGTACTATCTGAGATTACGAAATTCATCAGCCCTTTGTTGTTTCCATTCCTCTGGTAGGAATCGTTCACGAAAACTCTCTAGAAATAATTCCATTGTAACACTGCTCATATCGATACCCAACTTCTTCTCCTCTATCGTCCACCAAGTGGCCCCAAAATTCTCTAAACTAGTGATCGCAAACCTTGCCTTAACATTGATGTCGAACTCCTGCATGGCAAAAATCCTATCGAGGGAAATAAGCCATTGCTCGGCCACATAACAAGAACCTTTCCCATTGAAAGGCTTAACCTTGGATCTTGAAAGATCCTTCATATGAGTGGACACAATGGACCTCTGACATTCCTTCTAAGGACTTCTAGATCGGGGTCTATGCTCTTGTTCTGTCTCATGCACTTTAGGCTGTTCTTGAGCAAGAGGTAGACATTCTATAATAGTTTGCATCATCTACCTCAAACTGACCTCTTCAGACTCAGCTTGGTCCTCTCTACGGCTCTCTTCCTGCTGCCTACTAGAGTGCTCTTCCCTGCTCTCTACATGAGCCGATCCCTCATGGGCAGACTCATGGACACTGATAGTTATGCCACATCCATGGCCTCTACCACGGCCTCTAATAGAAGACCTAGTCCCAGATACCATCCTACAATAGTACAAGGTACTAAGTTTAGTTCTATGTCTAGGTTTAAATAAAATTCCCAATTTTGAAACTAAGTGTTGAAGTATGAGAAAATATTCAAGTAACAGTTTGAGTCTTGTTTCAATTCACCTAGATCAAGTTTGGAAAGTTACACTTAATAGTTCGAAGTTCTAGTTGTTCCAAAATACCCAGAGCTCCCAATGTAGAAACTTGTGCTTTGATACCAAATGTAATGCCCCACCAAGGGATCCAAAGAATTAACCTAGAATTTCACTAAGTTTAGTAGCATTTTTTTTTTTGAAAATAAATACCATATATATATATATAACTCATGAACAATAATGGAAGCAATAGAAATGTCCATCTGAAATTAAACATAACATAAACAATAGATTACATTCTTAAAGATCCCTTAACGTTGAATTACATACATGAATCCATCTAGTACAACATCCACATGAAACAATAATGATAAGTCCAATGTTTATACATTGCATTTCAAATACTCAATCACCCACTATACATGTCACAGGGTATGACAAGCTCAAAAGAATACATATACATAGAATAAGGTACATCATCCTATTCTAATCAATGATACATCAAAGTAAAGCTAATCACATGATACATCATCATAGAAGTCATACACATCCATCATAAATATCAAACATAATAAACTAAGTGCACGGTTCCTCCCAACCATCAATAGCATCATTAGACCATCCTGGATCCTACCCATCCCTCTGTGCGTAACATTCCAAATCATCGAAGAGATCATCGATATTACATAGTAGGAATGTCACTCCTAATAAATACAACATCATATGTAGAAGTAATCTAACATGCAAATAAAAGTATAGGATAACGTCATCTAACATATGCTAATCATCAATGAAAAAGGATACATATCCACCATCATGAAGGATGCATCATCCATGATGTCTCAATAAATCTCAAAATGATAAGAGTGGAAAATACACTACCACCCGACCGCGTGGTACCTAAGTGGTCCACTCCCACTGTGCTAAGGAGATAATCTCAAGTCCAAAATAGGCTATCAAAATCACATAGCACATATCTCTATTAGTCTAGAAATCCTAAAAGTATACTAACTTAAAGGTTCCAAACACAAAATCTGACATCTAATCCCAGAGGCACACATGACATGTAGGAACCTACTATGCAAGCGGCAAAGTGTCATCGATATTATCACGTACAAGTTACCCTGGCAGTTAGCTAAACTCCACGGGTCCATACTGATTTCATGTGGCCACTAGTATCCTCTCATACTGATGAGGCATACTACGGAATGCAAGGTCGCAACCATGCGTCTCACTACTCCCATCCTAGCCTATACAAGCACTGAGGGCATGGGCAAGAACAAAACACTTATCCTTTTAGGTTCACTCAGTTAGCATTAGGTGTGAATGTTATCACTTATTAATCCAACTTACAATGAGTTACCTTTGCAGCCTCTTAGGGCCCCCGCCCCCATTGCAAGCCACTTCCCGTCACTACATGCAGATATCCTACCCTAATGCTCGTGGAATCATAAATCTCAAAATCACAAAAGATAATCCATAAAATCATCAAATATGCATAAAAGCATCAAATCTCCATGAGCTAACATCCATAGAAAATCATGAACACCATAACTCTCTATTGGCAATTGAAGTATCACTGATAATCAAATATCCAATGGTTCTCAATAACCAAAAAATATATCTCAATCATACTAATCGAAGACTCCAAAAATGGTTGAGTCAAACATGTCACAACATGACATCATGAAAATAAATCCACATTACAGTCCCATCATGGCAACTAGAAAATAACCAAGGATAACTGATCGATGACCAAATTAATGGTTAAGTCAAGTGTCTCATACATAAGAATCTCAACTATAACAATCAGTAATCACAAACAATACATAGAGCATTCCATCACATAACCATGGTTGGGTTTATAAAGATCGAGATTAAAACATCATCATGTCACCACAATCACATAACCCCCAAGCCTCTAGTAAACGTCCTATACTAGTCAACACTAGTCAACCCAAAACCCAAAACAATAGCATAAAGAATACACAATGCAAAAACATATTTTGGTTTTACCAAGTTTACCACTTAAACTTAAATGTAGAGATCTCAGTTTAAGTTTCCAAGTCTGAAGAATGAATGGAGGAACACATATATTGATTTTTTGGATGTAAGTTTTCCTTAACAGAACTAAAAAATCCATTTTCCAAGTTATAATATTTGTTTGATACATCCCCCACCCAACTATCAATTCCTTATTTAATAATTTAAAACATTTAAATTATTAAATAGTTGAAAGTTATTAAAGAGTCACCTTATGAAAATATACCTTCAATATAAATCATTTATCAAATAATAATAACTTAAATTTATAAATAACATATCTACATATTACATACATACATACATACATACATACATACATATGTAAATATATTAATACATTTTCATAAAATCGATTTAACAATTTCGATTGACATCATATTATATAGCAATGAGAAATCGATTGTATATAAACGTTTTAACATAAACATTTTTTTTTTCCTTGCATCACATTAACATTAATAACCCCCAAAGCACTTGCTGTAGTACGCAGTACCTGCAGTCGCAGGCACTGCACCGAAAGCGGGTACGTAGCACCCCTGTCGCCGTAGACTTGTGACGACAGGTCTCTACCTTCCATAGGCGCAGGGTACAAATCGTGCCCACGTCATTATAATATATACTTGTTTCATGCGATATGAATTGCGTTGCGATTTATTAAATCTCCGACTGCGATTTATCAATCACTCAATTCAGTGCATTATATATATATATATATATATATATATATATATATATATATATGTATCAGTATATATATATATATATATATGTATCAGTATATATATATATATGTGTGTGTGTGTGTGTGTGTGTGTGTGTGTGTATGTATATATATATATTCAAATTTTATAATAGATTCATAATAAATGTATACATATGCATATATATATATATATATATGTATGCTGATCTGAATATATAACCATGTATGTTTTTTTTTCCAACAAGATTATATCTACAAAATATTTGCATTATAAATTGCATATAAAATTCTTCGATAAAATTAATCTACCCATATTGAGAATGCATATAAATATGAACTTCTTAGAAGACATATGGAAGACACGAAGAAGACAGGGAATGCATGATGTGAAAATAGCATAAATAAAATCACAAGAATCTACCCAAATTCTGATGCTAAATCACTCTTCCTCAGAAAATCCGCAGAGCAAGCTCCTCCCTTCTTTAGAATTCTTGAGTCCTCCAATGCTCCGATTTCTCTCCCAACACTATGTCTAAGCTTCTATGAATGCCTGAATATAAAGAGCTTTCAGGAAACATCTAGAATGCTTCTAGAAACAGCTAGAAGGTGTCACCAACTAAGCATGGGTCTTTTCCAACCATCAAGATGAGCCATAGGGTTGTAAACACCATGTGCTTAATTGATGCACTAACCCTCATGTTGTTGACACATGAGAAATAGAGAAGTGCGTTAATTCCCATGCAAGCTTATAACTCCAATTTACTTTTTATATAATTTCTATTTAAATATTTATAACTTTTATTTTAACTTTATAACTTTTATTATTATTATTTATTTATTACTTTATTATTATTATATTATTATTATTAATTTTAATTTCTAATTTTTCTTTTATTTAATTCATTTTTCCTCAATCATTCACATTTAATTAATTACAATCAAAATATCAAATAACATGATATTTAATATTAATTTCCTCAAATAATTAAGTTATTAATTAAATCTATTTATTAAGACTTAATTAATAGAAAATTCACCATAGACTTCCAAGATAAAATATGAAAACCCATCATAGAGAAAATCACTCAAAATCAGTCTAAAGAGTTAAAAATCATGGATTATGTCATCCGACACATTCGGTAGGTAAAATATCCAGATACTTGTCCTACCTCACTAGGACAATTGGTTTAAGGGTTTGGGATTTGGACTTGAGAATTTATCTCCCTTCTCTTATCATTGAGATAGTATAATAGGGTATGCTCATCCTGGCAATTCAAGGAAGTCGATACCCGGTACCTGCAACCTGTAGAAAAACCATGCATGTACATACAATATATATAATGCTAAGCTAAATAGACAATGGTAGGAAGTGGTGCATCGTGTAGATCCCGACTAAGCAGGTGACTACGACTCCCTTCCTTAACCACATCAGAAATGCCATACAATAAGAAAACACACACACCATACACATGCAAGTATGGGGTAAGTATCCATAATCAAACACATAAGATAATAAATCATCCATCTAATCACAAACAATAACTGAAAACAATATAATGATCATCATGTATGCATGAAATGTAAAATCTAAATGATCTCATCATATAACCACTGAATCCATAACATAATGTCTGATAGTGTCAAAACAATACCACTAATCCATCAACATAAAACTAGTCTATCACAGTCTGATAATAACAACAATGTCTAGAAAAGATGTGAACGAGGGTAGGAACTACAATATCTTTTCCACTTTTAAATTTATTTTCAAAACTTAATTGATAAAATATTTAGTAACTTAAATAATATTATTATTTAGCATTTATTTTTTAATGAACTTTAAATATATTATTATTAAATTAAATTAATATTATCACATTCCAAATTTATCCTTATAACTTTTATCTTCAAATTTAATTATTTTTATTTAATTAATTTCCCAATTAATTAAATAAAAATAAATATTAAAATATCATATTAATTTTTTGTTTAATTACATCATTAATTAAATATTTTAATTGGACTTAATTAATAGAAAATACACCAAGAACTCATAAAGTAAAATACAAAAACCCATCAAAGCAAAACACATACAAAATTAAATTAAGGGGTTAATATCACGAATTACGTCATTTGACTTATTCGGAGGGTAATCGACTCAGATACTTGTCCTAACTTTCAATTAGGACAAATGGCTTAAAGGGTTGGGATTTGGACTTGAGAATTTATCTCCCCTCTCTTACCATTGAGATAATACGATAGGGTAGGCTCATCCTGGCAATTCAGGGGAGTTGATACCCAGTACCAACAACCTACATAAAATCCATGCATGTACAAGCACAATATATACTAAGCTAAACAGGCAATGGCAAGAAGTGGTGCATCGTGTAGATCCCAACTAGCAGGTGACTATGACTCCCTTCCTTAAGCACTTTAGAAACGGCATACAGAAAGGAAACAAATACACACACCATACACGTGCAAGTATGGGGTAAGTATCCATAAAAAAAAACATACAAAATAAACCATCTATCTAATCATCATCAATAACTAAAATCACTTGAATAATCATCATGCATACATGAACTATAAAGTACCAAGTAATCTCATCATATAATAAACTAAATCTGAAACAATATCTGATAATCTCAAAATAATGTCACTAATAATCATCAACATAAAACTATCCTAAAAGAGTTCGGCAACAGTAGCAAAAATGCGAACTAGGGCAGGCACTACATATTTTATGTAGTCAAATTGTATGAATCAAACAAGATTCCTTGGTTGCTCCTACTAACATTTAGATACAAAGCCTTCGAATGATAACCTTTTTCTCTGTACACTTTTAACATTATAACATATAGTCTTCTTATAAGATATCTAATTCTTGAGTGAAAAAACATAGATATCTCTTTAACTAATGATTACTTTAATTATTAAATCTTTATTTTTGCAATGATGTTATCATAATAACTACCCTTATCGAGCTTTTCCTATTATGATCGCTTATGTTAATTTTTTAATCCATATGATTATGCCTATGATAATTTACTTAGCATTAAAGATTATCTCATTCTCTTAATGATTATCAATCATTTCTTTTAACATTATTTGTGACATAATTAGTTCAATGACTTCCTCAATCACTAACAAAAATATCAATGACTTAAAGTTTTTTATCATATCAATTTCTAACTCCATTAATATTAATATTAAAAAACTAAAAATGCTAACTTACATTAATATTAATTGATATTTGTTTATTATCATTTAAAGTGGATGAGTTGCATGAATAGGTTTGACTAATATATTATTCCAAAAATTTATCATTTCTTTTGGCCAATGTTAGTAGTCATAGATGTTATTGCTTGGAGACTTGGGCTTATTGACTATCAATTCATTCACAGCATATGGTCTTGATATAATATGTGTTCCCTTACTTTTTCTTTGATTATATTAGAAATTTTGAATGGTCTAATACCATATTAGTAATTTACAAATTCTTTGATACCATATTAGTTATTTAACAATGATCTGGTACTATATGAGACAAAACATAAATGTTGTAAAATCACAAATAGTTTACAAAAAAGAGACAAGAGAGAAATAATTCATTATATTCGACCATTACTTAACTATTCAATTATTTTATACTATATTATTAAAATATATGTGCTACATATATACATATACATATACATACATACATCCACACACACACGCGCGTGCGCGCGCGCACGCACATAATAGGACAAAAATGTTAACTGCTGAAACTCTAACTGAAAATTCAAAATTGGGTGCCTAAATCTAGAAATTTGATTTTGGTCAATGTTTATATATCACACAATGTTAACATGACTACTTAAACAACTCGATAATTCAAGATGGAGTCATAATTACTTCTAACACTCCCCCTTAATGTTGACTCCAAAAATGCTACTACATTTTCAAATTTTTTCTTATTCCTTGAAATTTATATACTCCATATTGCTTCCTTTTAACTGAGAGGGATCATTGCCCATTTGGATGTTTTTGCTGTACTATTCTTTTGTATTTGCAAGGTAAATATGACTATTATACCATCTCCTATCTCTTTTGGGTTCCTATATCAATGCAAGGTAAAATGTGATTGGTTTCCCTTCAACGTCTATAGGGGTAGAAGATGTCTAGTTCTCCCAAAACCTCTTTCTTTTATCTTTGTAGGTGGAAACACAACTTGTGATCCCCCTATTTCTATAGGGATGAACATGACTGGTTCACCCAAATCTTCAATTTCATTCTTAAATATTCTACCCAATTTCATTGGAATCTTTTTGGAGATTTTAATCATTCTCTTCTACAATATTTCATTTTCTCTAAACCATTCAACAACAATATCTTTGTATACTTTAAATCTTTTTCTGAACATTTTTATGTTTTCTTCAATAAAAAATTCAACAAACTTGCGATCCTTTCATCTTTCTTTCCTTCAATTTTTTTTTTGTTCTTTCTATCTTCTTTTTCTTCTTTCCCTTCTTTTCCTTTCTCTTTTCACTTAGTATATTTTTTACTTCCATATTTATATTCCACATCACATTTATCTTTCTCTTCTTCATACTTCTTTAATTCAATCATATTCATCCTACAAAAACTTGCAGTTATTAAATTTGTAGGTCCATTTCCATAAAGATTTTATGGCCTTTTTAATTTCCAAAGACACTATACATTACACTTTCTAAATTTATTCATCTCACACTTAACCAATGAATTATCGATACCAAGTTCTTTATCATCTATTGGTGTATCTTCACTCATTGTTATTTTTTCTCCTTCTTAAAACATATGATCTTCCAATAGTTAAGGCATTCCTTCAAACTTTTTATATTTACTGACATTTTTCAAACATGAAATTTTATAGAACCTCTTGAATTTTTTTGTAAGCTTTCTCCAATTAGATTCATCAATCAATCCATAGTTCATTTTTACACACTCTATCACTAGTTCTTTCTTCCATGCTTTATTCCAACACATCTTTTCAGAATGATTTTGTATTCCAAAATTTTTACATGGATGCAAGTCCTAGTACATCTCTTTCCTATGACCATCTCTATTACAATGAGAAAATTTAATTTATTTATTTCCTTGTGCTGATATGTTCAAACATACATCATATCAAATATTATTATCATCATTATTATATCCAAGACCCACATGTTTTGGTCTCCAAATGAGCTCAATAGGCTCTCGCATTCCTTGTTCATACTTTCCCAATCCATTTCCTTCATATCCCATCTTCTTCATTATTTTCAAGCCAACACTCTTATTATCATAAAAAATAAAGTTCTAAAACACATTGTCATTTTCTTGCTTATACTCTTTACCACAAACACTTTCAGCTTCAACACAATCACAATTTTCATTTACATAATCACACAAATTATTTGTGTCACGTGATGCATCACATAAAAATAGATTATACTTCAAATATTCATTATCTTGTTTTAGATTAGAAATTTCTTTCTTCAACATACTTTTTTCCTTTTCCAATTGCTTCATCTTTTCTTCAACAACTTTTTTCTTTTTCTCAACATCATCAAACATTTTAAACTTTTGTTCTAATTTTTCATTCTTCTTTTTGACATCATTACACAGTTTTAAAATCTCCTCTAATTTCTCATTTTTCTCTTTAACTTTGATCAAGTCCTTTTCTAAATCTTGAATTTGACATATAAACTCATAGATTTTTTTTTCCAACTTCTCTAAAAAAAAATGTATCAAATTTGAATTAGATTCTTTCATACTTTTCAATTCTTCTTCCAAACTATCTTTTTTCTTCTTTACTCTTTTTCTAGATTTCCCCATTATGATTAAAATTAAATTGGTCACTTTCTTTATCAAATTCTTTAGAATTACCCTCTACTTTTATTTTCCACAATAACTCAAATCTCTTTTAAAGTGAAATAAACTAACCCAATATGGTTATCTAATAGTTATTTCATTGAAAGAAAACTAGAACTCTTAGGTATTCATCATACATTTTTTTTAAAATCAATTCCAATTCAAAAAAATAGGAAAAATTATAATCTCACCTTTTAAAATGACCAAATAAAATTACAGAATGTTAGGATACTTGATTTTTCTGGACTTATAGATTTATCTCTTGATTCCCTGTATGAGATTTCTAGCAATCTCCATTCTTGTCCACACCAATTTTCAACTCTTACAAACATTCCTCATACCAAAAATTGTCAATATCTTTTCAATTTTTTTGTCCAACAAATTCACATAGCTGCAAACCATCGACTTTGTTTGTTTCTCTATTGATTTCTTAAGCAATTTTCAACCATTATCTTTTCTCACTTTATCCATAGCAAATCCTCATAGATAAAAACCCTCATCTTGATTCAACATTCAAATCTCTTTTATCATTGGCCATGATCCACCATTAGCCTTGAAATATTTATCTTTCTAGGATTTTTAATAGTGGACTCTGATACCATATTAGAAATTTAGAATTCTTTGATACTGTATTAGCAATTTAGAAATTCCTTGATACCATATTAGTAATTTAGAAATGCTCTGATACCATATATAGACAAAACATAAAATGTTGGAACATAGCACACAGTTTACAAAATAGAGACAAGAGATAAAGTATTCATTATATTCAACCATTACTGAACTGTTAAACTACATTATACTATATAATTTACAATTGGATGTATATAAAATAGGACAATAATGGTTAGCACCAAAATTCTAACTAAAAATTCAAAACTGAACACCTAAATATGTAAACTTCATTTTGGTGAATGTTCATATTTCATATGTAGTTAGCATGAGTGGTTAACCATCTCAAAAATTCAAACTAGACTCATAATTACTTTTGATAGATTATGCTACATTTGTGATAACAACTTAAAGGACTTTAGTTGATAGAAGATACTCTAGCACTAAAGAAAAAATAGCAATTGAACTAATTTATGAGGCCTATCCCAAATGAACCATTCACAAATGAATCTAACTTTTTCCTATGCAATCATGACACTATTTATATTATTTATAGGTCAATGGAGATGATATGTGTGTTGTCAACACTATATCAATGATTTCCTCATAGGCTATGACAGTTTCTCTGTAGGCACGATAGCTTATAAGTCCCTTATATAGTTTGCTGAATTCATTTGTTATAGTATTTATTTTTTGTATGTATGGTTCATGATGAATAATACCTATGACTAATGTCCTCATATTTTATTTTCTACCAAGGTCTTTACATACTCCACTTACTACAAATGTTATCACATTTTAATAGATATTGGGGTCTTTACATACTCCACTCACTACAAAAATGACAAGTATGTAGTATCCCCATTCCTTAGGTATGTGAGTTGATCAATATGGCTCAACATTGGTATGAAGCCCCTATAATCTCTTCTTTGAGTGCTAAGAGCCACACTATGTGTTGATGAATCAATGAAACAATGTACATTTTCATGACAAATATGAATCAACATCTATATATCAATTATCTAATTCACTTATGGATTGTAATATATCTTTTGAATGGGAAATGAGTGTCCCATTATCATGACCTTTGAAGATGTGTTGAATCTCTACATAACCAATATCATCTTTTGCTAGTGTCCTTTGAAGATGTGTTGAATCTCTACATAACTGATATCACTTGTCACCAGTAGCTCTTCTGTTTGGCTTTAATACCATGTTAACAACTAAGGATCTGTTCAAATGTAATTGTGTTGCTTGTTCCATATGTACTTTCCAAATTGCACTCATCTCTCTTATATTAGAAGAGACATGGATAAAGATATCTCTTCATGGGACATGTCTATTGATTAGAATTTAATAGAATAATTTATTATTTAAAACACACACACACACATGTATATATTTGTAAATATAAATACCACACACATAATATTAATGTTGTGTGTGTGTGTGTGTGTGTGTTTATATATATAAACACAGACACACACGTGTGTGCACGTACACGCGCGCGCGCACACACACACACACACACACACACACACACACACACACACACACACACACACACACACACACACACACATCTTTAGTGAGCTTTATCTAACTAAAACTACACTAACCTTAACAAAAAAAAAACTATTTAAATTTTTTATAACTTTAAATGAAACTATAGATGAGAAAAGTTTTCTTTTTTCTTTTTAAAAACCTTTTATTATATCACTAGTAGAACATTTTGAATACACACACACAAACTATTGCTTCCTTCATTCACTCTCCCATTTTTTATTTAGCAATGGCTTGATAAGTTGGTAGATTGTCCCAATCTCAAAGTTTAAATGAATCTTACCAAATGGAGATTTTTATAAGCATTGAAGGACATGATTGATGCAACCAAATATTTGAATATCAATGATTTAGAATGTTGGAAAGGGTTGTGAGGTTTGACTTTAGATGTATTCATTTCATTTAATTGAATATTTTCAAAGTATATTTGAAAAAATATATTTTTGTTCCTATGCTACAATTATTGAAGTTTATAAGACTACAATTATTTGTACAACAAAGAGCAAAATAGAGTAGTAGCTTCCATTAAACTATGAATCCATTTACAAGGATCTAAAGTAGTAGGAAAATAAAAGCTTAAAAGAAGGAAAATAGTGATATTGCAATTCAAAGGAAGATAATTGGGCTTGATTTTTCAATAGAGATGGGGGAGGAGTATTATAAAAGAGTGAAAAAAAAAGACAAAACCATAATAATGGAATAGTTAAACAAGAGTTTTAGTTGGCTGGTATATTTATTTGGTGATTAGATTATGCCTTCTTGGGTATCTATCACAGTCCTAGAGCTCTAAGGTTAATTTTCTAACTATTTAACAAATGTATATTTGCATTTTTTATCTGGTGGGTAGCTGAAGATGGCTTCATCATTGTAGTGGCATATGGCGATGTGCACTTCATGATTTTGATCTTATGAAAATATAAATGTTGATTGAAATGTCCTTATTTTGATCTCAACCATTTTAGTAATCTTATTCACATTTTCACAAAGATTGTAATCGTCGTACAATACTTTTTGTACAATTTTGAACTATACATGGAACATCATTGTATGATTTGAATTTTGGTCAATTGTGATATTCAACACACTGATACTATTAAACTATCGTCTGAACACTTACACCCTTAAAAGCCAAGACTACTAATTTAATAATCATTTAAATCTATTTAATCAAACAAAATGTAAAGACCGCAAAAGGAAGGGTACTACATAATTTCACCAAAACAATAAGTATGCAAACAAAAGGACTACAAAAGCGCCAATTACAGAAGTTTTTAAAATAGCTAACAAATGTAAAGGAGGAGCGCACCCTTTTACAAATTCACGCACATCCTAAATTGAAAACACTTCATGTTGACACATGCTCAAAAGAAAAAGAAGAAAACAAACAAACGTTCACATGGGCAGACGGATAATTTAGGGTGCCAACTATGTTGATACTGTAAGAAACGGATAAACTAGGAAGGGCTCCAAAGCCAGCCGTTACACGGTGCTGAATTCGGTGCGGGAACATATTCCAACTCCGGCGTGATCTTCTGAATGGCGTAGAAGAGGCTTGGAATTCAGTTCAGTTGAAGGAGAAGAAAATGGCGCATGCGTAGCCGAGGTGGATGAGACAGACTTGCCTGTGATACTTGACGATGTCGACGTCATGTCCACCTCCACGTCACCACGGCGTTCAGTTGCCACCGCTGTGGATATTGTGTCTCTGCAACAACACCGCAGAATAACAGTCACAATAGCATAAACAACGAAGCATAGCGTAACAAGGGTGGAGACTGAAATCAAAATCTGCGGAGTTTTGGTATCCATCTGCGCGACAGCAGTTGAAGCAGAGATAAGGAGGAGGAAGAGAGGGAGAAGAGCGATCAGACTCGTGTCTGCCCACGAAATTATTTGTGCCGAGATACACTCAAGGCATGGGTATATATCGGAGGTTAATCGTGCTTGGTCGAATCATGGTTAATAAAAGTGTAGTCTGGGTAAAGTTTAGACGTGTGTAATACTTTTCCACATTGAACGGTCAGAAGACGCAACGACCAGAGATATGTGGTCGATATGAAAGCCATGCCACTTAAATTTTATGCCAAATATTCCACGTTGATTAACAGACTCAAATTTACATTTACCACAAATAAGTTATCCCTAATGTGTGAAGATATTTCAGTTCCAATTTGACTCTAAATTCTAGCGAAATTCAATTTATCAATACTTCAACTCAACCATTTTTATTAATTATTTAAATATTTATTTATTAATATAATTTTATACTAGAAGTTGAATGCTTTTGAGTATTAAATGGTAAGCAGATAGAAATGTTGATTTATAGTATAGCACCAATTTTGCAATGACAAATTTTAAAAAATTATTCAACAATGAAAAACTAATTCATTTAATTTCAACAAAAAAGTTATACATCCATTAATATAGTAGATGTACTTAGTTGATGTCAGTGTAATTCTGAAATAATTTGTTGTTTCAACATGAAGATAGGGTTGTGAGTTATTGTATGAAAGATTACATGGCTGGAAAAATTTAATTTAAGGTCACTAATAAAAATAAGTGTTGCTAAGGAAAGAAAACATCAAACTTGGAAACCAATATTTTCACAAATAAATCAATATAATATTTATGCTTGATCTTCTCCTAATCTATTTGCAACTCTTTATATGCATTCATTTCTTGAAATATGTTAATGTTTTATTAAGCCAAGAGGCTTTCTACAGTGGCAGCAATCTTCAATGTAAACATTTTTCATTTTGACAAAAAGTTGACGTTCATTTACATGTCAGGCATCAATTTTCAATATAAACATTTTCCATTTTGAAAAAAAATTGACTTTTATTTACATGTTAGAAAAAATAAAATAGAAATAGACTAAATATAATTAAAATCATGAAATTACAAAGAGGAAATGGAAGTAAAGATGAGGTAGATCAAGAGTCACAAATAATTTTTATTGCTATGATCTTTTTTAATTTAACTTTAAAAATAATTAAAAAAAAAAAATTCTATGATTTTTAAAAAATTTGTACATGGTGAAATAAATCATTGCCCAAATTTGATTTGCTGAATTTTCCAGTCTCATAAAATTTCTATGTATTAATATCAAGGCATAGTATATATATATAAAAAATACAATACTTTATTCATGGAATTTTGTATTTATTTGAATACAATATTTACTTAATTTGTATTAATTCTTTTGAAATTTGATACCTCTTGGCTTATTTTGCACAAAAATTGAATTAAATTTTTAGGTATGCTAGTAGCATTAGTTGGATAAAACATAAAGTGTAAACTTAAAGATCATATCCTCGGTTAAATGACATTGTATATAATTGTGTAGTTATATAGTAAATATATTAATATATATTATGTTAACTCAATCTAATTATACACCTGTATTGGGAGTGCTAACAACCCCTTCCACATCAACGACCACTACCTTGATTTGATCGATATTGAGTCCACATCACCATCCTATCAAACATCTATTGATGTGACATTAACAATGATATTTCTAAGCCTCTATGATAAGATATATCATTCTCAATCTTGGGTGGTGGAAAGTATTCTGAGTTGTCAAATTAAACCATAATAGTGTCATCGTAGGCAGACAAGATAAGTACTAATTCACATGTAACATCAAGTATGATTTCATATGTCACATGAAAGTAGCAATTCCAATCAGATGCATGGGATGTATTAGAATGTTTTATTTACACCCTTGTTTAGTTGTCCACCAAATTGATGGATTGCATGAAGGGTTTTGTGATTTGACATGAAATGGTAAAGGTTTAGTGTCATGCCCCTTTATCTTATAAGATATAAGATACAAAAGGGAGTTAGAACCCTCTCTTGAAATACATATATCATATTGAATGTTATTATAAGTGTGGGCACTAATTATAAATATCATATATTTAGAGAATTAAATGTCTAAATCTAATCAAAATTTAACATGGTATCAGAGCTAGGTTTAAGAGATGATTTTGATTAGATTTATTTATCTAGTGCAATCATGGCATCAAAATATATCACTTATCAAAATGATAAGCAGAATGAGGATGGAAGACAGACTCAAAGGTGCTTCAAATTTTAAAGCTTGGAAATTGTGTATCATGATGATACTAAGAAAACATTAGTTAACAATGATTGTCAAAAATCCTCCTAAAAATAAGAAGATTGATGAATAGGAAACTAACAACACTAAAAAAATGGAATTATTAGCAGATGGACTAAAAGATCATCTACTACCTATTATCACAAAACTAGACTCTACATATGATGTGTTCAAAGCTTTGGAAGACACATTCAAGATCAACAACACTAGCATGATTCTTACTTTGAAGAATCAACTCAATAACATAATGATGAAAATGGAGAGACCATCACTTCATACTTTATGGCGATAATAGAATTAAGAAACTAATTATTAACAATTGGTCACAATTATGATAGAAAAGAGTGAATTATGGTTTTCATGGGAAAATTTTAGACAAGGAATAGGTGCTTGTCCTAAATGCTCTGAATTTGATTAACTAAAATTTGATTGCATTGACAAATAGCATAATAAAAAAATCTAGAGGATTTGACAGAGAGTCCCAAAATGAAGACATTGAGGCTCTCACCACCAACATAAAAATAAAAAAGGGGAACAATGATAAAAAAAATCATTAAAAAAAAAACATTTTTTCTAATGTATAATGTTTTAGATGTGACAAATCTCATCACATTGTGGCAAGATGTCCTAATAAACTCAAACATCAAGCTTCTTCGGCTGAAATTAGTAATTCAAACTTGGATTCAAAGAAATTTGCATTCTAAAGAACCTTGACATATTTGAAGACTTTGTAAACTTCCAAATTAAGAGGGAGTTCCTTGTTATCTACACTAAGCCAATAGTAAAATAAAATTAGATCTCTTCTGAAGTAAACTTGGTATGTAGCAGTTAATAAGAAGATTCTTAGGATATTTTATTGTACTAATGAATTACTTATTAATAAAATTTATAACATATGGTCCCTATGTAGATCATGAGGAAATGATGACTTCTAAATGATTATCACTTGTATATGTAGAAGTTATTGAAAGATGGCGATATGGTAATAAATTAATTTTATATTATGGGGGATATTCATATGGTAAGCATTATGAGAAATCACATGCACATACCTTATGAACATTTTGAGTCCTTGGTGAATGTTATGCAAATGGATGTTCAGGAAGCCATTACAAAGAGCACTTGTTGAATAGCAAATGAGTTGGTATTCAGGAGGCCATTACTCATAGTAATTGGTGAATATCTAGCAACTCAACATTTTGGAGGTCATTTCTCAAAGAATACTTGGTGAATGTCAAATGAGTTGACATTGAGAAGGCCATTACTCTAAATATCTTCACTTGGAGTATTTTTTGAATATCATATGTTGAAATTAAAGAGGACAATACTTGTGACATCTAATATGATATCCTCAATATTCTAACATTATGTTTCGATAATATTTCTATGTTTATCCTCCCGAACTAAGAGGGAGTGCTAACATTTTATAGCATTAGTTGGATAAAATATAAAGTGTAAACTTAAAGATCATATCCTTGATTAAACAAAATTATATATAATTGTGAAGTTATATATTAAATATATTAATAAATATCAAGTTATCTTTGTTTAATTATACATGTACACCAGGAGTGCTAACAACCCCTTTTACATCAATGTGTAATCCCTTGATTTGATCAATATTGAGTCCACATCACAATCCTATCAAACATCCATTAACGTGACCTTGACAATGACATTTCTGAGCCCCCATTATATGATATATCATTCTCAATCTTAGGCATTGGAAAGTATTATGAGTGGTCAAATTAAACCATAGTACTATCATCACAGGAAAACAAGAAAAGTATTGATTTGCATGTTACATCAAGTATGATTTCACATTCACATGAAAGTAGTGATTCCAATTAGATGCATGGGATGTATTAGAACTTTATATTTACACCCTTGTTTAGTTATTCACCAAATTGATGAATCGCATGGAGGGTTGTGTGGTTTGACATGAAATGGTAAAGGTGTAATGTCACACCCCTTTATCTTATAAGATATAAGATATAAAAGACAGTTAGAACCATCTCTTGAAACACATATATCATGTATTGAATTTTATTAAAAGTTTGGGCACTAATTATAAGTATCATATATTCAGAGAATTATATTTATAAATCTAATCAAAATTTTAAAAATGTTGAAGGTAGAAAAATCCAACAATAAATGAAACATCATAAATCAAAATCCTAAATAACCCATTTGAAAATAGTATATAAATATCATTTATGATCTCATAATCTAAGAAATCATGAGAACAATTATAGCAAGTATGAGATACAATAGAATATTAATTAAGTTGGGAACGAGAACTTGAGAGGCATAGACACAGATAGATAAAATAGTAGTACCATAAGACGATTGTGAGAGTGTGTACATTATAAGAATGAATGACCCACTCTCCAAACTATGTATAGAACACATGATTGAAAAATGATAAGAATAGTAAAGAAGCGAATTGTACAATATGTTAAAGTTCAAAAGAGCTAAAAAATACCTATAGAGAATAACTTAACAAAATATAAATAAATTTATAAAGATATTATGTCTTATATTATACTAATCCTAAAGGCTCTCATAACTATTTAAATTCTAATTGTCAAATTTGTGTCAATTGATGTAAGGGCTCTTGCTCTTATATTTTCTCTAGTAATTATTTTGTTCTTTCACACCTATGTAGTTATCTATGTAGTTATCTATTATACAACAAAAAGATTTTTCTTCAATAGACGACAAGGAATAAACATCTATGTATGACCAAAAGAAACATGTTTAAGATGAAGTTGAAGATGAGTCTAAAACAAGAATAATCTGCACACTTAGTTGTCATAATTGAAGATAGAAAGCAAGAGAAAATGTGAAGATATCTTTAAGGATTGAGAAAAAAATGTGTTTGTGATGTAAAGGTATTTCTTATATATGCTACATGTTCTTGAATATTGTATCATTAGAACACAAAAATAATTTAGTAAAAAGAAAAAAACTTTATCAAAAATATTTGTAATAAAAATTTAGAAAAATATTGGGTAATAGTAGTAGGGATAATTTAAAGTAACCAATATGTTAAATATCAACATGATAACATGACATGTGACCGCATTTATTAAATTATAATTTATTTTTAGTTAATAAATGCAATAAGATATATTTTTTTATTATAAAATATATATCTAGAGATGCCTCTACCACCAAAGCTAAATATTTGATCTCTTCACACATGAATAACATCAATATAGATCACCTAAATTTAGTTTATATAAATTCTAGTGAACATATGAATTAGGCTAGAAAAATTTAAAATATTGACTCCAAAATGCATAGTTTTGACCATAAGAAAGATGAGAAGATTAAGGAACTTGAAGAAGAAGTCAAGTGATACCAGTGTTGATTGAGCACACATTATAAGCTTGGTAGAATATAGTTTCAACCAAGCATTCATAATGGCTGAGTATTAGAAATTGTATGGAATAGATTAGTTAATATTAACTGAATTATCAAGTGATGACTAAGGCAAGAAACACAGTGATGATCGAGTGTCAACATTTGATATTTTGTGATGAAATCTTGAATTTGTGGAATATGTAAAATGTTTTGAAGAAGAAGATGGATCATATGGAGCATTTAATTCATGACCAAAAAAAAAATTGCAGTCATAGGCATGGATTCAAAGAGAAGTTTTGAGAAGTATCTTGAAAGGGAGAATTAGAATGAAATGGTGGAAGAATTTGATGAATCTAATCAAACCCTAAGATCTATGGTGATGTTTAAGAAAAAAAATATCAAAGCTACCTATTTAAGGAGGCATAAGGGTAACCTAAAATGGTAAGATTCATTTGTTGATGCTATTGATTGGTGAACTTGAGCAAAAGGCTGGGAAGAGTTATCAAGAGGTGAAGTGTGATTTATTGAAGTGTTGTCAAGTAGATCTGAGATAGATATTATAATGGAGGTCAGTTAGTGGATCAACATATGAGTTACATTGTGATCTATATTTGCAAAGTGAGTTGTATTTATTAAATCAACATGTTAATTTCTAACCATTATATCAGTTGAAATAATTTAATCAAGGTTGACCTAATAGCCATTTATAAATCCTTGAATCAAGGTGACATCCTAATAGAATGCTATTAATTCCTCTAACTAGGCCCCTCCAAAAGGGTGATTAAATTATTTAAGAGGGCCACCCCTAACTGTGTGTATTATAACTTTTAACATGGTTGGCTGCTCATACAGCTCACTTTAGAAGAGTAAAAATTTGGTAGCATGTTGTTGGTAGTTTTTCCCAAATTAGGTTTCCACATTAAATAGGGATAACTTTAATAAACACCCTCCCGAAAAAATACAAATTCCTAGAAAATCTTACATTAGTTTTGTGGAAAAGATTAATTTCTACTGCAGAATTTTTGTTTTGATGTCATGAAAAGTTTAATGTTAGATGTGAATTTTCTTCGACCATTACAAGATTTCATAGAATCAAGGCGATTTTGTCCCTTTTGATATAAAGGGTATATATTTTACATGTTGATTTATCTCATTCATCTGAAAAATATATATATCACATTAGGCAATTTTTCCTATATGTTGGAAAAAATATATATTACCTTAGACAAAAAATTTATTGGAATATATATATTTGATTATGCAACTTTTCCTTTCTACTAAAAAAACATATATAATGCATTGGCAAATCTAGTTGGATGACACATATGTGGAATGTCATATTGCATTTATGGCATGATGGACTTTATTTAGAAAAAAAGTTCTTTAAATTGCATACATCTTGCTCATGGTTGCCATTATCAGAAAAGTAGTTGGTTTCCAAAAATGGGACTGCCTATGGAAGAGGGATTGTTGAATGAAAATCCAAGCCTTGTTGTCAACCCTAATTTGTCTGTGGAGGAGGATGAGGAAAAAATTAATCTTACTACTAGACTTATTGCATCTTCACAAGTTTTTAGTGCTCATCCTAGGGATGCCATCAAAGAGCTCAAAAAGAAGATAGAAAGGGAAGACGTCCAAGCAATGTTGTTGAAATGGGTCTCAAACCTACTTATTTTGAAGATCAAATTATAGATGCGATGGAACAAAAAAACTAGAAGTTCAATTCTTTTGGGATGTTTTGAAGGATAAAAGAAGTGTTACACGAAGAATTGTTAATTTTTAATTTTTTTAAACATATTATCAAAATGTAAAGTAGTTGCAAAAAATATAATGCAAAATAATACAATAATCATAAATTTACTTTCTAAATTTGTCTTAATCATAATTTCACTTTCTAATAAGTGCTTACTCGTTAGTAGTAGTACACAATACATACTACACATGCCAAATGCAGCTAGGAATTGATGTATGCAGTGATGGATTTTTCAAAAATGTTTTTAATAACATTTCATATCTCCAACATATGTATGTAACAAGTAACATCCATTTATAGACTATCGTCTATCAGATGATAATATATCAATGGTTGAAGGTTTATTTTTGTCCAAACATCTAGAATGAATTCTCAACCTTGTTTAAGTCTTTAGAATGGTGACACATTTCCTTCTAGCCTATACCACTTGTAGTGGATAGTATATACATGTCTTTGTCACTATTAGTGGCATTCACTCTTCTATTGGCTTCGCACACATAACAATTTTTTTGGTACAAACTTGGATGTATATTAAATATTTGTGAAGATTTAATAATTCAAAAAAAATCAACTAGAAGTTAGATAGATAAATATGTAGGGAGTAAAGACCATTTCTCAACCACTCGGCTTATTTATAGGAAATTGAGCTCCTTCTTTCATCATTGCTCATCTTAGTTTTGGTAGCCAATTGTCTGGTATTACGTATATACTTTTAGTGCTCATTTAATTCTTTTCTAGTTTACTGGGTGGTAGTATGGTAGAGTGGTAGGCCTTGCTCTATAGTCAAGATGGTCACTCTAATTTGCCTGACATGCAAATCGGAAGAGGACCAAAAAGCTTTTTTAGGTGAAGTCCCTAATGAAAACCTCTTGTAAATCTGTAATGAGGTTGTTCCTACTACAACTAGTTTTGTGAGCTTAATTATTCATGCTATGAAAATGGTTCCGGGGTGTCAATTTTTGGAGAATGAGAATAGGTATTGTGTCAACATTGTCATTATGTCCCATTTTCTAGCCTCTCTGCTTGACCTCCAAGAAGAAAGCTCAGCATTTTACTGCTCCTGACAAAGACTTTTAAAGTAGAATACTTGGGTGATGACATTGAGATTATTGCTCATGCATAATTAGGGAAGGGGATCCCTTGGGCAGGTGAAATCCATAAGTTTTTGGAACCTAGCCAGAATGTGGCCCTGCAACAATTTTTGTTGGGCTTGACTACTAGGCAGTTGAAGCACCATAAGAAATGGGCATGAATTGGCTTGGATTTCTGTAAAAATGGTATAACTTGGATGAAGTGGCATATGACAACCCATGGCTAGAATAAATCACAACCTTATTCTAGTCTTGTGCTTTCTACAATTACTAGTATAGTAGTACTAGAGTTTTCCCCCAAAGTTTTCTTTCACTTTCCATTTTGTTTTATCAAACTACAATCACTCTACATGCATCTAGAGTCTCTATACTCTACTTTAACTATAATTTTCAAGTGACAATGAATATTAATAAAATTTATGGAGTTCCATATAAAATTGTATTTCATTTTTATGCTTACTTATGCAATATTTTTTCATTTTCCAATTTTTCTATTAAATTGCTAAGAAACAAAATATAACATTTAATGTTGAGTTAAAATTAACTTATCGGGGTTTCACATTTAACAATAAATTTAATCGATAGTTACTTTTACAATCAAATTTAACTCTCCATTGGATAGGCTAATTTAACAATCAAATTTAAAGTATCATTGAAAAACTATTTCATTTTAAAAATTAGAAATATTCTAACATATTTAAGAACTACGTTGTACTAATATTACAAAGATAAAAGTTTATGCTATGATGATGTTGGATGAACAAATATGAATGAGTTTAGATGATTTTTGGGCCAAATTTGACAATAGCCAACTAGCTTTTTGAAAAGTCTAGGACAGAAGACACATCCAAAACATGATCAATTGTGAAATCACTATGCGCATAGTAGTATCATCTGATCAAGTTAGATCAATGACCAGAGATGCTCTTAGGAAAAATGTGGGGCACACTCAACTAGTTTTATAGATGCAACTAGAAAAAAGACACATGTCATCTCTAGTCTATAATAACTAATAAATATGATATATAAGAATGCTCAACTATTCATATTGTAATCACTTTTTAATTAAAACTTTAATTTTAATTAAGACTTTAAGTATGCTATATGACTTAGAATAATTTAACTATATTGTATTAGGTCCTTAACGTTAATTATATTTTAAGCATCTTCGAAAGAATAAAATAAGATAAATATTATTTTAATGTAAATGGTTTAGTTTGAAAATCAATGCACATTGCATAAATGCACAAGTGTTAATATAATCTTTTTATTATCATAATATTATAATAATAATAATTAATATTATAATTATACTTTAATATGATGACACAATTGTTAGTATAATAAAGGGGATGCCACACTACCACTGGATGAGCAAGGATTAATAGCTTGAGATGTATTTCAGGCTGATTTGGGCAGCATTGAACTCATTTTCCCAAATCACTATGGAGGGAAGACACGTGGTAGATATGTAATATCATTGACTATTTGATGATAATTTAAAATGGACAGTGGATATCATACTAACACGTGAGATAGGGAATCAAGTCGACCACCATTCAATCAACTTAGATCAAAGACTCCAAATGAATTTTGGGCCAATTTCAACAATAGTCAACTTGTATTCACATATTCCCTAAGAAGAGGACATGTGGCATACTTAACATAACATCTATTGCAACATCCACATCCTTTATAGGGATACACACCATTTAATGAAAAAAGATGAAATGGCCCTAGTCATATTTCGGGCCAATTTTGGCTAGAGTAGTCTTGCTTTCTCAAATGTTGTGGAAAGAAGACATGTGCCATACATGAATCAGGTCACAAAGAAGACATGTAGCATAGGCATAGACCATGGTGTGGTAATGGGACATATAAAGATCAATGACTAACACCATTAGAGCATCAAAGATTGATGACTTGAGATTTATTTCAGGCTAAATTTGGCTACCTTCATATTTGTTTCAAATTTTCCCCCGAAAATAAGTGATGCAGAGCCACACCTTGGAAAGCTCAGGAGGAATACTCACTCAACTGAGTTACTTCAAGGGGCATCTACAACCTCCAGGATCACACACTGAAATCATATTCAAAACAAAACTTTAAAAATAAATCCCCCAAAAAATTTTCTTGCTGCCTCCGGATAGACCTGAGATATTGACCACGCATCAGAGTACATTTTTCTGCAAAACATTGCTTCTTGCTGTCTCTAGATAGGCCTGCACTCAGACATGAATAACTCTTGAACCAGATCAAAACTCTTCAATCGCTCTAGTGAAGATGGGTGTAATTAGGCCTATAATAACATATCCAAAGCTCATGAAAATCCAACGGTGCATTTGAGAGATATTACCCATGCACTGAGACTAATTTTTTGCAAACATACCGAATTCGACCCAAAACTAAAACTTTTTAATCTTCTGCACACTATCAACTTGTTTCCAATGAGAAGATAAGAAAAATCCGTTCAAAACTCAGACCATCGAAAACTTGCACAAAGAAAAAATGAAAAAAACATTCCATATCTCTCCAAATTCGATTCCTTTACTACATAGCCGACTGGCTCTCATTTTAAAACTGACTTTCTTTTCTTAATTAAAGGATGTGAAACATTTTCTTCTTATTTTAGAAAAGAAGAATGTCTTCTATCCAAAAAAAGGATAAGAATCTAAAACATTTTTTCTACCAATATTAGACAGTCGTTTTATAAGTCAGGAATATTCCAAAAATTGCCTACTACCTATTATTGGATTCTAAAAATCATTAAACACTCCACCTACGAACTAAAAAAAACTATTCTAATTTAAGATCCACACACCTGGTCCTAGGTGGCTATATCTAGAGAGCTTATCGAACTGCTACTCTAGGTATGCCACTACATGTAGGACGTTATTACAAACTTCAAAAACTAAAAGCATTTAAAATATAACATTAAATTCCTTATTACATTTTCAACAATGTTGCCTCCTATAGCGTTTCTCTTCTCTACCACTGCAGCATACTCCCCTGTAGAATGAATCTCAAGCCCTCTTGAGATGATGTGTTGTAGATATGAATCTCATTCTTCTTTCGAACTTTCCAATTTCTTTGAACTAGGATGAGCATATCTACAAAAATAATATCCAACTTCTCCACCTTGTAGCTTTGATTCTTTAATGCTGTAAATGTCACAGAAAATTCTCCAGCATGATTCACTATACATGAAATCTGCATCCCTGCATAAACATTATTAGAAGAAAACATATCATCAGCATTAAGATTATTTGAGTTCTCTTTTTGAATATGAGCTTCCTTATACACCATGTAATGTGCATCATATCTATCTTCATCAATAGTAACCATAAACTTATCTGCTTCTTGACTATCAACCAGTTTCACATCTTGAATCTTAAGAATCATATTTATCTCTTCTTCCTTTATTAAACATTTATCATCATCTTGATCTTCTGTAGTAATCTCACTTTCAAATATCTCTTTCTTATTACAACTTTTCTCAAGAACAATAACAGTATTGCACTCTTTCCTTTCTTCTTCAAGCTGAGTTTCCGTACTACCGCCATGCCTTTTCCATTCTCCCACAATGGCTGCAAATTTTTCCCATAAATCAGATTCTTCTTTAGAACTTGCTGTTACACATTCCTTAGCTTCATCTTCATGCAATTCCTCTTGACATTTTTCTTCATTATGCATATTTAAGGCTTCATCAGTTGCCTCCAAAATCTTTTCCGTAGGAGTACCTTCCAACATTGTACTCTTCTCTATTTTCAAAGGACACATTATTGTTCCAACCATAACTTTATCACACTCAAATCCCATAGGGCTTTCCTCTTTATTCTTTTCATCAACATTTACTTGTTGCACTCCTTCTTTCTGCATTTTGTGTTCTTGCTGCACTTCTTTCAACTTAGCTTTATTGTCTTTCAACTTAGCGTCATTCTCCTCAAGTCTCCTTCTCAAATTGTTTATCTCCTCTTCTATCTTGCTTAGCTCTTCTCTTTGTTTTCTCCTTTCTTCTTTCTCTCTTTTCTTCTTTTCCTCTATCTCCTTCTGTTTAGAATCCTTTCTCTATCAATACCTTCTAAAAAGATACAATAAAGCTTCTTCTTCTTGTCCCATTATTCCTCAGCTAAGTTATTTTCTTCTTATCTAGTCTCCTGAACTTCTTCTCAGACTATTTCTCTCAATCTTTCACAATCACACAAACATATACACAACTACTTTTTCCCAAACCTTTTGCTAGGCTCTGATACCAAAAATGATGCAGAGCCACACCTTGGAAAGCTCAGGAGGAATACTCACTCAACTGAGTTACTTCAAGGGGCATGACATCAATCAGCCGGAATCAAACTCGAACCAAACTCAAGATTGGATTAATCAGAATATATAAATCTCCATAGTTTATCTTCACCCACACACCAAGATCTTTAACCCGGAATGCCCTCAAAGAAAATATATTTGCACTTTGACAAGAGAGACCAAGATTGAATTGCTGCCAAACTCCATAGTCAATTATCTATATCCTTTCTAAGGCAAAAACTGAACTTTCTCTATTACCCAAATTCGAATGCCTCTCTTACATAGCCAACCGGCTTATTTAAAACTGACTCTCCTTTTCTAATAAAAGGATGAGAAACATTTTTTCGTCTTCTATCCAAGAAAATGATAAGAATCTGAAATATATTTTTTACCAATATTAGACAGTCATTTTCTAAGTTAGGAATATTCCAAAAATTGCCTACTACCTATTATTGGATTCTAAAAATCATTAAACACTCCACCTACGAACTAAAAAAAACTATTCTAATTTAAGATCCACACACCTGGTCCTAGGTGGCTATATCTAGAGAGCTTATCGAACTGCTACTCTAGGTATGCCACCACATGTAGGACATTATTACAAACTTCAAAAACTAAAAGCATTTAAAACATAACATTAAATTTCCTATTACATTTTCAACAATGTTGCCTCCTATAGCGTTTCTCTTCTCTGCCACTGCAGGAATAAGTCTTTAGAAAGAAGTCTTCATAAATTAGCGATAACTATTAGAGTTAATCCTGAATTATACTATAGCATCGTAAGTTTATGGTTGCATGAGTAATTATAATAGCAGTTGTCCATTGTATAACGTGCATTAGAATTAATATCAAATGCATGCTCAAGCAATTTTCTTTTGTACATACCGTAAGGTTTGGTTTTCATTATTTAAACTTTGATTTCTACTATGTACACAAATTACTGATCCAAGGACCAAGATTCAATAAAAGAAATGGAGTTTCAAGCATTAGAAACTTAGTCTTCTTTGACAACTCACAATGTCATAGAAAATAGTTATCAATTATAATTTCAACTTTCTGGGTAAGAACTATGATCCTGATTCCTAGACACATTTTTTACTAATAATTTAGTAACTAGTATCCACTTTCTAATTTATCATGCATTGTAAGCCTACAATGTTTACTTTATATTGGCTAGGTAACTTGAAAAAGTTAATAATTTCCAATAGAATTTAGGGTTTAAATTTTATTCATGCCTATAAATTGTAATTTGTGTTTGTGTATAGTTCTATAAATGTTTCAATGATAATGAAAAAATACAAAAGGAGTGGCACTAGTAGTTGGATTACAACCCAAAAGAAAATATAGGGAACTTAGAAACTAGTTTTTGACATGCACAAACTTGTTAAAACACCAAGTTTTACTAATGTGTTCCATGATATTTTGGATCTTGTTATCTATAAAAGGAGTATTAAGGCAATTACATATGCGATTGAAGATAACTGGAATGATGCACAAAAAGAATAAAAATATAATAATATGAACATCATGATAGGGACCATTGTAAACTTGCAACATGGATAGGTGGAATTGCCCACTTGGGGTTCCCTCAAGTATTCCCTTGTCCAAAATTTGTAATAGTTTTTGCTAAAAACTATGATGAAAATAGAAAGACAATTGTGAATCTAAACACACTAGAGGTAATTTGGTCTATCAAACAGACTAAATTTGGTAGACTATTGGATGTAGGGTTTGAAGAACAAAACCCAATTCACAATGACTTGGAAAAACTGGCAGAAAGATATGACAAGTTAGGTTCAGATAAAAAACATTGTTATATCAGAGGGTTAGTAGACACATTCAATCTACCTCATGATCATAAACCTCCTTACAAATTGGATATTTTTTTGTAGTGGGTTTAGGATACTGTATCTTAGCTATTAATGTGCTTAGGTTTAGCCACATTTTGGAAATGATTTTCAATATTCATTGTCTAAAACAACCCATAAGATATAATTATATTCAGCACATTATACATCACATGAATGAATAATTTTCAATGATTGGAAAAGGGTCAAACCCATTGTCATAGAAGACATTTAGATACATGACCTACTTGTGTTATTTTTTGTTATCAAAGCATCATCAAATTTTTAAAACAAACAAGCTTCAACATAATTTTGGTAAATTAGTATTTGAATGGACAACTGTGATTAGGATTAGTGATACCCAAGGGAACTACAACCACTTTGTGGACTTATTTTTGGCACCACTTTATCATAAAATTATATGTACTTCAATGCTTAGATTGTTTATCTTGCAAATGATTAATTTAACTAGGAAGTCAAATTCAATTTCTTGATTGGTACTTTATGGGAATGTACACTATAGTAAGATTTTACAGTTCAATTAAAAAACACTAAAAACTTCCTATACATGTGACAAAGAGGGTATTTGAATTGGAATATGTATGGCAGATAAAAAGCATAGATGTATTATTTCATGGTTAGAAAAATAAAACCATTTTTCCTTCCTTGCATATCAAATGTGGAGCATTCACATTTGAGAGGAGATCATTCAATGTGGTACAAGAATTATTTACAGTTTTTAAATTTGATGTTGTCAAGCATTGGTGGTATGACCTACTAAACATAATTGTTAAAAAACTTGTACAGAATGGTAACTTCACAAGAAAATGTCAACAAGAGAGTGTGCTATCGATTGAAAGATTTTAAAATATGGATTCATGGGAAGAGGTCAAAATAGAGATGGAAAAATGCTCCAATGGAAAAAAATATTTCAATACATGAATTGTCAACACAAATTAAAGAATTGCACGATTAAAAAGAAAAAGTATAGCCTATGACATCCTACAATTTCTTCCATAAAGTGGATCATCCAAGTAAAAAAAATCTTCTAGATGCTAGAAATCATGATTGTGCAGTTGCAGAGTGGTGTCAATAAAAAATTAATGCATTTTGGGAGATGAGGAAGACTCTTGGTGAACCAAAAACCTCTATAGATTTTGAAGACTTTCCTTAGGATGAAACATTTACCAAATTATAGGATAATGAGCATCTAGATGCAGTAGCAACACAACGTGATGCAACTGATGAAGCTAACGAGTATGAGGTTTGTAAGGATCCTTCATCCATACCCACATGCACTACCACCGGTTTAACTTAATCCACTACTCCAAGTAGTAGTACGTTTGATTTAAGAATAACTGGACAATATTTTGTACTTAATCAGTACACAAGGGAAAAATATAGCATAGGGGAAAATATGATAGAAAAAATTGCTTATCTAGGTGATGGTGGACTAAGCATAATAGGACAAGGAAATTGGTATCAACTCACAATACTAGATGTACCAAAATGTGGTCATAAAAAAAAATTGGAGATAACTCAAATGATCCATCAAGTTCAAAAAAAGGTGAACCCAAGCAATTTTTCATCCTAGGTGGATATATAACCTCCAAGTTATTTCCTCTGCAAAAGGTACAATGCAACTAAAATTTGACAAGATCGCTGCCCCTAGAGTTGAAGGGTATTGTGCAAAGAAGAAAAAGGTTTCATATATTGATACTAATATAATGCCAATTTAAACTACCTCAGTACAAAACCTTCAGAATAGTTCAAAAACTTCACTTGTTAGTGTTAGTGGGGTAGGATTAGGAAGGGGTGATGTCATTGGTATTGGTAATCCTCAAAATGCAATTATTACAACCTTGGGCATTGGTGGAGACAAGTACAATGTTGCAAGCACTCTTTCTCCTTTCAAGCATTGTATTGTATCAATAGACCTAAATTTTGAATTCAATAATTTTGTATCAAATTTTCAAGAAACCATAAAGATGAATAGCAAAAATAATAAGGCATTCAAGAAGGATGCATGTGACCTCATGGTTCGATCTCATGAACTTGGATGGAGTAGGATATTTCCAACATAGAGAACCAATAAATAAATGATGGAGTTTATGATTGTTTGTCCCCCATAGCTAGATAATAATCCACTAAAGAGTGAGATAAATCCATCAAATTTTCATGTTAGCACACTATGTATGGATTTCTCAAAATTACAAAATGTGCACCAATTTAGTGTAGCTAAAAAGACCAAATCCATGGTCTATAGTTCACTGGTCAAGGTGGAGAGAGAGAAAAAAGGAATAGAGGAGGCAATTGAAAAGTTAAAAGTAGACCTAGAAAATGCAAAGGCAAAGGAGAAAGAAACAGATAATAGGTGCAAAGAAATAGAGAAAAAGATTACAAGTGCTTCCTCTCAAGGGCCAAGTGCACAACCTTAGGCATAAGATATGGAGGTAGAAATTAAAATTATGAAGGAATAATTGGAAGAAAGCAATAAAAAGTTATTTAATGTAAATGTAGAGAGAGAAGAAAACCTCAAGATGTTGAAGGAACAATTGGAATAGAGCAATAAGAAACTCAGTGATATTCTAAACCATGTTAATATGGAAGTCGATGAAAAACTAAAAGAACTTGAGGACAAACTGCAAGAAACATATTAAAAATTTGAGGATGAAAGAGAATATATAGTAGAAATTTTCAAAAGTAGTCTAGTCGACATACAATCAGTAACATAAATAAGGAATTGGACAATGAGAAGGAAAAATCAAAAATAGTGGGAAGAGAAAGTGAAGCAAATAAAGTAACAAACTTAAAATTAGTTGTCACAAATGGTACAAGAGGTACAGAAGGCTAATAAAACAATAAAAACTTTGGAGAACAACTTCTTTGAGTTAAATGAAAAAATAAAAAATATAGTCAAGCTAATTAATTAAAAAAAATGTGGGGAGAAATTATGGTAAATACCGATAGGTTGTGTGATTGGTTTGAATTGCATCAAAGTGTTCGATTTGTTTATGAGATTATCAAAGAGTACATTGAGAAGAACAATGACCTTTTTAAGCTCAAGAAGAATACAAAATAGATTATACACATAATCAACACACATAATGATAGATATTTTGCTAGCCGACGAGTTCATGACCATGCTAGTGCATCAATAAAGACATCAACTATCATTTAAAAATGCTATAGTATAAGGGAGGGAGAGGAATATTTGAACTCAATTGGGAGAAAACTCACCAAGATGGATGACAAAGAAAAATTAATCATAAGTCTTGGTTTTCCTGTTCCTTGCTCTAGTAATTCACCAACAACATTTATTGTCAGGGAAGCTTACCAAAAAGAGTTCGAGGCCAAAATGATGTCTGATATTCTCAAGTTTCCTAAGGATTAGACTCCTAAAGGCATTTTGAATTACATTAAATGATTGGTGAATCTGAATGCACTAGTGGATGTAGCATTGCTTTCAAGTAAATCTTCCAAATATAAAAGTCTGATGAAGTTAAAGGTCAATTACTATAACATTAAAAATGTTAAAACACTAAATGAAGCAGACTTCAAGATCCTAAAAAAGTTGACCGAATCTTCAGTCATATCATAAGACATCCATTAGGCATTAGAGTATTTAAAATGTGACACTTCAAAAGTGATTTTAGTCATCTTTGTAGTGTTTACTTTATTTCTACTTGTACTTATTTGATATGATTTTAAAGTTTGAACTTTATTTCTTGAATAGGATAAACGTAGTAGAATTAAAATGCTATTTTGCTTGCTAGACCTATCAAATGCAAAGGAAAAAAATGTAACTAATATTCAATTTGATGCTAGTCTAAGAGTCTAAGACTATTCTTGTGAGCCAGAATGACCTAAAGTTGTTGTTGCACCCTTATTTCTATATTTGTATAGAAGGGAATTTAGGGTAATTTGTTAAATGTTATAGTTGTAAATTTAGTGCCTTTAACTCATGATTATGAAATTGGACATTTAAATTTAACTTTTGAAAATTGAAATCATTGAATTTGATCATTTGATTTGCTATATTTTGTGATATCCCCATTTTGACATATAATTTAAATAATATATAAGTATTATATATAAAATAATAATAATAATAATAATAATAATAAAATATTAATATTTTACAAGTAATATTATATTATAATCATATAATAATATCATATTATATATATCACATTATAATATCAATGTGAAAGTATAAAATGAACAAAATAATATTCTAATATAATAAATAATAATATTATGATTAAGATATATTTTAATATAAAAAATGATATATTAATAAATATATTATAATATAATAATATATATATTTGATATATTATTGGAATAATATTCTCTATAATATAGTTATTAATATGATATACCTTATTAACATAAATATATTATTAATATAATATAGTTATTAGTATGAAAGGTTGCGACTCTGTTGAAATATATATATATATATATATATTGAACAATGAAAAGGATATCAGATGGAAATATTTTAAAACTTATACAAATTAGAAGGAAAATAAGTAAATATTCTAAATGGGACATTACAAGTGGTATGAGTGCATGATCTTGTCATCCTGTAGAATAAAAGAAGATATAAATCAAATTGTGGGATTAATCACAACATATCATAGCATATAACACTATGAGGGTTTTATGATTATAAAAATAAGGAAAGATTATATTGTTTCCTCCATAGCCTTACTAAGAATTCAATGATGTTTGTTTCTAATAGATACTTGTCATGGAATGTATGAAATTTTAAGGCTAAAATTGAATAGCTATACATACACACCAACCAAGGCCAATGAAGACAATACTAAAATTACAATAGAAGAAATGTTATAAAAAGGAAAGTTGTAAAGAAATGAACTAACAATAATGATAGGCAACTTTAAAAGCTCAATGATTTCTACTTTAGATATTTGCTTCATCTTAAAGAACATGACCTGTAAACAAATCAATCATGCTTATATTAGAAACAATTAAATCTAAAATTTATAATAAAAAAGTCACAAAGAACATACTACAAGTTTCTAATTGACACTATGTATTGATCTTTTGATTGGAATATCAAGCAATCAATTTGAAATAAAAAATTAAAAAACCCATAGATTTCAACATGTACATAGTCATATGAATAAAAAACTATATAAAAAGAGATATCTAACTCATACTTAGTCTATCAAAAACCATGATATTCATATACACACCCTTACCAAGGAAGTGACAGGCCTACTTGGTATCAAATACAATAATAGAGTACGCTAAGAGAAAATGTGAAGTCTATCAACTAGAAAAAGTTATAGTGGGTGTATATGGAGATTCAATTAACTTTATTATTGGTTGAGCCCTCATGGTTGATATGGAAAAATTAACAATTGTGATCTAGAAGTGATTGAAACCTTGGCATCGCCATAAATAATAAGTCAAAACCATCTTATAAAAAAGTGAAATGGTCCTACATTGCCTTTGAAAGACAATAAATATAATTACTTATCTTGTAATCACCACCCATAGGAAGATTGCCAAAGCAAGATACATATGGTGCAACAATCAATTCAAATGTGAGGGAAATGATGAAAACCAATGTGTATAAGGGAAGGCATTGAAATACTAGCCACATAGACATAGAAATCAAAAACTTGATGACGAAATATAAATACTATCAAGTATTGAAGAAAAAAAGTGGATAAAGGATGAAACAGATGGAAAAACTTCCAATAAAATTTAACTTGGACAAAATTTAATATAAGTGCTATGACTTATAATAGTTTTAATCATTATACAAAGGAAGTCATAAAAATAAGGATTAAGGGAAGAAAATGATTAGGAAATAAGATGGAGCAGGGAAATGAAAGGTAAGTATAGTCATCAAATACTTTTAAAAGTGAAGGTGACCACTCCAACCCATATATGTGAATGTTTATTAAAAAGGAGTAATTACAAGCTCATAAAGAAATTGTCTATAATGAAGGCCCACCAAATATGGAGCAACTTTTGAATCCAAAAATTATAAGGAGACCATTATGTGAGGTATGTGATTTTTAAATGTAATATATTTTATTAAATAAGAAAGCTAACATTTTAGCTAAGATATTTATTATGTTATTTTTCTTTCATAGTATTGATAATTTTATATTTATAAAAATATTATTATAAATGTTATAAGTATAGTGCTTGTAAAAATTCTGACATAGAATTGGAAATGATATTTTATTATTGACTTGAATATAGATATAAAACATTTTATATCTATTTTTAATATATTTGTGACATGATAAGAATATGATAATCAAATTTTTTTTGATCCTATTAATATTGAGAATTTGGGAGCAATTATGAGTAGTCCTAAGCATGGGAACTAAACTAGTATTATTGAGCTAGTATTAGTGAAATTTCAACTAGTGAGAACACTATGTGAATTTATACTTTTATTACATTGTATTGTCATCTTCCAAGATAAGATAAGGCTAGTAGTAGAATGGGTTGGGTGACACCATTCAGAGGAACAAGCTCTGTAGTGAGATGGGCATTGGGCTACATCATCCAAGGGTACAAGCTATGGCCTACAATGGAGCAAATACCCCAAGGTACATCATACAAAGGCACTATCTTGATGAAGATGATGAGAGAGAGATAACAATAATAAGGGAGAATGGTGAGGCCCATGATTGGGTAATAGGGCACCCTATTATAATTTCTCCTGCCATACTTAGGAAATGATAAATTAATTGGTAATATATTATACTTTTGATTGACAAGTCATTTCAAGATCAAATTTATATGTAAATGTGTACTTATAATTTTTTTGTTGCAGGTTCACAATCAAGGAATCACATAACATGTGTATTGTGTGTTTACACCATGTTTATTTTGTGTCTATAACTATCTACATCATGTCTTCAACTATCTACGTCATGTTTACTTTGTGTCTTCAACTATCTACATCATGTCATCAATTGTCTACATCATGTATACTTCGTGTCTTCATGCATTCAAGTGTCTACCTTGTCTCTACTCTTTGTCTACTTTGTGTTTTCTTCATTAAAATGTATATCTAATAAATATTTTAAGATTTTGTATGCAAATATGTTTTGTGTCCATGAAGGAGCTTGTGTATGAATGATTATTCTTGAGGACAAGAAAATTTGAGAGGGGAGGACTGTGACATCCCCATTTTGACATATAATTTAAATAATAAATAAGTATTATATATAAAATAATATTAATAATAATATTAAAATAATAGTATTTTATAGGTAATATTATAATATAATTGTATAATAATATCATATTATGTATATCGCATTATAATAGCAATATGAAAGAACAAAATGAACAAAATAATAATCTAATATAATAAATAATAATATTATGATTAAGATATATTTTAATATAAAAAAACTATATTAATAAATGTATTATAATATAATAATATATATACTTGATATATTATTATTTAATTTAATATTCTTTACAATATAATTATTAATATAATATACCTTATGATATTAATTAATATAATTAAGATTATTAATGTAAATATATAATTAATTTCATAATATTATTATTAGTATAATATAATTATTATTATGAAAGGTCACAACTCTTTCAAACACACACACACACACACACACACACACACATATTTATCAAATATCAAACAATGAAAAGGATATCAGATGGAAATATTATAAAACATATACAAATAAGAAGGCAAATAAATAAATGTTCTAAACAAGACATTACATATTTCAAAAAAATCATTAAGGATTGTCATTGTACCATAACAATGTATCATGTGAGCATAATGATGCAAATAAAAAACAATAGTAATGGTAAAATTTGAATGAATCTTGATTCATAAATCATGGCATCATCTAACTTAAAATGTACTTGTTTGTTTGACATTAAACATTTAAAAAGTGATATAACTTGCTATGCATGATAGATGAATCATGATTAGATTTAGATAATAATTTAGAATTCACATAGCATATATAACAATTAAATTTTCCACATCATCTCATCATCTAAATCTTCTAATTCCTTGGCATCAAGTTCAAATAGTCCATCATGCTCCATGTTTTCTCCAATAGGCATACCTTAATCATCCTCATAGTAATCCCCAGCTTCAACATCAATGCTACTATTACCAACACCACTACCTAATTTACTAATCTTATTGTATGAAATGTTGCCCAAACCTCTTCTTTGGCATTTCTTCATCCATAATTCCAGTGCCCTTTCATAAGAAAAAATATTGATTTCATATTTGGATGTCTATGGCCTCAAACAATTTTTGAACTCCTTGTCTAGTTTATTTCTTACCTTTGATTTTAGGAACCCCAAAGCACTAAAAACTCTCTCATCCTCCACAGACCCCAATATCTTGGTCAAACATAATTCAGCAAGCTTGAAAATTTTTGATATTGAATCTTGCAACACTTAGCTCTGAACTAGATTTGTCCAAAGTTTCCTTACTAATATTTTTTCTTTGGGATTCTACATAAGATGATATTGTTCCATCATTGTAGAGGAAAAATGATGCAACTTCTCTCTCAAATGAGATTCATCTAAAACTCCATTTACAGTCACCCGATTGATTTCATTTCTTTTGCAAAATTGATCTATAAAAACCATTAACTTATCTCAAAAATATTTAGCACTTCTTAAACTTCAAAAAAGGGGAAACACAACACACATTGATTGAAGAAATTCATGTCAAGGAAATATTTCTCTAATTTTTTAGGAAAGATTATAAGAAATATTCTTCATAGAATTCACTACAGATTCAACAATCTATTCAAACACTTCCTTTGCAATAGTTAATTTTTGTTATGTGGGTTTCTTTCCTTTTCTCATGGAGACTTTCCTTCCATAGTAATGCTTTGGTATCTCAACACCCTTTATATTGGTACATAATTCCCTCTTTGCATGAATCATTAAAAAGTTTTCAAGATTATCCAAATCTGTGATTCTCATTAATCCTAAAAATATTTTATCTATAGAAAATCAATATGAATTTCTATAGAGATTATCAAGGGTCACACATGTCATTTGACATAGTGTATTATATTCTATAGTATATAGATATCTTTGTGGGATCTTCTTTTGATGCAGGAGCATCCTAGGCTTGCTTGTAATCTTGCATGTTTGGAAGGATTTTGGTTAAGTGTTGAGGAGAATTGAGCTTGGATTATGGTAGATTTATGCTTCCATGATTAGGAATTTTTTGGAGACATATTGGAGAACCTTTCCTCATGATTGCATATAGATTGGATGGATTGAGTTTAAATTTGAGCAATTTTTACCTTGCTACTGGAATTGTGTTTTTTGGTTTCTCAGTATCGATTATGCACCATGTAACTAATTTTATGTAATGAATTATAGGATGTGAGTTTTTTTTATTGAAGATGACCTAGATTAATATCATTGGTTAAGGTCTCTAGCTCTAATTCATTATAAGTTGGGAGATATGGAAACTCTCCTAGAGTATCAATTTCTGGCAGTTTTGCATGATGGTTTTTGTGCGTGTCTTCCAAGATGAATCTAAAGTTATCCTTGATGAATCAGCCTTATTGAGAATAAGAGGTTTTATAGGACCTAAATTAATAATTTCTATTCCAAGAACAACTTCTAATTCAATTGTAGCTAGGAGATATCACAATTTTACTCTAGTATCTATTTTTTGACATTTAATTTTAGTTGGAGAATGACTTTTGGCTCAAGTATTTAATGTTATTTTTTGGTATTCTGGGCTGACTTGTGGCTTAGATTGGTATAAGTAGGGGCCTTTTGGAGTCTTTTAGTGATTTAGTTCGGATCAAATGAAGGATATATGTGAATTTGAAGATCTAGAACTGTGGCTTAGGAACTAGAGGATCTCTTGGTGGACCTGAGGGTACAAATGTGGATTCTTCTTGGTGTTCTTATCTAGTTGTGTATCTAGACTAATTGATATTGGTTTTGTAAGTTGGATCATGTTGGATCTTGCAGAATTTATTTTTTAATTTCTATTTGTATTTGGACCTAAATCGAAAGGCCTTACAGCTGAGCATATTGCATATAATCAGTTATATTTTATAATCAAATTATTGTAATTTGGTATCAGATCTTGCATTTTTATTTCTTTCTATTGTATTTCCACTATGTGGTTATATTATTAAGGGCTAGGACATATCCTTTGGGGATTCTCCTACCTTGCATTGCATTAGATGGTATCAGAGTGAAGGATATTCCTAACTGTGTAGATTGAGCATCAAAGTTGAGTCAGTGTGCACTAGAGTTTTGTGAAGTGGATTTATTAGGGTTTTTGAAAATCTTGGAATATGCCTCTGAGAAGATTGGACCCTAGGGCTATTGATGATATTAGTGATGCTATGGAAGAAAGGATCTTTGAGAGGGTTAAAATAGACTTTAGATCTGAGATGGAGGAGGTTAAAGATAGTTTAAGATCTGAGATGACATTGATGAAGAGTGATATGATTGCTGAGGTCATAAGTGCTATAGGCGGTGTACCTCAGCATATGGGTATCAAAGAGGGTTATGAGGAAGCTATTAAACAATTTGAATTTGTTAGATCAAGTGCTGAGGAAAAAACTAATTGTGTGGAGAGACCTATGGGAAATAGGGTTGGTTAGTTTGCTAGACCTGGATCTCAATTGAAATTGAATCATAAGATGGAGGTTTCTAATTTCATAGGTACTTTGAATCCTAAAGACTTAGTTGATTGGATTGGTGAATTGGAAGACTACTTTGAGCTTGAGGATATTAAGGATCCACTTAGAGTAAGGTTGGCACAAACTAAGTTGATGGGACATGCTACTCTTTGGTGGAAAGAAATACAAAGAGATAGAGAAGAGGAAGGTGAAATGAAGATCAATAGATGGAGGTTTATGGTGACTAAGTTGAAGGTTAAGGTCATTCTTGCTAATTATGAACTTGATTTGTTTAAGAGGTTGTGAAATCTTAAGCAGAATAATATAACTATGAAAGATTATACTAAAGAGTTCTACAAGTTGACTATTCAATCTAGGCATAGAGAATTGTGAAAGTAGAAGGTAGTGTGGTACATTAATGGTTTGAGACTCAATATTTAGGATGACGTTCATATGTTGAATATTTCTTTAGTTGAGGATGCTTATCAATGTAATTTGAGAGTAGAGAAGAAGCTAAAGAGGAAGAAACAGGGTAGTTCTTAAGGGAAGGAGGAGAAAGATAGTTTGACACAAGCTAAACCAAAAGTAGAAGGTGAACCAAAACCTATTAATAGAAATGAAGGATAGGTGGAGGTGGGTTTAGAGGTAATCATTTCAAGTGTGGTCAAGAAGGACAGAGATTGTTTGAATGTCTGATTGGGAGGATAACTACTATTGTGAATGAGGTTGAAATCTAGGACAGTCAGCATGAGTAAGGAGAGGGTTTGATAGCTTGACAAGTACTAGTTAGAGAGACGACATTGGATTCTTGTTAGAAAAATAGCTTGTGTAGGACTTGTTGTATGTCTTGGGACAAAATCTGCAAGGTGATTGTGGATGGTTCTAGTACTGATAACTTTGTTGCTAAAGTGATGGTTTAGAAAATTTGTTTGAAGAGAGTGAGACATCCTTATCCTGATTAGATTAGCTAGTTGCAAGGTGATCATGCATTAGAAGTGAGGGAGAAATGAATTGTTGATTTATAGATTGGGTAGTATAAGTATCAAGTGTTGTGTGATATTGTGGATATGAATAGTTGTCATGTGTTACTTGGTAGACCTTGGCAATATGATTGTAGGGTTGTGCTGGTTGTGTTAGGAATGCGTTTACTATTGAGAAAGGTGGTAGGAAGTTTTTCCTAATTCCTTTACAAAATTAGGAACTTGGTAGGAGGAACCTAAGTATTAGCAGCTAAGTTGAGTTGGAAGATTCTAAGAAGGTTTGAGATTAGCATGGAAAGTAGACCTATGGAACACCTATGGTGGATGTGAAGAAGAAGAAGAAAAAAAAGGGAAAGAATGTGCAAGTTTAAGACTTGGAGGACATGCATGTGAAGAATCAATTTGGAATTTATGTGCTAAATCCTAGAAGACATTCTTCTAGTTACTAGAACATCTTTTACGTGGGGTGTCTGATGTAGGACCATCATAGGCTTACTTGCAATCCTACATATTTGGAGGGGTTTTGGTTAAGTTTTGAGGAGGATCGAGCTTGTATTTTGCTGGAGTTATGCTTTGATGGTTAGAGATGTCTTAGAAACACATTCGAGAACCTTTCCTCATGATTTCATAGAGATTGGATGGATTGAGTTGAAGTTTGAGTCATTTTTACCTTGCTACTAGAACTGTGTTTTCTTGTTTTTGGGTTCCTGTTGCAAGCCATGTAACTAATTTTTAGAAATGATTTAGAGAATGAAAATTTCAATGATTGAAGAGGACCTAAAGTAATATCTTTGGTTAAGGTCTCTAGTCCTAATTCATTATCAGTTGGGTGATATGGAAATTCTCCCAGAGTATCAATTTTTGGAAGTTTTGGGTAATGGTTACTATATGTGAGTTCCAAGATGAATCTAAACTTATCATTAATGAACCAGCCTTAGTGAGATTAAAGGGTTTTAGAGGACCTAAAATAATAACCTTGTTTTAAAACATGAATTCTAATTCAATCAGAGCTAGGGGTATCACGATTTTACTCAAGTATCAATTTTTGGACATTTAATTTATGTTGGAGGCTAACTTGTGGCTCAGATTGGTATAAGTAGGAGTATTGTAGAGTATTTTAGTGATTTAGTTGGGAGGGAATGAAGGATAAATGTAATTTTGAAGATATAAAGTTGTAGTTAGGAACTAGAGGATCTCTTTGTGGACCTGAGGGTACAAGTGTGGATTCTTCTTGGTGTTCTTATCCACTTGTGTATCTGGACTAGCTAAGATTGGTTTTGTAAGTTGGATCATTTTGGATCTTGTATAACTGATTTTATAATTGTTGTTTGTAGTTGGACCTAACCTAGAAGGCCTTACAATTAGGCATATTACATGTTATTAGTTATATTTTATGAAAAAATTATTTTAATTTAGTATCAAAGCTTGCATTGTTGGTCCTTAAAGTTGTGTTTTCAGTATGTGGTTATATTGCTAGGGGCTAGGACATCTTCTTTGGGGATTCTCTTGCCTTGCACTACATCATATTCACTATATTTCACATTTCCTCTACCATGGGGAGAATGCATAATAATCTTAATAGTGTCTCTCCATTACCTAACCTTTTAAGAAGATCACCATATTTTTTTTGATGACCTTGATTGTCCTGAGTTGATTCTATTGTACCAAGCAACAATGGATATTTAAAAAACACTTGATGAGATGGTCCATCCAAAGAGATCCATCTAGCATTATTATCTTTAAGAAAATTTCTCCCATTAGTTAGGTCCTCGAAAAATTGTTGAAATTCCCTAAATCTTTTAGTACTTCGACAAAAGTGCCTATAGATCTCTTTGATTAAAACTTCAACTATGTATATTTGTGGAGAGTTGCTAACAATTCCTAAAGCTAGATTCATTCTGTGGGCCATGTAGTGAATGCCAACAACATAAGGTGCAACAAATTCTTTTAACTTTGTGACAAGACCATTCTTGTGGCCTTGCATTACTGAAGCTCCATCTACTCCAACACACACCAACTTTTGGGAAATCATTATTTCATCTATACCTCCTTATTTAATTAGGGAATTATTTACTAGTTCAAATATGTTTTCTTGCATTGAATTATCCTTCATTTTAACAATAGTTAGTAGATTGGGTTAGTGGAGAAAATTGTGTATAGTATAGACATTTCATGCATACCCAAGAAGTATTGTCTATTGTTGTCACCTCATCTAAATACAATGCAATAAAATTTGACTCTTTAATTTTCACTCTAATATCTTCCTTTTCAACCTTAACAAGACAACTTACCCATTCCCATCCGCTATTTCTTGACCAACGACTCATCGCATAATAATGAACTTTTGCAAAGTTTAATAAAGTACTCAATGATGAGTAGTGTATCATGGCACACCCTTTTCTTAAAATATAGAAGACAACACTTAACTGAAGAACTCTACTCATTTCTTGAACTTCCATTTCTTTTCCAATAAGAGATTTCATGGAGCCCTTTACTTTAGTTGGCTTTTTCTATATTTTCTCTTGAAAATCAAAGATTTCTACATCCTTAATATGTTGACATTTCTCCCTAGTTTTCCATCTTATAACTAATTTTTCCACTCCATCTATGATATGCGTCTCATAAACTTTACCCATATGCTTTTATGTGGTGTCAATTTTTAGCTACAACCTCTTTTCCTTTTTAGTTATCCTTGAGAATATTGTACATCTGCATTCTACTAGAGGCTCACCTTCTTTTGGATTGCATTCAAGTTGAATGAATGGATACCTTGAGGCCCAACCTTTTTGAAAATTTCTCATTGGTACATCCCAATGCTGATTTCTATTGGATTTCACACTAGTTTTTACATTGTATTTCCTTTTTCCCTTCACTAGTCATGCAACATCACTATCTTTGGAATTATCATCCAAGTCTGTTATATTATTCTAGATACTCTGGCTATTGACCTATAGATCTTGACTACTTTGGCTGTTTATCTAAATATCTTTTAAAAGTTCATTGTGATAAGATATATCAAGTTTTCTATGTTTTCTTCTAGGTGCGATTGTGTGTTATTTTAACAACATCAACGTTTCGGATCATACTCAATGATCCATCATCAAGATGAGAGAGCAAAGAGAACACAATGATAGGTTGCAGACTTAAGCAGAATAAAGAGAGAGATAAGGTGGGTGGGGTGGCAAGGAGGGCAACACATAGGTCAAGTAGGCAAATGATTAAGAAAGAAGGAGAAGAAAGATAGAGGGGAGAGCTTAGATAAAGAAAAACATGAAAATGAATGAATAAATAAAAGAAAAAAGATGTTATAATAATAAAATACATTATAACAAAAGATAATAATTGAAGAAAAAATAAGTTGAAGCCAAGAAATTGATAATAATAAAAATGATAAATAGGTCACCCTAAAGAAAATAAACTTTTAATGATATATATATATATATATATATATATATATATATATATATGAAATAAAAATAAAAATAAAAGAAGAATTAATAAATAAAATGACAAGAAATGAATTAAAAATAAAAATGAGTGAATGTACGTACATATGTATATATATGAATAAAATATGAGCATATATATATACAAACACACAAAAAAGACAAGTAAAAATAGATTAGTAATAATGATAGATATACTAATAAACAAAAGAACAAAAATGAAGAGATAAGTGAATGTGTGAGTGTGGGCATATATGTAAATATATAAAAGCATTTAAACAAATATATCAAAAATATGAAGAGGAATTTTTTTTTAAAAATAAAATGGATTAATAATAACAACAAAAATGAAAAGAAAAAAAAAACTAAAAGATAAATTCACAAGAATAATAAAGAGAAGCCTAAAAGAAAAGATACAAATATAAATATAAACAAGAAAAGAAAAATAAACAAAAAAGAAACGATTAACAAAATAGAAATAATAATAGATTGTATGTGTGTCTCCAATTTCTCGCAAGCAGTCTTCGATCCTCTCTGTCTCCAATTTCTCAAACGTGGTCTCAACTTTTCTTTGAGTCCATGCTTCATTCCTTTTGTCAACCTTCTCACTAAAATTGAGAGTGCCATTCATAGCCTTCCTCTTGAGGTCCATGAGGAAGTAAGGAAAAATTGCGTTATCTCGCTTAGACGTGCCAAGCCTCCCAAGAGCAACATCCCTAAAGCTGAATTTTTCACTTTCAAATTTTTTTGGCGTAGCAATGAAATTGTCATTTATGGAGCCAATAAAGGCAATGCCATGGTCATCATGAACAAGTCCAAGTACATCTCCAAGATGTAGCTCCTTCTTTCTGATTGCAGTAGCTAAAAAATTATGGCTCACAACCCTTGCTCCAAGATTCTCAAAAAAGTCAAAGTGGTTATCATGGGTTCCCCTTTTGATGATTCCACAAAGAGACATCTTATTCCATCCAAGGAAGTCACCCCCTGTATCTATGTGGTGCCTAAGATTCATAAAGCTAACATTCCCCTGAGGCCCATTGTTGATACAATTGGCTCACCTACTTACCCTTTAGCCTCATTCCTTGCTAAGCTAATCTCTCCATTAGTGGGAACAAGTGACTCCTTCATCAAAGATTCCAACCATTTTGTGGAGTTCATCAAAGATCACAAAGTGGAAAAAAGTGACATATTAGTTAGCTTTAATGTGGTCTCCCTCTTCACTAAGGTGCCCATTCTTGAGTCTATTGAAATTGTCAAATGCAATGTTAATGAAGAAGTGACCACCCTAGTAGAGCTATGACTGAGATCTACTTTCTTTTCCTTTCAAGGTATTATATATGAACAGGTTAAAGGTGTGGCGATGGGCTCCCCTCTATCCCTGGTCATTTCCAACCTCTACATGGAGCACTTCGAAGAAATGGCATTACACTCCTTCCCTCTCAAACCCAAATGGTGGAAGCACTACATTGATGACACTAATGTATGTTGGCCACATGGACCTAAAAAATTAGATGAGTTTTTCACTCACCTCAATAGTGTGTCTCCTTGCATTTCCTTCACCAAGGAGTTGCAGTCAAAGGATAGCCTTCGTTTCCTTGACATGTTGCTTTCCAGGAAATCTGATGGCTCGCTAAGTCGTCAAGTCTTTTGCAAAGTGACCCACACTGATCTGTATCTCCATTCTTCATCCCATCATCACCCTCACCAAAAAGTTGGGGTTTTAAGAACTCTCTCCCTTAGGGCCCTTTTCATTTGTGATGATGATAACATTGAGCAAGAGTTTTCTCACCTTTGTCAAGTCTTCAAGCTCAATGGGCATTCTAACAAGTAGATATCTAAAGCCTTTCGACAAGTGAAGACCTTTCACTCCTCTGTGAAACCTATCCCTTCTCAAGGTATGGAAACCCCCATTATTGTCCTCCCTTTTATTGAAGGAATCTCTAACAAAATATCAAAACTTTTGATAAAAAAAGGAGTTCGTTGTGCCTTCAAACCCCTTTCCACTATCAGAAACCACTTACCCCCACTTAAGGACTCTAGAGACACTTTTTAAGAATCTGAAGTCTACAAAGTATTTGTTCTTGTGGTATGCCTTATATTGGCAAAACAGGTTGATCCTTTACTACAAGAATCAAGAAGCATAGTGCTGACATCAAGCTTCCTTAGCTAAGCATTCTTCTTTAACCAAACATCATATTTGTTTGGAAATCTGTCAAATCCTGGCTAAAGAAAACAATTATTATAAGAGAAAGAAGAAGGAGGTGATTGAAATATTTAAAACCACCCACCAATCTCAACCGAGATGAAGGATGGGCCCTCAGCCTAGCCTGGCATCCACTCTTATCCTCCATCAAGAGGCCCCATCATCCTCAGACTTAACCCTCTCAACCCTCGGCTCAAACTTATCATGCATGTGATTGTCCTAGTAGACATGCATGCAAAATTACCAATATCAAATTTCCGCAATCCATTTGTAGTGCATGTTCATTTTGGATTTGATTGTGTCTTTTTTAGCATCATGGTTTCAGATCACTCTACGTAATCCATCATCAGTCAGATGAGAGAGTGCAGGATGCATGAAAAATGTCATATCATATGCAAGGCATGTGAACTATTTTATAGAATGCCTGAAAAACACCGACAGTAACTAATATGAAGAATATATAATTAGTTATATGATTTACTTTATCGGCTTCTTTATTTTTACTTGGAGAAGCATATTTCTTTGAATTGTCCCCATGGCTCCTTGCAAATGATGAAAAGAGTATCCTTGTTGTTTTCTTCTTCCATAACATAATGTTCACAAAGTGTTAGAATTGTCTCTAGATGAAAAGAAACTGTAGAGGCTCAATAGATATGCGATCTTAGTTAATGTAGAAGATAGATTATGAAATATCATCTGAAATGTTGATACAAAAATATTACTAAAAATAAATGTAAACCATATCAATCCTAAAAATGATTTATATCATTAATCAATCTAAAAGAGAGTAGAAAGAAATCATAACTAATACCTAAAATGTGAACATTGTAAGCATTTGATCCTTTGAAATGAACATGTTCTCCTGATGAAGGCTTAAACTAGTCTAGATCCCTGTAGAAACACATGACATGTATTGAATGGATAAAAATTTATGGTACAAGCACTTGAAACACTTAGACTTGATACTGCAGCTCAAGTGCCAAAGTCTTGAAAAATGCTAAACACATTTACTTATTGGTGATGTTTATATGCAACATCAATTAAAATTTTGTTATATGGTGCAACACATTCACTCAAAGCCAATGATCAGAACAACAATCATCTTATAGTAGGATACCGATCACATTAAAATTGCATAAGATTAATGTTAAAATTGGCCATCTTCCACCTAAAATCATCTATTTAGCAAGAAAAACTCTTTACTATTTTTCCCATTGTTCTTTGCACCATCAAGTTTTATTTTAACTATTCTATGTGGAAAAAATATAATCTGGAGAATAGTTTCTATTCCACCAATAGGTTCCATATAAATAAATGTCAAGGATTTTATATTATTCCAATCTAAACTGATTAGAAAATTTACCTTAAAGTTTTGCAGATCTATCTCTGACCAGGTGGAAGCTATGTAACAGACCAGTTAGAGCTAAAGTAAGCTACCATCTAAAGATGTTGAGGAAGATGTTCTACCTCTATCATTGGGAGCTTGTGTGTCTTCCTCATTACATGCTTGGGCTGAATATGTGACTATAGAATCACATGTCTCACCTATTAAAAAATATAGCACATTAGCATGGCAAGAAGGCTTCCATCTTTTGACAATGCATTTAATGAATTGAACATCTCAATTGCAACCAGCACATTTTTGAGGGCGACCTCCGAAATGATCTAGCTAGAACTCGTGTTCTAGGCCTAGATGCTACAAATAACAACCTATGATGCCTTAATCTATACACAATGTCTTTCTAGTTTCTTTCTACTCACACACCCATTTCATTTCATATGATCATTTGAAAATTGTGTCTCTCTAAGATCTCAAATGTTTCCTCTTGATCGATCATCTAATAACCATTGAATGAGAGCTTTGGGATAAGCTATAGGCATCTATCAAAGCATAAAGGATTTTTTCAGATAGTGTAGATGAAGTAGTAGAATTTTCCTTGGGAGACATGCTTGCAAAGTGGAACCATAGATAAGTCATGTGAACTGTTTAATAGGATGCCTAAATGTAATGTGGTCATCGAAAGTCATGGTTGCTAGATATGCACAAAATAGATATATTGAGAGATATATATTTGTTTAAGTTGCAACTGCCCTGGTAGACATGCATGCAAAATGTGGAATCCTAGACGAATAGTTCAACTAAATCCTCTTGGAGGAAGGTGATGCAGTAGCATGAAGGCCAAGGATGAAGGTATAAGAAGACACTAGAGGCAACAAGATGTCAACATGACCATGATGGGTCATTGGTTGTAATAAGACCATGAAATGGTACTTCAAATATGTTTTATGATCATTTTGTATTAAGATAAATTATGTAAGCCGTAATGGCATTGTGAGGGTTAGAATATACCTAGGGGTCATTTATAATATGTCAAGGGAATGGGAGTCCTAGCATGTACTAGGAAGCATACATGAGGTCAAAGAATTATCATGTGCATATAAAATGCAATCAATTTAATGTAATTACAAAATATGTCGAATTGTTAAAATGGTAACAATAAGCCACATATGGCAATCCAAGTGGAACCAAGAGGATAAGTGAAGTCCTTAGGTCCTTTTAAGAATAGTTAATCATTTAGGGAAGTTTTAAAAAGTTTCATATTATCAAATGTTAAAACAAGATCAAATTAGTAAAATGTTGTTAATAAAAGGTGATAAACTGTCAAGTGACTGTTATGAGATAGTTAGGGAGTTTTTGGTTGGTTCTTTGAGGTGTGGGCAGTTAGAAGGAGGAAAAGAAGTCAATAAATACAATGTATTTTGTGTTCAAGAGATATTATGGTTGAAGATCTCATGTAAAGAATTGAAAGAATCAATAAAAACAATCTCTATTTCACTATTATGTTCAAACTGTTGTAAAATAGTGACTATTCCTTTCATTGTTTTTTGGATTGGAGAAAATTTTATTTTGTTTCAAAGCTTTATCTTGAATCTAAAAATGATTTAGAAAATTTTAAAGATTCCTTTCATTTGAAACAGGCCATTTGTTAAACAATTTTGTACAACAAATAAGTGACTGTCATTGTCATGTGATAGAGAAGTTAACTGTTTGAAATAATTTTAGATTTTCACCTCTCCTACTACTATCATGGATATGTAACTCATGTGAGAGGGTGTTATAATGTCTAATGCACTTATATAATGAGGTTTTATGTAGGATATGCAAGAGATTGAATAAGGAGGTCTCTAATTGAGAAAAAGTACTGTCTTGGGGTTACATGGTGATTGGACTAGTCAAGGTTAGGAGATTCCATCCACATAAGGGCTACATTTTATTGTATAGAAGGTAAAGATATGGTCATTATATGGTGTTAGATCCATTGGGAGGATATGGAAGTGATTGGAGAGGTGAGTTTGGCAAAACCCTAGGTTTAGGCATCTAGGAAGGAGGGTTTGATGATTGGGCAAGAAAAACTTGATGGAATCTCCTGTGAATGGGAAAATCCTTTGTTTGGGATGGTATTAAAACTCTATTTGAGGTAAGAAGGTTTATGGGATGAGATCTATTAGTGGTTTCTTTGTAACAGGAGGGCTAATAAAGGGCTAATTGTGGAGCAGCAGTAATGGTTTGGACATTTGGTCCAAAGGAATAGTATGAAAATTTAAAGTATGTTGTGTAACTAGGGAAAGGGTATTCAGATATGGTCTTAGATTTCTAAGAGTTTTGGGAAAAAGTGGAAGAAAACCTTGGAAAACTGAATAGGCAGGGCTAATTGGGAAATAGGCCTAGTGAAGGGCTAGAATTGAGTTTTTGTATTAGATGATGAGTTGAGGGTTTGGGAACCTTTGGAACATGTTAGTTGAAGTTTTTTGAAGTCTGTGAATGTGGAAGAAATGCCTAGTTATAGAGAAAACAAGTTTGGAGCCTATTGAGGCATTGTAGGCATTTGATAGTTGTTGGAAAAGATTGCTTGGGTGAATCCATTTGAGGGACTTGGGGATGATTTCTAAGATGTAGAGCCTATGGTGGAACAAGAAGTTATATGTGCACTCTGCTATGTAAACTAGTTTAAATGGCTATAACTCATATACATTTGTCATTGGCAGCGAGCCTCACATAGTTTAGAAAACTCACTCTTTAGTAGACTCACAATCAAATTAAAACTTGTTATCAACCCCATTTTAGCCCTTGAACTCCGTGAATGTTGATAGTATTGGCTGGTAGCATGTATGTTCACAATTTATGTCTTCATGTTATGATCACATAACACGTATTAAAATAGCTTGTTACCTATCAAAACATGAAGAGTCTGCCTATAGTTGCTTCGCCACTAGCATAACCAATAATCACCATAAGACTAGATCCCATCCTTGAAGTGATGAAACTGATTACTATCCCTCAATATAATTTCTCGCTTAATAATCTTGTGCATAAACTTGATAGTAGTATGGCAATCACCACACACATGAAGGTTTTTCATTATTTTAAGGGGTGTACCAGCCGAGGTGTTTATGAGCCCAAAAGAAATTGCTAGCTTTTCACTGTGGTTATAGGCAAGATATTGTTCCTTTTCATCCATCTCGAATTTATGAAGCACATAGTTTGTATCAGGAAAGTACCTTGCCTTCTTCATTTCTTCTATCAAATTTACCAACTTAGCATATATTTCCCCCATCTATGGGTTCGAGGGGTCGCCAACCATGAAGAAATGAACCTTCTTTTTCACTTCAATCTAGCTACATCTTGCTTCCCTTTTGACCCCATTATCTCTCATTAGTTTCCTCACTTTTGCGACTTCATCCCATTTCCCTACTCTAGCATAGATATTAGCCAGTATCACATGTCACACATGGTCTTTTGAATCAATTTCAAATATATGCTTTGCAACTCGAGCTCCAAGCTCTAAGTTGCGATGAACAATTTTGTTGCAATAGGTGCTCATGTTAAAGCTAGAATGCATTGGCTTAAAGTTGGTGACCATGCTTTCAAAGAGTTCTTTCTTGTTCTTGATGAATTCCATTCTTCGTTAGGCATAATTTTTTTTTAAAGAAGGCTAAGTGGTGCTTTTTGAGCTACCACAGATTCACCAAGGTCTAGTTAAATGTTATGGACTGCAAGAAATTGTTGCTATCCTTAGCCTTAGGCTTACATTCTCCTTGCCCAATAATGTCTTTACTACTACCTTGGGTGTATGCCCTAGAAGAAGTTCTTGGTTTTCTTCAATCTACTGTCTACATAACATTCAGAAAAGGTCCAACAATGAAGACATTCAAGACACTATAAGCTTCTAAATATTTAGGTAGTACTCCAAAATAACTCTGACTATCCTTGTTGCTTTTACTTTTTCATGAAAACTAGATAAAATAAGTATTTATATACAAGATCTACATCAATCTCTAGAACACCTAGCAATTCATCCTTGTGATTCCTTTGAAAAATTTCAACACTCACTTGAACCACCCATTGATATTTATAAATGCTCCCTTCTAAACCCATGAAACTCTGTCAAGATCTAACAATAAATAAATCATACCAAAAATATGTAGTGCACTAAAACATATAATTAAGAAGGTATGGTGATTACTCACTGGTAAAGTGTCTTTACATCCAAAGCCTTTTCATCTACCAAGTTTCAAATACTTTGATATAAAGTTTTGGTGTCAAAACTATGATGATCTGCAACCTATCATATAAAACCATAGGATGTGTCAACCCCCATAGTACTCTTAAATGATATTTTTCCTTAAACAGTTCTAACAAAAAAATTAATACCCATGGATGTAGTTAAATTTTTATTAAGATGGTTAAATGAGCATGTCCTTGATCGATGCACTTAAATTTCCATTATCATGAAAAGTTTCCTACTTTTGTTATCATCATTCATTGCCTGTTGTTGTTAGAAGCACTGCAGATATATAATTCGTCAAGTGTGAAAGGAAATGACAGAAACATAAAATATTACTGATGATTTCTTTGGATTCTTTTGCTTTTCCAGTGCATCATTCTATAACATCATGTTGGAGAATTAATGTTGAATCATTTTTGATGATCCATTTTAAAGATATTAGGAGAAATTCTCTTCTTTGCTATCAATTTGTTATGGTAGTTAATGGAGTTAACCCTGACTAGTTATGAAACAAGCTCATAGTCAAATACAAAAACATTTCATGTTGTAATATATAGATAATCATTGAAATAGAATAACTTTTGTGTTTTTAAAGTAAAAAACTATTCATACATATTGAATCTTTCAACAGTCATAGCTAAAAAGAAATTTTTCTTGCCCTAGATTTTATGTACTCAAAGATACAAATAAAAGTGTACCTGAGCTAAAATTATTCTATTGTGAACAGATTGAAAGGAAAGAAGACCTTTCATTTTTATTCAACAGTAAAATTATGCATAGAAAATAATAATGAATTCATTGGCATTTACAATAAGAGAGGGTTTACATTCTTACCAACTCCCAAGCATTGGTTGCATTTCCCGAGTCTCTGCATGTAGATTATATAACCACAAAAATCCACATTTTTAGATCTAAAAAAAATGCTATCAATAAAATTACTAGATGGTTAAACAAGCATGTCCTTGATGGATGTACTTAAATTTCCATTATCATCCACTAGTACATTTGACCCTATTTTTTGACCAAATTTTTTGACCATCTATTAAAATGTTTTAGATTGGTCGAAATATGGAAGGAAATTTTTTTTTTTTTTAATCCATTCCCGTGTTCATCAAAATATTGACCAACATGGGCTTCATAATGTTAAACTGAAAAAAGGGATTTTGCTATTTCATTGTTATGCATTTTCTCGCGTGCGGGAGCTGCATGCAAAAATGGTTTTCACTCTTCTGAATGCCTCAGAAAGATCTGTCCTCACTGTGAAATGCCGATAGATGCTCTTTGTAAGTTTCCCTTGTCTTCATTCATCCATTTTCATTTTGATCTAAGATCTATTGGTGGAGTATTGAGGAAGAATAACTTGCTATAATAGTGGACGCCAAGGGCGTGCCCTAGTTTGTCATTTTTTAAGCTTCAAACTTATGTTTCTTCCAATGAACCAATAGATGCCTTTAAATTTTGGGGAGGAAGAATGTAACATTATATTTTTCAAAGTTTGTTTTCTTTTTGTTAACTCCTATTTGAATATTGGTACTCAAAGACCACAGTTTGGGTTTGAAAGACTTACTTTGAATCAAATCCATCATGGCCATGAGTAGGAGCCAAGTCTAAGACACCTTACTACACACCCTTGGATATTCAGATCCCACTGAATGTAAGAGACCATGGATAGGAGAGTCTCCATGTCCCATCAGGTATATACTTCCAAAATTTCCTGTATATATTTATATTTATCAAAGAAATACAAAATATATAGTCAACAAAATTTGGGTAAATTAAACACACTACATTGCAAATGATAATAGAGCACATTTATTTTTCTATCAGTAATGGATACTATGTGTTTACTTGCAAAATGACAACTAAGAAACTCAACAAAAGAAGGAAAAGACTGGATGCAAAAGATGAATAATTATAGAAGTAATATATCCTGTGAAGTGCACTATGATGAGACATGTCTATTTAGAAACCCCACCCTTTCTGAAACTATTGCAGTTGTGCCTCTCTGTTCTTATTGAAAACCATAACATCATTAAAATATGAACCAAGGTAAGGACAACAAATATCATTCATGTAGTTCATTTATATTCTTAAATTTAAAATGATACCATAACACATATAATTAATATCAACCATATTGTGTGGTCAATTTGCTTCCTTCACATTCTCTTCGTGAATTGTGTGTTTGCAAACATTCTCTTCTAAGACTTTGTTGAAGAAAATATTAACCATTTTGATGGAATTCAAAACAACCTTATTTCTCAGAAGATGGCACTTAACCTCAATGGTTAGCTTAGCAAGTGTTGACAAATCCATTAAGAATAATCATAAGCAATACTCATATATTGACAACATCCCACACTCAAAGTCAAGTTCAATTTCTTAAAAAAATGAAAAAAACTTCAATTCTCAGAAGATGCCTTTTAACCTTTATGGTTAGCTTATCAAGTGTTAGTGAATCCATTAAGAATAACTATAAGAAATGGTTATATATTCGCAACATTTTACACACAAAGGCTATCACATTTTCTTTAAAAAAATCAAATCTTCTTATTTTATTATATCTAAAGAAAGATTATACACACTCAAGTGCGATAGGAACTCTTTGGGAGAAATACATTACCTGTGATAGTAATCAATCACTCATCTTTACACATGATCATGTATAAATAAGCCTATATGTAGTTATCTTGCAGTTAAAACAATAATAACTACATCCAATTGTCTTTATCAGCATCATCATTTGTAACATTTTTTCATTTGAACACTCATTTTACTGCTTAGTCATTTGAAATTTTTTTCTATGGATCAGTATCAATACATTAGACAGAATGAATGCATTAATTGATTCAGTAAAGCAGCTAGTTCTAAGAAATTGGAAGTGAAATTATTCACTAGTACATTTGAGGCCATTTTTCAACCAAAATTTTCGACGATTAACTAAATAAGTTTAACTTGGTCGGAATATTAAGGAAAAAATATTCTTTTTTTTACATGTAAGCCCTATGTTGGTCGAAATTTTGACCAAAACCCCCATGTTGGTCAAAATTTTGACCAACACGGGGCTTATACATGAAAAAAAAAAAAAAACATTTCTTGCTTTCACTTGGTCTTTTGCGGGTGTAGGTTTTATGTGTTACAGCAGATCGATTCACATTGCTAGATGCCAGGAGATAGAAAGCAAGCCCGTCGAGATAGGCATTTTGCTTGATAAAATGCTCTTCAAACTTTCCATAGCACTAGGCTTGAGCTCTTGAATCCATCTAGTTCACACCCATTTAATTTTTCACTTTCTTCCAAGCTCTTAAATTGCTTTGGAGTAACCCATTTTCATTTGCTTAAGCTTTTGAATTTGTTTGCTGCAAACCCATTTCATATCTTCAGGATTCTAAATCCTTTGGGACCATACCATTATCATAATATTCAAACTTCTAAATCCTTTATGATTTTGAGCAATACCCATTTCAATTTTAAGCCTTTCGAATTCTACTGGCACAATTTCCTCTAGCTTTATAGTCGATCTCGAGAAAGCCCATTTTGTTTTTCAAGAATCGATTTGAAAAATTGATCATCTAAAATCAAAGGATCAAGTATTCATGGTGTGAGAAATTAGGGTTTGAATCATATGCTATGATTTGGGGGTTCTGTTTTGGCAACATGTGAATTCTTTTGAGGCCCAAAACATGACGTTTGGAGGGTTTAATATCAGTTGTGTTGTGTTTTTAGTATACTTTCTAGTCTGGGTTGATGCAATAGGAAGTGTTTCTAGAGTTTTAGTGAAGGATAGGTGCAATGGAATTTATTTGAATTACCAGGGGCAAACTCCAAGGATAACTTATCCCCTTACAATGAATGCAAAAGATCAGCCTTATGTCTTTAATTCCATGGAAACTATGCTTGACATAGGAAAAGAAGAAGTTAAAGGGTGGCAGATTTATGTTGGGTTTTAGCACGGGGAGATGTTGGTGGGCATGAGCAATGTTGTGCTTGAAGATGGCTCCAGTTTTCCTACCAATGTTAGCAATGACACCATTTTGTCAAGATTCCCACAAATAGATCTCAAGACTGCTATTGAGACTGTTGGGGATTTGAACTAGATTCAGGTGCAAATTCAAATGAGTGGTGTTGAGTTTGGGGTTGATGAAATGGAAATCCCTATGCCCTCACACTTCAACTTGACTAATGAAGGCTACAAATGTAGTACCCCCAATGTTACTAGCAAGTAATTGTTTTGGTCCTCTCATAGTTCTTTCGTAGCAAATGGGGAAATTATTAAGGCATGGACTTTTCTGTGTACTATTGTAGAATACATTTTCCCTAGATTTCCATTCTAAAAATCTATAACTAAGGCATATTATATGATTAGATTTTTTATGACATTTTCTTAAGTAGTCATTAATTGTTTTGTACATTTTATATAAAAATTGAGAAATCATCTGCTAATTTACCACTCTATATTTGTGAAACTTTATTTCAATTTTGATCTGGCTATTTGTTATATAATCTATGTAGAAAATGAACCCAATTAGTAGTCTTAAAGGTTCATAGGATGTAATAGCAGTGTTAGTAAGAGTGAAAATTCAAGATATTAACTGCATTATTTTGAAGTGGTATTCTTTTTCAGATTATATTCGACATTGATTCAACAACTAAGGGGCATCTCTTCTATAAATTTATCCACAAGTTTTGTGATCGATCTTGTCTAGTGGGTCACACATCACATCTAGCAAGTTGAATGTTATATTTTAATAGTTTATCTCAATTTTAACACTTTATCACTTCTCATGGGGATTTGAACTCGAGGTTCCTCTTCGGAAGTCTAACAATTTAACCATTTGAGCGCATCTTGTCGGAAACCAAAATTTTACTACACTTTTCTACTATATTATGTTAAGAGGAGATTTCTGGCGTTAATTGGGCATGCCATTGTAAACATGATGCTGAAAACAACCAAAATTCTCCATTTTATTCAATCATTAGTTCAACAGGTTCTTAGCTTTTGGATTAGTTTGTGTAGAGGATTTTACCATCAACATTTCGAATCACACTATGTGATCCATCATCAGAATAGAATCACACTACTTTTACCGTTACATCTCTTGCTCTATCATCTTCATGATGGATCACGTAGTTTTATTTGAAATGTTGACAGTAAAAATCTCTACACAATATAATCCAAAAGCTAAACACCATAATCCTCTTTTTAATACTCGTGTTAGAGTGTATCGATAAATGTTGATTGTCTTTGGCAGTGTTTCTTGCGGAAAACAAACCCAATTCTTTTTTGTTTCTATTAATTTCCATAGCAGGGTTGTGGTTAATAATAATACTAAAAATAAGAGCAAGGAATTAAAAACTGACTGCTCATTTTTATTGTTGTGGAGGAGAATTTTTTTCCCTAGTCGAGGCTGCTAAGTTAATGATATGTTGATAGTAAATTCCTTCAATAGTATCATCATAAGTGGTAGCATTGCTGACAAGAAAGGGTAAGAGATTTTAATCTTGATTGTCAAGCTTTACATTTATGTTGGAAGAGATTTAAAAATCTAACTCAGGTCCTTTTAGAAACTTGATTTTAAAATTAAAATTGTGTAGTAAGTGATAGCATGCAACAAAAAATGAGGAGTTTGGAAGGTTGCCTTTTCCTTTTGCACACTTATGTTGTGACAGGATTTTTTATGTTGATCTGGTAGTTCGTAGCAAATAGTAGGTGGAAAAAATAGTCACCACTAAATGTGATTATTTATTCAATAGTGTCTAATGATTTCAACTAGCACTGCTTGGGCCCTTTCACACTTTCTACATTTATTTAGAGGCTATATTTTTCCTAATTTAGTCTCTTTAATTAGTTAACTTTAGTAGGGTCATAATAAGCACCAACTCTGCAAATAGCAGCAAGGAGTACAAAAACTGATTGCACTTTTTAGCATGTATGTTTTGGGACATATTTTATCCTAATATGGTCCCATGTATTAAGCAATTTTTTAACTAATCCTAATTCATTATTAGTTAGTTCTTAGTTTAACAATATTGCATATGGATTCCCAGCAGGCAAATCAGAACAATGAATTTGATGATCAAATTCTCTTTTTGACATTTATGCTAGAGAAGAAGTTTTCTATTGGAAACACTTAAATGAGCTTTATATTTGAAGAATTATATAAAAAAACATACACAAAACAAGTCATAGAATAAAAAGTGACTGTTTGGCATTCACAACCCATATATCCAAGTGAGAAACTAGAAATGATAAATACATCAATCAAAATCACCAAGAACACACAGTGACACCAAGAGGAGGGAGAACAATCATCTTATTGGGGAATCAACCAAGGGGAAGGCTTTAGCAGGGAGGATCAGGGAACCCTCAACCATCTTGAATCTTGGATTTCAGGTTGGATTGACACTCCCTAGCAATGCATGTTGGTCAACATAGTTGCAAAACTTAAATCAAGATATATGTTGATAACTATGTTACATTCCTTATTTCAATCATATTTTTGGTTAAAGGGCAATTAAAAAGGAGACATTGCAGTTGGTAGGAGGACATTGTCCTTGTTAGCTCGAGGGATGAATGATTGTGGATGCAACCTAGCCAAAGAGTTCAAAGGGCCTTGGGAGAGAAAAGAAGAAACTTGTATCCATTCATAACACCATTCAAAACAATACATGCCTTGGAAAAAGAAAAGAACAAAATTGTATTTGTCCATAACACCATTTAAAACAATACACTGGGCAGACAAATGACAAACAGATTGAGGGTTCTCATGGAGTGCCATGAAAAAAAACTCAAGCTCTCATGAATCAAAATAAAAGAATGACAACTACTTCTCCAAGCCATCCAAAATACGAACAAAAATAATCCTAGATCCAACCAAACCAATGGGAGGGTTTCCAGCTCTAATCATTTTGAAAACAATAGTTCACCACTGAGTTCAACTCAAGGATGTGTAGACCCTCCTTTATAACATTAAATGGGCTAGATAGAGAAGAAGAATAAAATAATGAATGAAATCATTAATTAGAAGAACTCTCTAAATTGTATTCAAGATTTGACCTTGAAATGAGGAGAAACATTCCATTTAGAGAGTTTTCTTAGGCCGGATCAAGAATTAACCATTTAAGGGAATGGGTTAACTTAATAAAATCCTAGATCATAAAGTAAGAAAAGTAACTCTTCCTGATTTTGATGGGCTAGGGAATGTCGCTACTCATTCATGGGTCCAAAAATTGGATACTACCCCACAATGGAAGAAGATGCATACATTTGGAGGGGGTTACTCGCAACTGGTGGCACCATGGTTTGCTTATGCAAGGGCATTAAAAAATAGCATCGTCTAATGACTTTACCTACAAAATCATTAACATATTTGATCAAAAGAATTTGGAGAGTCATTCCAAAAATTAACCTAATTAAGGTAAGAATAGACCACGGACGACTATGTGATAGAATCACAAAGGCTTTTTATCTTGGTTACCAGAATAAGTGAAACAAAGACTCACATACCTACTGTGGAGGGACTATTGGAATTGATCAAGGGCCTTGTATTTTCCTTTGATCTTACCACTCTCCAAGGTGCAATCCTAAGAGCCCTACGATTTGATACTGCTGAAACAAGGGCTAAAGGTTACTCTAAAAATACATCATCAAGAGACAAACCCTTCTATAAGGAAGACAAGCACCTAAAGACAACCATGAAAGTTTTTGGATAGACAATTTATGTTACAAGTGCAAGGAAAATTGTTAGAATGGATATGCTTTCAAGTGAGAAGAACCTAAAAATAAAGGCTTTTGCTTCAAGGAAAAAAACAAATTGAAGTTGGAACATATATGAGAAAAAAGAAGACAAGTACACAAGCTAGAGATGAAGAAAAAGAAAAAGAAAAAGAGAAAATCCAAGCAAAAGAAAAATGTGTGATGAAGAAGATCTTGAAAGCATCCTATCAACAAAACAAGGATAGTAAAAAAAATGGTGACAATCATTTGGAAATCCAAATTGGGGTGGGTTAATAAGGAGCTTTGGTGTGGAGCAAATCTAGTAGTGGCAATGCCCTTAATCCTCAAGATCTAGAAGAAAATTCCAACCATTCTCAGCAAGTAATTTTTTTTTCAATATCTCAAAAATCATATGTGGGTGAGAATGGAGATGCATTTGGGAGAACCAATATAGGTCTCTCCTCTAAGCACACTTCCAAGTTGGATGGAATTTTCTTGGTTGGATGTTCCTACCACTTGTGGCCCAAGGGTTCAAGTTGTCTTTGTTGGATGTTTTGCATCCTTTGGCTTAGTGGTGTACAGCCTTTGGCACCCCTATGTTATCCTCTCCAATCTCCATGATGGTTGGTTTTGGGAAGTGAATAAAAAATCAAAGGAATGGAAAGAAACCTGTTAGTGAGAAGTGGTAGACATAAGTTCCCTAGAATTATCTAGGCTATCCCAAGGGATGAAATCATCATGGTGGATGTTCTTGTCACTTGTGGGCTAAGAGGTGAGTTGTCTTGGTCAAGTGCAGGCTGAATATTCTTTCTCTATGACTCAGGTTTCCTTGAATTAAGTAGACCACCCTAAGGGATGGAATCATCATGGAATGTTCCTAGTGCTTGTGGGCCAAGGGACAAGTTGTCTTGGTTAGGCACTGCATGCTTTTCGGCTTAATTAGGGTGAATAATAATTGAGCACACTTTGTGGATTTCCTCTACAAATCCAAAATATGATTAATTGTGGGAATTGAAATGATTGTTTATTGCATAACTTATCTAGAATAAGATGATTATTGTTAGGTATATATACGTTAAGATAATTATGGACATATATGTATACATATCTATATTTGTTGATTAGATCCTAACCCTAAATAGAAATAATTTGTCTTATGAAATATACTTCAAATATAATCTAACATCATTGCTAGACCTAAAACAGGATTTATCTTTATAAATATATTACATTCCTCATTTCAATTATATTTGTGATTTTAGGGCAATTTCAAAAAGGGGATATTACAATTACTATTTTAGTAGATGCTTTCTAACTTTACCCATTTAGAGGCTTGTTTAGTACAATTCCTTCCTAGGGTATGTGATCTATCTTCTTTGAATTATGGCCTAAGGAAGTTTTGCAAGCTATTTCAAAGTCTCTTCAAGATATCATATTTGTTGATTTAAGTGCATCTTTTTGTACGAGACTTTTTGTTTGTAGCTTAAACTTTGACGAAAAATGTTCAGTAATAGGTATCTAAAATTTAGGAAAAGATAGGAAAATATTTTTTAGAAGTATCATCCTTTAATAAAAATTAAGATAATGTCACCAATTAGTTCCTCTGGAAGCATAAGTTTGCGAGGGTCGTTTAGTATTGTGAACTTGACTAAGCAATTTAGCAACTTTTCTAAAATATCTATAGATAGGGGTTGTGCAAGGAGATGAATCTAAGATATATGTGTCCATAGTAAAAGTCCATGCACTATCTTTGCTTATAAATGTGGTCAAAATAACAAGTTTCATTCATTATATCTACAAGCCTCTCTTAAAGCTAGTGTGATATTATGTCAGAATTTTGCATGTGTATATCAAAGTGTGTTACAACTGACATTTTTGTAAATTTCAGAGAACGTAGGCATTTTAGAAAGAAAAAAATAAATTACATTAACATTTATAGATGACCAAGAATAGGTCAATGAGAATCATGAGACTACAGAATACTATAGCAAGTTCTTGGAAGAGAAGAAAGGTACCACCAGGGGGAAGAACACAGGTAGGGAAGTAGAAAACTTCAAAATACAAAACAATAGGGAACTCCTAAAGAAAGTGAGGTCAATACTGGGGAACAAAAATCTAAAGATCATTGATTATCACTATCTGGACTAGAAATGGCAAAGTTGTCTGTGCCACTATTGATCAGTGTGAAGGGACCAGTATAAGATCTGATAATTTTTTGAGGACTGAAATAAGCACCCTGTAGTGAAAGCTCATAGCTTACATCTGGCCATGAATTGAGAGTTGGCCAGATGGGAGATGATCTAAGGAAAAAAGAGGAAGCAACACTCTGTTGTTGAGAAGAAATAGGAGCAATATGCTCTTGAGAAGTCTTATAGTTTATTATAAGTTAATACTAGTGTTTATGACTGTTAACATGAGGGAGTTAATAGTTATGATTTTATTTTCTCCGAGTATTTTAAAAAGTTAAATGTAGCTTTCTAAGAAAAATGTTAAGAAAGAGTAATGAATAAATTAACAATGTTAGCTATTTACCATGCAGTTATAATATGATTTTTGATTCGAATTGTTTTTCCACTGTAGGCAAAAAATTCCATGGACATCACAATAGTCCTATTTATGTGGTTCATAATAGATTGAACATATCACATGGCACAATAATTAATATAAGCAATTTTATCAGTGACAATCATCTAGATAATTTTTAGTTAAACATTGAAAAAATTTCAAATTGTTTCATTTAATTGCACCTTTTAATAGATTGAATTAAATACATATTAAACATCTACATGTGTTTAAGAATGAAGTCTTCAGGTATTTTGATATTTGTAGCTGAGTTTTGAGATATCGTAACTATATTTTCCCTCTTCTCTCTGATGATTGGTGATGGACCTTATCTAAAGTATGATTCAAAAATTTTAATCAGTGCTTTCAAGATCTTAGCTACAAAATTTTCAATATGTTTGCAAGGATAACAAGTTCATGTTTGTAGCTTATGCATGAACATGATAATTATTCTACCCAAGGTTTTAGGGACCAAAGAAATTTTTGTTCTCTTCTATTATCATTGTTTTTGTAACAGATTCACTCTTGTTTGCAGGTAACTATAGGACCTTGTAATATTTCTAAACCTCGTAGCTAGAATCCAATTAAGCATAGCAAATGGACAAGGTGAATACTTTTCTTGCTTATTTGATTTCAAATTTTAGTAAATTTGCAAATTGCAATTACTATGTATGTTGTCAAGTTATGAACACATTTCATCCTAGTTATCAAGATGTAATGCTTTTGAATTTCCGCTTGTGAGATAAATATATTAAATTGATATTATTGATATGGCTTTGGCTAATAAGTTTCCTTTGGAAAGATTCGGTTTACTACCAAACTTTTTACAAGGGTATTTTCAAGAATAAAAGTTTTGAATAGTAAATAAGTTGAATGACAAGAAGTCACTTCATTTGAATATGCTTTTGTAAGATAAATATATTAAAATGATATTATTGATATGACTTTGTTTAATAAGTTTCATCTACAAAGATTTGGTTTACTTCCAAACTTTTCATAGAGTTTGGAATCAAGATTAGAAGTTTTAAATAATGTATAAGTTAAATGGGAAGAATTGGCTTTGCAAGCTTCCAAAGGGGAATTTCATGCCAAATTGATGTGATGTGGCTATGAATCTTGTCAACTAATTAACCTTTTTACAAGCAACTGAACTAACAAATAGTTCATTTATGCAGATACACTCCTGTCCTGCTAGAATCACACGATTTTGTCATGTAAAGAATATAATCGTCTCTTGGTTTATTATTGTGTGGGAAAAATTAAAGTCTTACCAAATAATATAGTGCTAATTGTAACTAAAAGGTATATTAATAAGAATGAGTTTTTTTTAGCATACGCTTTCTTTTTACATTCAAGTTGGAATTTTGACTTCAAGCTTTTTCTATCCACCAAAAAAGCTCTCCATGCTTATATCCTCTCAGAATTCCAAGAATGACTTCTGGAATGACTTTCCTTAGTATCACATTGATATGAGCATGACACAGTTTAAAGTTTGGGTAAAATAGGTGCTTCTCTTATTCTTGTTTTCATGACAAATATTTGACCATGGAGCATTTATAAATATATAAAAAATGGAGTAGTGACTTTAATTGTGTTGTATTTAAATATCTCCCTTTTGTCATGTTAAGAATCTAGTTGTCTCTACATCAATCATGGTACATTTATTGAATATAGTCCCTCTTTGGATTTTTAAAATCTTGCCACTTATTTTGTAGTGTGTTGGGGAGGACATTGAAGACTTGGAATACACACCAAAGCCAGAATTTGAAGGGATTTTCAAAGTGACCAATGTACCAAATGAGGTAGTTTAGGCTATTTTATTTTCTATCATAAACTCTGTGCTTGTGAAACTTATTTTGATTCCTTTCAAATTTGATATATATGTAGAGAGAGCTTATTAAGCAGTGATTTGATCATATGCATGAAGTCAAACTTGGGATTTATGTGACATACAATGGTAATTTTTTTGATTGGCCTTTCCTGGAGCAACGGGCTAATCATTATGGAATGAGAATGAGCGATGTAAGTGATTTTTCGTATCAAGTATGAAAATTGCTTAAATTAGCAAACTATTGGGGATTTCGAATTACTTTCTATTCAGGAGAAAGTTCACAATTCATGATGGTTCAATGAATCTGCATTGCCATTTAAAGTCTTAATGTGCTGAGTACTTGTTCCAGATGCTTAAGTAATTTATTCTGATCTTATCTTAGTTATATTGAATCAAACCATTATTTTATTTTGTCTTTTCTAATAAGTAATACAGTTTGATTGTGTTCTCTGGGCATTATATCTAGCATGGAAGACTGATTTTTACCCTGACATAAGTGTGTATTTCACAGATAGAAAGTATATGACTAGAATGTTTCATTCATGATGCTGTGAATTTAAAGTGCCCTGCACTCTCACTTTATATATTAGTTTTGTCTTTTTATTGATGAAATACCTTGCTAGCTTATGTTTAATTTAGATTGGATGGTGATGGATATTTTACATTAAAGTCACCTGGGATTTGTACATGGGTGTGCCCAATTGGATATGCTACACCAGGGACCAAAGTTGGTTGTAATATGTTTCTAATTTTAGCACTTTAACATGTCTCTTGGTGATTTGAACTGATGGCTCTGTCATGTGTCCGAGATCATTTACGACTCATACTTATCCCATTTGACCTTAGGACAAGCATGTGACAAAATATTATTCATACTTTTGTTGATAAAAAACCCTTTGTTGCTAACATACTGAAATATAAAATATGAAATGCATAGCCAAGATAACTTAAATTAATAAATGAAGTAAAATATGAAAGATTAATTACACTAAGTTGCCAATTGTGTTTGGAAATGAAGTGAAATTTAGTATTTTTCTTAAAAACTGTAGGTAGAAAAAGGTTTTAATGTGGATTTGGACAAGTATTAGCACAAAAATTGTGTTTTTCCCTACTACCAAATCACTTTTATAGGGAAGAATCATCATGAATTTAATAAGAACTTGCGTAGCAATCTGGCTTGTGAGTACTAAACAAGTTTTGCAATTATGGTTAGAATGTTTTACTCTTTTCTTACCTCATTTGTCCAGGTTTGAATGCGTTGATGCTTCTTAGGCTTTAGTCTCACGACCCCATTAATTAAGTCTATTTTACAAAAAATATTTTTAGCTGGGACTTGTGTGAGCTTTAGAATTAACTTTTAAACTATGTTTGGATAGAATTAAAATTAAAATTAAAACTTAAAATGTTTTATGTATATTTCTCTCTTTTGATTTATTTTACTCTCTTTCTCTAGGAACAACTCTTCCTATATCATTTCCAATTGATTGTTATTTGAGACTAGCACTCTAATGTTGTTTACCTAGTCCCCTTATTCATGAAAACTAATATACCCCTTATTCATGAAAACTAATATAGTTTAAAATTCAAGTTTAATTTATGTTTTCAAATAGGAGAAGGTTTTGTAATTTCTCACCTGGACCCTACCAAAGTGATTTGTTAATTTGTGTTTGGCTTCTTATAAGTTTTCATCTCTAGTAAATCATTATCCTAAAGTTGTTTTCATTATGTGAAGATACTGTATCATTTTGATATTACTGTTGGTTGACTGCAAGAACTTGGCTTCCATTATGATAAAATTCAAGGTGAATGTCATGCTAAATTTGCATGCCACCTAGATTGTTTTGCTTGGGTCAAGCGTGATAGTTATCTACCACAAGGTAGCCAAGGCCTAAAGGTGCTAGTTCTGTCTATCAAAACACTATAACTTCTAATAGTTAAATAGCTTTTTGTTAGAGTTTCTATATTATTTTTAGAAGGAGCTTAAATTTAGAGAAATAGATCAAGACTTTCTCTAGATATTATTTAATCATTTGTGCTTGGTGAATGCATGTTATGCCCAGCCTAAAATTAAAATGGAATTTATCCTTGGCTTAGACTGTGCGAGTTTTCCTTTTTCACATATATGCCAAAATGATTTTTTTTTCATTAATTGTAATTTTAATTCTATGAACCTCCTCTTCTTTTCCCTTCAAGATCTTGTGTCTTACTGTCTTGATGTTTCTAAATAGTGGGCATATTCTTATGTATCTTTCCTATGTTTGTGGCAGTAGTAACACTATAAACAGAAAAATTGTCATTGATTTTGGAGCTATAGTTTTATTTTAGACTTGCAGAACCTCTTCATCTAGAAGTAGAACATCCCTGATCCACACTTGGCAGAAAGTGTACGTTTCATTTTACACATGTTCTGGAAGGTTACTTTTCAAACAATTTTATCTCAAGTTGCACTTTGCTTAATGGATAGAATGCACTGTGAACCTTTTAAATTGGTAGTTTCATGAATCTTGATTTTGTTTTAAGATAGGATTAATATTTAGTGGATGTCTTGTTTGAGATTAAAATGGTGGGTATATGTTTAATCTAGTTCTGTACCATATTGCCTACCAGCTTTCTTCAGCACACTGAAAAAGTTCTTTAAATGGCATTCTCTACTTTTTGTTTTCTACATGTTTTGAGTTTTTTTTTTTTGGTGAATTTCTGTGAAAGGTATTGAAAGAAAGTAATTTGATTACAATGACTTCCTGTAATTTGGCTAAGATCATGATGTGAATACCTTGAGTGATGTCTTGCAGTCCTTTCATCTGATCAGGAGAAAATAGATTTCATTGAAGTTTATAAAATAAGCATATGTTTGCATGTTATTCATTGCTAGTCTTTTCATTAGAGTGATGCATGCATCATGTCTTCACTCTTGCTTGCTATTGAAATGCATCCTCAACCAGGCCTCATTTTGAATCTCTTCTCAAACCAGCAAGTATCGTCAATGCCACAAACCTATAGACTCAATTCACTATGTTGTTGATCACTCTTCTACCACATTCAAATTTGTTGAGTGATTTGTATTTTGTTTAGTAGATGTATTCTTGTTTTAAGCTATAGACAACGAATCAAAAATATGCAAGTATTATGCCAGTGCTTAACAATTTTTTTAATTGTTCTAGGACAAGTTTTCCTAGTTCGCTTGTATTATATCTTATGTACGTTCCAGCCTGTTGACTTATTCTTGGTCATTCATGGTTATGATCCATTAGAAGTAAATCTTGAGGATATAGTCTTCTTTGCAATGGAAGAGCCATAGGTCAGTCATAATGATACACTTGAATATTGATTCCAATTTCTTGATTCACTCATTTTGTATTTCATTAGTAGGAGTAAAAGATAATATTGCATTGCTATTTACATTGCTTGTTTAAATTATTTGTCAGTGTACTAGTTTCATTTTTCTCCATTTCTAAGTGCCATGATATGTTATTTTGATACTTATTTTGTGCAGACAATGGCTTCCTATTCAGTATTTGATGCAGTTGCAACAAATTACCTTTAGATGACATATGTACACCCTTTTATCTTTTCTTTAGCAACAATAATCCCTATGCCCCCTGATGAAGTTTTACGCAAAGGCAGTGGAACTCTTTGTGAAATGTTGCTTATAGTTTAGGTGACTAATCTTTCAATGGCTTGAAATCTTTTATAAATTATTCCAATCTAATTTAGGGTCACTTAAATCTATCAAGGTTTTGGAATATTCACACATTTAGAAAATTGAAATTCAATAATGTATACTTTTAAAGATTTTTTGTAAATGAAATGGCTATTGAAATAATTACATTCCTGGTTGTTCCCTACTATTTTGGTACAACATTGGTTAAATCCAAGCTAGATCTTATTAAGTGTTATAATGCTTAAATGCTTTCTTCAAGTCCCGAATTTTCATTCTAGAAAAATTTGTTTATTTTCTTTAATGATTTCATCATTTTTGTTCACAAGTTTTTTGAAAGCTACTTTGAGGCTTAAACATGATTATTAGTCCTTTGGTGATTATAATATAGGGTTTTGATGATATTATTGTTGGATTTTTATTGCTGTATGAACCTTTACAGGCATTCAAGGAAAACATCATTTGTTCCAACAAGCATCAATCTGAACCAGAAAAGTTTTACAATGGGCATCTACTTGAGAGTGAAACATATATTGGAGGCCATGTTGAATGTCTTGAAAGTGGTGTCTTCCGCTCTGATCTTCCTGCAAAATTTTTTCTTGAACCTTCAGCTTATCAGGTGCCTTTCTGGTCAAAATTTCTTTTGAAAGAATATATTTTGCAGAAATTTTTCGTTGAGTACTATGTTATAAAATTCTTCATTGGCAAGCCCAAAGTCTAGTCCCATTCTTCCAAAAGTATGGTCCTTATCATATTCTTGCTAGATTCTTTCCTAATTCTATTAAACAAACCCAACACAAATTTTGTAGATAATGCTTTTTCATATAAGACTTTGCTCTATAATGTGTTTGTAACATCTAGCTCTAAATTTTGCTGGTTCTTTGGTGTCTGTTGATTGGTGTAGGTATTGTTAAACTAGCATTGTGGAAGCAAGTACAATATATTAGGGAATATACATCTTGAATAACAACTGTTTTTGGGGCAAAGAGTGCTTCGAGTATTGTAAGCAATGCGCTTTACTACTTGGCTGCAGGGAATGTTGATTGGGCTATTAGTTATTTCTTCAATATAGGAAATGTTAATAGTAACCATGATAGGATCTATACAATGTTGGAGCCAGAAAGTTCATATTAGCAGGGCTATTGATCTTGGGATGTTCACCTTAAAATAGAACATTTCTTGCTATGGCAGGGAGGCCATGCAATGTAAGAATAAATGATGCATCACCCTACTTCAACAAAAACTGGGCACCTGCTCTCTCCAACTTGGAGAGCTCACTACTAGGATCAACTATTATTTACTCAGACATCTATGACATTGTAGTGGATGTTGTTGCTTATTTATGACATCTATACAAGTGTTTGACCATATAGCTTGGATGGACCAAAAGATTCATCACTAGAACCTTGTAGTTTTGATTCTGATTGTGGATGTTCTCAAGCAAATCAGAATTCTGCTTCCTACTAGAGTAATTCCTTCCAGACTTTGAAATTTCATATCAAACCAAACATTGAACTGCTTAAAAATCCAACCTTCCTGATTGTGTGAATGTGTTCCATAAAGATAGAGGTTTCACACATCACATATCCTTTTGTTATTCATTGATTAAATGATGAATAAACAAGCAAACTAAAATCTCTACATTTCATGTTATATCCATTTGTAGCATGTGCCTCATGGCTATGTTTTTGTGGAGGGTGATAATCAGAATGACAACTGTGACTCTCATGTTTGGTAAGTAGAGTGGAAGCTTAAGTTTCTAATAGACTGTGTGCCACCTATATTTGTATATCTGACTTTTAAATGGACTGACTCTGATTTGTCTTATTCTAAAATAGGGGATCTCTTCCTGTCAAGAACATTCTAGGAAGATATCTAATATGTTATTTGCGACCGTCACAATTGGGATCCAACATATACAGACATCATTAGAAATTTAGAGGCACGAGATTTGCTAGGATGTTACTAGACAATAGATTTTATGAAAATATGAATTTCTTTTTGTGGAGAAAATCCTAGTAGTAGTCATGCATCATATGCAACCTTTGAATATTGGTAGGGACCTTGGTGGACAGAAAACTAGTGGTTGTGAGTATGTGTCATTGGAGTATCAATTCTTGACTGGGGTAAAGCTTCTTAGGAAAATGTTGTCTATAGTAAAATGAGCAATTGCAGACTCTATAGACTCACTTCTCAGTCACATAATTTGGTGGTTGTAACTTCCTTATGTTTTTTATTACGAGATACTACTTGAATTCTTCACAATTCAATGAATATAGAAACAATTTCTTGTATTAAAGTAATATTTGAATGATTCTTAATTCCAAATGCATACACAGTATGGTTCAGATCAAAATAATTATGATTGCATAACAATCAACATGATATATATTTGTTATTTTTGATATACAGGAAATTACATGCAATGATTGAGGAAATTCTCAATACCTTGTACTGTTTGTTGTGTCTGATATACAAGTAAGAATTTGCAAATATGCAGGCCGTCTCTAATATAACTTTATATTTATGCTGTAAATATTGTGATAAGTTGTCTGATATGACAATATAAATATACTCAAAGATGATGTCATTTCTGATGCTAGACTTTATATGCCTGCACTGAATGGGTGCCAAAGGAAATATGCTCTCTTACAGAGTGATCATTGTGAGATACAAAATATAATAAGTTCTTCCAATCATCCTGAGTTGAATGATAGAAATACCTTTTTATAGCTTTCATTAGAAATGATTAGTCATGTTGTAAATGACATGAGTTATATCTCTTTTTAGTCACACCCTTTCATAATAATCTCTAATCACTTCTTTTATGATCCAGATTGGTTTGTTCACAATAAGCATTGGGTGGGGGGGACTTGGTGAGCTGACCTAGGGGGTGGACTTGGTGAGCAAACATAAAGAGTCCACTTGATGAGCGTACTTGAATTGTTCGCTTGGCCAACTGACTAGGGGAGTCGACCTGGCAAGCTGACATGGAGAGTCAACTTAAAGTGGCAAGTTGGTGGGGCAAGTGGGGGTGACTTGGTGAGCTAACCTAGAGAGTTGGCCTAGGGGTCAGACTTGGTGAGTGAACTTAGAGAGTCAACTTGGTGAGTGTACTTTAATTTTTAGCTTGGCAAGCTGACTTGGGGAGCTGACCTAGCGATCTAACATGGTGAGTGGGCTCAAAGTGGCAACTTGGTGGGGCAAGTTGGTGAGTCAACTTAATGAGGCCATTTAGAGATGTGACATGGCGAGCTGACTTGGTGAGCAAGCTCGATGAGAAGACCTAAAGATTGACCTTGATGAGGCACTTTGGTGGGGTGACTTGATGACTGAACTCAAAGAGTCAACTTGGCAAGCATACTTGAATAGTCGACTTGGTGGGGCAAGTTGGTGAGCTAATTTAACGAGTCCACTTGGTGAGGTGAGAGGTGAGTCAACTTGGTGCGGTGACTTGGCAAGCTGACTTGGTGAGCAGACTTAAAGACTAACCTTAACGAGGTTCTTTGGTGTGGTGACTTGATGAGAAAACTTAAAGAGTCAACTATGTTAGTGTACTCAAACAATCGACTTGGTGACATGACTTGGTGGGCTGGCTTGGCGAGCTGACCTGGTGTGTGTACTTGAACAGTAGACTTGGTGAGCTGACTGAAAGAGTCAACTCATTGAGGTGACTGGGTGGGAGTGACTTGGTGAGCTGACCTGGAGAGTTGACCTAGGGGATGGGCTTGGTGAGAAAGCTTAAAGAGTCAACTTGGTGAGTGCACTTGAATTGTCGGCTTGACGAGAAGACATGGGGACTTGGTGGGACATGTGGGCGAGCTGACTTGGTGAGGTGACTTGGTGACATGAATTGGTGGGCTATCTTGGCGAGCCAACCTTAAAGAGTCATCTTTGTGAGTGTACTTGAACAATCAACTTGGTGACATGACTTGGTGGGCGCGGCGAGCCAACCTGGCGTGCGTACTTGAACAATGGACTTGGTGAGCTAACTTGAAGAGTCAACTCGTTGAGATGACTCGGCGGGGGTGACTTGGTGGGCTAACCTAGAGAGTTGACCTAGGGGGAAAACTTAGTGAGGAAACTTAAAGAGTTGACTTGGTGAGCATACTTGAATTGTCAGCTTGGCGAGCTGACTATGGGAGTCGGCCTGGTAAGCTGATATGGTGAGTCTACTTAAAGTGGTGACTTGGTGGTGCAAGTTGGTGAGCTGACTTATTGAGGCCACTTGGTGAGGCAACTTCATGAAGCGACTTGGTGAGCTAACCTACTAAGTGTACTTAAAGATTGACCTTGATGAGGCACTTTGGTTGGGTGACTTGATGAGAAAACTTAAAGTGTCAACTTGGCATGCTGACCAAGTGAGTTTACATGGTGAGCGAGCTTAGAGAAGCAACTCTATGGGGCAACTTTGTAAGCACACTGAGTGAGCAGACTTGCTAGGGCAAGGTGGTAAAACCACTGGGTGAGTCAACTTCGTGAGCTAACTTAATGAGTCAACTCATTGAGGTGATTGGGTGGGGTTGACTTAGTGAGCTGACTTGGAGAGTTGGCCTAGGGGGCAGACTTAGTGAGCGAACTTAGAGAGTCAACTTGGTGAGCGTACTTTAATTGTTAGCTTGGCAAGCTGACTTGGGGAGTCAGCCTGGCGATCTAACATAGTGAGTAGGCTTAAAGTGGCAACTTGGTGGGGCAAGTTGGTGAGCCGACTTAGCGAGGCCATTTAGAGACATGACATGGCGAGCTGACTTGGTGAGCAAGTTGGATGAGAGGACCTAAAGACTAACCTTGATGAGGCACTTTGGTGGGGTGACTTGATGACCAAACTCAAAGAGTCAACTTGGCAAGCATACTTGCACTAGTACATTTGGGTTCATTTTTCAACCTTCATTGATCAAATTTTTGACCCAATTTTTGACCAAATTTGACCAACCCATTGGTCAAAATTTATCTAGTCAAAATTTTGACCAACTCACTAGTACATGATTTGTATCAATCATATAGCTAATTATATATTTTCATATTATTTACTGTCAGTGTTTTTTAGGCATTGTATAAAATAGTTCACATGCCTTGCATATGATATGACATTTTGCATGCATCCTGCACTCTCTCTCATCCAGCTAATGATGGATTACATAGAGTGATTTGAAACCATGATGCTGGAAAACACACAATCAAATCCAAAATGAACTTTCACTACAAATGGATTGTGGAAATCTGATATTGGTAAAATTGCATGCATGTCTACCAGGACAATCACAACTTAAACATATATTTGTCCTAGTAGACATGCATGCAAAATTAACAATATCAAATTTCCACAATCCATTTGTAATGCAAGTTCATTTTGGATTTGATTGTGTGTGTTTTTTAGCATCGTTGTTTCAGATCACTCGCCATAATCCATCATCATGGTGTAATTTTGACCTTCATTGGTAAAAATTTCTACCTTCATTGGTCAAAATTTGTTACCTTCATTGGTCAAAATTTCTACCTTCATTGGTCAAAATTTTTGACCTTCATTGGTCAAAATTTTTGACCTTCATTGGTCAAAATTTCTACCTTTATTGGTCAAAAATTTTGACCTTCATTGGTCAAAATTTCTACCTTTATTGGTCAATGATGGAGACACAACTCAAGAACAAAATGGACACAACAGAAAGGGAAAATTATATTAACTGAGAAAATGAGCTATTACAAATAGTATAGAGAAAATAAACTTTAGAACATGCCTTAAGGGCTTACAATAGCATAAATCTGGAGATAATTTCTCCTTTTAGTACCTCCTCTCAAACTCCACTCCGAACTACCTTTTACAATGCCAGAAATCTCTTTAAATAGACCCCGGAGGGTTAAGGAATAGGAGTACATTCTAGAAAGTGCTAGTAGGTATCCACCGACCAAATAGAAGGTTCCAAAAGCTGCATTAGAAGTTGGTGCAAATCTAGAAGAATCCAGAAATGGTAACCGAACTTCTAGGAGGCATAACTTTTGAACTATAGCTCAGATTGACAAACCGTTTACATTTTTAGAAAGCTCTCAAAGCGTTCTATAGCCCTATGGATCCCCCACTTTTCAACCCTTTTCAAGGTCATTTAATGCCCCAAACTTGACTTAAAGCATTCTTAGGAGGTCTCCAAAACTCAAAAAACTGCAATAACTTTCAAACCGTGGGGCCTATTGACCTGATTCTTTTTCTAGAATGCTCTAAATCATTATTACATTCATCTAGCCAATTCACACCTTCTAGTTTACCAAAATGATGGCCCAAATATATGCTCTTATTTTTTTGATATTTTCAAATGCACTGATAGTCGAACTGTGAGAGTTGGAACCTTTATTTGACCCAAATGGGTATCCAAAAATGAAAACACATAAAAAAAAAACTAATTCTAAGTACATTTTTATTTTGGGTGACACAGGATTGCCCTTATACCTCTGGATGCTCCTACATCAGACACCTAGGGTAGATTGAAAAGTGACCTTGTCACTTTATAAATGGTAGAGGAAATCCCAAATGGGAAACCTCAGCTGCTGAAATCCAAGTTGAGTCCTCAATTGGCCATCCTTTCCACTTCACCAAATACTCTTCATACTTCTTGTTTCTAGTACTCCTACCCACACGATGATCTAGAATGTCTTCTATCTCCTCCTTCTTAGAAGTAGGAATTGGACATGGCTCTAAAACTAGCTCCTCATCTGCACCATCATCATGATATTCTGTTAAATCTGCAATGGTGAAGATGGGAGAAATGTGAATACCTTCCGGTAGCTCCACCTCATATGCATTTCCTGAGTCATGTTTCTTTAGAATTTTGCAGGGGCCAAATTTCTTCATTTTCAGCTTGTTGTAAGTACCAGCTATAAATCTTTCTTTTTGTAAGTGCACCATGACTTAATCTCCTACTTGGAATTCCTTATGTCTTCTCCTTTGATCAGCCCTAGCTTTATACTCTTGATTCATCTTGGTAATGTGTGCTTGAACCTCCTCATGTAGACACTTGATATGTTCAACAAATTCCTCAGCTTCAACACTTGTGCTCTCCCCTTGTTCTATCTTCCTCAGCTCTGGTGCAGTCCTTAGGCTAATCCCATATACAATTTGGAATGGTGATTTTCCAGTACTCCTATTTATAGAGTTATTATAAGAAAACTCTGCCTATGGTAGAATCAAATCCCATCCCTTGGGCTTATCCCCAACTAAACATCTCAGCAAATTGCCCAGACTCCTGTTTACCACTTCTGTTTGGCCATCAGTTTGTGGGTGATGCGTGGAACTGAATTTCAAGTCTGTTCTCAACTTTTCCCACACTGTCCTCTAGAAATACCCCACAAATTTAGTATCTCTGTTAGAAACTATACTCCTTGGAAAACCATGTAGTCTTACCACCTCTTTGAAAAACAAGTTTGCAATATGGACAGCATCATGAGTTTTGTGGCATGGAATGAAATGTGCCATTTTGGAGAACCTATCAACCACCACGAATACTGAGTCATTACCCCTTTCTGTTCTTGGAAATCCAAGAACAAAATCCATACTTATGTCCTCCCATGGCCTTGATGGAACAAGCAATGGCTGATATAGGCCAGTATTGTGACTAAACCCCTTGGCAACTTGACAAACCTAGCAACTCTGTACAAACTTCTTCACATCCTGTGAAATTTGAGGCCAAAAATAATGTTCTCTAAGAAAGGAAATGGTCTTATCTCAACCAAAATGTCCTGCCATCCCTCCATTGTGTTTCTCCTTAATTAGATTTTCCCTCATGGAACTCCTTGGAATTCACAATTGACTACCTTTGAACAACATACCATCCTGAATCAAATAGTCTAACCACTTGGTTCTATCTACAACAACAGGTTCTTTACAAGCTTTCTAGGCTTCAGCAAAATCAGGATCCTCAGGGTACAAATTCTTGAGTTCATCAAACCCAACTACTTCAACCTGCATTACTGTAAGCAACAACTGTCTCCTACTTAGTGCATCTGCAACCCTGTTAGATTTTCCACGTCTATGCTTCAACACAAATGTATAGCTCTGCAAGAACTCTACCCACTTCATATGCCTCTGATTCAATTTACCTTGGCTATTTAGGTACTATAATTCCTGATGATCAGTATACAAAACAAATTATTTTGGCAATAAATAATGTCTCCATTTCTTTAAGGCCTGAACTATTGCATAGAACTCTTGATCATAAACATAATACTTCTTCTTTGCATTATTCAATTTTTCACTAAAATATGCAATAGGCTTACCTTCTTGGCTTAATACAGCCCCAATAGCGCTGCCACTGGCATCACAATCCACCTGGAAAACCTTTCTAAAATCTGGAAGTACCAAAATAGGCTATTCTGTCACCTTCTTCTTCAGTAATTCAAAATTTCTCGCAGCTACTACAGTCCATTTGAACTCTTTTCTATCCTCTTTTATTCTATGAATTAGGGGTACACACATGCCACTAAAATTCTTAATAAACTTCCTGTAAAAACTAACCAAACCATGAAATGATCTTACCTCAGTAGCAGACCTTGGAGTAGGCCATTCCAAGATGGCTTTTACCTTCTCCAAATCCATTTTGAGACCTTTAGGTGATATAACAAACCCCAAATAGACTAACTCCCTTTTTGCAAAGTTACACTTCAGATTAATTAACAGTTTCTCTTCCCTTAGCCTTTCAAGGACACTACGAATATGCAATAAATGTTCTTCCAAAGTCTTGCTGAAAATTAAAATATCATCCAAATAGACAATAACAAATTTTCCCAAGAACTTCTTAAGTACCTCATTCATGAGCCGCATGAAGGTGCTTGGGGCGTTCATCAATCCAAAGGGCGTGACTAACCACTCATAAAGACCGTCCTTGGTCTTGAAGGCTATTTTCCACTCATCTCCTTCTCGAATCCATATCTGGTGATAACCACTCTTCAAATCTATCTTTGTGAAGTATTGAGCTCCACTCAAGCAATCCATAATATCATCCATCCTTGGCAAAGGAAACCGGTACTTGATGGTGATCCTATTTATAGCTCGAGAATCTGTACACATCCTCCACTCTCAATCCTTATTTGGTGTGAGTACTGCAGTTACTACACATGGACTCAGGCTCTCTCGAATCAAGCCCTTCCTCAACAACTCCTGAACCTGTCTATTTAGCTCCTCTATTTCAGTAGGAGTCATCCTATGGGTAGCCTTGTTAGGAAAACCAGCTCCTGGAATCAGATCTATCTGATGACTGATTTGCCTTACTAGTGGCAATTCATCTGGACCATTATCAGAGATAATATCTCCAAACTCCCCTCGTAAATCTGAAACTTCAAATGGTATTTCGCTACTACCTTCTTTATCTTTTGTAGGAATCAAAGCATAGCACATATGCTGATGTTTCATGCCATCTAAAAACTTCCTTCCATCAACAAGACAAATCCTAGCACTGCTACATACCTTTTCATCTTCCTTTTTCATGGGCTTCAATTTATGGTGAACTCCATCCTTTGTGAGAGAGTATGTGTTTGCATGTCCATCATGCATTGCATGTCTATCAAACTGCCATGGTCTACCCAAAAATAGATGGAAAACATCCATCAAAATAACATCACAAAGAACTTCATCATGGTAATTCCCAATTTTGAATTTTACTAAACATTGTTCACTTACCAGGACCTTATGATCATCTTTTACCCAAGCAATCTGATAGGGCTATGGATGTTTCTCCCTCTTGAGCTTCAGCTTAGAGACCATCTCTTCTGATACCAAGTTATCAGTGCTACCATCATCAATGATCACGTCACAACATTTATCCTCAAACTTGCATTTGGTACGAAACAAACTCCTTTGTTGTCCTAGTTCAATCTCACCACTTAGTAGGACTCTTTTATTTACCAAGGTCTCTCTTCTTTTTGCATCCTCTGAATGTGATGATTGTGCATGCTCATCCACATGAGAAACCCTCACTTTGCCCTCATCTCTCCTATCTATCCTTCCTTGTCATTGAGGGCATTCAAAGGCGCAAGGAACTTCTTCGTTGCAATGGAAATAGTTACCATGGAAGCCTCCTCTTCCTTGTCCACATCCTCTACCTCTTCCTCTTTGATTTCCAAAGTCTTGATCATAGGAGCGGTTGAAACCATCATTCCTCTAGTTCCTGCTAGTACCCACATCTTCATTTTTCTTTTGGGTTTCATTGAGGCCTCCAAATGACCTACCACTTCCGCTTCCTCCTTGACCGTGCCCTCTTTTTCTTCCTTCAAACCTTTTATTCAACTTCTCTTCAACTCTTAGGGCAAACTAGTATGCCTCTTCAATGCTGGTCATTCTTACCAGACTTAATTCCCCCTGGATGCTAGGTTGCAACGCATTGATATAACGAGCAACCTTCTCCTTATTTGCTTCTACATGCCCTACTCTAATCAAGAGTTGGTAAAACTCCTCTATATATTCTTGGACTGATCTTCCTGCTTGCTTTAACCCATGCATCTTCTTAAACAGATCAAGCTCGTAGTCCACAGGAATGAACTGATTCTTCAATTTGTCCACCATGCGATCCCATCTTGTGATCTTCTCCTTTCCTCTTCTATTTCTTTCCAATTAAACCTCTTGCCACTAGATTTTGGAATGGCCTTTCATTTTTTCCTTTGCAAACTTAACCCTATCTAGGTCCTTGATATCCTCATACTCAAAGTATTCTTCCAGTTGATTGATCCAATCGATCAACTCGTTTGGTTTCAAATTTCCTGAAAATATGCCCACTTCAATTGTAGGCCTTTTCCCAAACTTAGTAATGGCCCTAAAAGGCCTTTCCTCTATAGGATTCAGAACTTTGTTGTAAAGTTTGCCTTCTAGTCCCATTTCTTCTTCTTCATTGTCATCCTCACTGTCATCACCTGCGGCAACATTTGCTCCTCTACGGAGCTCCTCTTGCAATGCCTGTACTTGCCTTTGGAGGGATCTAACCTCCTCAGGATTAATAACTCTAGCCCTTCCACCATGCTCTTTTCATGGAGGCATCTTCTTAACTCAAACCCACAACCACACAGTCCTGGTGCAAATTGCCTCATAGTCGGCGTTCTGTCTACATACTCAGAAAAACTAGCTCTGATACCACTTGATGGAGACACAACCCAAGAACAAAATGGACACAACAGAAAGGGAAAATTATATTAACTGATAAAATAAGCTATTACAAACAGTACAAAGAAAATAAACTTCAGAACATGCCTTAAGGGCTTACAATAGCATAAATCTGGAGATAATTTCTCCTTTTAGTACCTCCTCTGAAACTCCACTCCGAACTGCCTTTTACAATGCTAAAAATCTCCTTGAATAGACCTCGGAGGGTTAAAGACTAGGAATACATTCTAGAAAGTTCTAGTAGGCATGCATCGACCAAATAGAAGCTGCGTTAGAAGTCGGTGCAAATCTAGAAGAATCCAAAAACGGTAACCGAACTTTTGAGAGGCATAACTTTTGAACCGTAGCTCTGATTGACAAACCGTTTATATTTTTGGAAAGCTCTCAAAGTGTTATATAGCACTATGGACAAGATTAGCTTGTCCACCATTTGTTGACCCTTTTTGAGGTCATTTAATGCAACAAACCTGACTTTGAAGCATTCTTAGGAGGTCTCCAAAACTTGAAAAACTACAATAACTTTCAAACCATGGGGCCTATTGACCTGATTCTTTTTCTAGAATGCTCTAAAACATTATTACATTCATCTGACCAATTCACACCTTCTAGTTTACCAGAATGATGGCCCAAATACATGCTCCTATTTTTTTGAGATTTTCAAACACACTGATAGTGGAACTGTGAGAGTTGGAACCTTTATTTGACCCAAATGGGTATCCAAAAATAAAAACACATCAAACAGAAACTAAGTCTAAGTACTTTTTTCTTTCGGGTGACGCAGGATTGCCCTTATACCTCTGGATGCTCCTGCATCAGTCAATTCTTTTCCCTTCATTGGTCAAAATTTCTACCTTTATTGGTTGAAATTTTCTACCTTCATTGGTCAAAATTTTGACCAATTCCTGGAAGAACTTGCATCATGGCTATGGAGGTTTTTCAACCAATGTATTGGTTGAAATTTTGACTAACCAGAAGGTTGGTCAAAATTTCAACCGAAAAAATTTTGACCAATGGGTTGGTCGAAGTTTGGTCAAAAATTGGGTCAAAATTTTGACCAATAATGGTTGAAAAATGGTCTCAAATGTACTAGTGATCATTCATTTCCTGCTCTTGTTACAACATTTACCAATGGAATAATAAGACTAGTTTCTTTATCCTTTCATTATAGATGGAGAGAAAAATAGAATGGTTATAAAATGTTTTAGTTTAAATAGAACATTCTAAGTATAGCATATGCTATGTTTTAAATGGTTAGATCAGATAGATGTTATTAGAGAAGTCCTCATGTTCCTTGATCACCTTTTATGAATTCTCCTATTTCTAATATTTTAGGATATCCTCATTTCTATTGCATATAATTTGATGAAGCCCCATTTTTCATTCAATGATTTTTTCAGCTTCGAGTTTAATCACTATATGGTATCATTATACTTAATGTTTTAGGATGCCTTAGTTTCCACTGAGTATTACTTCATTGAGTAAAAACCACCCATGATTCAGGAGCAGGAATAATTGTATGGAAAATTGTGAATAAGGAGATCATTAGACATGACCGTGGTCGAATTAGTAGATTTAACACTCAATATTGCAAAGGTGTAAAAGAAGCTAGCTATGAGGTAAGGAATAGAGAATGAGATCTTAATTGTGCCAGGTCAAGCAATTGGAAGAGTATGGAATTTCACTACATACTCCTATGCTTCCAGCCCCTTGTAATCTATCAATAGAAGATGCCTTGAAGATGAGGCATGACCTACCATAGGTCAGAGTGAAGAATAGAAAGCCATGCTGATGTGTACCCTGAAGAGTATCCATATTAGAATGATCTTTTCTTATCATTCGGTGGACAATAAAAAAAGCTAACAAATATGATAGATGAAGGGTCCTTGGTAAAAGCACAATATGGTTCTACTTGGCAGCATGAATGGCTTTCAATTTATCAAAAAAAATAACAATGTTGGATATAATGTTGATGTTGTTAGATTAGGTATGTTTGTTATTGATGCCAAAAGGTGCTATCTTACAGTGTTGTTTGTGAGATGTTTAGAATGCCTTCACTAGTTATACCACCTTATGAGGATGACAACTCTTGGGTAGTGTTTGTGTGTTTCAAATCTATTCATGACAATATGGAGACAATGTGAAAAGTGTGTTTCAATATTGTTCATGGCAATATGGTGACATCGTGATGGAAAGACATGATCATTGGATGGTTGTCAATGGTGTAGAAAACATAATGTGTTTACCACATGATGTGTTTTTCATTGAAGTCAAAACCAATAGTTCTCAGCAAAAGATGAATGGCCAGCTATTAATTATTTTCAAATTCCAACAATTAGTAGTTGAAGAGTTTCGTGGTCATGTAAGGTTTCAATAGAAGCTCTTTTAAACTAAACAAATCTGAAACTTTCTATGTGAGAGGATTTTGATACCAAATCTAAAACTTTCTATGCCCAGTTTAGTTAAACTAAACAAATCTAAAACTTTCTATGTGATAGGATTTTGATACTAGTCCACTCATTACTCTTGGTAAAGTTAATTCCAAGAATCAATTTTGATGACTTGAGCCCAAATTCTCTCAGGGAAGCTATCACCTATTAGTCATATTCAACAATAACAAGTTTAGTAGGACTCAAAAGTTAAAATTGCTAGACCATAATGACTTTGCCAAATCTACCTTGAGAATGTAAATATAAAAAGGGAAAAAAATGATCAAATATCAAACATTGTAGGTAGCCACACAAAAATCCCATATCACATTTGCATTCTATGTTATGGGCAGCAGTAGTCGTGGATCATTTTAGACCTACCACAAACAAAATGTCTATTTTATGTTAGTTTGAGCTTCACTTGGTTTCAAGAATACTATAATATTCTCTACTTAACAAGGCCAGCCACGTGAAGGTGGAAGCTCATCTAGCCTCACCCCGCTCCCCCTAACATCAATCTAAAGTACCCATTATCATCTAATTACATACTTCTTTCATTCATTCATCCATTTATGAACTATAACATTTAATCAATACAATCACATAACATTCATTAATATGATATAAAATTCATTACTACACAATACTAATCAAGACTTCATTAACACATAACAATATTCATTTACATAAAATAAAAATTTGTATTAATACGCATCATTCATACATAATTACTTTTAAAAAGTTCTTTCATTATCCAACAAGTTTTATTAAAGAAGATTTTTAAAACATCATTTCCTTTTTTTCATTTTTCTAAGCTCTCTTAAGAAAAGTGCTCATAGAAGCATCCATATCTACATCATTCTCCTCCTCTTCTGGCACATGTAATGTCAAATTATGATGGCTCCTTCTCTTTGGAGGAGCAGGAGGCTACTGCACTAAAGGGGGCTCTGTTGTAAGAACAAGTGAATGGGATAAATTGGCATACTCCTTTTCTTTTTAACTATTACAATTCTGTAATTAAGTACGAGTAGAAGTTAAGATGCATTTTTCTTACCTGACAATGCCACATAATGTACATTAACATTTTGATATGCCACCATGTCAACATGTTGAACACTTGGAACATGGTCAACTCCTTTAGCATGATGTTCAACATGCTCTAAAATATTCAAAAAAATGATACACGTCAAATTGCAATTGAAGATGTTAAATTGTATTCATAATTGCATAATTAATTTCCAATAGCAAATTAATACCTCCTCCATTATAATGCACGTCATGGCCTTTCTCACAAGAAGGTTATGTGGTAGGATATGAAGGCTGCAGTAAAATGTTATGCACCTTGTTATGTAGTCAATTTACGTTCAAAACTAATACCAAAAAAGAATCTTCTCAACTATTCAATTTCATTTACTTTTCATTTGACCAATTTACCTATGAGATATCATTTGGTGCACTGGATTCTTGGGCAAGGCTTATAGATTCTTTGCATAGGCGTGCAACCACAACTTTATAGCCTTCCTTCAAGGTAATTTTTCTATCTTCATCTATGACCTCCACATTGAATTCTATGCCTTGTATTTTTTTCTTAATATCGTCAGTTTTCCATGTATGGTTTCATTAAACAAATCTTTTTGCAACATTATATTAAAAAATAAATATGAAATTTCATTGCTCCTACTTACAAGTCAAGACTAGAGATTCATATAGCTACCAGAGCCAAGTTTGTATCGGTCAAACTTTTTTAGTCTTGCTTTTGTAGCCACGGATGTGTTGTGCAATCTATGAATAATTTCAAACATCTTAGATTATATATTTACAAATATCAATAATTAGTGCATAATTACAATGTACTTAATACTATCATGAAATAGCTCTTTTTGCCCTGTGCTGCTTCATTATATTATTTCATTCCACTCTAGCAGTGTAATCATAGGAGGATGGTCGTACTTTGGGTTATCCTTAAGAGCCCTTCTATATTGATCCCTCACAGTCTTTATATGCTTTGCTACTCTTTTGAGAAGTAATCCAGTGTCAAAAATGTTTTTCCCAAATTTCTCCTCAAAAGATGCAATCCACTAATTTTTTAATTACATAGCTTGTAAATTCCACCTTTTAAAAAAAAAAATAGATTGTTAGATCAATAACTTTAATATATTACAATAAATGGAAGAAAAGAAAAAATATGCAGCAATGATATGAAACTACATACCTTTTACATATGGTGGGTCCAAATAGTATCAATGTCATATGAAAAAGATGTTCAAAGAAAGCATTATTACCTACAAAAACATAAAGAATTTATTAGTCCAAAATTAGTAATGTAAAAATAAACTAAATTTAGACTTTAAATAATAACAATTTTAAAGCACCTAGAAGCTTTCGTTCTTTTAACGAAAACATAGTTTTCTTATTCAGCAACAATGTCCCTTCATATGAACCAATACTAATCACATGAACTACTCCAGGAAATGGATCAGCTCCAGCAGTACTGCTCTTTGTTGGTCTATCAATTGAAACATCATGACAATTAAAGAAAACACCAAATGAATTGATTTTTTTCCTAGAAACCAATGTAAATTACATTACCAGAGAAGAAGACAATACCAGAGACTATGAAAGGTGTAGTCAATAATAAGAGACAGCCTAACACCTATTCTTTGGAAGAAGCAATGGAAATTGCACAACACCATGATGCAATAGCTGGTACTTCAAAACAACACGTGGCCAGTGATTATGTTGCACATCTTTCATGTGGTTCACTAGAGGTTTAAATTGGACAATGTCTCAAGTCCTTATTGCTACTTATGTAATTTTATCAAAGTTTAATTTTTTTCGGTTACAGTAGTCATGTAGGTTGTTCAAGTGAAAAGTTGTCAATTAACAATCCATTCTTAGCATGACATTGAAGTATACTTTTGGTTAATGTTCCTTTGCAAACTGAGATTGTAGTCAGCTCAGCATTAGTCTATCTTATGAATGCCAAATCAAGAGCTCAGACAAAACCAAAAAAGGAAAATTTATTTGAGGAAATAGAATTAGAAAGTATTTCAAGGGATAAAATAGAACTTGAATAGCTACATTGTCCAAAACATGGTGTTTGATATTGGACTAGATAGTGTAGGATCTGTTTCCATGAAGCAGTTTCTATTTCAAAGTAAGAAGTGAACATAGAGGTTCATACTTTCAATTTGAATTCTCATAAGCATACACAAATAACATTCTTATTTGAATAGTTTTTTTTTCTTCTCTAGCAATAACATGATGCTTCTAAAACTAGGAATCTATAAATTTTATGTCTTGCTTTCACAATGCCCTCCTATGAATATTAGCTACTGCCCCAAATCTGAAGCCAAATTGGATGCTAGGAGGAGTCTGGTGAATTTTTCATTTATATTTTGATTTAACATAGTTTTAATTCATCTGCAGTGGCTTTTCATTCTAATTGTATGTTTCTTCATTGTGATGTATTTAGGCAATTGTTTTGTATAATCCCTTGGATGGAAGTGCAATGAAGTGATCAAAATTTTGGTAATTTTTTTATTCCTGAGGGATTCTCTTCTTTAAATACTAAATTCTAGATCTATGGTAGTTGATATCATTACATTCACACATACGTCCTAAAAATGAAATTTGAATAAAATGTGGAAGATTTAGAAGCTTTAGCATCTAGTGACCATAGACGGATGGGTCACCAAAAGGGCTTGTAGCTCAATGGTAGATCATCCTGGCATCAAACTGTTGGTTCTCAGTTCAACTCCTGGTTGGTCCATCGAAAAACTTACCCTAGTATCAAAGCCAAGGTTAAGTAGACTAAGGCCAGGTTAGGAGCCCTAAGCACTTTTATTTTTGATCAAAGGAAATGTAGGAAACACCTGAACCATAGATGGACTAGTAAACAAGAGAGCTGGTAGTATAGTGATAGAGTAGCCCAAAAACAAATAGATGGTCCTAGGTTTGATTCATAGCAAGTCAGTGAATTTCTTTATCACTAATCCAGTTGAATTGTCTTTGTTAGCTTTATCCCTAAAACTTGAGTTAACAAAAGTATGACTTTTTGATTTTACTTGATATGGCTCATTCTTTATTCAATACCAATATTATTCTTGAGATTGCAAGTCATATATCCACTCTCAAGAATTTTTTTATTGTTCTAGACTTTCAGTCTATCCAAATAAGCCTAAGGGCTAGACAATGCATAGTGCAAAAATTGTACCTTTGAGAGAAATCATCACTTTAGAAAGCTTAAAAAATAGTTATTCTATCCCATAGGCTATCTTTGTTCTTGTGGATATTTAAAAGCTTATATTCAATTGTGTACACTACAAAAGTGATCAAGTCTCTAAAAGAGCCCTCAAAATACTATAATATTTGTAGACCTTATATTTTGAATTTACTTAATAGGTTTCTATGTCTAACCATCATCTACCACTTATCTTTGTTACCTATGATATGAAGTTTCTCAACGCTACCTTTTTTGATATCCTAGGTTGGCATGGCAGTGTCTTTGAGGGAACTCCATGTAGGAATTGAAGAAAGAAAGATAGTACAATAATTTTTGTGAACAACAGAAACATAGATCCACAAAGGGTGTAAACTATAAACAGTCTTCTCCCTTGAATTACACAAGAAGAATGCCACCCCCAAAACCTTAAGTAGTAAGAATGGAAAAGAATAAAGATTTTAACCTCTGCTACACTTCCTTAACACCTAAATTATCATCTACATCAATGATCATCATTTTACCCCTAAGGGTTTTGAGAACAATGTTAATGAAATGGCCTATGCTAATAATGTTTTCTACATAAATTCTTGAAGGCAAGAGAATACAATGCTCATAGAAGGGCATTTTTCCTAGAAATAAATGTAAAAGTACTCATATTGGTAATAAAGTAGCTAGAATGATATCAATGGTCTTGATTCTTGATAGTAGCAGAGAATCGACTCTTTTCTAGACACATTTGGATGGTTGCCAGATTCAATCTTTGTGTACTTTGAGAAGTAGAAAAAGTCTGATAGCTCTAGTAGCATCTCAATAATTCTTAGTGGAGGACTCTCATCATTACATTTTTCCATTTAGTGAGATAAGGTGGAAAATAATTACTCCAGTGGTCAGCTAGACAGTTGTCTACTTTAAATTGGATTCATTTTGTCTCTTGCTTTCTATCTCTACCACGATCTAGTTATCATTGTGTAAAATATTGATTGAACTTGGAATTTCTTCAATTTATGTTAGATATTTAACTTTTTTAATATAAATGGGAGGTCTTTACGACATTTAATGGTCATCCCTATCACGATTACAAGGTACTTTTCTAGCCAAGAAATTTCATATGTTTGGCTACTAGTTACCCATTTTTTATAAAATTTTTGTATTATATCATAGGGGTTGCCTTACCCTAATCATACAGTTTCCTAGTTTTGTTTGCTTTACGGAAGTGGGTTCACAAGATTTTTTGCGATAACTTACATAGTGACAATTCAAGTATTCTTTGCTAGCTTGCCAATAAATCTGTTCACTTGCAAGATCCTCCTTCTACAAATTTGCTCTTGATGTTGAAGTCACCTCACACATGTCCCAATTTGTAGAGAAAAGGTACCCTGATCTCTTTTGTTGTAGTCTATGAGGATAATAGGGCATAAGTTAAATACTGTTGCTCAAGAAATATGGTCTAGGGAAATTATGGCTTAAGTTGACCCGAACAATCAACTTAATATAGCAATAACATAAATTAAGATATAACTAAGTAAATTGGCATGCATGGGATATAGAAATTATCTATGTAAACAAGTACCTTTCTAGATGTAAATTTAACACCTAATGATTGTGGATATCCCTTGTCAATTATCTAGCATATCTGACATAGAAATTCACAAATTGAATGATGTGGAAAATCTTTCAGTGTGTTGACAATATTTACAGATGACAATAGCTTCCTCCAAAAAAGTATGATTTGAGGAAAATATACATTAGGAGTAACCTTGTTTATGGTTAATGTTAGATGTCTCTTAATACAGGAAGGGAGCAAACAATCTATAAGAAATATGTTCAAAGAGACCGGATAACCCATTTAAGAAGAAATTTGAAACTAGAAAGGCCTTGAAAGGGGTATAAATGTGCAAACACACATTTGTGTTGAAGAAATAATATGTAATGTCCAAAATTCAAAAATTGAAGTGAGAAAGGTGGTAAACTAAGGAAATAGGTTGTTTTGTCACTTTCAAAATTATATTTTCAAAATGTACAGGGCTGCTCAAGGAGATAAGAAATCATCATAATAATGTATTTTATTAGATTTTTCTTTGCTACAACAATGATGCCCTGGGTTTAAGTTGAGGAAACAGTTTCAATGTAACCAATCACATGTGCATATAAATGTACTTGATTGAACACCTAGGAAAAGTGACCCCACCTCTAACATTCATAGACCATTCATATAAAATGAATACTGACAATTAGCTAACACTACAATTCACTCCACAAATAAACTTAACATAAAAACCATGTCTACTATCAGAAATAGGCAAATTTAGTTGCAACTCAAACAAATAAACCTAGCTTTCAATGACAATCAAGGTACACAAATATAGATGAAAAAGACCAACTAGTTCAAGTATGCAATACCACACTTGCATCTTAGAGAACTATGGCTGCCACAATAATCAAATCTAAGGGTTTTTGCATACCATAAACATCAAGAAAAATGTAACCTTAAGGTACAAATAACCTGTATCACTATGATTTACAGCTTGAACTATCACACTAGCTATAAATAACTTACAGTACTAGAATATTAGAATGTATAGAAGATGATGAGCCAATTAAAGCTCCATAAGTTCATTCCTCCAAAATTGATAATGTTGATGCTTGTGTACTCTTGTTCTATTAGCTGCAAATCACTAGTAGTACTAAATTTAGACATATATATAATCTAAATTTCATTTGCAAAACAAGAGGAATTTATATAATCAAAATGACATCTCTTTGATCAACACTTACAAACAGGCATACCAAACCATAATCGCTAAAAGATACAATAGCTGGATAAAAAATCAATGTCAAGACTGCCACATTGTATAGCATGTAGAAACTACAAAAAAAGATTAATGAGGAAGCCTACTCACCATTGATGGCATTCAAAGTTCAAGAGCTTTAGTAACCTCATTATAACTCAAATTGAATTCATAGTAATAATAGGCTAAATGAGAAAAAATGTCTCTAGAGTTTTAAGAGCTTCACAATACAAAGGAACTAAAAGTTGCTAAAATGAATATTCATTATCATGAATGGAGATAAGTTCTAGCCTAGCATGAAAGAGAAGCATAACCAATGGGCTACAAAATCTAGAACATTAGTAAAGTAGTTCAAATTGGCAACTGTAATCTTATAGAATTGAGAGTGTATTTTACTTGTAAGCTTTAACGACAATCATCTACAACACAATGGAAAACATACTTAGAAGCTTAAAGCTCCTATGCATAAGGATGTTGTATGAAGCATAATGCCTTAGGTGCTTGAGCTTCTTACTTTCAATAAAATGCAAATGAGTGATTGTGCTGTTCAAGGCAATTCTAAAAAGTAAATGCATCATAAAAGCATCCAGATGACCCATAAGTTTGGAGTATATTTGAAGCAAGAGTATTTGAAAGGCCAAAGAATTCAAGGAATATGACTTACATTAACTTATATAGAATTCCATCAACAACTATCATTATTTTATCAATTGTATATACCATTACCGATGTTACAAATTTTGTGCAACAGCTTCAGTATTAAATAATTGGAGACCAAACACAACTTGCAACCAATAGTTTGGTACTTTTATAGAACTCAAGGTATTAATTTTACTTATTCAACACTCTTCAAGTAGCTAGAAAAAGGTTATAAAAACAAAATTTCATAAATGTATGTAACTACACTAAATTTTGTGTGGATGACACACCATAAGGCTTTATTCTTAGTGGTAATTTCAACACAAAGTTAGCAAAAAAATTATAAAATGAGAAGTCATGTAGAGATTAAATGTTGCATGTGAAACCAACAGCTAGAGAAAGGAACATACGATTACATCACTTGAATAATAATATGCATTCTAGCTTGTCGGTTTGGGATGAGTAAATATAAGTGTGCTCTTGTACCAACATATTATAAGGAGAAATAGTCAAGGGTCATGAGCCCAAAAATGTCAAAAGTACAGATGAGAAGTCATGAGGAAAAGTTATATAAGACAAAATTGAAAGTCTAACTCCTTGCCTATCTCCATGTCTCTCTATGTGTGGGTATATACATATGTATGTATGTATGTATGCATGGTGTGTGTTTGCATGTGTTTTTGTGTATGTAGGCTTCTGTAGACATCATTTAAGCATTGATATGCTACTTCATTGTTCATCAACTTGTAGAAATACATTACAAAATATAACAAAACAATGTTTTACCAATTCCAGTGGGCATAGACAAGGATGTTTGCATGGTCCTTGTTGTTGACAATGCACAAGGCAATAATGGCCCGCTAACTTTAGGAGGAGTCCGCACTTCATAATGTGCTAAAGAATAGAATATTGTTAGCAAAGACATTTGCAATGGATAAAGATCAAATGGGATACTAGCTAGAAATTCCCACAAAAAGAAAAGGTGAGTGTTATAATGTTGATCGAAACAAACAAACACTAGTACATTTTAGATCAAATTTTGACCTTTATTTTTTACCAATGCTCTTAAAATGCTTGATGAATATTTTTTTTTTCATTTTTATGCTCGAGTTGGTCAAAATTTTGACTAACTTGGGTTCACATAACTCATTTGTGCCTGAGTTGGTCGAAATTTTGGCCAACTCGGGTCCATCATAACAAAAAAAGGGAAAATGAAGAAGTCATTTTGCCACCGGCCAAAGGAGGGTTTGTCTGCATGTGCGTTGCGTGTGGGAGCCCTTTGAGGTGAGGTAAGTCCATGTCATTACTTTTGGTAGCATATACATTATTTTTTAAAGTGATAGGTTGCATCTTTCAATAAAACGCTGAATATTTTCATGCTTTGGAGAAATAACACTGGCCAATGGGGAAAATTTTTAAAAATATTTAGGTTATGCGATGCCTATGATTCAGAGTTAAATTCAAACAATATGGTGTAAAACATAAAATTTGTGTCATGATCATGAGAACCTGAGAGGCAGGAAAGATGCTAAGAAATATACTCAAGGCTTACTAGCACCACATGAGGTGACAATAGTTTAAGAAATGTAAATAAAGAAATTGATATAATAGAGTTGAGACTAAGTTCCATTCTACTAGCACTAAATAAGAATTTAACCATGCTCATACAATAATGGCCTAGAAACCAAGGAAATCAAATAGACAACAACAAGATCCCCTATATGTTTTTGAATTTTAGAAGGACGGTGGACCTACAATGAGGGTTTTCTAAAGGAACCTATGGAATTGAATGAAAGACTTCAAGAGTGTTGCTTCATGTTCTGGCATAATAGTAGATCACAGACATAGTTGATCCTTCTTTAGAATATTTCAAGAATAGTTCTTCCAAAATCAATAACACAAACTTCACATGCTAGATACCACTTGGAGAATAAATCTTTGATTATTACAAGTGTTCCACTCAGATGTTGCGATTAAATTTTTTACCCAACATTGCCAACATGGAAAAAATATCATTTTATTTCATTCATGGTGAAGTTTATTGAAAAGCATCGATAGAGTTCAGGGAGTATTAAAATGATAGAATACACAACGTATGAAATAAGAGAGCACCTAGGAATGATATCTCGATTATGGTGTTCAATAAATAAAACTATAGAGATTAAGGTGTGAAATAATTTTTTGGTGAAAGCCGATGATTCAAGAGTTGAAGGATGAAAGTAATTACCCATGCCAAAGCCCTTCAAAATATTGGGTGACAACATTTTATATAAATGCAACAGTCTACAAACCGATGGGAATCGCAGTTCATAGAAATTCACAGGCTAGCATTAAAATCATAATTATAAAATGATTTGAGTTGTGTTTAGAGGAAATAGTGATTAATCTAAGATTAAAAGGGGATGAACTATCTTATCATAATTTGGTGTGATTATGATTAGAAAAAATGTTATTTATTTCTAAAGAGCATGACTCTTGGATATGAGAAGTAACTTTCTTTTATATTTTCAAATAAAAATCTGGAGGAAGAAGACACATTAGACATAAAAAAAACATTCAACATTCATTTTCGTAAGGAGGAATGAGGAGTCCAAATATGAATTTATAATATATTCTAGTATTATGTGCAACATTCATGCAAACAACATGCAATGACCATATTGGATGTGCAAGACATCCTAAAAGAACATCTGCAATAGAAGCATGCTCACTTTCCTGCTTATGCAATCATTCTGACTTCAATGTCTATGCATCCAGAAGCAATTAATATCATTTCCAACAATGCTTAAGCACTATCTATCCTCCTTTCTCTACATATACCCACCATGGCCACATTTTTCTATTTAAAGATGATTCTACATTTCAAACTAGAATTTAATACGCTAAATCTGTCCTAATACTAGTGTAAGACTTAGGAATGCAATAAGATAAAAGAGTAGAGAAATGCCCAACACTAGAAAACTAATTCTTGAACACTAATGATTAATACATTAATAGTATAAAAAAGTAGAGAATATGAGAGAATATGAGTAAATGAATAAAAGACCTGGAAATAAGAAGATTTTGGAGTTGTCTCTATTTCATTCTTAAACATTACATTAAGGAACTTTGACTATTTAGTGCTTTTAGTTTAGGAATGAATTATTAGTATCTGATGTTTAAGTCATTTAGAATAGAACTAAAAAAATACATAAATTTATTATACATCAAAGAACTAGATGTATGAAAAAGTGATAGAAGCATGAGAACAATGCAAGTGATACAGGGAGAGTCTTTCATAAATGTGTCCTTTCTGTGACAACATTAGTACCATTTTAAGGATGAATAGTTGTCAATTAAAACCTAACCATTGCATTTAAAAATGTATAGTCATCTGATAAAATACCTTAGCCAACAATTAAAATAATAAAACTAGTCATCACAACATGTATTAACATAACAAAGGTCACTCTTGAAATTGAGTGAATATTTTTGACAACTTAATGACTAATGAAATACACACATCAAAGGGATATACTCCCCAAATAATGAGCCCAAAGCTTAACTTGAAAACAAAGATTATTGACAGTCATCCAAAAGTACTACCAACCTCCATTAAAGTATACATGTAAGAGTTCATGAGGAGGGAATCAAGTCCCTTACAAGAACTAGGCACCTCAACCTAGCCTACCAAGAGAGATCAGACCTTCAACCAGGGAGGTCTATTGACATTTACTAACTTGAAAGCATGTTCTATTTTCCAATATGAAATATAGTTTCTTTTGAGCATGCATTTGTTTTCAACTTGATATAGTTGCAAGATATTAGTATAATATAAGCTGACCATAAATTTTATGTGGTATTATACAAATCAAAGTACTCAAGAAATTGTTGATTTTACATGCTCAATGGTCTCCATTATGTAGATAATAATGATTTTACCAAACATTTTGCACACCATTCCACATACCATTATCAATCCTAAGCAGCATTAATGAGTATCTTGTAACATACTGAATCTAAACAATGGCCCTTTCAAGAACCTCAAATCACATTTTTTATTAGTATGGAGTGCATACAAGTTACAGACATTTTGTTTAGTTGAATAGTTTTTTCATATTTCAATAAATGTATGTTGGATGGAATAGATTACCTTTTATTTAATGCAATCATAGTTTCCAATGTTGATGTTATTTATTTTATTTTACATCTAGTTATTTATTTTATAGTTCTATAGCATTGGTGTTTGGTATGAAAATCATTTAGTTGGAGTTTCATGCAAGGTAATTCTTTGATTCTCTTTTCTTTGGCATCAAATTAGTTCTAAATGGCTTTGGTTGACTCATTTAGGTGTTTAAGTTTGATATCTTTCACAATACTATCTTCTTGAATAGCTCTAAGTTGATTCCTTATAGTAAGCTTGAATATGCCCGAATGCTTCCACAATGCTATCAAATCAGTTAAGCCTTGCATTTCCTTAACTATTATTCCTCTTTGGGAGACAAGCTTATTGCACCTTATCAGGTTCCTACTCTGACTTGATTCAGGCAGGCGTTTTCTTCATAATCAATGTTCACATCTAATCTCCATTAAAATTATCTTGATAGTAAGGACCATTTCCAAATCTATATCAATAGCACATATATGAATAGTTGGAACACCTAGTTTATTATTGAATTTTAAGGTAGTAATGTAATCCCCATGGCTCCATTTCTCATGATACGCAATGTCTATGAGTATTCACTTAATTAGAGAGGCAAGGGAGGATGTGAAAGGGGCTATCTAATAAAGTAGGAACATCATTGGTTGAGTTCTCTTGGAATTTGAAGCAGGACACAAGTGTTTCTTGAATGCATTTCTTGGTTGGTTCAACTAAATTCCTTATTTGAATACATAGAAAGAGCAATATTTTATTTGTTGCAATCAATCAATTGAAAATTGGAGGATCCTGTGTAGAACTTAATACAAGGAATAACCATCATTGATCCTATACTTCTTCAAGATTAGCTAACCCCCCCAATGGAACCACTAGTTAACACTGCACAACAAAAGACATTGAAGCATTTCCAACTTGGAGGATCCTATGTGCAACTTAATACAGGGAATCCCCATCATTGATCCTATATTTCTTCTAGATTAGCTAACCCCCCCAATGGAGCCAATAGTTAACACTGCACACCAAAATACATTGAAGCATTTCCAACTTGGCCAAAAATAACTTTGTTACTATCCCATTACACTTATTACATCAATTGTTCTACAATGAAATAAGATTTTCTCTTGAAGTTGTGGAAGTAGTTGTTGATGAAATTGGTGCAGAGCGTGTGGGAATTTGGCTATCTCCTTTCTCAGCTTATGACTCAAATCATGATCTTGATGCTTACCAAACCAATGATCTTTCTCTCATATCGTGCAGATCTTTCTGGCTCGTGAGGAATTTGGTTATTGCCCACACACTTTAGGAGCAGATGGAAAATATTCAATGCCTGAGAGCATGCATGTTCTTCCCAATTCAATTGATCATGGAAACCCCCATTTCAGGTATGTGTATTTTCATTGACCACCTTTCAATACTAGCTACATTGCACACAAAGAACATTGCAATGAAATAGTTGGATTATTATTAGTCTATGTTATCATCATTTTGCAAAGAATATTGCAATGAAACACTAAATTCAAATAGAAATGGTCAATCAAAGGCCTTTGTGATTATTCTCAATTGTATTCCCTCTTATTTTTAGTACACATAAATTGTAGCTACAAGAGCTCACAATTTAAGAAAATATGAAATTCAATTTTACCCCAAATTAAAAATCCTATTTCTAAATACAATAATAGAACCAAAGATCTTTTAAAAACATTTCCAGCAATTATCTCAGTATCATTTCAGTTTTGATAAATTTTGACCAATAATCTCATTAGCCCAAAACCTTATCAAAAGTCTCATCACTTTTCATAGATCACTTTTCCTCTGTACTTGGTATATCTCTTTTATTCACTTGTTTTTTATGTCGATCAATTTGGACCTTTTTTTATTTCTATTCAAATCTTGTAGGTAAAGGGCTATTTTTGAGTTTAGATTTATCTATCAGTAATCTATTTTAGAATTTGTTTCTGTAAAATTTTGGCATAAATGTTCTGCATAAAATAGTGATTTATAATTAGTATATGGAAAAAAGAAAAAGAAGTCTAAATTTAAAATTAAAAAGGTCTTGGCTAGGAATCAATATATGAAATGTTGCACATAATATAGGTGTTAAAGATAGACTTGGAAATATATATAGTTTGATTTCAATCTGATAACGGTTTGCAACCAATAAATCTTTAAATGCATTAGTTGTTTGAATGTATTTCAATCACTTTGCATCAATTACTTTGATGAATGGTTGGAATGTTCAATTTTTTCTTTATTCTATTTCATTTTTATTTTCTTGTAGTTATATTTGTAATTTTTTTATTTATTTCTGTCATTTTATAACTTGTTCAAAAATAACTTTGTACTTTTAAGTCCATTTTAAATTTTGTTGATGTAGAATAAAAATATTGTAGAGTCATGGAAGTTCAACAGATGTGTGGCCATGCACAAAATCTTTACCTGCTACTACCAAGAACATAATTTGATGCTGCAGGTTCTCACTAATTCAAAACTGTGATATGGATGATTGTGGGTTTTGCGCTAACTCCCATGGCTTCAAAGCTTAAAGTGGTAGTTTTTTCTATTGTCCACATGATCATTACATCCTGATCTGCTCTATTCATTGGAATTTTCTTTTCCAGTCTTCTTCATCACATTAAATCTTTAGTTATATTTTTTTTCAAGTGAGATTCTATACTCATTTATTATTCTCTTTCAATTCCTAACCTTGTCCCATTTTTATTCACTTTCAATTCTAAATAGGTTCAATGAGCCTCCTAAAGCGGTTATGGGTTGTTTAAACTTCTAAATTGACCATCCTTTCTTTTGGCATTATTTTATCTGTTTTCTGATGCCTATTCATTTAGTTTCAATGAAAATGGTTTGACCTAATAGTGATAATGATTTGAGGCAAGAGAAAATTCTCCATGTATTTCTTTTGTAAAAATAAAGATAGTGCAATAGAATCTAAAGTCATTATGCCCTAAATATTACAGAGCGTTGAAGCATTTGCGCAAGCACTATGATCAATCTATCATTCACTATGATTTGAAATCATCAAATGTTCTCCTTGATGCAAACTACAATGCCAAAGTAGGTAAATTTGATTGTAAGGGAATGCTCATTAGGGCAGAGTCCAAACTAAAAAACCTTGTACTTGATTGTTGAATATGTTAAAGAGAAAACAAATGCTAGCTAATTTACAGACTGGAACTGACCTGAATTGCTTGATGTAATTTTTAAATGTTGATATGCATATACTAATGAATTTTTCGTTGCTGCAGGGGAAGCCACAACTGACAAACAGGTCAAAGCTTCCAACTATTATGGATCCTGTGATTAAAGAGTTGCTGAACTTGAAATATCTTCAGCAAGTAAGTTGCATGCAAAATATTTCTTTTGAAGGGAATTGACATTATTTTTTAAAATACATTCAGTTTATACAATTTTACTCATGTTTTGGTGGATAAAAACTTAACGTTCTTCCACATTTCTTGCCCATTTTATTGCATAGCTGAAATAAGACATAATCTTTCCATTTTCCAATAGCTAAATGTCTTTAACTGTGATTAGAATTTGGCATAAAATGTATTTTTAAGGTTAGACTGTCAACTAGTTCTGGTTGATCTCCATTTAAAAATTAGAGGTGCTAATCCTTTCATTGAAGAGAAAATTTATAGTGCACTACATATCATCACACTTACCCAAAAAAGTTGAGCCAAACTCTAAAAGCCTCATTGAATCTATAGAAGGAAGAGAAGAAAATGATTATCTAGAATTAAAGTCATTGTCCACTTCATAATTTTAGCAAGAAGAACACCATAAGCGCTTGTGAACCAACTATTTATGATGAAGCAAGAAGGAAAGAAAAATGAAAAAATGTGTTGAGTCAAGAGATAGACATTGGAAAGAAAGCCATTGATTATAAAAAGTATTAAGATCAATTTTTAAAATAATTTTTTAATTGACAAGTACAAAGCAAGATTAGTAGGTAAAGAGCAACAAATTTTCTTTGTACATCCGTGCACTATCCCCATGATTCCATGTTTGGTCCTTAGCCTCTTTACAATAAGCACATGATCGATGATTGCCAAATAGTGCCAACAAACTATGTAGAAAGGCCCTTTCTAGATTGTATTTCAATGCAACAATTTATCAAATGATGGTGCTTTGAGGGGAAAATGATCATCTTCAACCATGTGACTCTGGCTCATTGCTTCAAATTTCTTAGAGGATATAGAAACTTACTAACTTTAAACAATAGGTATGTTCTTAGAAAAAAAAACCCATACTCATTGTAAACAACAAGTATAGACTTAATGCATATTTCATGAGTTGTGGTTCATAAAAACCCATACTCATCAGCTTGAATTGATTGTTTAATACCCAAAGCATTGAGGTGACATTTACAATTTGAATTCATAAAAAACCATTTCTCATCAACTTAAATTGTTTGTTTAGCACCCATTGCATTGACGTGACACTTATAAGGTTGAAGTATTGCAACTTCCTAGAAGGTCTGCCTACTCAATTCCATGATGATCCAACTTTCCTTGATCCTTGGGAGAATGATGTAGGAGCATCAAGGTCAAGGTTGAAGGCATGAAAAGACATTAAGGTCTTCAGATAAACAACATGACCATGTTAGAATAGTTGATGTAATAAGACCCTATGAAGGTCCTTTTTGATATGTTTGTAATCAGTTTAGTTACATTTGAAAACATTAATTGACAAAAACCATATGTGCAGATATAAAAATTAATCACATGTCCAATTTATTCGTAGGTATATTTTCCTATGAAGAAAGACCACGCTTGACAATATGAACCCAGAAAAAAATAATGAGACAATGGCTACATTGTGAGCTTAGTTTTGAAGAAAACTTGATAAATGTTATTGTCCTTGAAAAAAGTGTAAGACCTTAAAGAATCGATGAATTCTAATCACAACAACCTAGAGTCATTGTGGGCAATATGGTCATGTTGAAGGGGGCCATGATTTTCATCCATTACTAAATGTGGATTTCTTACTGGATGAATATGGAGGTGTGAATATCCAAGCTAAGGATAACACTCCCATGGAAGAAGATAATAATGTGGTAGAGGACATGATTGAAGAAGATGGTATTGGGGTAGGTGATAAAGAGGCTCACAATGATGGTACTAGCAAATTTGATAATAATGATGAAGATGGTCTTGATATACCTTTACTTGAGAAGGCACATGAGCCCTTATACGAAGGCTCCCAAACAACTATAATGTCAGCTATAGTGTTGTTGGTGAACTTAAAGGTTATGAATAGTATATCCAATGTAGCAATGTCACGTATGCTAAGGTATGTCATTTTTGTCATCTTCAATGTTAGCATACAATTACTATTCATTATATTAACAATGCATATTTTTTATTGTAGGTTGATTAGTGAGTTTTTGTTACCACCATCAAACATTTTGCCTCATTCATATCGAGAATTATCTAATATTATGGATCAAATTGGAATGAAGTATCAAACAATACATGCATGTCCCAATGATCACATTCTATATCATAAACAACATGAATTTGCAATAGAATACCCTAATTGTCATGTTTGTAGCTATCGGTCAAATCAAATAACAAAAAAAGTGCCTCACAAGGTTCTTTGGTACATTCCCATTATTCTACATTTTGAATAGTTATTCAGGTGTGCTAGCTTAGCACAATTTATGGATTACTATGCACGAAATAGAAGTCAGGATGACATTATGTGAATGCCTACCAATGGTTCTGCATTTAAAAAGATAGAAGAAACATGGTCACACTTTAAAGAAGAACCTCGTAATCTGAAACTTTCATTGGTGGCAAACGATGTCAATCCATATGGAGATATGAGGTCTCTATACTTAATATCACCTTTTTTTTTATTAACAATAACATTCCTCCTTGGATGTCAATAAAGAGGGAGCACATAATGTTGTCAATGATTGTGCTAGGTATTTTTTTTTTTTTTAATCTAAATTAATTTATAAATAGTGCATGAAAATGGTTATAATAATTAAGTAATGTTTATGTTCATTCAATTGCTAGGCAAATACTAAGTTAAAGAAATGAACGTGTATATTGAGCCCCTAATTGACGAGTTGTTGAAGTTATGGAATGGCATCACTATGTATGACATCTCTAGACTGATAGGACATCGATAATTTCAATTCCATGCAATGCTTGTATGGATAATACATAATGCCCCTGGGCTAACTCATTTTTGCGATATGTTATATTGTTGAGATCACATATTTTTTGTCTATTATAGTGCTTACAAATTACTATCAAGTGCTTAGGTTGTGCATGACAATTGTACATGATCCAATTATACATGATCTTTTAGGTCTTCAAAAAAAGGGAAAATTTGTATGTCTAGTTTGTGGTCCAAAGACGAAATGTCTTCATTCGAGAAGTTTAGGAAAGCAGGTGTTTGATGAGTTTAGACACTTTCTCCACAATAATCATAGGTATCGAATTGTCGAAAAAAATCTTTTCAATGTGAAAGAAGAGACATCATCCAGGCCACAAAGACTAACACCTTATTTATGAAAGTTGGAATACGATCGACTAAATCATCGAGGTAATGTCCAATTTTTTGTCCGAAGTTTACAATTTGTATTTTGATATTGTCTTATATTTACTAATATTGTAACTAATTCTCATGAAGGTCGTCAAGGCATCAATGACCAACTTCTTAGAGGAATGAAAAGTTATCCTACACAATTTAGTAGATTACCATACTACAAGGATCTCCCAATCGCGCATTTGTTTGATGCTATGCATATTGGAAAGAATGTAACCGAGACACTATGGAAAATGTTGGATGGAAGGCGTGATAGAGAACAAATTGCTAAAATTTTTGCTGACATTCATGAATCTAATCATGCACTAAAAGTTTTCATTGAATCAAATAGGAATGGAGACCACATGAATACAAGTTCCCTTCCTTGGTTATTAACGGAGCACCAAAGTGATGCATTAAAAGAAGTCATAAAAAAAAAAAAAAAATTCCAATAGGATTTGCTGCAAATATAAGCACTCTTCTATCAAAGAAAGGTGATTTTGGGCCAGGGTTGAAGACACATGATTGGCATACCTTCCTCAAGGTAAGTCATGTTTTCTATTTACAATATATTTGTAAGATTGAATGTAGTACCAATTGCATTATTTAATAATATGTTGAAATGATCATTTTTTAATGATTTTAGTTTGTCCTACCTCTATCCCTTCCACAATAGTTTGACAATAATATTAAACAAGTTATATATGATCTTGGAAAATACATGAGGTTAGAAGAATATTTTTTCTTAGATTTGTAGTTTTTTATCTGAAATCTATTGTATAATTTTATTTGAAATCTCCTCTATGTGTTTTTGCGTGTTGAATCTCTTTTAGGTGGTTATCATCTAAAGAAATTGATAAAAAAATATTAAATATTGGAAGAGAAAAATTCCATAGCTTATGTGTGAAATGCAAAAGTGTTTACCTCCAACATTTTTCAATGCTTAAAAACAATACCTCATACATCAAGTTGAGGAGATTGAATTGTGTGGACCTGTACAAGCTAGATCAATGTGGATATTTGAGAGGAACTTGAAATTTATGAAGGGCTTAGTTCGACAAAAAGCACATCCCGAGGGTTCTATGATAAAGGGATATATATGATATACCAGACCATGGTATATATCAAAAAATATCTTCCAAAGTTTGCAACAGGCATCCGTGTAGATCGCATTTGGAATCCCAACTGTAATGACAAATTCAAAGGGGAGTACCTTATGGTAAAAGGTAGATTGAGGAGGGTGAGAGGTAATTATAAGTTTTTTTTTTTGTAATTTAACAATTCTTATCCATCATCAATATATATAAGTTGTTTCTAACTGGTGTAATTGTCTTTTTTATAGTTGGTCATGAGTGGGATGCACTACACTTTTATATCGCAAACAATCTTGATTGGATGATAGTGTGGATTGAATAGTCTCAAGAAAATAGTTGCTCATTAACATGGGATGGTGTTGTATCATTGGTTAAAGAAGCTCATTGTAATGGAGATCCCAATGTTACACCAATGGAACTTGATCTAATATATGGCTTAAGAGATACAAAGGTATGCATAAGATTACTAATCATGACACATAAGTTTAATATCAACTCATAGATCAATGAGAAGATTCTTGACATGTTTGAATAATTGCATGTCAAACATCACAAAGCTATGTACTACCATGGCTATAAATTCTGCACAAAAAAGTTTGATGAAATGAAGAAAATGTGTGATTCTCGAATAAGTGTTGTCTTTGCAGTCACCAATATTTCATCTAGAACTGACATACATCCTCAACAATCTGAAAATCAATACTATGGAATTTTGGATGATATACTTAAGTGTGACTTTAATTCATTAAAAATAGTTCTATTTTTCATCAAATGGTTTAGGTTATGACTGAATCGAAATGTTCTCGATAGGACTATTATTGAACACAATAATAGATTTACTATGATTAATACAAGGTCATTTGAGCTAGTAAAAAATGAGCCCTATGTTCTTCCAAGTCAATGCGAGAAAGAGTTTTACTTTGGTGTTTCACAAAAATTAGGTTGGTCATTTGTTGTTAGACATGACCCAAGAGGAAGGGCGGTAAAGTATAATGTGATGGAAGAAAAAGATATTGAAGAAGCACAAGTGGAAGTAAATGATTATCAGGAATGACAGTTACCTAGTGATGGAGAAGAAGAAGATGGTGATAATTTTGGTTATGCTAATGATAATGGTGATAATGATGATGATGATGCTGATGATGATCGTGATCATGGTGATGATCATGGTGATGATGGTCATGATGATGATAGTGATCAAGAGGATGATGATGGTGATGAAGATGGTGGTGGTGATGATGATAATCAAAGTGACAAGTAAGATGATGGTGATGATGATGATGATGACATGGATGAAGATCATGATGATCAATGAAATCTCTAGGTATGATCAATGTCAACTATGATGGGATCTTGTATGACCAAATATTTCTTTCCAAACCATATGTGCACATATAAACATTAAGTAGAACATGTCAAATATTTTTTTAGATATAAAAATTGGTTAGATTAAATTTTTAACTTAAGACAAATGATTTACATATACAATCTACTTTATTATTAATATTTTTTTGGTAAGTCTATTACTTTAATTTCACTGCTGATTTCTAAGACTTACTAATTTTTTTCACAAGGCGATATGGATGCACCATCTCAGACACCTTCAATAGAAGTAAACATTAATTATTGTAAATTTTAATGTATTATAGAAAAAAATGTCCTATTATTATGTTCTTTTCTTTATGGCTTTGGAGTTATTTTGATGAAAGTATACGAATATTTGATGTCACAAATGATAGGAAAAAGCTACAATGATTGCTGATCAAATGCAATCTAAAATACAGGCATCATATCTACATGAAATTGGCCTTAGTACTAACCCTATATTCATCACCCAAAAAATCATGCAAACATACACTAATGAGCTTGTTAACATTATCATCAAGGGTGATAGAAGTGAGGAGAAAGAGGCACTGAGAATAGAATTGGACCGTAAAATCCAATCTTTGAAAGTAAGTAGTAATTCAACTAAAGCAATAATAGAAGTTCAATAGATATTAATATTTTATAGTATCTTATTGATCATGATCTCTAATTTTATGTGTTATTTTATAGACATATGTGCCATTTGTGAGGTCCCGTAGTGAACATGGTCAGGGTTGTTGCGCAGTACCTTTGTGTAAGTAACACTTTGTTTGTTTTGATCAACATTATAACACTTACCTTTTTTTTTTTGGATGTTTCTCACTAGTATCCCATTTGATCTTTATCCATTGCAAATTTCTTTGCTAACAATATACTATTCTTTAGGTCATGATGAAGTGTGGACTCCTCCTTCGATTGGCGGTCCACTATTGTCTCCTATATTGTCGATAACAAGGACCATGCAAACATCATCATCTATTCCCAGTAGAACTAGTAAAACCTTGTTTTGCTATATTTTGTAATGTGTTATATTTTTTAATGTCTTTCTACAAGTTGATGAATTGTGAAGTAGCATATCAGTGCTTAAATGATGTCTACAGAAGCTTTCATACACACACCATGCATACATACATACATACATACATACATACATACATACATACATACATACATACATACATACATACATACATACATACATACATACATACATACATACATACATACATACATATATATATATATATATATATAGCCACACATAGAGAGACATGGACATAGGTAGGGAGGTAGACCAACATAGAGTAGTACTAAAATTGTCATTTAATTGTTATGATGTTTCAGTCGATAGACCAATAGAGAGCAGCACTACTGAAGCTGATCCATTTCTTGGAGCAGTTCATGTGATTAGTACTAGTTCATATGAAGGGACACTTTTGCTGAATAAGAAAACTATGTTTCCATTAAGAGAATGAAAGCTTCCAAGTGCTTTAAAATTGATATTATTTAAAGTGTAAATTTAGTTTACTTTTACATTACTCATTTTGGACTAATAAATCCTTTATGCTTTTGTAGGTAATAATGCTTTCTTTGAACATCTTTTTCATATGACATTGAGACTATTTGGACCCACCATACATAAAAGGTACGTAGTTTCATATCATTACTACATAATTTTTATTTTCTTCTATTTATTGTATTATATTAAAGTTATTGATCTAAAAATCTATTTTTTTTTAGAAAAGTGGAATTTACAAGCTGTGGAATTAAAAAATCAGCTAATTGCATCCATTGAGGAGAAATTTGGGAAAAACATTTTTGACACTGGCCTACTTCTGAAAAGAGCAGCAAAGCATATAAAGACTGTGAGGGATCAATATAGAAGGTCTCTTAATGATAACCCAAAGTATGACCATTCTCCTATGATTCCACCGATGGAGTAGACTAAAATAATAGAAGATGTGAAGGAGAAAAGGCTATGCGAAGATAGAGACAATGAAGCAGCATAGATCAAAAAGAGGTATGTCATTATAGTATTAAGTACATTGTAATCATGCACTAATTATTGATATTTGTAAATATATAATCAAAGATGTTTGAAATTTTTCAGAGATTGCAAGACACATCTGTGGCTACAAAAGAGAGAATAGAAGAGGTTGGCCAACAAAAATTTGGCTCTAGTGGCTATATGAATCTGCAGTCTTGACTTGTAAGTAGAGCAATGAATTTTGTTTTTTGATTTTTAAATATAATGTTGCAAATAGTTTTGTTTAATGAAACCATACATGGAAAATTGACGTTATCAAGAAAAAAAATAGGGCACAGATTTCAATGTGGAGGTCACAAATGAAGATAGAAAAATTGCCTCAAAGGAAGGCTATAAAGTTGTGGTTGCACGCCTACATGAAGAATCTGTAAGTCTTTCCCATGAATCCAATGCACCAAATGATATCTCATAGGTAAATTGGTCAGATGAAAAGTAAATGAAATTAAATAGTTGAGAAGATACTTTCTTGGTATTAGTTTTAAATGTAAATTGACTACATAACAATGTGCATAACATTTTACTGCAGCCTTCATATTCTACCACAAAACCTACTCCTGACGAAGGCCATGATGTGCATTATAGTGGTGGAGGTATTAATTTGCTGTTAGAAATTAATTATGCAATTATGAATACAATTTAACATCTTCAATTGGAATTTGACATGTATCATTTTTTTGAATATTTTAGAGCATGTTGAACATCATGCTGAAAGAGTGGACGATGTTCCAAGTGTTCAACATGTTGACGCAGTGGCAGATCAAAATGCTAATGTACATGATGTGGCATTTTCAGGTAAGAGAAATGCATTTTATGTTGTACTCGTACTTAATTACAAACTTGTAATAGTTAGAAAAAGAAAAAGAGTATGCCAATTTATTGCATTCACTTGTTCTTGCACCAGAGCCCCCTTTAGTGCAGCAACCTCCTACTCCTCCAAAGATAAGGAGCCATCATAATTTGACATTACATGTGCTAGAAGAGGAGGAGAATGAAGCAGATATGGATGCTCCTATGAGCATTTTTCTTAAGAGAGCTGAGAAAAATAAAATAAATAAATGATGTTTTAAAAATATTCTTTGATAAACCTTGTTGGATAATGAAAGAACTTTGTTTTAAGTAGTTATGTATGAATGATGTGTATTAATACATATTTTTATTTTATGTTAATGAATATTGTTATGTGTTAATGAAATTTTAATTAATATTGTGTATTAATGAATTTTATATCATATTAATGAATGTTATGTGATTGTATTGATTGAATGTTATAGTTCATAAATGGATGGATGAATGAATGAAGTATGTAATTAGATGATAATGGGTACTTTAGATTGATGTTAGGGGGAGGGGGGTGAGGCCAGATGAGCTTCCACCTTTACATGGTTGGCCTTGTTAAGTAGAGAATATTATAGTATTCTTGAAACCAAGTGAAGCTCAAATTTGTTAAGTCTTCAAACACACATCCCAATTCTCTTTAATGAGACTAAATTTTTTTCACTTGTAATAGTCTCATCATAGTCATCTTTTGGTTCCTTGAACATATAGTTCTTGCTTAGTTTAAATCCCAATTATTAGATATTTTTCCACATTGGAGTTAGTTTGGCATAGAAAACTGCATATTTTATTATATATATATTCCTGCACATGAATCCTCTAACAAATTAGAAAACAATCAAACAATTAAAAAAAATTAATCACTACATACCAAGGAAGTCTGAATATTTGAGTGCACTTTGGCTAGAGTTCACTACATACCTTGCATTTGTTCAGTATAAACCTCAGGTTCATATTGATGTTTGTGCTAGTCTCTGTTACCAAAAATGAGATAGTAGAGCACTGCTAGTGTTATGATGGAAAAAATATGTCTTTCATTGTGATATACTATTTCTAAGTCATCTGTGTTGTTTCTTGCTATTGTCAAGCAGTCTTTGTTTTCCTTGAGACCATGAACAAAATTATCTACCATTTTTGCTAATGATAAACTTTTGACTTGAACAGTGATAAAGTTTATTATTAATTATTATTATAGAAAATTTTCAAACTCATTAGTATTGAATTAAGCTTGGTAAAGAACAAGCTGATATACAAACAACAAACTGAAACAAAAATCAAGAATTTTAACCAAGACTCTTAACTATGATGCTCACTAATGAATATCCTATAAATATACTTAAATAAAAATCTTAAAAAGAAAACCTGATTATAAAATTATTTTAATGCAAAACAAATTGTAAATAGTAAAAATATTTTTGTGTAGATAGTTTGGATACTTATACTGCTATGTTTAGAACTTGCATCCATCCGAAGGTACAATATTTTTTTGCTAAATAGTCCTTTAAATTCAACTCCCTTGTCAAAGTCTAGTAACCAACATTAAAAAAATCAATTATTAATGATCTATAAGGTTTCTGCAATTGCATGAATGTACCTAAAAAATCTCAGTGCTCGAAAAGAGGAGTAAAGTTACAGCCAATGAACGGCCTACAACTAGAAAGGTATCTCCTATTGGCATGTTCTGTGTGGACAAAGGCTTGATGCATTGGTTGGTTGTCATTTTCTGTCTTACATATACCTAGATTGCTAAGATTAAAATTTTAAATTCCATTTCCTTAATCCCTCACAATTTCTTGTTTCATTTTCTTGCTACTTAAATAGGGACTGAAGGATCTACTACAGATGCTGGCACCGGGTTTGATGTTTGGATAAGATATTTTTAAATTAAATTTGATGATTGTATAAGCTATATGTTTCTAATAGCACTAGAAATTTAAGTTGTTCTTTCATAGTCATGTACTTTTATTTAATTTTGAGTAAATTTTATTGACTGATTATTGATTATATAGCTAACTCTTTTAATTTGTTTCAAATAGATGGTTGAGAGAATTGCTCAGTGCAGTCTGATTGGGAAAAGGATGAAGGTACAGCTAGAGAGTGGGTTCACACAATAGGAAAATGGCATGGGGATCTAGAGGACAAGGGTGTGTAGTTATATCTTGCTATTTTGTTTTTTAATAACCTTTGAATACTTAAATGATTTGGCTAAAATCTTAATATGTTTAAAAAGATTTAGGACTTGGTTATTAAATGTCCTCTCATTAAATCTGAAAAATAACACTGCACCAGATCAACATTAATAAACTAACACCTACTTTTGTTTTATAGTTGAAGAAGTATAGGAGTGAAAAACAAAATCTAAGTGTAGACTTGTAAATCTGAAACAACTTGTGTGCCAAGGGTATGGATGCAGGCTGAGACTTTTAAATCTAAAATAAAAGGCTAGTAAAAAATTAAAAGCTAAACTTAGATGTGCATGCACGTTCCCTATCTCACATCACTAGGTGTTGAGAATTACAAATCAAAAAATTCATTTTAATTAGGCTAGCTACAATATGCTCCTATTGAAGCACCTTTGTTGAGAAGAACATGGACTAAGCAACTAGATAATAACTATAAGTAAAAATGTTGGATGGTGTCACAAAATACATAAAGATTATCCAAATGATGACATTTCAATGATCATTATTTTCTATATTGGAGATTGTAGGCAATAGATACATTTTTATTTCAACATTTTCTAGTAGGTTTTGCATATTCTTGGCTCTAACATCAGTTTTTATCTTTGTCATAGGTGCATCTTCACAATAGAATTTTTGGATCAAGCAATAGACAGAGTACCACTTACAAGATTGAAAAACACCTTGTCTCAATAATTAACAATGGTATTGAAATCCAAGTTGAGTTTGGGGGCCAAATGGGCTACTATATAGATGTCCTTGCTTGTTCATCACAAAACTATAATGAAACACTAAAATTTATGCACCATCTTGTTATTCAGATCATTCAAAGACTATGTGCTTCATATGTAGGCTGTCAAGGAGTAATACTCATTGAGGGTATTTTAAGACCACAATGTGTAGAACAGCTTTAGAAATTCTCTCTACAAAGGTTAATTGGACACTCCATGATATTCTTCCATGCTTGACTAGATTAGCAAGTAGCCTACATAGGTCTCTAATCCCAAATAAGCCACTATTGTGAACTCTAGCAAAAACTTGACCAAGTTCAAGGCTATGTTTTGTAATAATTTCTTATTAAGCATCAAACCTACAATAAATTGTATATTTCTTAAGCAAGAAATTAAAAGAAGTCTCTTCATCATAGCAAGAATAGATATCATCTAGTTCAAAAAATTTAGTCAAAGGTGTGGGAATTAATAGTGAACCCCAAGCTCCTAGAAATCACCTACAACCAAAATGCATGTTACATCTGTGTCTGAGAGAGAATATGATCAAAAAATCATGCCTACTTTGGTGGTTTGGCTATTATTGCAGCACTACAAAGTGTCTTATAGTATTTCTCATTTTCTTAAATAATAGGCAATTAGTTCATGATTTCATCATATCTTATAGTGGAACAACTCCAAGAATCTTTCATAAATTGCTTGCTATAAGACTTTCTTGTATAGGACACTCAATAATGTGGGCTAAGTGGTGGGCACAAAGAGGAACAAGAAAGGATCTCTACAAGTGCACGGTGCAGTAGAATTCAAAAATGAAATTGAAGTGCTCTCATATATTCATTATAAGAATCTAGTCAGGAAAATTGGCTTTCATCTCCATTTATGATGGAACTTACAATGATGCATATCCACAACAATCTTTAACTTCTAGCAAACAAGTTAAACCTAAAGATAAGTTGTTTGAAGACTTGGTTGACTTTGCCAAGGAAAAAAGTAAAACTTCACCTAGTAAAAGTGGAAGTTTTTAAACATTAAAGGTTGTTCTCTGGGAATGATGCATATCCACAACAATCTCTAACTTCTAGTAAACAAGTTAAACCTAAAGATAAGTTGTTTGAAGACTTGGTTGACTTTGCCAAGGAAAAAAGTAAAACTTCACCTAGTAAAAGTGGAATTTTTTAAAAATTAAAGGTTGTTCTCTGGGATTGTTTGTACTACATATCTTTAAGTAGCTTGCTACAAGTGATGGTTTAGGTGTAGCATCAGTTTTATTGAAGCCGCTATATAGTCTTTTGTTCAATTGAGGTTTAGTATTCATTATGTGTTATATTATTCCTAGTGCACTGCAATTTAATTTATTTCTTGTTAACTTTTTTTTTTTTATATGAAATTCCTTTCAAAGATTTGTATATTGAAACAAACTTATGTTCTTACCTAGAAGGTAAACGATTTTAGTAATAGTGCCAAAAGATCCATATATATATTGCAATGTATTGTTGAAGCTTGTTATATTTTAGATCTCAAGTAGTGTGTGAGCATTATCTTTTCTTATCATAGTATTTGTGGGAAGTAATTGCCTGTGTGGCCTTCCACTATTCTTTAGGTGGAAGGGTATTAATAATATAGTTAGTAGGTTAGATGGTTAAGTCTGGGTACAAATTTAGGAATTGTTGGGTTCCTAAATGTGTGTTTATTACTCGTATGTATTTTCTTATTCAAAATATTTCTATAACTAGTATGACTCTGGGAATTATTGATTCACAATGTCTATTTGGTTGGTTGAAATTATTGGTATTCTATCAGTGGAAATGCCATACTAATTTGGCATCTCTTGATTTTTTTATGCAGGTACAATTCTCACAAATGCAAAATCCGATTGGCATGGCACAAGCTATGCCAACTCATCTTCTTATATACCCTCCTTGGAGGTCCAAGTCTAAGCCAACAAATGTTCTATGGATAGGAGCCACCCACACTCATGCCACCTCAAGTAAATATGGTATATATTCATATTTTTTGATAATTTGCTGCTGATGTTGTTAATCTGTGCTAATCAATTCAAATATAATTTTGATACCTTTCAAATGGCTCTATACTCATCTTGAAGAAAAGGATGTGTCAACTTTTGTTTTGTGACCAATCTAAAATGAAAAGCTCAATGTTCATCATCTTTTATTTGTTATGTTCTTATATAAGAACAAATTGCCCTTTTTAACATGTCATGATTGGAAAACCATTCCAATTTTTTCAATTTCTTCATTCAGCATTGTTTTGGTTGGTAGTTTATGATCTGATGCCAGTTTTGTCCTAGGCTGGTAGATTTGGTTATTAGTAGCAACACTTCCCTGTTATTAGGCTAGGAAATGTACCTATTCCAAATTTCAAGAAATGAGCTAGAAATGAGGAAGATTTTTGCCTAAGATGTTCATTTGTCTGGAAGTTAACTTTATTTTTCAATTGAATGTGCAAGAATCCTTAAGCATTCACTTGTTCTATATAAGATTCTTAAATACTTTTTGTCTTTAACATTTTCATCTTTCTATCACACTTGACTTACAAATTGAAGGAATTTCCACCGCTACTCGTGCTTTCAGTTTGACTTGGTTCACGATTTCTACATTTTCATGACCCACCTTGATGACTCTCTTGTTAATGTCTCCATGACACTTTGTGGGAAACTTGTTAACAACTTCCTGGGTGATTTTCTTGATAATTTCTACCATTTTCTTCCAATCCTCAATGAATCTTAGATTGTGGGTTAATGACGCACTCACTTCCTAAGGAGAGGACCTAGAGGCCAAAGCAACTACCACAACTAAGCCTAAAATGACCATACCAATGACCAAGCGAGGGGGTCCCCATTTGCAATGGGGAAATATATGAAAAGGTCACAACACTACTATTATACACATACCCATTTAGAGTGGCCTTTTTTTGTTTCTACTATTTTGCAGGCTCTTCCCTTACCTTTCTATTAGTGATTGTACTGGCTTAGCAAATAATCTTCTCAAGTTCACCCCATGCTTCAATTAAGCCCACTTTTTTGTATTCTCTTTGCCCCATGACTATAGTGATTTTTCTTCACTCCCTTGCTATTGTACCTGCTATACCTTTTGCTACTTTTAATCTATTTCTAGTTATTTTTGCTAGACATTGGTATAATTTCTTGGATCAGGAGAAAATAGATTTCATTGAATTTTATAAAATAAGCATATGTTTTCATGTTATTCGTTGCCAGTATTTGCATCAGAGTGATGCTTGCATCATCTATTTTCCATTGCTTGCTATTGAAATGCATTCTCAACTAGTCCTCCTTTTGAATCTCTTCTCAAACCAACAGGTGCCACCTATAGACTTGATTCACTATGTTGTTGATCACTCTTCTACCATATTCAAATTTGTTGAGTGATTTGTATTGTGTTTAGTAGATGTATTCCTATTTTAAGCTATAGACAATGAATCAGATATATGCACGTATTATGTCAATGCTTAGCAATTTAGTTAATTGTCCTAGGACAAGTTTTCCTAGTTTTCTTCTATTATATCTAATGTATTTTCTAGCTTGTTGACTTATTCTTGGTCACTCATGGTCGTTAATAAAGTTTCTACCTTTTTTCTTTCTTTCTTTGCATTCTAATGTAGGCTATTACAAAAGCAAAGTTAGGTTATGATCCATTGGAAGTAAATCATGAGGATATGGTCCACTTTGCAATGGAAGAGCCACAGGTCAGTCATAATGATACACTTGAATATTGATGCTGATTTCTTGATTCACTCATTTTGTTCTTCACTAAAAGGAGTAAAAGATAATATTGCATTGCTATTTGCATTGCTTGTTTAACTTACTTGTCAGTGTACTAGTTATATTGTTCTCCATTTCTAAGTGCCATGATATGTTCTTTTGATGCTTATTTTGTGCAGACAATGGCTTCCTATTCAGTATCTAATGTAGTTGTAACATATTACCTTTACATGAAATATGTACACCCTTTTATCTTTTCTTTAGCAACAATAATCCCTATGCCCCCTGATGAAGTTTTACGCAAAGGAAATGAAACTCTTTGTGAAATGTTACTTATGGTTCAAGTGACTAATCCAAGCTAGATCTTATTAAGTGTTATAATGCTTAAATGCTTTCTTCAAGTCCCAAATTTTCATTCCAAAATAATCTATTTATTTTCTTTAGCGATTTCATCCTTTTTGTTCACAGGTTTTTTGAAAGGTGCAGTGGATGCTATTGCTTATCCCTTCAGATATGGTAAGTTTGAATGACACTTTAATTTGATTTTTAAATTCAATTGTGTAAATATTTTTAGCATCATCATTTTGGATCAAATGAATTTGTGGTTTAGCATCAATGTTTTGGATCAAATGAATCTGTGGTTTAACATCAATGTTTTGCATCAAATGAATTTGTGGTAAGCATAATCTTGTAGCTCATCAACATTAATGTATTTGAAAAGTAAATTTTTTGTTTTTCAACTTGATTGTGTATGGTATTTTTAGGATCAATTTTTTGGATCACACTACAAGATCCATCATCAAGAGACAAGAATGCAAGAGTGAAGTGTAACAAATGATTTGGTGTAGGAGATGGAAGTGCTGGTGGTCCCATTGGGGGGCATTTACCACATCAAGGTTCATGTCAACCAATTAGAGGTATGGGATCTGGTTTCAACTTTCTTGGTCTTCAAAATCCAACAAGCCAAACTTTAGTTGGAGGTCTACTATCTCAAACTAGCTTATTGAGTCAGGTAATCATGTATATTTGCTAGCTTTTCTTTGATAGGTAGGAAATACTGGTAGTTGTAGAAAGCTATGGGAAATGATTTTTGAACATTCGAATGAAGTTTGTATTAATGTGTTATGGTAGTTGCCTAATCAAGGATTGAGTCAAAGCCTATGCGCAAGATGGGAAATTAAATCATATTATTGGCTACAAGAATTGATTTCTGTGTATTCAAATTTGATGTATCACTTTTCAAGCTTGATATTCCTCATTGAATACTAGAGATTGTAGGGATAGATTTATCAATTCACCCCTTGTACCACAGTTATCCTAGTATAGCCATGACAGTCAAATAGTGAAGGTTGAACTTCTTTTGAGATTCTCATGCATGGCTCTGAATATATTCTTGTTACATTAAATGAATAGACAACTATTGTTGCTAAGAACACATTTTCAGTCTACTACTATTTTGTTTTTTTATGATCCATAGTGTTAGTTTATAGTTAATAAATTATAATATTAGCTTATCCACCACCTATGAGCATCATCTAATTTCAATGAGTGCTAAGTGTTCCACTCATTCTCATGAGAGATGAGTCCTTGTGAACTATTACTCATTAAACATGGGTCAATGAGTTTGACTTAAAATCTACAAAGTTGAATCCACATAGCAATATCATAATTTGACTTGCTATGGAAAAATTTTATGCCTTCAGATCTAATGTTTGGAGGCCTTTGTTTTATCTTCTCTTTGATGAATTGCTGGGTGTATTTGAATTAGGCACAAGTTACAAGTTGTCAACTTTATTAACACTTATATGAAAATCTTTTGTAGGAGCCTAATTGGATGAGTCTTGGAAGTACTTTACCTATATTTACATCTCTTTCTTGTAGATTTGAGGTGACATGTTTGGATTGGATCTAGTTTAGGTCCTTGTTTACAAGTTTTGTGCCCAGATTTGGGTCTTATTTCATGTGGCTAAAGCCTATATGTTTCATGTTCTGGGCCGAGGCCCACATGTTACCCTTTTGAGGTCAGATCTATCTCAAACTTAGCCTGGTATATGTTCCCAAATTCACACCCTATATGCTAAAGCCCTAGCATATAGGTAATAACTCTGCTTGACATTCAAAAGTCTTTGATCATTGTTTTGAGAAGTGATTTATTTGTGATTTTACAATTGTGATTTGTGATTCTAGACTATTCCATCCAGAATTTCTTTGTCAGTTGTGGAGGGAATTAATTTTGGGCTTCATCATTGTTGTGGTGTACACAACACACGCCCCATTCCTCACTAGTAATGGGGAGCCCCTATTTTTTTTGACTCCCAGACTCACAATTCGAGTCAGGAGAAGAATTTTTGTTTGAAAGTTGAGTCCAAAAATTACAATAAAAAAAAATTTAAAAAAAATCAAAAAATCAAAAAACACAAAAAATTTTAAAAAACAAAAAAAAAAGTTGCAAAAAAAAAAGTTGGAAAAAAATAATAATAATAATAATAAGAGCACCACGCGCACCTGCACACTCGCACCTACAACACTTGCATCATACACTCGCACCGCGCGTCTGCACTCTCATTGAGCGCGCGCCTACACCGCTCACATGCGCTCGCACTGAGCGAGCACACCAAGTGCACCCCTGTGCTCACGCTGCACATTTGAGCTCTTGCCGAGCATCGTGCATGCCATGTGCCCGAGCGGCATCAAGCGCCCAAGCACTGAGTGCACCGCAACACCATGTGCATCGAGCGTCGATCGTGCCATGAGCCTCCTGTGCAATAGTGTCGTGCCTCACTTGCATGCGCTCTTCCATGGGTTTTTGCCTCACGCGCGTGCACTCTAATGCATTTCATACATGTGCGTGTGTGCATGACCAAGGGCCTTGTGTGGTTGTCAAGTTATTGTTTCACCTTCAATTTTTTCGAAATAGTCATGAGAGGGGTTTAGAATATGTCATTTAAGTATAAGAAATTAAATATACATCAAATTAAATATACGTCAACTTATACTTAAGATATATTTTAATATATGTGATGAATCTTTTGAGATAGGTTTCAGACCTCCTAGAGATAAGGTAAAGATTCTAGGAAATTTCAGGGCTTTAGAAATCCAGACTTAGCCAAATTTTAGGGCTTTAAAATTTCAAACTTAGCTAAATTTCAAGATTCAGCTCCAATTTTATTTGAATGGCTAGTGTGTTTTTTCTATGCATTGTTAACTCTATGGACTAATGTTTGCTTCTTTTGCAAGTAAAAATTGCATCCTCAACTTGTCAAGATCATAACTTTTGACTCAGGCCTCAGAATTCAGAACCGCTTACACCGTTGAAAAGAAGAATTGAAGATCTAATTTTAATCCATAAAATAATGAGCCTTTGGCTGCCCAATTTTAGGGACCGATGAAGTTTCTGACTTGAAATTTTGAGCAGGAGAACTCCAAAAAGGTCATTTAAAAACACCTAGAAAATTTGTGAAAAATTATGAAAAGTTGCAAACATTTGATCGTCTTAGATAATCTGGATCACTTGGTTTCTCATCGAGGAGGATTGGATAGGTGGAGAGAAGACAAAGGTCAAAGATATAGAGGTTGGACACATAAAGAAAATCAGATTCCTCATCATATGCAGCTATTGGTGACAACATTCAATGCAGGTGCCTTGAGATTTTCAATTGAAGAAGCAGAGGGAGTGCAAGTTTATGAAAGTAATTGGGTATAAAGAGGGTGTAAATCATTAGAAAAGGGCATGGAGCGTATACAAAACTTGATCTAAAACTTCATTTGAGAAAAACCCAGAAACTGTTTTCAAAATTGAGAACTTTGATTTTTGGCAAATTCAAGTCCGCAGCTCCGCAAGTCCACAAATCCACAGCTTTGTAGGTCCACAGGTTTGTAGTTTCGCAAGTTCATAGCTCTGCATTTTCATGTAGCTCCACAATTCAAAGGTGTACCAACAGTTAACTACCGGGTTCCAAAAATATCACTTTCCATGCATTGCGAGCACATTCTGATGGCAAGTTTAACACTGGCACATGCCTAGTGAAGGGGAAACTTCTATTTTTGGTGTCTTCATGCACTTCTAATTTGTCTAATGGCTTCCTCCTACTCTCACTCTCATGCTTTCATTATTTTTGACATGTAAATGGCTCATGCATCCAATTAATGAATAAAATATGGATGGAGTCCCTCTAAGCACTAGTTAGATTGATAGTTTGTATATATTTAGTTTGTTTTTATTGTTAAAAAGAATTTTATTGCATCAAGATATCTCTCACTCTCAACACAAATTGAGGAGATGATTTCTTATAAATACCCCATTGTAAAATGTAAAAAGGGTCACCATTACTATGCAATAAAGTTATGCTTTTGGTGCTTGCATTCAGAGTGTAGTTATTCTTGCTTGAATGTGTCATGGTTTTGTGAATTTTATTCATGAGATTGTGATTGAGCCAAAGGTTTATTGCATTGTTTCTATTTGTGCAATCTTTTAGTTTTGGTGTTTGCTACAGATATATGAATTCTATTGACATAACGAGCTTGAGAAGAGATCACCTGATTGTGTCTACATAGCTTTTTGTCTCACATGAGCACACTTTTTGTGGCCTTGCGATTTGATGAAGAGTGAAACATCATTCAATTTGTTAAATATTCTCATCGATGATTGCATTAGTTGATTCTAGGAAGTGCTGCTCCTATTTTCATTGGTTTCCTACCGATTTCTTCAAAGGTTTAACTCGCAACGTGTTATGTTCTGTAGCTTATGTCCATTTAGGAATTTTAATTTCAAGTTATTTGATTTCATGCTATTTGCTTTCAGTTTCATTATTTGCTTTGCTAAACCCCCTGTTAGAATAGGGCCTCATAGTAGTTGCATTGTTAGAATTGCATTCATTGAAAAACAGAAAACACAAAAAATATTGTTCTTTTGGTGTGATATTTTTGAGATAGCAAACAGATTTTACTTGATTCCAAGGCAAAAGAGTTTTTGGAACCAGCAAAGACCTCCTCATGAATATTCACATTTATTTTCAATTGAGCAAATTTTGGTATATTGCAAGACAAACACTGAACCTTGGAGTGGATCCTTAAAAAAAATTTCTTTTCAAGAGAGGAATTATACTATGGATTCCTGCCGTTGACCTTGTGCAAAATGAACACTAAACAATCATCTACTCATTCTTAGTGGAACAGGTTGTCTTTCCACATTCTTTTGATTTATATAGACCTCACTCCTTAATCACATAAATGTGTACATTTAGTTTCGCTGATGTATTTGTATAAAAAATTCATGATGCATTTTGAACTAAATGTTTTTTAACCTACATATTTCTCTACTTATGAATACAACCTGACTTAAATAGTACAGGGGTTCTGCTATTTGTACCCTGGCTTTCAACAGTTTCATTTGGCTTTCAATAATTTCTTTAGTATATTGACAAATTAACTGTGTAATTTGGCTATGTTCAATAGGATCTAAAATTTGAAACCTAATCCTGAAAATGGTCCTTTATTTTTCTATATTTGTTGGGGTAGCTATGGAAAATGGATTTGAGATTTTTCAAGTAGAGATTACTGTAATTTTTAGATGATTTAAGTAGTTTTTGTACAAAAACTTATGTTTTTTTTTCTTCTAGGAGTGGTGTTAAAGTTGTGAACGAAATGAAGAATGGAAATGATAATAAATGATTAAATGCTACTAACAAAGATGAAATTCCAAATAGACCTTCACTTGCTAAAAATGGAGAAACTATTCCAAAAAATAACAACTCTATTGCTCATCTAAGCAATGATGATAAGTTATCCAACTTGCAGGATCTTAATAATTTTCTGATTAAAGATATTGCAACCTTGAGAGAAGAAAGAAAGGCCTGTCTCAAACTTAGCCTGGTATATGTTCCCAAATTCACGCCTTGTATGATAAAGCCCTAGCCACTTGGATCTAGGCCTAATTAGGCCTGTATGTCAGCTATTGGGGCCTAATCAAGCCCATTCTACATTGAATTATGGCCTTGTCTAATTAGATCAGGTCCATTCATTAGACCGAGAGGCTGTTTAGTCATTTTTAGGCTCCAATCTTGAGTTTTGAGCTTCATGTTTCATTGTAGGCCTGATTATAGGTATCATTATATCTAGTTTAAGCTTGATTTTTTCATATAACATGTTTCATTACAAAGGGCTCGCTGATTGGTTGATATTATATGTGTCTTTAGGATACATGGGTCTTTAGGATATTATATGGGTCTTTAGCATACATGGCCTTAGCTTTGGTGATTAAATTGGATTCTTATTTAACCTTGCCACATTAAAAAAAAAATTGTTATACAATATAGAAGAGGGCTATTTGGTCAAAAAGAAGTTGCAGCCAATTTAATACACATTTTGTAACTTTTAACCCCATTGGTTTCCCCTCCAATGACTGATGTATATATTCTAATCTACCAAAAGTCTTGTAGGCATAAAATTAATTGGCACTGATGTTGTTTAGGGAACAAACCATGGATAGGCTCTTCAAGTTGCACGAGACACATCCTTCCATTGTGTTGCTTATGTAGCAGCCAAGGTGTTGTTTGATTATATCCTCCTTGTTGAACTCCCTAGGTATCGTTAGATTAGACATTAGTTTGATAAGATCAACATTGGTCAATAGTAGTTATATTATTGATTGATACTGTAGTATTATTAATTAAATATATTTGAGTAATATTACTGAGGAATATTATTTTTGATTAGTAGTAGTAGTATTGATTAATATTAATCTCATGATTAATATTATAATATTATTAATTTAAAATTATTGATGTCATTAATATTTTTATTTTTTTTAAAGAAAAAGTGCCAAGCCATTATAATATTTATTAACCTGATTCAACAAGGTCAACTGGAAAGAATCAGTGAAGAAAACCCAACATCGTCCCTAAAGTTTACATGTATGTATATATTAATAGCAAAAAGATTACAAAGTATTACCACCCATCTAAAGATAACTCACTCTAAACTTATGCATAATACAAATACAATAAGTTTGGTGGCAAATAAATTTAGAGTAGCAACATAAGAGATACCCCCAATTGAAAGAAGAGTAATTCAGAGATGAACCCTTAAAATAGTGCTTTGCAAATCTGTCCAATCTGTAAGAACACAAACAGAGGCGCCAGAGACCAACAAAGGGAATTCCGTAGCCAAATCATGAAACTAAAGTATGAATGCCAATCTAAATCAGAATTTGGCACTCTGATAGAATCCCAAAGATTCTGTTCTAGTAGTTGTGAAGTTACTACCAATGCATTTAGCTGAGTGGGGGATGAAGCATTATGATCTCATTAATATTATTGACTAATATTATATTTTAATATATCAAATATATATATGAAAGTAATACTTATATGATGAACACATACAATAGTTATACTATATTGTCTATTCATGGTTCATGGACCAAGGCGAAAATATATGCTATCAAAATTAGATGAATAATCTTTGTAGCATCATCCCTCTCACTGCTAAATCAAGCTCGCTATATACTTCGCATGAGGAATTTGAAAAGAGTCAAACTTCAATATGATGGTTTGGCAAAATTTGAAACACAAAAATCTAACAACTATATGCATGTATATATACATATCCGTGTGTGTGTGTGTGTGTGTGTGTGTGTGTGTGTGTGTGTGTGTGAATCATCTTTGATTTCATCTCTTACCTCCTCTATATTATATGGGAATTCTTCTACTAAATAATGCATCAAAATTTTGCAAGTTAATTCTCTCTTTTCTATATACCAAGATAGAAGTTGTGATTACTATCAATTAAGGCTCTATGAGAAAATGTGAAAATCAATCCCATGCAAATATATAACAACTTTTCCCATAGAGCCTTAATTGATACTAAAACTTCTGTGGCAGTAAATAAAAAAGGGAAAATAAACTTGAACTACTCTTATACACTATTTAGTAGCAGAGTTTACATATCATAATATAGGGGAGGTTTGAATTGGAGGACAAGATGTTATGGGCTCAAAAGGAGTTTAGTCACTCTAGAGCAATAGATCTTAAATACCAAATCTAATGCTTATATAGATATTAGATGTCTAAATGTTAATTCATTAGAAGAGAGTGTAAGAGGAAATTTGATAACATGGATTTGGGTGCTATTATTGAAAAATAGGATTGAGGTAAAAAAGATGCAAACTTAAATCTAGTTGGAGAATAGCTTGTTTATTTGATCAAGGGATCAGTAGCCCTAGAAGAATTTGGTGGGAAAACTTCATTAGTGGCATATTGCATTGAAAACTTGAGCTAATGCTTGTGAACATTAGACGTCTAAGCTCTAATTTTATAAGAGAGTGATACAAGAAATTTCTTAACATTGTGATATAGGAAATTTCATAACATCAATTTGAGTGTTATTTATCAATAAAAATGATTGAAGTGAGAAAGATGGGGGACTTAAAAATGATATAAAAAGAGATCCAAACATAGTTTTGGTTTAAAGTCAGTTTGGTGAATAGCTTTTTATTTGATCATAGCTGTAAAAGAATTAGGTGGGAAAATCCTAGGCACATTATAGTAGATGCAGTAGTTTGCATATGAACCCTCTGGATTAGAGGTGTGCATCTTGTGCTAGAATGTTTCCATTACATTTTTTCTTTCTTTCTTGGTTGACCCCTTCCTTATCAACCTTAGGGTTCCACAATCAATGTGACAAGTTTAGGAAAAAGCTGTGTTTTTCTTTTTGCAACACACACAGACACACACACACACAGCTTGATCCCTAATTGTTCAAACTTGAATTTGTGGCTGCTGGATATTTCTAGGAATTTAACACAAGTGGTGTGAATGCAAGAGGTAAAACTAGCCTTGACCATTCTTCAAGAAGTCAACATGCATATTCAGGAGTTTTACACACAAAACTTGGTATGGTTGAATCTTCTAATGGGAATTTACTGGATACGATGTGAACAAGAAATGTCAAGGAACCAAATATTTTGTTTTCGTGTCTCTAAAAACACATATTAATATTTATCAGCAATTAAACTATACAATTTTCTCAAAAACCTGTTCAAATGCATCTTGTCTATGATGAATTTGAATATCTTGGTCATATGAGTGTTAATGGCTCTGTTGGTAACCCAAACATAAGACTGTTTTCAAGACATTTACTACTGATTCGTATATAATAAATTAGGCCATTTTACTGTAGAACCTTCTCCACATCCTCTCTTGGAATTGTTTGGACAGCTGATATGAATATCTCTAATACTATTTCAGGGCAATTGTTTATATATATCTCGTATCTATATCACAATTTTTTTGAAGTGTACTTTGTCTATGACCTATGTACATCATGTTGCCCTTATTTTTTTTGCCCTTTTTCTGGAATCTCTCTTATTGTTATTTTTTTATTAGTCAACCAGAGCAAGCCATTATCCTAGATGTTTAGATTCAATTTGGTAACTAATTTGTGTTGTATTTCAAATTTTCATGTAATGCCAAAGCCTCACCACTGGTTACCTATCTAGTTGAGTTTTTTGGTTAAGAGGTTGCTCAAGACTAATTAAAGGGCTTCATTATAACAAATGAAGCTTGAGTTGAGCAAATTGCGCTAGCCCCTATATTTGTATTGCTATGTTGGTACCTTCCTTGCTGAGGGGAACTTCTTATTTTTGTAGCATGAATAGCTTGTGATGAAGCACCAACAACACTAGGCATAGTTGGAGAAATAGCTATTCTTGGAGACATCTTCCACTGAGAAGACTATTGTCCTTGCTTCATATTTTGGCCTTGATAGGGCATAGATGCTAGAAACTTGCTGAGATTGGAAGTCGGTCGTGTTTAATCTCCTCCATAACTAGGCATTGTGATCTGTGTTGAAGTTACAGATGGTAGTACATTTGGGCTAGGCATGGATTTTATATGGATTGTAGCCTGCTTTGTATTCTGGTTCAATTATTGAGTAGAGGAAAGCTTGTTCTATTCTATTGTGCTAGAGAAATGAATCAATTTTCATCAAGTTTTCAATTAGAAGCTCTTTCCCAAATGGAAGGAATAAAATCCTTATGGAAGGCATCAACTCATGGAAATTTCCTTTTAGGTTCCTACCAAAAATGGTATGATTCTTCAGAATGATGGGGCTCCTGCACAAGTAGCATAATGATCTCTTTATGGGATATATTGGATTTTTCCCAAAAATAACAAGTCGCACAACACAAGTTATTTATAAATAGTATTCTATATATAAAATACGTAAATGCAATTCAATATAGAGAAAATTGTATCAAGGATTTATGATCATTATACAAATGATATTGAAAATAGAACACCCTAAATTCACTTCTATCCATTTCACTGCATACTTCTAATAGCTGGCCATATTAGGAATTTGGTGGAAAAGCTTGATAAGATGCTGGGAGAGTTGAGACTGTCCTCTTCAACTAAACTCAAGGGCACATAATGAGTGTCCAAGTCATATGGCCCCTTGCACCACAAGAATGGTAGGACGTCTATCATCTTGTAGTTTTTGTATTTAATGACTTGGAGGGGTGACTTGGTGAGCTGACTCAACAAGTTGACATGGTGAGTGGACTTGGTGAGAAAAATTAAAGAGTCAACTTGGTGAGGCGACTTGGTAAGCATACTTGAATAGTTAACTCAGTGAGTCAACTTTGGGAATAGACCTAGCAATCCGACATTGCCAGCGGCCTTAAAGAGGCAACTTGGTGGGGCAGATTCGCGTGCCCATGTAGAGAGCCCCACTTGGTGAGACGAGATGGTGAGTCGACTTGGTGAGACAACTTGGAGAGCTAAATTGGTGGGAAAACTTAAGGAGTCAACACTTTGAGGTTACTCAATGAGGTGACTTGATGAGCGAACTTAGAGTCAACTTGGTGAGCATAATTGAACAATTGACTTGTTGACATGACTTGGTGGGGTGACTTGGCAAGCCCACCTGGGGAGCGTTCTTCAACAGTCAACTTGGTGAGCTGAACAAGTGAGCTGACATGGTGACTAGACTTAGAGAAGCAACTTAGTGGGGCAACTTGGCAAGCACACATAACAAGCCAACTTTCTGAGGCAAGGTGGTAAAACCACTGGTGAGCCAACTTGGTGAGTTGACTTAAAGAGTCAACTTGTTGAGGTGATTGGGTGGGGGTGACTTGGTGAGTTGACTTAGGGGCCAAACTTGGTGAGCGAACATAAAAAGTAGACTTTGTGAGTGTACTTGAATTGTCAACTTGGTGACTGGACTAGGGGAGTCAGCTTGGTGAGCTGACATGGCGAGTTAGTGGGGCAAGTGGGGGTGAATTGATGAGCTAACCTGGAGAGTTGGCCTAGGTGGCAGACTTGGTGAGTGAACTTAGAGAGTCGACTTGATGAGCTAACCTGAAGAGTTGGCCTAGGGGGAAAATTTGGTGAGCAAACATAGAGAGTCAACTTGGTGAGTGTACTTTAATTGTCAGCTTGGCGAGCTAACTTGGGGAACTGACCTAATGATCTAACATGGTGAGTGGGCTTAAAGTGGCAACTTAGTGGGGAAATTTGGCGAGCCAACTTAGTAAGGCCACTTAGAGACGTGACATGGTGAGCTGACTTGGTGAGCAAGCTCAATGAGCAGACCTAAAGATTGATCGTGATGAGGCACTTTGGTGGGGTGACTTGATGATCGAACTCAAAGAGTCAACTTGTCAAGCATACTTCAACAGTCGACTTGGTGGGGCAAGTTGGCAAGCCAACTTAGTGAGTCCAATCAATCAAGAGGAAATAATTGAGAGCTTAGAGACACAGTTCTTAGATGATCATATGAAATTAAATGGGTGTGCAAGTAGAAAGAAACTAGAAAGACATTGTGTATAGATGAAGGCATGAAATGGATGGTTTTGGAGCACTCAGCGCAGACACTCAACATTCAGTACATATCATCATTCAAGATCAAATGGGTGTATGGGATTATATGCATAGTGCATAATAAAGGAGGGAATTGAACCCTCCCTAAGGCTCATAGTTGTTGAGGTCCACTTCAGCAATGGCCCTTCCTATGAAATTTTCATCTAAAACCTTTCTACTAAGATAATGTGTTATGAGCTCTTCATCAGTGGGATGGAACGTGAATCTAGGAGGCAGTTGTGCATCACCCATATCATGAACCATTTCAACCAATGTCCAATAGTTTTTTACAAAGAATTGGTCAAAATTTTGACCAATGCCCAGTAGTTTCTACCAATTATTGGTCAAAATTTTGACCTATGCCTTGCAAAAAATGCGCTAGCAATTTGAATAGTTTTTGACCAAGGTATTGGTCAAAATTTTTACCAAAAAATGTTTGAACAATGTTTTGGTCAAATTTGGTTGAACTTTGGTCAAAAACTAGGTCAAAATTTTGACCAATAAAGGTCAAAAAATGAGCCCAAATGTACTAGTGAAAGTGTTACTTACACGAAGGTTGTGCACAACAACCCTCACCATGTTCACCATGTAATGTCGCAACTAGCACATACATCTATACAAGAACACATAAAATTAGAGATCATGATCCATAAGATACTATAAAATAGTAATATCTATTGAACTTCTATTACTGCTTTAGTCAAATTACTGCTTACCTTCAAAGATTGGATTCTGTAGTCCAATTCTATTCTCAGTTCCTGTTTCTCCTCACTTCTGTCACCCTCGATGAGAATGTTAACAAGTTCATCAGTGTATCTTTGCACTATTTTTTGGGTGATGAGCATAGGGTAAGTACTAAGGGCGATGTCACGTAGATATGATGCTTGTATTTTAGATCGCATTTGATCAGTGATCATTCTAGGTTTTTCCTATCATTTTTGACATCAAATATCAGTAAAATTTCATCAAAATAACTCCAAAGCCATAAAGAAAAGAACATAATAATACAACAATTATTTCTATATTAACATTCAAATTTAAAATAATTAATGTTTACCTCTATTGAAGGTGTCTGAGATGGTGCATCCATATTGCCCTGTGAAAAAAATTAGTAAGTCTTAGAAATTAGTAGCGAAATTAAAGTAATAGACTTACCAAAAAAAATATTAATAATAAAATAGATTTTATATGTAAATCATTTGTCTTAAGTTAAAAATTTAGTGTAACTAATGTTTATATCAAAAAAATAATTTGACATGTTCTACTTAATGTTTATATGTGCACATATGGTTTGGAAAGAAAAATTGACATTGATCCTACCTAGACATTTCATTGATCATCATGATCTTCATCCATGTCATCATCATCATCATCATCATCATCATACTTGTCACTTTGATTGTCATCGTCACCACCACCATCTTCATCGCCATCATCATCTTCATCACCATCATCATCATGACCATCATCGCCATGATCATCACCATCTTCATCACCATGATCATGATCGTCATTAGCATCATTATCATCATTATCACCAGTATCATCAACATGACCAAAATCATCACCATCTTCTTCTTGTTCATCATTGGGTAACTGCCATTCCTACTAACCATTTTCTTCCTCTTGTGCTTCTTCAATATCTTCTTCTTTGATCACATTATACGTTATCAACCTTCCTCTTGGGTCATGTCTAACAACAAATGACCAACTTGGTTTGTGTGGAACACCAAAGTAAAACACTTTCTTGCATTGGATTGGAAGAACAGAGGCCTCATCTTTGACTGGCTCAAATGACCTTGTATTAATCATAGTAAATCCATTAGCGTGTTCAATAACATTCCTATCAGGATCATTTTGATTTAGTCATAACCTGAGCAATTTGACGACAAATATAACTAATTTGAATGAATTGAAGTTTCACTCAAGTATATCATCCAAAATGCCATAGTATCAATTTTTAGATTGTTGAGGATGTATGTCAATTCTAGATGAAATATTGCTGACTACAAAGACAACACTTACCTCAAAATCACACATTTTCTTCATTTCATCTATCTTTTTTGTGTAGAATTTATAGCCATGGTAGTACATAGCTTTTTGGTGTTTCATCTGCAATTATTCAAACATGTCAAGAATCTTTCCATCAATCTGTGAGTTGATATTAAACTTATGTCTCATGATTAGTAATCGTATGCATACTCTTGTATCCCTTAAGCCATATATTAGATCAAGTACCATTTGCGTAACATTGGGATCTTTATTACGATGAGATTCTTTAACCAACAATGCAACACCATCCCATGTTAATGAGCGACCATTTTCTTGAGACTGTTCAATCCATACTGTCATCCAATCAAGATTGTTTGCAATATACAAGTGTAGTGCATCCCACTCATGACCAACTAGAAAGAAGACAATTACACCAGTTAAAAACAACTTATATATATTGATGATGGATAAGAATTATTAAATTACAAAAAAAAAAAATTATAATTACCTCTCACCCTCCTCAATCTACCTTTCCTCGTCAGGTACTCCCCTTTCAATTTTTCATTAGAGTTGGAATCCCAAATGCGATCTACATGGATATCTGCTATAAACTTTGAAAGATATTCTCTAATGTACACTATGGTCTGATATATCATATATCCCTCTATCATAGAACCCTTAGGACGTGCTCGTTTTCAAACCAAACCCTTTATTAATTTCAAATGCCTCTCAACCATCCACATTGATCCAGCTTGTACAGGTCCACACAATTCAATCTCCTCAACTTGATGTATGAGGTAGTGTTTTTGAGCATTGAAAAATGTTGGAGGTAAACACTTTTACATTTCACATATAAGCTATGGAATTTTTCTCTTTTAATATTTTACATCTTTTTTTATCAATTTCTTTAGATGATAACCACCTAAAAGAGATTCAACATGTAAAAAAATGTAAACAAGATTTTAAATAAAATTATACAATAGATTTTAGATAAAAAGCTACAAATCTAAGAAAAAAACACTTCTAACCTCATTTATTTTCGAATATTATATATAGCTTTTTTAATATTATTATCGAATTATTGTGGAAGGGATAGAGGTAGGACGAACTACAATCATTAAAAAATGATAATTTCAATATATTATTAAATAATGCAATTGGTAGTACATTCAATGTTAGAAATATACTTTAAATAGAAACATGACTTACCTTGACGAAGGTATGCCAATCATATTTTTTCAGCCTTGGCCCAAAATCACCTTTCTTTGATAGAAGAGTGTTTATATTTGCAGCAAATCCTATTGAATTTTTTCTTTTTTTGTATCTTCTTTTAATGCATCACTTTGTTGCTCTGTTAATAACCAATGAAGGGCACTTATATTTATGTGGTCTCCATTCCTATTTGATTCAATGAAATCTTTTAGCGCATGATTGGATTCATGAATGTCAGTAAAAATTTTGGCAATTTGTTCTCTATCACACCTTACATCCAACATTTTCTATAGTGTCTCTATTACATTCTTTTTATTATGCATAGTATCAAACAAATGTGTGATTGGAAGATCCTTGTAGTATGATAACCTACTAAATTGAGTAGGACAACTTTTCATTCATCTAGGAAGTTGGTCATTGATGACTTGACAACCTTCATGAGCATCAATTACAGCATTAGTAAATATAAGACTATCAAAATACAAATTTTAAACTTTCGACAACAAATTGGACATTACCTCGACGATTTAGTCGATTGTATTCCAACTTCCATAAATGAGGTGTTATTCTTCATGGTCTTGATGATGTCTCTTCTTTCTCATTGAAAAGATGTTTTTTTGCAATTTGATACCTATGATTATTATGGAGAAAGTGTCTTAACTCATCAAACACCTGCTTTCCTAAACTTCTTGAATGATGAGATTTCATCTTTGGACCACAAATTGGACATGCAAATTTTTCCTTTGTCAAAAGACCTAAAAGATCATGTATAATTGGATCATTATCAATTATCATGCACAACTTAAGCATTCGATAGTAATGCGTAAGCAGTATAATAGCCCAAAAATATGTGATCTTAACAATATAACATACTACAAAAATGAGTTAGCCAAAGGGCATCATGTATTGTCCATACAAGCATTGCATGGAATTGAAATTGTTGATGTCTTATCAATCTAGAAATGTCATACATAGTGATACCATTCCATAACTTCAACAACTTGTCAATTAGGGGCTCAATATACACGTTCATATCTTTAACTTAGTATTTACCTAGCAATTGAATGAACATAAACATTACATAATTAATATGACCATTTTCATGCACTATTTATAAATTAATTTAGATAACTATAAAATGAAAAAAAACTTCGCACAATCATTGACAACATTATGTGCTCCCTCTTTATGGACATCCAAGCAGAAATATTATTGTTAATAACAAAAATAGGCCACACTGAGTAAACAGATCTCATATCTCCATATGGATTGACACCGTCTGACAACAATGAAAGCTTTAGATTATGAGGTTCTTTAAAGTCTGACCATGTCTCTTCTATCTCTTTAAATGTAGAATCATCGATAGGCATTTGCAAAATGTCATTTTGACTTCGATTGCATGGATGGTAATCCATAAATTGTGGCAAGCTAGTGCAATTGAATAACTGTTGAAGACGTGGAATAATGAGAATGTACCAAAGAACCTTGTGAGACACTTTTTTTGTTATTTGATCTGACCGATATCTACTAATATGAAAATCAAGGCATTCTATTGCAAATTCATGTTGTTTATGATATAGAATGTGATCATTGGGACATGCATGTATTATCTGATACTTTATTCTAATCTGATCCATAATGTTAGAGAATTCTTGGTACGAACAAGAAAAAATATTTGATGGTGGTAAGAAAAACTCACTAATTAACCTAGAACAACAAATATTCATTGTTAATATAATGAATAATAATTGTATGTTAACATTGAAGACGACAATACACGAATGGCTCCCGCTTCTGTTCAAATCGCTGGGTCTCCCAGTCTTGTTTCAAGTGTTGGATCTCCTGCTCATGGCATTCACATATCCTCTCCTACAATGAAATTTGATGCCCCTACTCCAGGTGTCCCTATGTCCTCATCCTTCATTGCAGTGTCTGCTTCTACTGGTCGTGTGGGTGGTTGTGATGTTGGGCAGTTTGCGAAACGGGCTGCCCTACATTTGGCCTCTACTGCAAGTGGGGTTAGGGCTTCCTCTACCCCTTGCTCAACTCTTGGTTCACCTCATTATTTGAGGGGCAGGTCTTTTGTAGATGTGGCTACCTTTAAAGTCGGCTTACATGGCTCTCCCCCTCGTACAGGTTCATCTAAACCCCCTCTTGTGACACCAGTAAGTTCTTTAAAACCCATTAAGGTTTCTCTTGACCTAGATTCTGTTGAAGATATTTTTCATACAGTTGAAGAGCTTTCCTCTTTGGCTGCCATTTTTTACTTCTGAGGTTACTGGCCCTCTCTTGCTGATCTACATGTTTGGATCTCCAAGAACTGGATGGCACTTATAAATAATAATGTCCACATCTTCCTATGTGTAAAATTTTTTTTATAGCTAAGTTTCAAAGTTCTAGTGATATGAAGATTATTTTGTGTCACAATAATTTCTCTTGGCTGGGCAGATTTCCACTTATGGCCAAACCGTGGCATATGGATTTTAATCCATTCACAGAATCCTTTAATAAGTTCCCTATTTGGGTCTGGCTTCCTAATCTTCCATTACATCTTTGGCAAACTTTATTTTTTGAAACTATTGGAAATGCTATTAGCAATTTCTTATATGTGGATGCTGACACTTCGAATATTCTCCATTCAACCTCTACATGCTTTCTTGTTGACTTGGATGTTTCTAAGGGCCTTCCTAAGGTGATTTTCTTGAATTCCTCAAGGGGTTCTTGGAAACAATTGTTGGATTTTGAGGGTATCCCTTTTCGTTGCAGGAATTGTCTCTTGATGGGTCACATTGCTGCTTGTTGTGTTGCTGGGAGATCCAAATCTAAGTGACCACCTTCTTGGTGGTCAGGGGCCTCCTCTGAGAGCTACATGGTTAAATAGCCTTGGGTTGCTCCTTCAAATTTTTGATTAAGGCTAGCGTCCATTCTGAGCTAGTGGTTAAGGAGGATGCTTTGGTGGAACATTCCTTGGATGTTCTTATAGATTCTATGGCTGAGGATAGCATTCATTTTGAGCTGATGGTTGAGGTGGATGTTTTGGTCTCTCCCCTTATTTTGGATGTTCCTCCTAGGGGCCAAAAGTTGTCTGATTTTCACAAGGAGTTTATTGCGGCTTTTGCATCCCCTGGGTATCATGGGTCTTTGTCTTTTGAGGATTTGGTTGCTAAGGAAATGAAGTTAGAGGATGGTTGGATTGCAATTAAAAGGAAGAAGACTAAGTCTTCTACTCCCCCTTTAGATATGATCCTTCGGTCGTGAAAGGGAAACTTCAAATCAAAAGGAAAATCCTATGTTCCCTTTTGCTGACTAGTTTTTTTTGTGTTGGTAAACTGGATGCATTTTTGGTTTGTTGGATACTAGTTGGGGTGGTTGTTTAGGCTGCTTTGCTCCAATCTATGGACTGTCCAGGTTCCAGTGTTTTTTTGGTTTTTTTCTTGGTCACATCTGTTGGTCACAGGTCCCTGTAAAACCTAGTTTAGTTGTTTTGCTGGTTTCGGGTCCTTTTAAAACCTAGTTGTGCTTAATGGTTTATCTTTTTGTTTCATGAAAAGGGCTTCGAGGCCCCTTCAAAACCTACTTTTACCTTAATCTAAAACATTGAAGATGACAACAATGACATACATTAGCATACATGACATTGCTACATTGGATATACCATTCATAACCTTTAAGTTCACCAACAACATTATAGCTAAGAGTAGAGTTGTTTGGTATCCTTTGTATAAGGGCTTGTGTGCCTTATTAAGTAAAGGTATATCAAGACCATCTTCATCATCATTATCAGATTCACTAGTACCATCATTGTGAGCCTCTTCATAACCTGCCCCAATACCATCTTCTTCAATCATGTCCTCTGGCACATTATCATCTTCTTCCATGGGAGTGTTATCCTCAACTTCAATATTTACACCTCCATGTTCCTCCAGTAGGAAATCCACATTTAGCAATGGAAAAAAATTGTGGCCCCCTTCAACATGATGAGATTGCCTACAATGACTCTAGGTTGTTGTGATTAGAATTCTTCAATTCTTTAAGCCCGTACACTTTTTTAAGGAAAATAAGATTTTTTAGGTTTTCTTCGAAACTGAGCCCACAATGCAACCATTGTCTCATTATTTTCTTCTGGGTTCATATTGTTAGGCATGGTCTTTCTTCATAGGAAAATATATCTGCAAATAAATTGGACATGTTGTAGTTAATGTTTATTTTTGCACATATGTAAATTGTTGATTAATGTTTTCAAATGTAAGTAAAATGATCCTATAATTTCTAAAAGGCCTAGATGTTTGCAAACTGTGAATTTATAGACAATGTATCTTAGTTATTTGCAAAATGCCTCAAAGAGATTTCACAAGGTGAAAGTTACTTAGGTTCTAACAGTAGCATGCCATGACTAATCCTGATAGCAATGACTAATGTGATTAATGCATCAACTAATGAAGACGACTAAAAGATTGAAACATATTAATGCAATCTTCAATCAAGAACATGTGAGCTCAAAAGATGGGTAAATTTCAAAAAATTGTGAGCTTAAGATCATTATAATTTCAGCCATGAAATAATTGCAATTGAAATTTGTTGAAAAATAGGCCTGGGTGGGTTGGCGTAAGGGTCAAAAGAAGAATTCAGATTTCACTTAATTACGAATCAATTAGCTTATGCAAGTTTGGCCTCATGGTGGTTGCAGAATTCTAAAAAACTTATTCCTTAGACCATTTGGGCCTAACATCAAGGGATGTGAATTTATGACTCAAATGTCTATAAAGGTTGGATGTTGAAATTCTTTGGAACATCCAAAACAATTCCATAAGCATATAAGAAGATCATATTGGCGAGTTTCACCTTGGAGGATGATTTTGGAAAGGAAATTAGAGATCAAGATATCTAAACTCAAATGGATTTAGTGTTAAACTTAGAGTTTATAAAGGAATATTATATTTGGAGGGTTCAAATGCTTGTAGATCTGAGTTTAGAAATGCAACATTTTGTTACAAGAAACAAGGTAAGTGTTGATAAATATTTTGTGGGAATCCATAAATGAGAAAGGAGCTGTTAGATATCTTCTTTAAGGAGAAAACAGATTAGATGAATTTTGTGATTAAGTTTTCTAATTGAAATTCTCATTTTGTCTAGAAACCACAGAATGCAAATTGTATTTAAAGAATAGATATTATACTCATAGAAATCATCTAAGTAGGATGTCTTCATTGGATTTTTCTTCTTAGAATTTGGATTTTAGATGAAATATGAAACCCAAATGTTTGACAAGTGGTGTTATCGTGCAGTTTAAAGATGTCGAGAGCTCAAGGTGGAATGATTTCAAGGTAGGAAAGCAAGCTCCAATAATTTCTCTTTAGAATTGCAGCTAGAGTCCTAAGCATTCCAATCCAAATGATTGTGTATCAATATGATTTAACACAAAATAATCCTAAGAATGTTAAGTAAGTTAAGCTAAAACATATAAGAAAATGAATACATGTTCCTAAAATCAAATAATTATTATCCAAGATTCAATAGTTAAGGGTCCCTCAAGACTAAAATATAGATGAGCATAAACTTTTAACATGAAGGAGAAGATCTTCTGCTTGATTTTTACCATTACAACACAATAATGTTTTGTCATAGGAAAAAAAGTCTTATTTTGATTCACATTACATTTGTGTTGTTTTCATTTTACTTGTTCTTTAAATTCTATTTCTAGAGACTATCCATAATTGTCCTAGATCACCATAGACTAGGACTTGTACAGATTTGCATTCTTCATTTCCAACCAGTCATATGAGAGAGGCTAAAGGTGGTGTCTTAAAGAGAGTGAGCTTTTATCCCATGGTAGAAACCAAAACTTTCATCTATGTTAAGATATCCTTTAGATGGGAAATCATTAGATTTTTATCAAATGCTACTTTATGGAAAAGATATAATGGAGCATGCTTCCTCTTGCTTGTATTGTGCAGGTTACCCCTCAATTTTATGCATTCAGGTGGATTACTCTACTTTTCACAAAAGAGTTTAGATTCCTTGATATTCTAAGGATTTGGGACTCACTTCTAAGAAATCCCTATGCGCCTATCGTATGTTTTTGTCTTCCATCTAAAAGAGAGAATCTTCTATTAATCATTTACACAAAGTTTCAATCAGAGTTTTACAAAAGTTATAAGCTATCAAATACCCAAAAACTAAATAAAGTAAATATGTGCTCTATTAATTTTCTTGATAATGAAATAAAAGATATTGGCATATTGGAGAACTTGATTCGGTGCTTCTGAGGTGTATCACATTTTTGCATAAAATTTTATGCTATCTGGTGACTGGGCATTGCCTACTATGTTACTAGAGGACATATTACTCTGCATATGTTGTGCTATGCTAATGTGCATAAGAAGTCGCTTGTTGGCTGGTGATTTTACATCAAATCTAAAGTTGCTTCAACATTATCCATTGATTGACATCAACCATCTCTTGCATGTGGCAGATGAACTAAAAAAAAAATCTTAAAAGTTTTACACTATTCATATTTGGTCATTCAAAATGTAGCAAAAACTGCTTGTCAATTTCAAATAGGTCTGAGATTCTTTTTTATAGAGATAATAGCCCAATCCAGAACAAAAATATGATCTAATAGAAAATTCATATGATTGTTTAATGAATAAACTTGTTTTAATCCAATTATTTTGATATTTTCATATACCTTGAAGGAAAATTAATTCCTCATTCCTTTTACCTAGAATTCCACTAGACAAATTATATCATTGAGTACAAAGCCCTAATCATGTGGGTACATGTCGTGATTCCTATGGAGATTAAAAGCCTTCATATATGTAGAAACTGTATGTTGATAATGAATCCAATAAAAACTTAAGGGGAACCAATCTAGGTTGTCTTAGTATATAGAATTACCATTGATCTTAATCAATTCTATTACTACACCATAGATAGTATTTTAAAGAGAGAAAATTGGTATGTGGATGCAAAGGCTAGTGTAGCCTCTTTGGTCTAACCTAAAATCATCACCAATGCATATCAATTCATGCTACAAGTGTTGAGATCTCATGTAGTATCAGAATTGCCAAGCCTTGGTAATCCCATTTGTGTACATGTAGACTCAAAAGAATGGCTTGTTGGCATCTATGGGTTTCTGAAGAGAAAAATTTTGCAAATTGAGTTGATGAAAATACTTCTATTAGGATAAGAAAATCTTTGGTTGCTATCTTGTCTTGTCAAATGCCTTGTATTAGAGATCCTATAATGGTCTCCTCCAACGATATTTAAACAAGGGTGAGATACCACTCATTATTTGAGAGGCTCATTCAGGCCGCACTAGAGGACATATAGGTGGTAAGGCCCTAGTTCAAAAGGTAATTCATGTTCAATACTATTATAAAATGATGGAGAAAGACTCCTTTTCATTTATCAAGAGTACTCACAATGCCAACAACATAGAAATTTGATTTAAGCTCTTGGACAAACTCACTAAGCTTAAAACTCTCTGTGGCCCTTCTAGACATGGGGTTTAGATATAATTACAAAAACATCTATGACACTATTTAAAGGGCATATTTTTATCATCATGAACTCATAGTATTTTAGTAAGTGGGTGGAAGGGGGCTCATTAAGGTCTACCATCACTAAAATTATCTATCAATTCATACTAGACAATATCTAATTTCATTTTGGTTTATCTTTCACTATTGTCTCAAATAATGGGACATATTTTTTAAATGAGGTAAAACAGTTACAGAAATATTTTGTGTCCTACATCATTTTTCTATACCTTATTATTTTCAATCCAACAGTTAGGCAGAAGCCTCTCACAAGACCATTGAGAAAATATTGCAAACATTTGTAACTAAGAATGGGAGAGATTGGCATAACCAATTAACCTATGCTTTTTGGGCTTATTGAACTAGTGTCTCTATAGATACATGATCTACTCCTTATAGCCTAGTATACAAAGCCAATGCTATCATGCCCCTAAACTAGAGATACCATCATTATGTGTCTCCCTTAAAGGAGTGATTGGTGATGACACTAATAGTTTGAATTATTTTCATGGGTTAAAAATGTTGGATGAACATACTCTATGCCTTTGAGCTTATTAGAAAGCACTCTCATAACTTTAAGGTAGGTAATCTCATTCTTTGAAAATCCAAATGAATGTAAATGTGTCACCTAGTCAATGAAGGAAATTCAGCCCAATTGGCTGGGGCCATATGTTTTCACATTTTGCTTATATGTATGGAGCCTAAAAGTTAGCCCCCATGGACAATACCCCTCTCAAGGAACCCATGAATGTGGTTCATCGATAATGGTGTTATGCCTAAATGTGTCATGTAGTATGAATCCAAGTGATCCCCATGACATATTGTCATCAACACAAGTGTTTATCTTTTTGGTAACAACCATGTTTGTGATATGTGTGTGCATGTATGGTGTCACTACAACTATAAAATATACATAAAGAAAGCCAAGATAACAGAAGAATGGAATCTGAACTCCAAAAACCTATACAATGCTAGAATGCCTACAAACTAACCTAGTCAATATTGCTACTAAACAAGAGTCTGCAGCCCAGTCGATATAGCCAATATCTTGTGATGGGAACCTGATCATACTAGATGTTTAGGTAGGGACCTAGGTCCCCAATTGAAAAGCCATGTTGTCTAGAACATACCTATTGTTTACAGTTAGTAAGTTTCTATATCCTCTAATTAAGTGAATTTTTTGTCTTTTTAGACCGCAGTTCTAGGACTTTTGTAATAGTATTTGTTCTGATTCTATGCAAAATGTGTATGTTGGATAACAAGAATATCATAAATTTGGAAGTTTATCTTGATGGACAATTCACAAGAAGGAATTCAATACATTTATATATTGTCTAGTGTCTTGTTAATATTGTCATTAGTTGAGACTATTATTTATATATCCTTTGGAGATGTAAGACTATCATGCTTCTAGCTACATGTACAAATGGGAAGTTTGAAACACTATTGAAGCATTTAGCACACACTACTATCAAATCAACTTGGTGATAAGTACACTGCAGCTTTATTGAAACTTAATGGAAGATGTTTGGTATCATTTATTACTAATTCCAAATTATATATTGAGGCAATAGTGTGTTTTAATTTCAACCTTTTCTAATAGCCCTGGGCTAATAGTTCTGAGTGGTTGACTATCATGTTCATAATTCTGCCACATTCAATATGCTAGCTGAATCAAGATATTAATCCTTGACTAGAGAAATGGAGATATGGTGTATTCATATAATCATAACTATAGGCAAGTCATCTAGACTCTGGTGCAAATTTGTAGAATCATTTAATCTAATTGGTGAAGAGATAGATTGGACCTGAATATCGAAAGCAATCTTTAGCCACTTTGTGTTGTTACCATATTGTTAGGAATCTTCTGATACAATTTTCTTTGGGTATCCCATGAACTATTTTGAAATTTTTCTTAAGGTTGATCCTTCCAATGTTTTATACTATGTCTTGTGAAAGGGGATGTCCTAAGGATAGGGACAACACATCCTCCTTCTTGCCCCTAGGGGATGTCTCCTAGGAATCCTCCTCATTGGGAAATCAAAAGGGGATGCAAGCCCATCCCCAACATCCCCGTGCTATCTCAGAGATGTCCTAAAGTCCCCTACAGCAACCAACTTTCAACATGGAAAAAAGGAAAACTTTAAAATTTTATGAAAAAAATTCATGTTCCCATACCCTGTTAAAGCTAAGCAAAAAAATTTCTTGGTATTTCAAGGTTTGAGATAGCAATCCCCATCAAAGTTTTACTAAACATCCAAACCTTTAAGGGTAAGCTCATGTTAGTGACCTCAAACCTCAAGTCTCAAGATCCCTAATAGGAGAAAATAATTCAAGTACTTTGGAACTCTTTGTTTGAGATTCTCATTTCTATAATGATAAATTATTAGAAATTTTAAGCAAATCCAAAGAAACACATTTCAAACCAAAATTTCTAAAACCACACCTTTAAGCAAGCAATATTGTATAGTCCCTTACTCCAAAATCCTTGTTCAATGCATATCAACCAAATTAGGCTTTGCTCCCGATTTTTCTTCCTGCAATTTTGTTTCAGAGAGGTTTCCAAAGTTGAGTAAACTAGTATTCATAGTCAATATTTGCATGGAAGAAAAAAGAGTAAAATACTCATCCTCTTCATTATTTGTAGTAGAAAAAGAAAGAATAAATTCCCATCTAAGGAACAAAAAAGAATAAAAACACAAATTATTCATGATCTATAAGATAGGAAAAAGGTGAACATGCATCCAAATTATTGTTTATACTATGAAGGTGGCTTTTAACTCAAGAATGATATTGAGTTAACCAATTGGTTGTTATTGACAAATAAATCAATATTGCAGCTTACAAATATGATATTGCATAGTAGCTTGGGAAACCTCTAAATAAAAATAAACTATTTTAAAGAGTTGTAGAATACAAATTTATGAATGAACGACTCAATTTTAGTTCTATTAACAATAGTTTAAAAAAATTAAAATAGTATAAAAACTGTGAATTGCTACATGCTTGAACACTAAACCTTTGGTGTAAAATGAAGATAACTATCAAAAATCTTACTCATTGCTAATGCATTGCCCTAGTTTAGTAAAACTAAATAGCTTGTAAATACAAACTAATTGCAAATGGTTATCATGCCAATGGTTTATATGTTTTAAATGATGTGTATATAGCCACTTCCCCTAAGGAGACTAGTTACAAGTATCAATGGATAAAAAAGAATCTATAACATGTAAAGTGTTGTGCTCAATAATAAATTTGTTGTTATTCCAATCTTAGAAGTGAGGAGAAATTAGGCTTCCACATTAATGGCTAGCTATCTTGGAAATTGAGTTTATTGCATTATATTAGCTTCCATACAGTGACCCTAGAATGTGTTGCTTGCAATTTCAATCTAGTGAAGCGGGGATCAAAGGTGTAAACTTACCATAGAGATAAAAGGAGCCCTAGACAAAATAAGTTGTTATTATGCAAAATTACTCATAGTTAGGCTCCTCTTGTTAAGATAATGATCAACATTCCTCATCTCAAAATAAAATAGAGAGAATAGATTTTGAAGGGAATTTTTTGTTTGGATTCATCAAATGCCATTTTAACAAGATGTGCTATGTGATTTCCAAATATTTGATAAGGAATCTATATAATGGATGAAATTCAGCTTACTAAAATTTGTTTGACCTAAGCATAAATCCATCTTGACTTCCATGTAAAGACGTATGTTAATTACTAAACAATTGATTTGTTATGATTCCTCTGCCACTAATATTACCTGATACATAGAGACATGCTAAAATCAAAATATCTAGATTATAAATATGTGCTAAATAATGACGATTCTGATAACTAGTTGTATAGCCAAATTTGGCATTAGCTTTATATTTTGGGCTTAAATTGAAGTTTTATTTTCAAGATTGGACTTCACTATTTCCTATAGATGTAGCAATATTGAAGTTTTGAGATAGAATAAAATGTGCTTCAAAAGTTTAGGGACATTCAACTATAAAATACAGGGGTTTGAAGTCTACAGAATAGTAGATTAGATATTCAGAATGTGCTCTATAATTCTACCCAAATAAATTAGAGAAGGACAACTTATCAACAAACTCAAACTATTGAATAAAAAATATCCAGCAGTGTATCTAAAAAAATCTTATTGCTATAATTTGACACATTTAAACCTAGAATATATTGACTCTAGTTGTATTCAAAACAGTGAAATGTTTCAATGGATCCTTGGTCTTTTGGTGAAGTTGAAAGTTGAAATCATCTATAACATAAAAAAGAAAATAATAAGTGATTTCCTTCTTATGATAAGTTTGAAGTACTTACATTTATTTTCATTATCTCTAAAATCATTTTTTTTTTGAGATCTCCCTATTTTCAAATGATCTCATATGGAATGTGGTGATGCCAGCTAGTGGCCCTAAAATTCTATGGCATTAGATATTGAGCATCTAATTAGGGACCTCAAATGTCGAGAGGGGGAAGATAGTTATCCAGAAGTTTATGTGACCGAGGAAAGTTATCCAAGAAATGGTTCGAGCATGCTTTCATCCTAGTAACTAATATGGTCTGAGCATACCATCTAGTTTCTTAAAAATTCTATTTCATATGAGCCAAACTTTTTTCTTTTAACTTTGGAAGGGAAAATTTAGCAGCAACAGTTTTCCAACAAGGTCAGTTCACCAGTCATATGAGTGACTCTGCATAATAATCAAGTTAGGAGCTCCTAAAATTCTATGGGGCCCAACCATTATTAACCCTAGCACTACCCCACTGGAACTATAGGCTATGGTTGGGTAACTTTTACTATAGTGTGAGTGATGCAGATTTTTTATGAAAGCCTCAATTGGGGCCATGATAGATAGTAGGGCAGGGCTCATATGATCGACATTAAACATTAAACGATTGAAAATTATATGATTGAGCAAAGCCATTGGATTAAACTAAAATTTTTGTGTTTCTAATGAAGAATAGAAGGGTAAGAACCCTTACTATTCTGGAGGTTGCATTAGTGAAGCTCTCAAACCCTATTTGCATTGAAGCTATAAAATGTTGTTGGCATGTAATCCTCAAACCCTACCGCTGCATATAATCCTAGCACCACAATATGCAATGAGGAAAAAATTAAATGCACAAGCTATCTTCCAGTCACATAAGAATGAAATTGGGTAGCAAAGAGCTTTTAAGTTTTTTTGACATAGTGTAAGCCTGTATTGGTCAAAATTTTGACCAACATGGGCTTGTATTTATAGTGTGAGCCTATGTTGGTCAAAATTTTGACCAACACAAGATTGTATTTAAAAAAACAGTGTTGCCTTCCATATTTTGACCAATTTGACCCCATTTTATTAGATGGTCAAAAAGTTTGGTCTAAAAATGGGGTCAAATGTACTAGTATATTTTAGTAACTTTCTCTTCAAAATTATTCTTACAATGCATTAAATTAGTTAAAGAAACTTGTGGACCAATATTATTCTAAAATTGTTGGATGAAAGAATTAGAAAGACTTTAAAAAGAATTAATATAATAAGGAGATGGAGAATAATACCATTGCAGTGCTCTATCCCTAAAGGAGCATGCAAACAACTTATTCATAAGCCTATATTCATCAGAAACATCACTACATATAGTTTGAGAAGTTTTAACATGAATTACTCGATGTCCCTTACAATTATAAGTCTTAAGAGGAGGTACCTTAACATGTTGTGTAATAATCACATGAAGGATATCTATTTTAAAATTATTTTCCACATCATATGAAGGAATATTGTACTTAGATTGGGTTAAATGAGAAAGTTGGTGTTGTAAAGAAGAGAGGGTTTGAGCCAAGGTAGTAATAATAGGATTAGAAGATAGGCTATTAACCATAGGCATACTAGATGGATTAGTAAATCTATAAGAAGTGGAAGGAATATGTAAGAATCTCGGTGGAAAACTAAAAGCAATGGGTAAAGGGTTTAAATAAGTAAATGAAATAGCATTATATGAAGGTAATGAAGAAGGAATGGAAGTAGGAGAAACACTCATAGGAAGTGAAAGAATATGAAGACTAGCACTTAAAGGAGTGGAATTTTGTGTAGAAGTAGTCATAAGAGGAAAAATATAGATAGGTATGCTAGAAAGAGTGGTAGAAATTGGGATGGAAAGTTCAATGGTAATTGAAAGAGTAGTATATCTTAACTCTTGAGAACATTTGGTCAAAGAATTAGAATGAGTATTAAAAGGGTGAGATATACCACACAAGATATAAAACTTAGTATGATTGTTATCAATGAGCTTTTAAAGAACTTCAATGGTAGCAACACTATCAGGATATTGATTTTCTTGAGCAAGCCCAGTTTCCAATTTATCAAATTCACTACAAAGCCTATAAATTCACAAACAGAGGAACTCTTCAAGAATCACACTCATCATGAGATGAGTGTGAAGATTTATGCTACATGATAGGGCTAATATCATGAGAAAAATGTGAGAATCATCAAATGAACCCATGAATCTACAAATTCTCCTAACATGAATGCTATAAGTAGAGATTCATATAAATATGCTCATAAAAAAGGAGATCACAAAAGGAAAGCCTATTGAAATATAACCAAAGTAGAGAACATCAAATTTAACTAGAATATATATGCAAAATAATCCAAAACCAAAAAGATAGGTGGCTCACAATGGGTTCACAAAAATGTTCAGTGGTGAAATAGAAGCACTTTAACAGGATGTAGGCCTCCACTTTATGGGGTACCAAGCTATTAAATTATGTCTATGAGAGGTAAAGAGGTGGATTTTGAAGTATGATTACATTTATGATATGAATTAGATTAGCTAGGACCCAAAGTAAGAAGGTCACTCATACTAAATTAGTATTGTAAAAACGAATGCAATACAATGAAATATCCTCTCTTTGGCTCTTAATAGGATAATGTGAATGTGAAATTAAACAAAACCTAGAAACATCCCTAGAAATTCAGATTGAAGGACTAGGTTGACATGGAAGGACATCCTACAACTAGGTTGATGTAGCCTACGACTCAAAAACTAACAACTCTAGAAAGATTGTAAACTATAGATTCCAAATATACAATTCTTTTTTATCCCAACCTATGAATCACCGTCGAAAAGAAAGGTTTGGGTGTTGGGGTTTGATGAGGGATTGAATTGGCCACACCCAAGATTAAGGAATTAACCATAAATGTGAAATGTAAATATAAAGGACTGCAAGAACAAGCTAAATTTTAGGATTTAAGTTTCCTATATGTATGTAATGTGTATGTAATGTAGATCTTGAATTAGAAATGTAGGATATCTCCACACTTTGTGATGGACCTATCATAACTCCTTCATGGTGCCATGGATATGGATATGCATCAATGAAGAGGAGAAATGCTTCAATGCAGATCTCCTTCATTTATGGCTAACAAACACTAGATCTTCAATAGGAAATACTCACAAAGGATTTTGCAATAATAGATAAAATATCCTTGCTTGAATACTTAAAAAAGGCTTAGATATATTCACTAGATAGAATATCTCGAGAATGAGATGCATGATGTTCATTAGATTCAAAAATTAAGCCTCCAAGTCTCCTTATATATGGGTTTTTAGGTGGGGAAATAATACAAGCCAACTAGATAATGGTCATAAACTAATTAAACCTTTAAGGACTTTTAGGCCCTAAGATCTAGAAATGTCAAGGAATAGGTCAACATAGGTTGACATAGTAGAGGACTATGTCTACCTTGGAGGATTAGGTCAACCTTAGTTGACCTTACCCAATAGGACAAGTCCTAGGTGGCATAAAGACCTAGGTAGATGCCAGAGAGATTAGGTGGAAAGATGGAAGAAAGAAGAGGAAGAGGATTAAAAGAATAGTGAGCATGAACATATCCATCATTTGAAGAGGGAACCATAAAGAGGAGGGAGCTCAACATTCTTAAAAGGAAAGTGTATCCATTTTAAGAGGGTACAATGCTAAGATTGTCCCCTGACATATAAGGTAGATATATATTTTTATCATGTAATAATATTATTTAAGTGTTGATGTGGAGCCTTATCAGACTCAAAGTTCACCTGATGAAGAGCACTCCCTTTAACAACATAAACACATAACAAAAACCAAGAAATAAAACAATTTGTGATAACAAAATATGGGATTCTTATTATCACTACAATTGTGGAATTACAAAATTTAGAGTTACAATATGTTAACCAACATGGGCATCTTCATTATAATAATTTGCAAGGCAAAGCTATGAACTATCACCCAGAGCTATTTTAGACAATCTTTGAGTATTTCTTAAATAGGCAATTTTATGCTACTTAGGAAGTTTCTAGATACTCAAACTTAATACCTAGGGCTGAAAGACCTTAACAATGCATATATAGTCAGCCAAATACATTTTTGACATTTATTTTTGAAGTTTTGGTTGGCCCAAGTCTGAAAGGCCATAACTCTCAAATTATTACTCTGAATGTCTATAATAATCACTTTTTAGAAGCCTCAGCATCTTATCTATAGGATCAAATTAGCATAAGCACCCATCTGTCAAGTTTTTGGGCCTCATTCAGACACATTTAGGTCCTCAATAGTGAGCTTGAAGTTTATAAACCAAAATTGCAAACCAAAAATCTACATTAAATACATGAATGCACATTATATGGCATTGAATGTCAACTAGTAGGTTGATATATTTAATATGAATATCCAACTTTGAAATTAAAATGTTTTGAGCTCATATGGATGACTTACTAAGTAGAAAGGATCCATAGATAGAAACTTTACACTAAGATAACCCTTATTCAAACAACTAAAATTAAATATTTTTGGTTGATGTAATATTTCTCTTACACATAGGATGCTACTATATTAGACACCCAGGGTAATTTGAGAAGTGACCCACCATGTCTTAGGTGTGTAGAAAAAAATCAAGATGATAAACATCCTCCCTTGGTAGGCATGATGGATCTTCTATAGTCCTTCCTTTCCATTTGATCAATTATTATTCATAAGTTATGTTCCTTTTACTTTTTCCAACACAACTATATAATATCTCTTCAATCTCCTTTTAGGTAGTAGAATACTCCATCAGACTTCTACAACTTCATCATTGTTACCTCCTTCATAAACCCTTGTCAAATCTAAAATATTAAATACTAGTGAAATATTCAATTTAGAAGGAAACTTCACTTCATAGGAATTTCTAGAGTCATACCTTTTCACTATATTGCATGGTCCAAACTTCTTCATTTTTAGCTTATTATTCATACCCACTAGAAAATGAGCCTTTCTTGAATGAACCATGACTTCATCTCCAATATGAAATTCCTTATACCTCATTTTCACATATTCCTTAGGCATATACTTTGTATTCATCTTTGTAATGTGCTTCCTCACCTCCTCATGACTATTCTTCAAATGTTTGGTGAATTATTTTGCTTCAACATTACTTATCTCTCCTTTATCCAACCACCTCAATTCAGAAGCATTTCTGGTACTACTCCCATATACAATATGGAATTGTGATTTAAAAGCACTCACATTGACATAATTATTGCATTCACAACTTCTAGTTTCCAAACTTCTATTCATAACTTGTATTCGTCCATTAGTCTGTGGATGATGTGATGAACTAAACTTCCAAATTTTCTTCAATTTCTTTTGCAATATACACCATAAACACCCAAAAAAAATTGTATCTCAATATGAAACTATACTATTTGGTAGACCATGTAGTCTCCACTTCTCTTACAAAAATATTTGTCACATGAATAGTGTCACTAGTCTTCTTGCAGGGACTGAAATATGCCATCTATGAAAACTTGTCAACCACCACAAAAATAGAATCATGCCCTCATTGAGTACTTGGTAATCCAATAATGAAGTCCATGTTGATAGACTCCCATGGCTTATCTGGTATAGGTAATCATTGATACAACCTCATTTTTCTTTCACTCCTTTTTTCATCTAACATACTCTGCACAAAATTCTTTGTATCTTTTTATAACTATGACCAAGAATAATTCTCTGCAACCAAAGAAATGGTCTTATCTCTCCCAAAGTATCCAACCAATCCTCCACTTTGGTTAAATTCCTTGATGAGATTCTCTCTCATTGAACTCCTTGGAATGCACAACTGGCTCTCTTTGAATAACATGTCATCTTGGATTATAAAGACAATCAATTTTTCATGTCAAGAGTAATAGGTTATATAAAAGCCTTCCATGCTTCACCAATATCAGGATCCTCTAGATACAAATTAATGAGTTCATTGAACCCACAACCTTAATTAGAAATACTACTATATTTCCCACTCTTGTGTTTCAAAATAAATGTATAGCTTTCCAAAAACTCAACCCACTTTAAATGCCTTGGGTTCAATTTCCTTGACTATTCAAATATTTTAATGCTTGATGATCCGTATATAAAAAATATATTTAAGAAGAACATAATTTCTCCACTTCTTCAATGCTTGAAGTATAGCATACAATTGTTGACCATAAATATTTTATTTTATTTTGGCATTATTCAATTTATCACTGAAATAAGAAACAGGTCTACCTTCTTGGCTCAAAATAACTCCTATTGTAGTACCACTAGCATCACAATGTAATTGAAACACCTTTGTTAAAATATAGAAGTGATAAAATAGGCTTCTTTTTAACTTTCTATTTCAAAAGATTAAAACTCTTATCTAGTCCTATAGTCCACTTAATTTCCTTCCTATCCATTCTCATTGTTTCAGCCAAGGTTCCACAAAAATTTCCAAAACATCTTATGAAATTTCTTCAAAAACTAGCAAGTCCATTAAAAGATCTCACCTCTATAGCACTCTTTGGATTAGGCCATTCAAGAATAGCCTTCACTTTATTTGGGTCTAATTTTGGACCTTTTCCTAAAACTAGAAATCCCAGGTACACCAACTCCTTCTTCACAAAACTACACTTCTTTGGGTTTGGTAGCAACTTTTCTTCCATCAACTTATCAAACACTTTTTGAACATGCAAAAAATGCTCCTCCAATGTCTTACCAAAGATCAAATATCATGTAGGTAAACAATGTCAAACTTACCCTGGAAATCCTTCAGCACTTCATTCATGAGCAACATGAAAGTGCTCGATGCATTGGTTAGCCCAAAAGGCATGACTAACTACTCATATAGTCTTTCCATTTTATTGAAAATAGTCTTCAACTAATCTTCTTCTTTGATGTGGATATGATGGTATCCACTCTTTAGATCTATCTTTGTGAAATATGCAGCTCCACTCAAACAATCCATAATATCATCCATCCTTGGTAATGGAAATCTATACTTGATTGTGGGCTTATTGATAGCCCTCAAATTTTTATAAATCCTCTATTGTCTATTCTTCTTTGATTTTAATATTTTTGGTACAACACATGGACTCAACCTCTCTCAAAGCTACCCTTTTTGCAATAACTCATGAACTTTTCTGCTCAACTCTTCACTTTCTATTGGTGTCATTCTATGCACTGCCTTGTTTGGAAAAGTGGCTCCTTGAATCAAATCCATCTGGTGACTGATCTTCCTTAATAAGGGTAATCCATCAGGTACATTGTCTGATACAATATCAGGAAACTCTCCCAACACATTTGCAACTTCTATAGGTACCTCCTCTACTTATTCTTTACCATCTAGTGGAATTATAGAAAAACACACATGTTCATTCTTCATACCTTTGAGAGACTCATTTCCATCAACAAAACATATTCTAGCAGCACTACATACCTTTTCTTCTTTCTCCTTCAATGGATTCTACTTATGTTTCACTTCATCCTTTGTCAAAGTATAGGTATTTTCTCACCCATCATGTAGAACATGCCTGTCAAAATGCCACTGTCTACTAAGCAACATATGACATATGTCCATTGGTATGATATTGCAAAGCACCTCATCCTTGTAGCTTCCAATCTCAAACTTCATTGAGCATTTCTCACTAACCATGACCTTGTGGCCATCTTAAACCCAAGCAATATGGTATGGATGAGGATTTTTTTACCTCTTCATAATTAACTTTTTCACAATCATTTCTAACACTAGATTTTTAGTACTTACACCATCAATGATCACATCACAACACTTATCTCCACATTTGCACCTTGTCTAATATAAGCTCCTTCTTTAAACAGGTTCATTCTCACCAATTAGTAGGACTCTTCTATTAACTAGGACTTCTCCTCTATTAGCATCTTTAGAATGTGATGATCTAGCACCTTCATCAATATGTGAAACTCCGGCCTCATGTTTTTCTCTCTAATCTATCATTCCTTGGTGTTGGGAACACTCAAATTCTTTATGCTCTTCTTCTCCATAGTGAAAAAAATTCCCACAAAAGCCTCCTCTTGTAGATACTTGTCCTTTGCCTCTTCCTTTTTGATCTGTATTATTTTGATCATGGAAATGATTGGAATTATTTCCTCTCTAGTTCTAACTACTACTTATTACCACATCCTTGTTCTTCTAATCACCATTTCAGCCTCCATAAGATCATTTTCTAGGTCTTTCATCATGACCTATACCATATTTTTGTTATGAAAATTTTTACTCAACTTCTCCTTTTCTCTTAGGGAAAACTAGTATGCCTCCTCAATTCTAGTCATTCAAACCAGGCTCAAATCATTCTGAATGCTTAGCTTTAACCCATTAAGATAATAGGCAACTTTCTCCATATCAAGTTCTACATTTTTGGTTCTAGTGAGAACTTCGTAGAGCTCTTTAGTATACTCTTGGATGGATCTTCCTACTTGCTTCAACCCTTGCATTTTCTTTAGCAGATCTAGCTCATAATCTATGTGAATGATTTGTCTCTTCAATCTACCTATCAACTGGTATCATCTGATGATTTTTTCCTTTCCTTTACTATTTCTCTCCAACTAGATCTCTTATGACTAGATCTTTGTGTAACCCTTCAGTTTGGCCTTTGTAAACTTGACCCTATCTAGATCTTCAATATCTTCATATTTGGAGTACTCTTTCAATTCATTGATACAATTGATTAGCTCCTTTGGGTTAATATTTCCCAAAAAATATGGGAACATCAAACTTAGGTCTTTTTCTAATCTTGAAAATCACTTTAGAAATATTTTCCTCTTCTGGGTTTAAAAATTCATCTTCTACCACTTGATCTACATTTCCTTCTTCTCTTTCATTCCCACTTTCGTAATCTCCTACAACAAGATTCATTCTTTTAATTCTTGTATTTGTCTTTGTAGGGCTCTAAATCCCTTATGTGTAACACCTATGACTCTCTCACTAAATTCTCTTCATGGAGGCATCTTTGTGCTTTTACTAAAATCATAGTGCAAATTGCCTCACAATCAGTGATCTGTTAAACACTCATCATAAACCATGGTATAGGTGAAACTACCTCATAGTTGGTGATCTATTTACACAATTAGGAGCCCTAGCTTTGATACCACTAGATGAATGGTGATCCCCTTAATATGATAAACACATAATAGAAACAAGGAAACAACAAAAATTTGTAAGAAGAAAATATGGGCTTCTTATTATCATCGTAGTTATGAAATAACTAAATTTAGAATTACAATATGCTAACCCACATGGGTACCTTAATTATAGTAATCCACAAGACAAAGCGATGAACTATCACCTAAATTTGTCCTAGACAATGTTTGGGCATTCCTTAAATAGGCAATTTTATGCCACCTAAGAAGGTTCTAGGCACTAAAACTTAATATGTAGGGCCAAAATACCCTAAAAATACATATACTATTGGCCAAATACATTTTTTACATTTATTTTTGAAGTTTTAGTTGGCCCAAATTTTGAAGGCCATAATTTTGTAACTGTTGCTCTAATTGGCTATTATAACTACTTTTCAAAAACCTCAGCTTCTGATCTATAGACTTGGATTCATGCAAGTGCCCACTTTCCATATTTTTGGGCCTCATCTGAGCATATTTAGGCCTTCAATAGTGAGCCTGAAGTCTATATACAAAAATTACAAACCAAAAATCTATAATAAATCTATGAATATGCATGATATGCCACTAAACTTCAATTGGTAGGTTGATATATCCAAGATAAATATCCACCTCTAAAATTAGGACATTATGAGCTCGTATGACTGACTTACTAACTATAAATCCTCCACAGACAACAACTCTGTATTAAAACAACCCTTATTCAAACAACATAAATGAAATATTTTTAGTTGATGCAAGATTTCTCTTACACCCGGGATGCTCCTACTCATCAACACGGTTGCCTCCTCTAGATTATTAGTATGGGGGTTTTGGGGTAGCATCCCCAAGATGGGGTCAAAGAGTAGCACTCTAAAGGAGTTTTGAAGTAAAAAAATGATACTATTCTTGTAAAAGATACCAACTACTATTTTCTTCTATTGGACGAGTTATTCTAGCCCTAATTTTTTAAACAACAAAAAGCTTGTATAAAATGGCTTAGGGTTAGGGATTAAACATTGTGTGATGATATTTTATATTCTTGCAGTGATATTGAGTTGTAAGGGATTGTAGATTGTAATCACTAGATAATAATAATATTGGACTTGTTGTTGTTGGATGTATCCTCAGGATTGGGTGAATGATATTGAATTCTTGTGTCCAGTATTCTCTTATATGTGATTTATTATTTTCTAATATTGATTATATTTGTATGTAATTGTTATTTCCTTCTATGGTTAATCATAACAAGTGGTATCAATGCAATGTGTCATCATTTTCTTAATAGCTATCATTTGTAGGAAGGTCTTACAGTTGAGAGGGAGTCTCAAGACTAAGTGGTAGAAATGGTAGATGGGGGTAAGTTGAAGGTTGAGAAGTTTAATGGGAAGAACTTTTAGTAATGGAAGATGAAAATGTAGGACTATCTTTATTAGAAGTATTTATGGTGACCATTATAAGGAAATACCAAGAAATTGACTATTATGACTGATGATGATTGGGAAATTTTGGATCAAAGGGACTTGGTATTAGTCATTTATTCCAAGAATAATTGATTGCATTTAATATATAAAAAGCTAATATGGTAGATGATTTGATGCACACCCTAGTAAAAAAGTATTAAAATCCCTCTACTTCAAATAAGGTATTTCTCATGAAGCATTTAATTAATATGAATATGGAAAGAGGTGGATTTTTTGTAGATCATTTAAATGAGTTTAATATAGTTATGATTTAGTTATCTACTATGATTGTTAATTTTAATGAAGAAATTAGGGCTCTCTTTATTTTGTGTTCTTTTCTTGAAGGTTAGAATGGCTTGGCAATTATTGTGAGTAATTTTGTTATAGGATCTAATGATCTAAAATTTGATGATGTGATTGGTATAATTTTGAGTGAGGAAAATTGTAGGAAAACATCATGTGGATCTACATTGTGTAGTTTTTTGAATGTAGAAACCAGAAGCAAAATGACTGAAAGAGGAAACAATTCTATAATTCATGTTAAATCAAGAGAAAAGTTAAAGGGAAAGAGGTCTCAATCTAGATGACTGAGAGATTTTTTGTACTATGGAAAACCAATACATAAGAAGAAATATTTTTTGAATCAAAAGTAGAATGAAGTGGAAAAACAAGAAGGGAACAAGGAGGCAAATGTGGCAAGTAATAAATCCAAAGATGATGCTTTGCTTTTTTCTTTAGAGAGTGTTGATGATTCATGGGCTTTAGATTTTGGGACTTCATTTCACGCTACTACCCATAGATGTTATTTTATTGATTATGTACAAGGGGATTTAGGGATTGTTTATTTGGGGGTAAGAAACCTTTCTAGATTGTTAGAAATGAAAAAATTAAAATTAATTTGCAAAATGAGAATTATTAGCTACTACAATAGCTAAGACATGTTGCAAGGCTATGTAGGAATTTTATTTTAGTAGAGCAACTGGGTGATGAGGGTTTCATAGTTACTTTTAATGATAAAAACTATAAGGTTCAACCAGATCCCTTGTAGTAGAAAAAAGGTGTGAAAGTAGGCACCTTATATCTTTGTACATGTCATATTGTTCCTTCTACTTTAATTGTTTAAGAGAAAAATTAATGTTTAGGAGAAATTTCTATAGTTGACCAAGGAGAACAAATAGCTATTGTGGATTCTAAAACAATGCTATGACACAAGAGTGAGGAAGGAATGAATTGATTCATTCATTGAAACTTTTCCCAGGTTTAAAATGTATCAACATGGATCTCTATTAAAGTTGTGTGTATAGAAAAAAAAATGAGAGTTATTTTTGTGAAGAATGGGAAGGAAAATAAAGATGAGAAATTAGCGCTTGTGCATACAGATGTATGGGGACTAGATTTAGCATCTTCCCTTGGTGGATATAATTATTATGTTTCATTTATTGATGATGAAACTAGAGAAGTATGGATTTCTTTCCTTAGATAAAAATCTAATGTGTTTGAAAGTTTTAAGAAATAGAAATACTTGGTTGAGAATGAGAGTAGTAAAAGATAAAATGTCTTAGAGCTGATAATGGTGGTGAGTATTGCAATAAAGAATTTGAAGATTTTTTTTTTCTACTAATGGTATTCATAGAAACAAAAATGTTCCTAGGACTCCATAGGAAAATAGAGTGGTTGAACACATGTGTAGGAAAATAATGGAGCATGGAAAGAGCATTAGGTTACATGTTGGGATTCCATTAAACATTTAGGACAAGGTTGCTCTCAAAAGTTCTATATATTTGATCAATAGATGTTCCTCTACTCCTTTGGGTTGTGGTATTATAAAGAAATCATAGACATGTAAGAAGGTTAGTTATTCTTTTCTCAAAAGCTTTGGTTGTAAAGATTTTGCACATGTAGATTTTGAAAATACAACCAAACCAAAAGAAAAATAAAAGAAATGTGTATTTATTGGATATGGAATTGATGAATTGGTTATAGGCTTTGGGATTTTGAAAAATGTAAAATTATAAGAAGTAGGGATGTCATATTCAATGAGAAAGTGTCATCAAAATATCTATTGCAGAAGCATGAAAACAAAGAAAGTGAATATGTAGTGCTAGATGATACTCCAAAAGATGATGTCCTATTAGTCCCCAATGCTCTACACCAATCACAACAACAAATAAAACACACCCTTATGAATATAGATGATCAACAAGGCTAAGTAGACCTCCAAAATGATTTTCTCCCTCCTTGTATTCTATTTTATAAAGAAATGCCGATGATCCTAAATGTTATGACCAATTTGTGTAGGTGGATATAAAGATTCAGTGGGAGTCTACAATGAAAGAAGAAATAGACCCCTGGCTAAAAAATAAGACATGTGATTTATGCAAACCACCAATAGGAAAAAAAATTTAGAGAATAAATGGGTTTATATGTTGAAAGAAGAGGATGGAAATAAGAAAAGCTTTAAAGCCAGGTAAGTGATAAATGGATTTTCGAAGAAAAAAATCATTGAACTTGATGAGATATTTTCTCATGTTGTTAAAATAACTTCTATTCACACTATTTTATGTATTGTGGCTACTAAAGATTTTTATTTCTAGTAGCTTGATGTTAAAAATATAATTATTGATGGAGATTTTGATGAATAAATAAATATGGTAGAGCCATAAGGATTCAAGGTCAAAGGTAAGGATTAGTTAGTGTTCCAATTGAAAATTTTAAATGGATTAATGATCTAGGGGATATTTTCATAAAAAATTGAACTAACTCCAAAACTCCAACAATCGACATTAGTTTAAAGTTCTCAAAATTCTAGATCCAATGCAATTCGAACGAGCAAAAATGGAGTATGTATGCTCAAGTTACGACTTGTCAAAGTTTGGTCAAATTTTGGTATAGAAGTCGTCAGAAGGGAAAATTTTCAAACTCCCCAAAATCAGTCAAAGTCAGCGTCAGATCGAAGGTCCTGTTGAGAGCTCTTTGATGACATTTGTTTCATTAAAAATGGAGTTTGTACATGAAAATGATGCCCAATCAAAGTTTGGGATGGTGTGCCACAAAAAAAAAATATAAATTAGAAAATCAAAAAAAATATTTTTAAAAAATGTCATGCAAAATAATTGATTCAGTGGTCTACAGGTCTGCAGGGTCAAACCTATGACCAACAAGCCATTTGACTTATCTTGCTGAAAATTGAGAGTTAAAAAGGGCCATCAACAGGGTTGTAACCTCTCATTGGTGCCCTTGTAAAAGGGTTAATTTCATTGTGCTATTCATGCACTCAAAAATTTAACTATAGTGGTTGTTATTTATTGTTAAAACAAACCCGCCCACCTAAATTTAATTAAGGTATATGGTTATGTGTTTATTATTTTTAACCCCATAATTGCATATAGCCAAATATTTAAAATATCTAACGGGTTTTTTTGAAGGGTAATTAGTTGAAGGCCCTAAAATTATAATATTTTTTTATAGCCTTATTTTAGGCCTTTTTTGTATAAAAGGGGAGTTTAGGACCCTTTTGGAGATCATTGAATAAATGAAGAATTTAGAATTGCTAAGCTTGGAGAGAATTTGCTAGGGGGACATTTTTTAGTCCCGCACACCAAAATGATGCTACTATGCTTTTGAGGGAATGAAGTTGTAACACTGTACCATATTCTTGGAGTTAATCAAATCAGTCCTCCTATTGAAGTAGGACTCGAAGACATAGTCCATACTGGACGAACTCCAAAATCAAATGTGTTGTGTCCCTTTCTCTCATTGCTCTTTCTATCTTTTATATTTGTGTTGTTCTTATTTTTCAATTATGGTAATTTGATTTGTTAAAAGTATTAAATTAACTTTATGTAATTGGTTAGCATTCCTTTGTAATAGTCCTATATCCTAATCAAATGAATTAAAGTAAGAACCTCAGTAATGGTATCTTAAATTTAATATTTTTATGCATGAGGATGGTTATACTCGATGTCATTCTGACTATTGAGTGTAATTTAAGAGGTTAGATGATGCCAACTACACTATCATATCTTGATGATATGCTTATAGATGGGTGTAACATAGACCACATTAAGTGGTTAAAATAATAATTAGAACATTAATTTTCTATGAAGGATTTGGGGTCACAAAAACAATCCTTTGTATGAAAATTTGTAAAGATGGGAAGGATAGAAAATTGACACTATCTTAGGTTGATTATATTGAGGTGTTTCTATATTTCTCTAAAGAGAATGCTAAAGATATCAATTCTCGTTTACCTAGTCATTTGAAATTGTCTAAGGAGATGTGTACAAAGACACCAAAAGAGGAGGCTAAAATGTCCAAGATACCTTATGCTTCAGTTGCAAGGAGCTAAATATATGTGATGGTATGTAATAGGCCAGATATTGCACATGTACTGGGAATTGTTAGTAGGTATATGAGTCAACTTGGAATAGAGCATTATAATGCAGTTAATTAGATTCTTAGGTATTAGAGAAGAACATCAAGTAATGGTTTACTTTTTGGGAGCTCTACTATTGATTAACAAGGCTATGTTGACTTAGATTTGGCAAGGGATATTGATATGAGGTGGGGTACTAAAAATTATATATTTATTGGTATGGAACAATAATGAGTTTTATTTCTCAATTGCAAAATGTTAATGCTTTATGCACTACAGAGGAAAAGTATGTTATTGCTTCAGAGGTTACCAAAGAGATGATAGGGCTTCAGCTCTTCCTCAAAGAATTGGCACACACATAAAGGGATAATTATTTGTTTATAGATAGCCAAAGATTCATTAATCTTGCTAAGAAATTAGTGCTACATTCAAAGACAAAGTACATATAGTTGTGGTACCATTTCATTTAGCAAGTTTTGGATGATGGATAGTTAAAGTTGGAAATTATACATATAGAGGATAATCCAATAGATATCTTTACAAAGGTAGTGAAAAGGGAGAAGCTAAATTTCTCTTCAGCTTTGATTGGTCTTCTTGAGTGAACATAATAAAAGAACAATGAAGTGTAGGATGGTTGGATATTCTATTAGGAGCTACAAGTTTAGAAGTGCTATGATTACTCTCTTAGTGGCAGGTTATTCGTGTGGATTTTGATCACTCTACAAGTGGGAAATTATTGTGATGTAGAGCTTTATCAGTCTTGGATTTTAGCATGGTCCCCACCAAGATTATTACTACAGGTGCTTGGGGCAAGCACCCCCAAGATGGGATCAAGGGGTAGCATCCCTTAGAGGGTCTTGGGGAACACCACAAGTATGCTCCTTGTTGCAATATAAGGTGGAGTCAAGGGGAAAAAACCCATGGGGATTTTTGGGGGCAATTCCGTTGAAGCCAAAAATGACTCTATTATTGTAAAAGGCATTTTCTATAAAGTTTTTTCTTATTTGGATAACTTATTCTAGCCTTGATTTTGTAGGAGGCAAAAATCTTGTATAAAATGGCTCAGGATTAGGGGTTTCATAATGTATGATGATATTGTAGCTTCTTGTAGTGGTATTGAGCTATAAGAGATTGTGAATTGCAATAAGTAGATAATAATAATATTAGAGTTGTTGTTGGTGGATGTAGCCGAGGGATTGGGTGAACTACATTGAATCCTTTTGTTTTGTGTTCTCTTGTGCGCAGTTTATTATTTTCTAATACTAGTTATATTTGCATTAATTAATTAATTTTAAAAAAAAATTTGTGGTTGATGCTAACACTAACTCCATCTAGATTTAGAGGTTAAATATTAAATAGCTCCATTTCTTAAAATTTCAAATCTTTCCTTTTACCTACTTACCAGTCTTGCATGATGATGCTGATAGTTTCATTTTTTAATTATAGCTACAATGAATGAGGAAGACCAGTTCCAGATGAAATTTCTTAGAGATAAGGCTCTTGCATTAAACTATTATTCTAATGAATATATTTTCCTCCAATTTTTCAAACCATGCACAATTTGAAAATTCTTGTAATTATCAATAATCACTCGAAGTAGACCACTCTCAAAGGTTTATCATTTATATCTTCATTATATGAATCCAAGAGTCTTAGGTTAGAGAGAATGATTCCAATCCTAGAAAAAATAGTAAAAGTTATCTTTGAGTTTATGTGACAGTTTTAAAATTATTAATTGTTTGCAAAAAAATTTGTACTTAAATCTCCCAAATCTTACTAAGCATATCGTTGATCACTGGAGTAACTTGGACAAACTTTCTGCATATATTTTTATTATGATCTCGCTTAAAAAATTGTATACATTAAAAACTACTATGATATTTTTAACTTATTTTATAGTTTAGGAAATCTTAATTTGTTGGCAATGTTACAATTGTATGCATGCTCATGTATGGAAGAGCTTCCAATCTTCCATAAAAAACCAAAATCTCACAAAAGAAAAATAATTCGTCTAATATTTGGCAAGAACATTGGTGAATTGCAAGTCTTGTTTAAATTAGAATCTTAAAGAACTGAAACAAAATTTTAGATATTTTAATCCATAGATTCATTAACTAAAGAGCTTCAACTTTATGTACAATGTCTTATAGAGCATTTTAAAAGTGTTTCTTAAGAAAATAGAGATATTTAATATAGGAAATAGAATATACAAAAGAAAACATCTTAAGAAGATTCAAGTAAGCCAAAAATGATTTGGATACATAATATGTTCTTATTCTTGAATAATGTGTTAAAAGAGTGATATAAGGAAAACACTTTCAACATTAGAAAGTGATTTATGTTATAAAATTATAAAGATAAATTAACACCATTCAATTTTTTTTGCATAATTGAAGAAATAATATAAGCATTCAAAGAAGGACAACCAATGTGACAAAGAATAGAGTGGGATTTCATAGGAAAGGGAAGTGGATAAATTTAATTAAGATGCAAATGAAAACTATATTTTCTTACTAGTGTGGATCTCTATAGCCAAATGTTGGCCTTATTCTCTTATGGTCTCCTTTTATCTAGTCTTGTGGTCTCTTTTTGTTTGATTTTTCGTGATTTCTCTATGAAACACGTTTAGAAGTGGAGTGTTCCCCTATTAAAGAGTGGATTTCTATTTATGATGAGATTGGGTTTTGGCTCATTACATATGATTTCCTTCATCTTCTATGAATCCTAAGTTAAGGTGGAGGAATCTTCTATGTAGGTGAAGAATTTCTTGTTAGTAGGGGTTGTGAGTTTCTCTATGTGTGTCTTCTTAGTTGTTGGAAGTTTATAAGTAGGTGCCATCAAGATATTGGATTATGTTGAAATTTATTTCATCTTAGATACTCCTATTACTGTTGCTTCTTTTTCTAATCAACTGATGAAATCAGTAATATGCTTAATATGTATATTTTTGGTGGGAATGTGTGAGATGGTTTTTATTAAATGGTTATGGGTTCTATTTTACAATCTTATTTACTAGTTTGGGGAGCCTATTCTAAAATCCACGTACTCATTCTTAGTTCATATTCATTGGAAGGTCTTTTCAACAAAGGATGCCTTTGTGAAGCCTATATGATAGAAGTTTGTCTTGAGGATTTGGTTTCCTTGTTAAAGATCAAGCTTCCAGATGTTTGTTAGTACTTACTCTTTTGAGGTTGCTAGTTATGGTCACAATAGAAATTGAAACCTCTTATTAGGTTATAGGTTTTTAGTAAAACCTATTTTTTATTGTATTCAAGATTAAGGTAGCCTTGGAAATCTCTATTTTACAACTTCATAGGCTTAGGGTTATTGATATTTAGCTAAAGATTTAGATATTGTAATATTTTCAGTTGTATTTTTTGTTTTATTGGTTAGATGTTTGTATCTATTGAAGTACTATTTTTTGAAATCCCTCTCAAAATCTTCTTGTCAATGGGTTTTTTGTGTTCTATCAAAACCTATCTTATCCTTAATAAAAGACGCAAGCATGATGTCAAATCTTATTAGATAGATCGAATGATATTAATATCTAAATAAATGAAATATTGTTAGTTAAATTTATAATCTAAAATTGTTGTAGTTGACATTTAAATTTATTTTATCTAGATAATAGAATTATTCATAGATTATTCTCAAAGTTATGCAATAGATTGTTCATTGTATATCTCTAAAAATTCATCTTCAACCTATAAGAATGTGTTCATATTGCTTCACCATTTTTTTTATATGGTTGTGATCCTACACATTTCAAGAATATTAACTCCTTTATGTCAAACCTAAAAAGGATTACATGTGATGACTTCAGGAATGACTAAAGACATTAAGAATATATAATACATGTGTCATAAATATTCCATGAAAGTAAAACATGCAATTTTTTTTTTTATTAAATTCAATTCTAATAAATATATGTAAAATATATTTACTAAATTTTTACATAGATTATAGTTAAAAAGAGGGACAACAATTTTTATACAACTTCAATGATTTTTTAAAATTAAATATTAAATATTTCTATCTAGCAATTATTCCTTGGTCTGTAATAGGTATTCCAGAGATATATTAAATGCCAATTACAAAAAGAAATATGAAGAGTAGAAAGGTGGATTGATATAAAAAATATTACTATTAGTGAATAACTCTATATATATCTCTCTATCTCTTTCTATAACTCCATCTACTTGTATTTAATTATTTTTCTCTTTTTAGCTCTTTGTATAGTTCTAGCTCTAGCTACATCTCTCTATATTTCTCTATCTCTTTCTATCACTTTTTATTAGTCACCATCTCTCTATGATTTTAAGTCATTTCTTCCCTCCTATCTCATTTAATCCATCTCCATTTAGTCCTCTCTATATTTCCTTATGTCCATATACTTATCTATGTTTATCTCCTTATAATTATACATATTTGTATAAATAATTTTTTTTTATCTCAAAGATATTGATGATCCAATAGAAATATTCATATCAAGATTTATTACTACCAATTTAGTATTAATTTTTAAAATATAAATTTAGATCATTATACTATGAATCTAATTTTCTAGGGTTATCTTTCTAACCTTGAATTTATAATTGTTTGATTTGAATTAAGAATTATTTAACTTAAAATTTTAGAATAATTTATAAAATATTTATTAATAAGAGAAGATAGATCTTATTTTTGTTAAATTAAGTGTTGGATCAAAATGTGTAATCTAGCAGATACATTGATGTTGGTGCCCTTGTTAGGTTGTATGGAATTCAACAAAATATTTCTTGTATGCAATCTATTGATGTGTAATAAATTTGAAAAAATCATGCCTACATTTTCTAATGGAATTATGGTTGATTGTTCATTGACTCAAGTCATAAAAACATTGCAAAATAGATAAAGGTTAGAAAAAGGGGAGTAAAAGAAAGTCCAAAAAAAATAGTTAAATTTTGATAGTTTATTAACCCTACCTTTATAACTCTATATTACTTTCCTTCCTATCTTTGTTTTCCCTATGGGTATGTGCAAGATCATGGTCAACCAAACTATGCTCTTAAGTGGCAATAAAAAAAAATTAGAAAATCAGGCTTATGTCAACTTGACGTGCAATTTTCTACTTGTTATTAACTTTATATAAAAAAAATTGAGAGAAAAGAATCTCTAGCAAATTGAATCTAGTTTCTAAACTACTAGGACTTATCTCAAAACAAAAACAAAAATTGATTAGTCAAAATTTTGAATTTTAATGCAATATTACAACAATTTCAGAACAAAAATAAGAAGTAGGCATATGTCTAACCACCTTAATGAAAATAAAATAATAATTTTTTTTAATAATATTCTAGATATAAGTAGTAGACTCATGCTTGGATGTGACACATATTTTTGGGTATTTTTATTCTTAATATATAATAAGTAAATAAATTTTCAATTTAGTATTTTTGGAATAAAAAACTATCATGTCGGACAACCTTAACTAATTCAAAAATCTACAAAATTCAAATTTTCACTTTTTTTCCCAATAGTAGAAGAAAAAAATGTTGTATCATTTGAAGTTAGTTATTTTTCAAGTAGTGTGTCAGTCAGCACTTTATATGTAACTCCATTAGAAAATAAGTAACAATTACCTAGTTAACTCATAATTTGACAAACCTTACATTTATGGAAAGATAAGAACATTCTTAAGAAACCCTTTTCATTTCATCAAATTTTGGTGGAAAAAAAGTTGTCAGCTACATGTGTGAAGTAAAAATCAGATATAAATAGGCCAAAAGCATATTTTTAGGATGTTTTAAAGTTGTTTATATAGGGTTGGTATCAAAAGATATAGTAGACCTTATAAAGATATTAATTATTTTCATTTAGTATCAGGGTGGGTGGGAAAAATGTTGGAATAGATTTTGAAATGGTTTGAGATATTTAAGAACTACAGATTTTTTAGATTGTCACTTTTTGGCACACCATGATCCTACACATACCCTTGTAGTTTTCTCAATTTATACTTTGATTCCCTCTGGTGAATGTTCTAATACTAAATGTTTCTGTTTTAAGGCTTTCAAAACTAAAGATTCCTTGTAATGGGTATGGTTAGCAGTGTAAGAATTATTTCTTGGAGAAATATTTTGCATCACTATTAGAACTGATTGGTGGATAGATAAAAGGTCATGGATTTAATTTTTTGATGTGAGAAAGGAGGTATAGATCTCTAAAATTAGTGATTTTTTTCTTAAATGTCTATCTTGATTAATTGTTAATTTTATTTTGCTCAATTGTTATTCTAATGTTGATCAATTATTGGTCCCCATTTTTTGTATCCATGTTTATTTTGGTGATGATTTTTAAGGATTTAAGTTATAAATAAGAGTAGATGATCTTGCAAGATGAAAATGTCATGGATTTCATAAGTTTTGTATGTGTGTGCATCTTTCATCATTAGTAGTGTGAGTGATCACACAAATAAAAGTGACTAAATGATAGATTACTAATCCTTTAAAATATTTTTGATCAAATGAAGTACTTAAAAATTATTTCCAAGGATCTCAATGCCAAGATTTTAGACCATATGAAAAAGGTTTGTATCATCAATAAGTAGTATGTTGGTGCTATTATAGGCATTGAACTCAAGGTGGCAACTTCTAGTATCTATAGGGTTCAAAAGGAAATGATGTGGAAGGCAATTTTTGGTGCCATTACTAGAAAATGAAAACTCAAGAAGGCAAGTCTACTCAATGACAAAAAATGGGAGGAGGTGAAGATCCCAAAGGATGTCACCAATTGGATGGAGGACCTTAAGTTCCAAGTGGAAGACTAGAAAAATGTTAAGCAAGCTTAATTATTTTTCCTTTCTTTTTTTTCTTCATGTTTCTATTAAGTAATTATGTGTTTCTTTAGGATAAAATTTGTGGTTGTGCTATTGGTTGTAATTTCAAGACACAATTTAAATACAAATATGTATGTGGTAGATCCCTATTCCCATTAGGGTGGGAATTTTTTTTTGAACTTTCCTAGTTACCATAGTTAAAGTAATGGTGTTAGTATAGTTAGACTATCCATACTATAAAAAAATTTCAAACTAGATGGTTTTTGATTAATTTTTGTTATAGTAGGACTCAAACTATTCAAAAGCCTTGAGTTTCCCTTTTTGTTGCTTGGACATAATGGCCTAGAGTACTAAAAGGCATGTAATAATCTTGTTACTTAGGTTTAAGACACTCAACCTACCTTTTCTAATCAAAAAAGAATTGTTTTCCAATATTGATCCTAGGTGAATTCTTAATGGAGTAAATGTTTATGATGATGATATTCCATAACAACCTTCAAAGTATATTATGGAGACCATGAGTTTGAAGTAGTGTCACTTGATTTAACTAAATTATATTGTTCGAGAAAGACTTGGCGATTTGTGAAAGGGTCAAAAATAAATTTAGATTTTTCTACAATGAATTTGAAGTCAATGCAAACCTTTGTAAAAAAATGCCCATTTTAGTGACACCCTCAAAAAAATTCAACATATAAATTCTAAATATTTAAATTTACAAAATTTAATAAAACAATAATAGATTGAATATTTGAGATCTTATGTTTTAATTCATCAAACATTAATTTTCTTTCTAAAAGTAATATTTAATAAAATAAAAACTTATTAAATTTTAACACATTGTAATTTAATTTTTATCCTCAAATCAACTTATCTCAGAAAGTTAATGTGTATGTATCGATTATCATTTTTTTGTATTTATGGTATAAAATTAATTGAAAATTACCATATAACTCACAATCAACATTCAAAACAAAAGATTGAAAGTAAACCAACTTTTATTAATAAATATAAATAACATTAAAAGAGTATAAAGAAATTTATGCATATTTAGAGCAAGGGTTGAAAAATATAAACTATAATATATAATGTATTAAATACTATTAAATAGTTTATAATAATCATAAAGAATTATAAATTATAAATAATAAAAAAATTATTTGAAATTTATATATGAACTAATATTATAACAATACACATTTTCAATTATAATTAATAATTAGTTTTATAATAGACTTTCATACAAATTCATATGTATATTGTATTTTATTATTTACCTTATATGTGACTATACATATGTGTAAACGAAGTTATTTTATGTAAAAATAAAATAAAAATTTTCATGGTAAATTAGTTTATTAAAAAATATGATTGATTATTATTGAAAGAATAAAAAGATTTAGAATATGTTTATAATAAAATGACTAATAATGAAAATTTATTTTTTCAAATTAAAGTGAACAATAAATAACAACTAGCCAAGCAAACAAAATATTGTAAAACATCTGAAAGTTAGATCCACCACATACTAACCTATCAACTTTCTTAATTTCAAAATATCTTACTATCTAATACTTTCCAATAAACTACAAGTGGTCATAAAAATAATATATACAAAGCCAGTTAAAACAGAAAGTCTAGAAAAGAACCATGAAGAATTCTTAAATGGATCAAGTGCTGAATTAAAAAACATAATAAAACCTTAATGGAAAAAAGAGAGTTGGCTCTCTTTATTCTTCTCCTTTCCCTCCATCTTTTCCAACAATAGTTGTAACCAATCATCATCTAGGAACCTATATAAAGAGCTCGTGGTGTCCACTCCCATTGTAGTTCACTAAGTCCCTTTTCACCATGAAGAAGATGAAGAGTTGAAGCCACCAAGTGCATAACCTAAACCAAAAACCTGGCCACATCATCAAATATTTGTTCAAAAATTTCCTATCTCTCTTTGAATTTCTAAAATATTCTTTATAGAAAGATACTCCTCTTTATGGGTCTATTTTTCACTTCTAGGGATTACCTGGGGAGTTATTGTCCTAGCTCTACTTATCCTTCTCATTTTGATGAGAAGAAGAACTAATGGTCTCACCCTTATCACTCACTCATTTAGGATTCTCAAGAGTATCAAATTTTGAAGGTATGAGAAACATGGAATGAAATATGACTTAAATGACTTGCAATATGACTAATCTCTCCCCCTTTCCCCATACTAGCTATTCCATCTTCATCATTGTAATACCCCTATTTTTTTGTCATTGTAGACTTAGTTGTTAAAGTTATATATGACTCTTCTATATATATGTTAGACCTTATTTGATGTTTGAAATGTGATACTTTGGTATATTGAGTAATTGATTATGTCATGTTGTAAAAATTTCCTACCTGTAGTGATGATGCTTTATTTGCTCTTAGTTAGTTATGAAATTACTTTAATGATGATGCTGTTGGAATTCTTTAGAATAAATGAGAGGGGAGGTGAATTAGTTATCTAATGTCAAGATGTACAAATAAAAAATTTAAGTTCTTAGTAGAACCATATACATAAAACTTCAATATGCATACATCCATTAGATCATACAATACTTAAACTTTTTAGTTTATTATCCTAGGTCAAAACAACCTTGGAGAAATGTAAACATGAAACAACATAAGAACATTTTCACAATTTGACACAAGGATTTTATGTGGAAACCCAATTTGAGAAAAACCACCAATAACATGCTACTAATTCTCACTCTTCTAAAGTGATGCCCTATGAAAAACCAACCCTATTAAAGGTTACAATACAGACTATTAAATGTGACCTAGTTAAGGATTTCAATCAACAAGTTAGGAGTGAGCATTGTTAGAAGACTTTAGACCATTCCATTAAAATTTCATCTAGTTAAAGGATTTACAAATGTTTGTTAGGTCAACCTTAATCCAAAGCATTTACCTTAGACTGATAAACTAATTAGAAAGTAATGATAAGGCTTGATCTGATAAAAATTTACAACTCACTTGCATATTACATATCTTTATTTTAGTCCTCTATTCTATTTGGCTTTCACACACTTTAGCTCTAATAGCTTGTTTACCCATCAAGAGTTCATGCTCTTAAGCCTTCTTTCTTCACATGCCAACTATAGTCACCTTTTTTTGGCTACTAAATAAAGAAATACCCTAGACTTCTTGTCTTCCTTAGGTTCTTTCCCATGATAACCTTTCCATCTGACCAACTATCTCTTTAAATAGACAATTTGGATCATTTTTTGCATAATTACAATCATCCATTTTAGGGTTAGGTAGGATACAATGAATCTACCCACTTTTCCATTTGGTTCCTCTAGAAACTTCTTCTACAATCTTCCTTGAATTCTCCTCAAAATAGTTTACCTTAAATTCTATGCCACCAGCTCATCATATTTATCTTCGACATGCTTCACATAATTCAAGAAAACAAATTAGTGAGCTTAAATTCATCAAATCTTCACTTTAATTTGTTGTCACTCAACATCTATACTTTTCTATCACTCATCCAACACTAGTTCATTTGGAAAAAATTAAAGTTTACTAATGTTTAGAAGCAACTAAACTTTACTTGACATATACTAATAATCACTCTGCTTGTTCTCAACACCTCTTGATTTTTCTCAAATTATAGTAATTTTTTCTTGGCTTGCATTGACTTCTTGACAAGGCTTAGTAGACACATTTATTACTTAATGTTCTTCTAGTCTTAACTTTAGTAATCTTTCATTTCATACTTTAAGTAGACAAACAATACACTATAGTGTCAATGTCTTACTTTGTCTTAGTGGTTCTTTTACATACCAAATAACTCAACCTTTCTCTAGGAGCTATTATTATCTCCTCTTTTCAAATACTCTTCATTAATCAACTAAATGATAGCTTTTAGACCAATAATAACTTGTCTTACCAATAGCTAGCAGGTTTGACATCATTGACAAAATAATTATTGTTCCATTACTAGTTCTTCACTTCAAAATAATCTCATATTTGCAATATCTCTCTTTGGTATTGATGGAAAACTGATCCAACAACAATAACAAAAAGAAAATAATGTGTTTGAAAGTTCTACCTGTATCAGTATATGTCCTTCCTCTGTATAGGGTAATGTGAGCTTTATCAATCTCCTTTTATATCTCCCTTTGTAGGTTAGGTTTCTCTTTCTTATATCTCCGTCTATAAAGTATCTCTCCCTTTTTCTGATATTTAGAAATCTATCTCTACTTATCTTTGTTAGTATTTATATCTCTATGTACTTATTTCTCTCTCATTTTTATATTCAAGTATTCTATCTCCCTCTTTGACAACCATGCCAAAGACTTTTCATCTCTGTATGCATATATAATCAATTTAGATTTTGCCTCTGTCACCTTTCATGTGACTATAAGTCTTTGAATTCAGCTCCATTACTTTAGGTAGCTCCTAAAGTAATATGCACCACATCAAGTTTTAAGATAGAACATTCAACTCAGTTGAGGCTGGGCACTACTCATGCTTCTTTAAGTAGATTTGGATAGGGGTATCACCCCTAGTTTACCTCTAAGATATTCATGTGCATCCTTAGGTAAAGATTTTGTGAATATATTAGCTATTTATTCTTTTGTATTCACATATTCCATCCTCACTTCTTTTTCTTGAACTCTCTCTCTCTCTCTCTCAAGTAATGATATTGGATTGCAATGTTCATAGTCTTTGTGTGCATCAAAGGATTCTTTGATGTGTTTATAGCACTTGTATTATCACAATAAAGTATCACATGTTTAGTGATTTCTTCCTTGGTACCTTTGAGTATTTGTTTGATCCATACCACATTTGTATAATTTACTTTAACAACCACATATTTAGCCTCAACAATAGATTGAGATATGCAATTTTGTTTCATCCTGGTCTAGGTGATCAATCTCTTTCCTAAGAAAAATGCTTCACCACTTGTGCTCTTTCTGTCATCAATATTTCTAACCCAATCAACATCTGTATAGGCTCTTAACTCAATTCTTTTCATTTTTCTTGTAGTATAGACCACTTTCTTCTATTCCTTTTAGATATCTCATATTCTCTTAATAGTCATCAAATGATTCTCCTTAGGATTTGCAAAAAATATTGTAATAATACCAATAGCTAATGTAATGTTAGGTCTGCTATGTACTACATATTGTATCTTGCCAATCATAGACCTATACAATATTTGATTCATATCAGCAGAATCGTCATTCTTTGATAGTTTGTGTCATATCACCATAGAAGTACTAATTGGTTTTGAATCCTCTAATCAAACTTTTTTCAATATTTCCCTCAAATACTTAGACTAAGTGATGTATATACTATATTTTATCTAATATACTTACAAACCAACAAAGAAATTGATCTCTCCAAACATAGAAATCTCAAATTCTTTCTTCATTTTATTTGCAAGTGCCTTGCATAATGTATCTTGACTTCCAAATATGATATCATCAACAAAAATTTCAGCTAGTAAAATACATTTAACTCCTTCTATCTTCAAGTAAAAATTGGTGTTATCATTAGTCTTCTCAAAACCATTCTTCACAAGATAATTGTAAACCCTTTCATACCATGCTCTTGGGGCTTGCTTTAAACTATATAAACTTTTGTGTAATATACATACGATGTTCTTTTTGTTAGCATCAAAAAATCCTTCAGGTTTTTCTATGTAAACTTCTTCTGATATACCATTTAGAAATGTTGACTTCACATCTATTTAATAAACTTTGAAACATTTCTATGCTGAGTAAGCAAGCAGAGTTCTTACTCCTTCCAATATTGAAATAGGGCCACATATTTCTCCAAGGTCTATTCCTTCTTCTTGTGCATACCCTTTGCATAACTTTTGTAAACCCACTTGGTTCTAATCAAATTCTTTTCCTCTAGTCTGTGAACTAGAGTCCATGTCTTGTTCTTTACAATCTGATCAATCTCTTCATTCATGGCTGTACTTCAGTCCTCATTCTCTATGAAATATTTTACTAGATTAGGCTCATGAATACTCAAAAAAAATGTATCACTTTTCATTCTATTCCTTTTCACTTTTCTAGCATCTTTATCTCTAATAATTTGTTCAAGAAGGTGAAGCCTTTTGACATACTTTGATAATCTTGGCTCTCCTCTTCTTTCTTCAATAGGTCTATCAACTTCAAAATCATTTTGTACTTCTCTATTAGGTAGATTGATACCCCTTTCATGTACACTTATCATAGAATCAGAATGTGCCTCAACTTATATTTGCAACTCAGCACCTAAAGGAAGCTTGGTTCCTGAATGCAAGTTGACATTCATTATATCTGACTCAACAGTCAAAAACACTAGATGTTGATTTACAAGTTGGTTTATGTAACATATTCATTAGTAGGCATAGCTTAATAAATGTATACAAATGATTTTCACTCTTTAGGTTCCTTCATAGGTTTAGCCTCATGTACTTTCATATATTCATCAAATTTCACATTTGCACTTTCCACAACTTTTTTAGTGCTAGTATTTAAACACTTATAAAATTTACTTCTTTTGGAATAGCCAAGGAATATACCTTCATTAGTTTTAGAATCTAATTTACCATTCCTAAAATCCTTAAGAATGTAGCACTTCCTTCCAAATACCTTAAAATATTTTACATTGGGTGAGTATACATACCATAGTTCAAATGGTATTGAATGAGGACCTTTCTTGACTAGTACACAATTTAAGGTATAGACAGCTATAATAACAACTTCTCTTTAGTATTTTAAGGAAAGATTCTTCTCCATTATGAGTTTTTTAGCTCATTCCATTAGAGATCTATTCCTCCATTTAGAAATTCCATTTTATGGAGGGGTTCTAGGTGCAAAAGTGTTGAAAAGAATTAATTAATTGTGTATTTTCTTTGATGTTACACAATGTCATATCTTTGTGAGTTAGTTTATTCTGAGCTCACTCGAATGATGAAGATAGTTTCTAGTGTTTGCCAAGCATTCCAGTGATTTCCAAGTTTTGAAGATAGTTTCTACCAAGCTAATGAAAGAAAATTTGGATGGAACCAGTGTTAAAGAAGCTTAGATAGTTACAAAAGAAGTTTGTAAAGATCCAGTGTTAACCTAGATCACTTAGTTAATATAGGAAAAACATTCTGAGCTAGTGTCTATCAAGTAGGGTTGGCTAACAAAGGATTTTCTTATTTTTTCATAATGAATTCAATCGATTTATTTGTTGGATCTAGCTCACTGAGCTACATTAACTATTCTAATATGTATTCAAGTGAACTTGAAAATACATAAGGTATAATTATAATGTAAAATTGAGGATTGAATGTGTGCAATTGTATGGACGAATAGAAGATTCTTAGAGGAATCAAATTAGAAAGATATGAAGAACATCCTTGTGGAGGTGCAAAGATACATTCGATCAGGAAGGATTGAGTATTCAAGCTAGAATTGATATCTGTAATAAAAAATTCACTTGTATCAAAAATCAAGTCATCTCATTTTTACTCTCTAACCGTTATATCAATGATTTAAATCTTTTAAGAAAGTTGGCTTAACAACTATTTGTAAATCCTCTAACAAGGTGGCATTTCTAGATCAAAGTGTCTAAGGAACTCTAAAAAGGCCACTCCTAATAGTATGATTAAGTCCTCTAATAGGGTCACACCTAATAGTTATTATTCAAGTGGTTACTGTGTTACAACATATTATCAGTATTAACCAAGTTCCTATATATTTACCAAGCAATAGTATTTTAATTGAAGTTTGTATTTTGTGTTGACATCTAAGGGATCTGGGATTTATTTTAGTAGGAACTAATTCACCCATCCCCTCTTAGTTACTACTTATATTTCCAACAATTGGTATAAAATCAGTTTGGTGCATCTAGAGAAGGTTTCAAGGACCTCAGCTAAAGATCAAGATATCTTACAGAAGAGAGATTCCCAGGTTGAATAGATATAACTTCGAGGAATGTCAAGAACTTATGAAGTTGTATTTTTTAATCATCATCAATTTAGGGTTTAAATATCTAGAATATGCTTACAAGGCTCCTACTAGAACATTGATTGTGGAACAAATTGTTGAAAAGAAAAATCATAACATTATGATGATTGACATTGCATCAACTCTTAACTATGTTGAATTTGATGAACTCAAAGGATGTGCTACTACTCATGACATATGGACCAAATTGAAGGATATCTATGGAGATGATGATAATGTGAAAAGAGCTAAGGCAAAAAACTTGAGAGGCCAGTTTGATCAGATGAAGATGAGAGATGATGAAAACATTCCAAAATATGTTGAGAGATTCAAAGCTAGTACCAGTGCTATCAAAGCCTCTCGAGGGACAATTCAAGATGTGATAGTGGTAAGAAATGTACTCAGAACCCGTCTTTCCATCTATGTAATTAGAGTGTCTACTATTCAAGGGATGACATGTGATCTAAATAACAAGATAAATTTGAATTCTCTAGTTGGAAAATTGACTACATTTGAGATAGATAACTATGATAATTATACTCCTAGCTCGAGCAATCTTTAGTATACATTTGAAGCCAAGTTATCACTAAATAAGAAAACTAAAAGTTCCAAAAGAAAACAATCTAAAAGTGAAGAGGAAGATAGTTTTGATAGTGATCTTGAATCCCTTGAAGCATTACTTGCAAGAAGGTATACCAAAGGCAAAGATAAGTAAAAAGGTAAAATTCCTTTGATCTATTTATTTTGTGAAGAAGTTGGAAACATTGTTGCAAGATGTCCAAACAAAGAAGATGAAGATGAAAAGAAGCACATCAAGTACAAAGGCAAAAAAGATTTTAAGAACTATAAGGAAAAAGGTAAAAAATCTTGTTTTATGGCTAAAGATTTAGATAGTAGTGAAGATGATGAAATGGTCTATATTATTATAAAAGATGAATCTAATGATGAAGGAGAGAAAATAACGTTTATCTCTCATGTTAGCAAAAATCATACATGGATTATTGATAGTGGTTGCTCACATTATATGACTAGTGAAAAAAAAAAGTTTGAACATATGAAACATTATGATGGTGGAAGTGAGATATTTGGAAATAATGAACCATGTTATATAGATGGAAAAGGTTGTATCTCACTAACTAATGAACTTAGATGTGATAACACTTATTGGGTTGAAGGAATACAACATAATATATTGAGTATAGAATAGTTGAATAACATTGGATTCAAGGTAGAATTCATGAATGGGAGGGCCAATCTATTGGATGGAAAAGGAAATCTAGTTGTGTCTCATAAAAAAACCAAAGGTAATATATTTTCCTTAGATGTTAGTGAAAGATCATGTTTCATTGCTCAAGTAGAAGAAAGTTTTTTATGACATAAAAGGCTATGTCATGTGAACTTTAATAATCTAGTCAAAATAAGAAAGAATAAAAGAGTGAGAGGTATTCCTAGTCTAAGGAAACCTGATATGGGCCTATGCTAAAACTATCATATTGGTAAGACGGGCAAGACAAGTTTCAAAAGAAAGAACTATAATTCTAAAGAAGTCTTGGAGTTGGTTCATACAAACTTATGTGGACCTATTGGAATGGAGAGCTATATATAATGGAGATAAGTATTTTTATTCTTTTTGTTGATAACTATTCTAGAATAAGTAATGTATCTAAAGGAGAAGTCAGAAGCTTCTCAAAAGCTTAAGTGGTATCTAGCACAAGTAGAAAAGGAAACTAGAAAGAAGCTAAAGTGTTTGAGGTCAGATGGAAGTGGTGAAATAATCTGTAATGAATTAAATGAATTTAGTACTAAAAGAGGAATCAAAAGACAAGTATCAACTCCTAGTACACATCAGTAGAATGATATAACTAAAATAAGGAATAGCTCCATCTTGGATTGTGCAAGAAATTTGAATATGGAAAATAATGTTGCAATAAAATATAGGAAAGAATCAATAAGTACTACAGTACATACCTTGAACAAAGTACAACTAAAGAAAGACTCAAATCAAACTCCTTATAAACTATGGTATGGCTACAAGCCCAATTTGATGTCAAAGGTGATAAAGGAATATTCCTAGGATACTCCATTAGAATTAAAGCATATAAAATTTTGATTCTATCCACTCATAAGATCATAGAAAGTGCACTTGTAAGAATTGTTAAGTTTGTAGAAAAGAGTAAAGAAGAGAGCAACAAAAAACCTAAGGATTACAAAAGGTTTATTTACCTTGAACTTGATACATTGCCAAGTCTAATCGAAATTTAGGAGACTTCATCTCCTGAGGTTGAAAAATCTCTAGAAGAACTTGAGTTGCAACTAGTGTAACCCGATTCATGGTTTGAAGGACCTGAGTCACAATCAGAGGCTATTGAGTTGTAGCTAGAGAAAATTGAGTCTAAAATACCCAAGTCACAGATAGTTGGAACTAAGAATGGTAGAAAAGATCATGGTAATGCTAGTGGAACTAGTTCTAAATCCAAAGTACCTATGTTAGAAAGATATATTAGAAGGCACCATGTACCTAATTAGAACATTGGAGACAAGTTAGATTGAACAATGACAAGAAAACAATTAAAACCTACATGTTTTCTTACTAAATTTTAACCTAGATCATTGAAAGATGCTTTGGATAATGAAAGCTAGATTGAAGCAATGAATGAAGAGATAGAACAAATAAAAATGAATAAAAATTATACTCTTGTCCCTAGACCCAAGGATGAAATGGAATTGGCACAAAGTGGATTTTCAAAAATAAGTTCAATGAAGATGGAGAAGTTTTCAAAAAAAAAGAAAGGTTAGTATACAAAGTTTATTCTGAAGAAGAAGCTATTGACTATGGTGAAACTTTTTCTCTTGTTGCAAGATTAGAAGATGTTAGAACTCTATTTTATAATGCTAAACATAGAGGATTTAAAGCTTATCAAATGGATGTGAAATTTGCATTCTTGAATGTTATTCTTGAAGAGGAATTTTACATAGAACAACCTAAAGGTTTTGTAGATCCTAAAAAAAGGATTTGGTTTGTAAATTATGCAAAGCATTTTGTTGTCTCAAGAAAGCTCCCAGAGCTTGGTATGAAAGACTTCATATCTATTTGATGAAGATTGATTTTGAAAGAACAAATGATAACAACAACCTATATATCAAAGAAGAACTAGACAAGAATATTTTATTGGTAGAAATCTTTGTACATGAGACATTGTTCACTAGAAATGATGACTTGTGAAAAGCCTTTTAAGAAGATATGAGTAAATAATTTTAGATATGTATGTTTGGATAGATAAAATTATTTGTTGGATTATAAATTCAAAAGAAGAAAGATGGTATCTACATTACTCAATCCAAATATATGAAGGAGGTACTAAAGAAGTTTAGAATGAAAGATTCAAGACCAGTTAGAACACTTATGTCTACGAGACATAAGCTTTCTAAAAATGATGGTTCCAAGGAGGTAGATCATACCACATACAAATCATGAATGATTGGAAAACTATAATATGTAGTGCATACAAGGCTTGATATTGCATTAGCAGTTGGTGTGGTGCCAAGATTCTCAACAAATCCTAAATAAAACCATATTATAGCAATCAAAAGAATCATGACGTATCTAAAGGGTACTGAAGACTATGGATTATGGTACATGAAAGGATATAATTTAGATTTGAAAGCCTTCACAAATGCTAATTGGGTAGAAAGTGTTGATGAGAGAAAGAGCACCAGTGGTGGAGCATTTTTTCTTCATAAAAGACTAGTGTCTTAGACAAGTAAGAAGTAGAATTGTATTTATCAGTCTACAACAAAGGAAGAGTATGTGGCAACAAGAGTTAATTGCTCCAATGTTATTTAGGTCAAGCAACTATTGACAGGTGTGAAGGTAGAGAACAAGGATCCGGTGGTTATCTTCTCTAATAACCCTAGTGTAACTAATATATCAAAGAATCCTATGACTCATACCAAGACCAAGCACATTACAATAAAATATCATTTTTTGAGAGAATTGGTGCAAGATGAAGAAGTAAGATTGGAATATGTGAACACCAAAGAACAAATTGTAGACATATTCACTAAGTGATTACCTAAGGATATATTTATATATCTAAGAGGTAAGTTAGGGGTTATTCCCCTATTTGAAGCTCACTAAAAGAAGTTTAGTGATGTGTCAACCAAATAATGTTGAAGATTAGTCAAGTTGATGTTGTATTGACATGACAAATAATATATGAATCAGTACATAAGGTACATTGATATTCATTGAATATTGTCTTTGGCATAAGATGTCAAAGAGGGAGAGATTTTTCATATTTATAGAAATTTTATAAAGGGAGAGTCCTGTGATGAGGGATAATTTGTAGGGATTTCAAAGAAGAAGAACTTGGTCTACTATCAAAGAAGTAGGGTTTTCTATCAGTGGAAGGTGTTGAAGATAGAATTTTCTGATAGAGGGAGAAACTAAAGTGAGAGAGAGTTCACACTGATAGAGGGAATTCTCATGAATGAGAATCAAAATGAAACAAGGGATACTTTCCTTACTAATGTTTTTCTCTAAAAATTTCATTGTATTATGACATGTTTTCCCATCAATGCCAAAGAGGGAGATTGTTGAAAACAATTAATTAATTGTGTATTATCTTTGATGTTACACAAAAATATCATATCTTAGCTAGTTATTGTATGATGATCTCACTCAGGTGATGAAGATAGTTTCCTATGTGTTCAAAGCATTCCAATGTTTGCCAAGTTCAAAAGATAGTGTTAGTTGATTGTACTTGAGTGTCAAAGAATAGTTTGTAGAAGTTATTAACCACGCTCACTCAGTTAATGAAGGAAAAGTTGGATGGAACCAGTGTTAACTGAGCTCACTCAATTACCAAAGAAGTTTGTAAAGATTCAACATTAACCAATTTCACTTGGTTAATATAGGAAAATCATTTATGAGTTAGTGTCTATTGAGTAGGGTTGGCGAATGAAGGATTTTCTTATTTTTGCATATTTAGTTCAATGGATTAGTTGAATGAGATGATGAATATTAATTATTCTAAGATGTATTCAAGATGACTTAACAATGCATAAGGTATAAATATAAGGTCAAGTCGAGGATTTAATGTGTGGAATTGTATGGAAGAATAGAAGATGCTTAGAGGAAGTGAATTGGAAGGATAATAAGAATATCCTTATGGAGGTGCAAAGATACATTCAATAAAGTAGGATCAAATATTCAACCTAGAATTGAGATCTATAATTAGAAATTTAATTGCATTAGAAATCAAGTCATCTCATTTTTACTCTCTAACCATTGTCCTAGTGATTTAAATCTCTTAACAGAGTTGGCTTAACAACTATTTGTCAATCCTCTAACAAGGTGGCATTTCTAGATTGAAGTGTTTAAAGACCTCTAATATAGTCACTCGTAACAAGTTGATCAAATACTCTCATAGGATCAAACCTAATAGTGTGCTTTATAACCTTTAACTAGGTTGGATCTTAACATGGCTCACATCAGTAGAGTGAAAATCAATAACTAGTTGTAGCTAGTGGTTTTTCCAAAATTAGTTTTCCACATTAAATATTAGTATCACTTGTGTTCATGTTATTTCCTTTATTTGTATGCAACTAAGTTAAGTAAGGTTAATCACAAATAATATCATATTATTTGCATTGATCGAGTTACAACATATCATCAATATTAACTAAGTGTATGTATGTTTATCAAGAAATAGTAGTTTTAGTAAACTTTGTATTTTGTGTTGACATCTAAAGGATCTGGAATTTATTTTAGTGATAATTGATTCACCACTCCCCTCTTAGTTACTCCTTATATTTCCAACAAATATTTTTCTCTTTATTACTTTATCATTACAAGACACCTCAAACTTATTTGATGTAAATTATCCACCTCTATTAGATGTTAGACATTTCAAAAAAATTCCTATCTCCTCTTCAACTCTAGCTAAGTACCATTTAAAATTTTTGAAAGAATCATATTTATGTTTTAGAAACATAACTATCATCATCCTAGAATAATCATCAACAAAAAGGATAATGTACTTGTAACCTTTGTAGCTTTGCACAACAATTTTTCCACACAAATCAATATGAAATAATTCCAAAATTTCTTTAGAGGATTAAGTCTTACTTTTAAAGTAGATTTTATCATCTTTCCTAACTGAAATTGTTTGCAAATCATATTGTCAGGTTTCTTCAATTTAGGAAAATCTTTGACTCTTTTCATGTTACTAATACTTAGTAAGTTATCAAATTTAAAATGACATAACCTCTTGTGTCATAACCACACATCATAAAATTATAAAAAAGACAAGTAGCATCATTCATATCAAGATAAAATAGATTATCTCTAGTCTAATCACCTTTCCCAATTAGTTTCCCATCAGTGTCATAGATCTTTTCTATCTTATTCTCTAACTCAAATTTGAAACTTAAACTATTTATTTGTGACATACTCAACAAGTTATAGTTAAGTCCTACATAATAAACATTGTCACACATGAACTTTTTTATGAGTTTGATTGTGTTAGAAACAATAGTCCACCAAGATAACAAGGAGGGTGAATCAGTTGTCAAATAATTCAAACACTTATCATCTTTCAACAAAATTAACCATACAACCAAAGTTAACAACAACCATAAAAAAATTGTACATAAAAAATTGCACCAAATATGATTCCTAGGGAAACCCTTGATCAGAGGGAAAACCTTGGTGGAAATGATGCCCACAAAATTATGTACTAATATAATATTCCTTGTTAGAGAATAGACCTTCTAAGGTGTTTTTTACAACATTGAGTACAATGAGTGCCTATTAGGAGCCTTTGAATACCTATTAGGATATTTTTGCCCTATTAGGAGTTGTAGAATAATATATGCAAGAAGATCCCACTGCTCAAACATGCAATTTCAACTACAAGAAGAGCTCACTGCTCAAACAAGTAATTTACTGGTGTCTTCTTTCATTTGTCTATAGTTTCCTCCATCTAATCAACTAAACCAATCACTAACATACCTTGTAGACTAGGTGAAAATCCTTGTATCCAAATACCAAACCTCAAATCACTTAAGAAAACCTCAGCAATGAAGTTTCCTTCACTTCCACACTTCTCTGCTAAACTTTTTATTTTGCACTCTTTGTTGCTTATCATCAATCATTTATTCATAGAAATTACTTCACATAATAAAGGAAAATGTCCTTCCTTTATATCAAGTCCATAAAAAATTCCCGAGCCATTTGTTAGTCCTTCTCAATTAATTATTATAGGACCTCACTAAGAACACATTACACTTAGCAATAACACAAATCTTTTTCCTTGCAACTTGAATAAATTTTTGTACACACAATATCATGATGAGTGAGCTTAACCACATCATTATCAACAAGTCTTCATCATGTTTTCAACCTCAATCCTCAAGATATCAACTCTTCTTAGAGATTTAACAACTTTACTAGAACATGCCTCTATAAACTCTATCTTAGAAAAAACATTAGGAAAAATTACAAAACTACTTCTAGACATATCCTTTCTACTTTTGATGTTAACCACATATCCCTGATACTCCAAAGTATCTCTGATAACCTAGGATGGTTATTATGCTCAACTAGTCATTCATACCAACTTAATCTTTCCATTTTTCTTATGTCAAATACCATAGAAAACATCAAATATGCTATGTTGACATAAATAACAAACTTTGACATGAATGTAACATATCCTCATCAAAATAAACTCTCCTATCTTCCAAAAATATTGCCAATATTCTAACAATCTCCCCTTTGGCACTGATGGAAACATACATGAAAAACCATCTAGTTCCAAGAATACCAACAAAAGAAAAATAGTCTTAAAATCCTCTTCATTTATCATTCTCCCCCATTTATGTACCTCAACATGCTCTTAACCAAAAAGTTATTTCAAATTCATGTGACACTCATCCATACTCATGCAAAACATCTTCTTAGCATAATTATTTCTAGCAATACTTCTCCCCCATACTTTAATGTTTTTCATGTCAAACTCTCTGCCATTGACATCAATGTCAAAGGTTTCTGCACCCAACATCTCTGCATCAAATTTTGCAACAACTGATACTTACTTATCTCGGGTATCAAAAGAAACCATTCAAAACAACATCAACAGGAGTCCTAAATGAGTCTATCCATCATAGATACTCCCCCATATAGGAAGCATCAACATCCAGTCCAAACAAACAATGGTTCTTTGTTACCCTAGATTGATGTATTCTTGTATCTTCTTACTTTGATGTAGGAAGGGGCATAACCCTAAGCATACCTCACAAATACTCTAAAGTCTATTTGGGAAGAGGGTTAGTGGATATATCAACAATCTTGTCTTTGGTGCTTATATATTCCAATCCGATTTCCTTTTTTGCAACTTTTTCTCTTAACATCTGATACTGAATAGAATGTGCTTCATCCTTGAATGCAATACTAGATTCTTAGACATATTTACCATGCTTCTATTGTCACAAACAATAACAATATTTTCGCTGATATCTACCCTTATATCCTTCAGCATCTAATTCATCCAAATAATTTGATTGCAATTATTTGTTTCTTTCCTCCAAGAAAGAAAGCTCCTCCTCTAGTGATCTTTCTGTCATCCATACTGCCTACCAAATCTACATTAATATAAGCACTTAGAGTAAAATCATTAGATCTTTCATACCATAATCCAAATTCTAAAGTTCCTTTTATATATCTAAATATCCTTTTTACTACTACATAGTGTACTTCTCTGGGATCATCCTAGAATCTTGCAACAATTCCAACAACATTTTCTATATCCAACCTTCTAGGAGTTAGATATCTCAATCCTCCAATCATAGATCTATACTTCTTCTACTCAATAGTAGGTATCTCATCCTTAGTAAATAACTTGTTTCTAGTTACCATAGGTGTTCCAATTGGTTTACATGTTTCCAAACCAAACCTTTTCAACAAATCCTTCAAGTACTTAGTCTGAGAGATAAACATTCCTTCCTTATTTTGTATTATCTACAATCCTAGAAAATATTTCATCTCTCCTATCATACTCATTTCAAATTATTTCTTCATTTCTTCTATAAACTTCTTAATGTCTTCATCATTTCCTATAAATCTAATATCATCAACAAATATTACCAAAATCATCAAACCATTACTATTTTCTTTGCAATATAGGTTACTATCTGCCATACATTTTCTATATTTGAGTTTTGTCAAATGTTTGTCTAACCATGCATGCTAGGTTCTAGGTGTTTACTTCAATCCATACAATGTTTTCCTCAATCAGCATGCTATGTCCTTTTCATCTATTAAAGTTAATCCTTTAGGTTGCTCAATGTATACCTCTTCTTCAAGTTCTCCACTCGAAAATGTTGACTTGACATCCATCTTATACACTTTGGAATTCTTTTTTGTTGCATAAGCTAAGAATAGTCTTACAACATCTATTCTAGCCACTAGAGCATAAGCCTTCTCATAATATATTCCTTCTTGATATGAGTAACCTTTACATACCAATATTGCTTTGTTTCTTACAACTTCTCCTTGTTCATTCATCTTGTTCCTAAATACCCATTTGGTTCCTATCAGATTCTTATTTACTAGTCTAGGGACTAATTCCCATGTCTCATTCTTTTCTATCTAATCCAATTCCTCTTTCATAGCTTTCTTCCAATATTCATCTTTACATGCTTCATCTACATTCTTTGGCTCAACTTGAGATATCAAGCATAGTTCTTCATTAACTCTGCTTCTTTTCATTACACCATTATCTTTGCTTTTGATGATATGTTTGGATGGGTGATTCTTTATCATGTTATTTCTAGAAGAAGGAGTTTCTTTCTCAAGTCTTAGCTCTACTAAAGGTTCCAAGCTTTGTTCTTTCCTTTTCTCTTCTTTATTCTACAAATCATTGTTAGTCTCAAGAAATATCTCATCATTCCTTGGCTTAGTAACAACAACATCATCATCTAAATTGTAATTAATTGTTCTCTCTTGTACTCTAAACTTCTCATCAATTCTCACATTAGCACTTTCCATAATGGTCTTAGTTCTCTGATTATGATGTCTATAAGCCTTGCTATTTTATAAAAAATAAAGAAACATACCTTCATCACTTCTCGCATCAAACTTACCAATGTCATCATCTCTCTTTATGTAACACTTACTTTAAAATATTCTAAAATACTTAACTCTAGTTAAGTGATGAAACCATAGTTCATAGGGTGTTTTGTTTGTCCTTCTTGACTTGAACTTTGTTCATAGTGTAGACTATTGTATTCACTGCTTCTCTCCAAAATGTCTTAGATACATTGTTCTTTGCTAACTAATGGGGTCAAGCCCAATAATAGAATGGACACAGTAGGAAAGGAATAAACTTTATTAACTATGAAAATATGCTAATACACTCAGTATGGAGAAAACAAAATTCAAAACGTGCCCGCTGGGCTTACAATAGCATAAAATTGGAGATAATTTCTCCTTCTAGTACCTCCTCTCAAACTCCACTCTGAACTACCTTTTACAATGCTAGAAATGTTCTTAAATAGACCATAGAGGGGTAAGGATTAGGAAGACATTCTAGAAAGTACTAGTTGGCATCCACTGCCCAAATAGAAGGCTCCACAAGTTTGTTTAGAAGTCAACACTAAATTAGAAGAATCCAAAATTGGTAGCAAAACTTTCAGGAGCAATAACTTTTGAACCATGGCTACAATTGACAAATCATTTACATTTTTGGAAGGCTCTCCGAGTGCTCTATAGCGCTATGGACCAGCTTCACTCATCTCCCATTTTTTGGCCCTATAAAAGGTAATTTTATTCCCCTGACCTGACTTTGAAGCATTCTTAGGAGGTCTCTAGAAACTGAAAAACTACAATAACTTTCAAAATGTGGGGCCTTTTGACCTAATTTATTTTTGGAATGTTCTAAGTTACAATTATAATCATCCCACCAACCTACACCTTCTAATTCACCAAAATTATGGCTCAATTACATAGTCCTATATTTTTGACATTTACACATATTCTAAGGTGCTTAAAAACACTAACCAAGAACACTAATAGTGGAACTATGAGAGTTGGAACCATTATTTGACCCAAATGAGTATCTAGAAATGAAAACACATGAAATAGAAACTATGTCTACCTAGGTTTTTTTTTTTTGGGTGACACAGGATTGCCCTTATACCTCTGGATACTCCTGCATCAGACACCCAAGGTATATTGAAAAGTGACCCTATCATTTGATGGATGGTAGAGGAAATCCCAAATAGGAAACCTTAGCTGTTGATATCCAAGTTGAGTCCTCGATTTGCTATCCTTTCCACTTAACTAGGTACTCTTCATACTTTCTATTTCGAGTACTCCTACCCACATAGCTATCCATAATCTCATCTATCTCCTCCTTCTTAGAATTAGGAATCGGAGATGGCTCCAGTATCAAACCCTCATCTGCACCATCATCGTGATACACTATTAAGTCTGCAATGTTGAAAATATGAGAAATTTGAATTCAATTTCGCAACTCCACCTCATATGCATTTCCTAAGTCATGTTTCTTCAAAATTTTGCAAGGGCCAAATTTCTTCATAGTTAGATTATTGTAAATACCTACTACAAATCATTCTTTTCTTAAGTGTACCATGACTAGATCCCCTACTTGGAACTCCTTATGCCTTCTCCTTTGATCAGCCCTAGCTTTATACTATTTGTTCATCATGGTAATGTCTACATGGACCTCCTCATGTAGACACTTGATATGTTCAGCAAATCTTCTACTTCAACACTTGTCCTCTTCCCTTGCTCCATCTTCCTCACTTTTGGTATAGTCCTTGGGTTGTTTTCATATACAATTTGGAATGGTGACCTAATAGTACTCCTATTTATAGAGTTATTGTAATAAAATTTTGCTTGTGGTAGAATCAAATTCCATCCCTTGAGCTAATCCCCAACTAAACATCTCAGCAAATTGCCCAGGCTTCTATTTACCACTTCAGTCTGTCCATCAATCTGCAGGTGATGTGTAGAACTAAACTTCAAGGCCATTCTCAACTTCTTCCACAATGTTCTCTAGAAACACCCCACAAATTTAGTATCTGTATCAAAAACTATGCTCCTTGGGAGACCATGTAGTCTTACCAACTCTCTGAAAAACAAGTCTGCAATATGGACAACATCATGAGTTTTGTGGCATAGGATGAAATGTGCCATTTTGGAGAACCTATTAACCACCAAAAATACTGATTCATTACCCCTTTGTGTCCTCAACAATCCAAGAACAAAATCCATACGTATGTCCTCCCATGGCTTTGATGGAACATGCAATGGCTGATATAGTCTAGTATTGTGACTAAATCCCTTGGTCGCTTGACAATCTTGGCAACTTTGTACAAACTTCTTCATATCCTATGACATTTGAGGCCAAAAATAATGTTATCTAAGAATGGCAATGGTCTTGTCTCGACCAAAATGTCCTGCCATCCCTCCACTATGTTTCTCCTTAATCAGATTCTCCCTCATAGAAATCCTTGGAATGCACAATTGACTGCCCTTGAACAACATACCATCTCGAATCAAATAGTCTAGCCACTTGGTTATATCTATAGAAATAGGATCTTTACAAGCTTTCCATGCTTCAGCAAAATTAGGATCCTTAGGGTACATATTCTTGAGTTCATCAAACCCAACTACTTCAACATGCATTACCATAAGCAACAACTGCCTCCTACTCAATGCATTTGCAACCCTATTAGACTTTCCACTTCTATGCTTCAACACAAATGTATAGCTTTGCGGGAACTCTACCCACTTCATATGCCTCTGGTTCAATTTACCTTGGATATTTAGGTACTGTAATGCTTGGTGATCAGTATACAAAACAAATTTGTTTGGCAATAAATAATGCCTTGATTTCTTTAGGGCCTGAACTATTGCATAGAGCTCTTGATCATAAACATAATACTTCTTCTTCACATCATTCAATTTTTCACTAAAATATACAATAGGGTTATATTCTTGGCTCAATATAGCCCCAATAGCACTACCACTAGCATCACAATCCACCTGGAACACCTTACTAAAATTTGAAAGTGCCAACATAGGTTGTTCTATCACATTCTTCTTCAATATTTCAAAACTTCTCATAGCTTTTATAGTCCATTTGAACTCTTTTCTATCCCCTCTTATTGTGTCAGTTAGGGGTGCACATATGTCATTGAAATTCTTAATGAACTTCCTATAAAAACTAACCAGACCATGGAATGATCTTACCACAGTAGCAGACCTTGGAGTAGGCCATTCTAAGATGGCTTTTACCTTCTTTGGATCCATTTTGAGACCTTTGGGTGATACAACAAATCCCAAGTAGACTAATTCTTTTTTAGCAAAGCTACACTTCTTCAAATTAATTAACAATTTCTCTTCCCTCAACCTTTCAAGGACACTACAAATATGCAATAAATTTTATTCCAAAGTCTTGCTGAAAATTAAAATATCATTTAGATAAACAATGACAAATTTTCCCAAGAACTTTGTAAGTACCTCATTCATATGCCACATGAAGGTGCTTGGGGCGTTCATCAATCCAAAGGGCATGACTAGCCACTCATAAAGACCCTCCTTGGTCTTGAAGGTAGTTTTCCACTCATCTCCTTCTCATATACATATTTGGTGATAGCCACTCTTGAGATCTATCTTTGTGAAGTACTGAGCTCCACTCAAGCAGTCCATAAGATCATCCATTCTTTGCAAAGGAAACTGATACTTGATGGTTATCATGTTTATAGCTCAAGAGTCTATACACATTCTCCACTCTCCATCCTTCTTTTGTGTTAGTACTATAGGTAAGATCATATGATTGAACTTTCTGCAGAAGTTCAAGTGGCTCTCTCCACCTGCAAGATTTTGCAAGACAATTGGGATAAGACATTGTCTCTTATTCTCAAAGTACACATAGATTTTCTCTCACATTTTGGTTTCTCAATTTAAATTTATTGTATATACATTCTTTGGCATTATTTTCAAAAAGGGGGAGATGAGATTATTAGTAGGGGGAGATAAGATTGTTTTCATTAGGAATATGAGATGAATAAGGAATAAGAAAGACATTGTATAGATAAATGCTATGCATACAATATGTATGGGGGAGATATGTGAGATATGTAAGATATTTAAATAGAAGAGTAAATCAAAATGTAAGTTTTGATTCATAAGTGTTTTTGTCACTAATGCCAAAGGGTGAGATTGTTGGCGTTATGATTATTTTGTCATTAGTGACAACACTTACTCAATTCTATATGCTTACCGAGCATTAAGTGGTTACCTTGTAAACTGAGTAGTTCAGTAGTTTACACTGAGTAGACAGTGGCTACCAAGAAAATACAGACAATGTGAAGTCCAACAGTATCTATTGAGCTTCTCAGTATCTACCATGCTTCATAGTTTCTACTAAACAATGAAAGATTCAGTGCAAACTGAGCAATGAAAGATTCAATGTTTACCGATTGAAGCAAGGTAAAATTAGTGAATAGTATCTATCGAGTGACACTTCATCTACCAAGTCACCAATGGTTACCAACTTCAAAACTACATCAAGTGATTAGTATGGACTGAGCCTTCACTTCTACTAAGTTCATGACAATGCCAAACAATGCAATGAACACCGAGTATCAGAAGGTCACCGAGTCAGTTCAGTGAACTTGAGTTATTTACTATTGGGCTAACTCTATAATGTATTTGTTTACTTCTATTTTGGCTGACCTTGTAATTTTTTAAGTTTGAAAGGTATATATGTAAGATGTATTGTAAGACATGAGAAATGAATGTATTTATAATGCATAGAATGAGAAGGAATTGTGAAGTAATGTGAAGTATATGTGAAAGATCATTAGCAAAAGTTCAAGGTACATAGCAAGGTCAATTCAAAGACTAAAAAGTTGTATCCATCACATGAGGTGATCAGTGCATAAGGGATCTTATCAGCAATCAGTTACAAGTAGATCTATTGTTTCATCCTAATAGGTGAATTAGATTTTTCAAATCCTCTAACAAGGTAGACTTAACAATCTTTCTATAAATCTCCTAATAGAGTCCATACTTCATTGTATGTTTTCAAATCCTCTAACAAGGCGGACCTAGTAGTTCTTTGTGCTCCTAACAAGGTAGATCACTAGAAGTGGTCAATGTAAGCCTTAATAGGCCAACTTTATATTGCAGTATTGATGTTTTGTGGGTATCATCCCCACCTGAATTTTACTTTCTATTTGGAAGGTTTCTAGGTCACCAAAATATTATGTTCACTTGTGTAATGATTGTTTTATGTTTAAGAGCTAATACATGCAGTAGCATAGATAGATGTGTGGTAAAAGAATAAAAATATTTAGGGTTACTAATTCACCCCTCCCCTCTTAGTAACTTGTCATATCTTGAATATTTCCAAAAGGTTTTTGTGGACTTGATATGCAAACTTCTAGTTGAAAATATGAAGAGCTATAGGTGGAGGAAATCAATGATCCCTCCTAATCAGTGGGAAATTAGGATTTCCAGGTGTTGGAGTTTGGAAGAGAGAATTCTAGAGATTGATAATTCCAATTTGTTGTCAAGGAAAAGGACATGATGGAAACCTTTGAGAGAGAATTGGGTTAAGATCAACTTTGATGGTGTTACTAGAAATAATGGATTGACCGGTGGAGGTATAGTCAAAGACAACAAGGGAAGGATGCTCTTCACCTATAGCAGACATCTAGGGAAAGTGTCCAACAATATTGTAGAAGCTATGGATCTATTTTGGGGTCTGAAAATGGTGATCAGTGTTGGATGGGAAAACATGGAGATTGAAGGTGACTAAAAAAATATTATTAAGATTGTAAAAGGCATCGTAAATGAAGGTTGGTCAATTAAAAAATTTTAGAAGAAAACAAACACTCATTAACTATTTTAAAAAGATTTTAATTGCATCATATTTTTCAGGAGGGAAATCGGGTGGCTGATGGAATGACAACATTAGGTCTAAAGGTGAAGGACCTACAATGTCAGAGGGAATTTAAAGCCTTGCCAAAATTTGGTAAGAGATTTAGTGAATAAAAAAATTAAGCATGACTAAGTCTCACTAGAGGATCCTCTTAAAATATAGTGACTTGTTGCTAAGTCAATGAAAGGGATAGATTCATTATGGACAGATGGAAAGGAGTGGTGAAAAAGGTACTTATAATAATAAATTTGTATGGTTTGAAAAGGAAAGAATATCGAAGTTTGAGATGAGAAAATTTTTAATGATTTTTTTATGTGTGTCCTCATACTTTGCAATAAAAAAAAGTTCAAATTTGAAATGGTTTGTGCTTATTGGGAATGATAGAAAAGGCTGGAGTAGGGATAGAGGTGGTCAACATGTGACAATCATGTCTAGATGGGATGCCGCTATTATTAACAATAAATGCCTTTATGAATTCTTAAGGCCCACTATTTTTGTGCCTAAGTGTGACTGCATTTGAAGTAATTTCCTCTGGGTTTGGAAGAAGGAGAGTGTTTTAGGGAAAATTGTAGAGATGGCAGTGATTATCTATGAATTGATCCTTCTATGATAGAGGATAGTGCTAGGAAGTTGCTAGTTTGGTACATGTTGAAGGAGAGAGGATTTATCCTATTCATGGAGGCACTAAATGGGTATGATGAGAGTTGTTCCCTACAATTTATTAATTTTTTGTAGGATAGAAGAGTCACAATCAATGCTATCTCATTTCATATTTTAGAGGAAGTTATCTCTCTAGTGACAGGACTTTCTACAAGGGGAAGGAAATGGTAAAAAGTGACAAGGGTGGCTGATGAAACGAGTTTGAATCATTTCTTCTTGGATGCTAAGGAACATATTTTCCATAGAGAAGGGTTTATGAAGGAGAAGTTCCTAGAGCCTTCAAATGAATTTTGTCTAGTGTTGATGAAGTACTTAATGCTGGAAGGGAGGTATGATGTCTATTATTATTATCATTTCCCTCTTATAATGAATTTTCACCATACTAATTTTATTTCCATTCCTTTCTTTCTGTTACATGATTTAGTTGGTATAGTTTTTGATGTTAAGGAAAAAATAAGGAAGGGAGTTAATTATACCATTCTACATGAAGGGTTGATGTTTTATATCTATTAGTTCTACCTTTCTTTGGCCCCCCCCCCAAGAATTTTTGAGATTGATATCCCTACTCCCCCTAACCCCCATTGCCAAAAAATCACCCTTAAGATCATGGGACCCATAGCCCCTACCCCCTAGCCTTTGCCTAGTGGGTTCCATATTGGGATGAAGCTCTCCCCCCGAGTAGAAAAGTGAAGTCAAAGAAAAGAAAAGAGAAGAAACTAGAGGAATCAGAGGATGAGGGGAGAGGTAGTAGGAGGAGGTTAGGGAGGATTGAAATATCCAATGCTAAAAGGAAGTTGAGATCCAGGGCCTCACATAAGGAGAATTCAGATTTGGAGGAAATGGGCCATCCTAAATAAAGAATTAAATAGAAGGCTTCAAATTTTGGTAGGGGGAATATGGAGGAGGAGCAAGTAGAGGTTTTTGATTCCTCAAGGTCTACCTTAGGAGATGTGATTAAAGAGAGGAAAGAGATGACACATGTTTCAGCCACCATTGGGTTGGGATGTGTGGACCTAACTTGGGACTATTTCCTTAATATTATGGATAGAGTGCCCTCCCCTATTACAGTTTCCCCTCCTACAAGGGTTTCTTCCAAAGATAATATTATACCTAACCCCCTAATTATGTAGGATGTCACTAAGGAGTAGGTGGATGGCTACCATTGTGGCAAGCAAGAAGTCACTGAGGAGATCTAGAAGATGGTTGGCAATGAGCCATGGGAGAGATTCTATGCACTGGTGGAAAGAATGTGTCTTTTGACAAAATTTACTATCATTACATCTAGTAAAGGACCAAGAGTGTGATCTAACCAATGAGAACTCTATGATGTTGTTCGAATTCCTTGTGAAAGACTAAGAAAAAATCCTCTTGAGGGGGAAGGATGCGAAGAAGCCTTGGGGCCTTTCCCTCCTAGCTCTCTATATTTTTAAGTTGTTGATTGTTGAACTTTGTTGAGTTTAAGGTGGTTGTGCCTTTTTTTTTATGCTTTCTTAGTTTTAGTAGTTCTAGAAGAGGCAGTAGTTGTTTAATGCTTATTGATACTTTTAGTGTTGTGCTTTTGAACAATTTTTTTTTGTGTTAAAAGTGGTAGGGGTTAATTTTGGTTGGTGGTAATCTATTGGTGGTTTACTAGTTTGTCTATTTTATGGGCCAATACCCTTTTTTTAGCTGATTTTTAATTCAAACACAAATATAACTTTAACTCTTTTATAATCTTGAATTCAAAATATATACATATCACATGTATATTTTCTTATCAGCCCACATATATACTTAGTTATATACTTAATTATATGTACATACCAATCATTTATTTATCATGCAAAATATTCATATAAATCATTACAACTAAAAATATTAGAGCATTCCCTTTCTTATGACAAAATTTATATTTTCCAATCTCTATCCCTTTTAACTATATATATATAATTATTATATATTATTGACCCTCATATTTCTTAGATTAATCTTCTTGTTATATATTATAATTTTTAATATGATTACCATCATTAGATTGTTCATTTTATTAGCATTTTAACTTATTTCATAAAACATTAATTACAATCTATTATCTAAATATACCAAAAAATTATAATTTAATATTATAAATTAGAGGGAAGATATCACACTTTTAATGCTTCTTGACTATAGTTTAATGCAAGGACTATTCCCATTTAAATTGTGTCCAAGTAAATGACATGATGGACTTGTTCTTCACATCTTTACTATTTGACTTTTCCTTCTATCTATCATATGCTTTTTACTTCCTTGAACTATTTCCTTTACAAGGAATGAAATGGTCTTACTCTTATGTTATATATATAGTCACTTTCCCATATGAAATACATCATTCACTTATTTTTTAATTTTTCCTTGTATTATTATTTTTTCCCACCATTGATATATAGTGCTTTCTATCCAATAATTGAGTTATCTTTATATGATAATATGACCAAATTAAGGTAGGTGTGGTTACACATTAGTAATAGCTGACATGCATCTTTTTTATTATAATGATGTCATTAATTTAAATTAACATTGGTTATAGGGTATATACTTGTTTTCTTAGTTAAATATCATCAGCTCCTTCATTGGTTGCATGGCAAGAGCAAAGGTTGAGGCAAGGGACATTATCAGACTCTATTGAGACATATTTGATCTAGTATGGAGGAAGGGTCTAGAGAAAACAATTCACAGTATAGATGAAAAGCTCCATATCCAGGCTACCAAAGAAATATATCAATCTTCCTCTAGGGTCTCCTGAATTAGAAACAGCTTATGGATGCCCTTCACTAGTAATTTGTGAGAACTATACCTTTTGCTGGGAATGGCCCAAGATGGAGACTAGCATTCAATTTCTACTTCACTGGAGAGAAATTATCATAGACAAAAGTAGAGCTTGGCTAACAAATTATCTCAATCTATTCAATGCATATATCCATCCAAGAGTGGTCTTTGACAATCTTGATCCCCTAAATTTCTACACATCGAACTCAAAGAAAACTAGCAGGGCTAAATCTGACTTCGAATTTCCTCTGAACTTTCATGTTGAGAACCCCAATGATATCTAAGAAGTTATCATCTTTTATTGGAAGTAGGTTTTCACCACTAGTGTCCTATTGGGAATTTTGCTCTATTTTTGTGATAGGCTTAGTAATATGGCTATAGATAGATTTCATATAAATCAATGTGCATATGTTGAGTATTTGTGATGAGTAATAGGTTATGATATCCCTCTATATAATCATTAATCTTAGATGTAAGAAGGCTATAGAATTAGAAGAATGGAATTATAATCTCAGTTATATCATGTATATATACTATATGGAATACAAGAAGTTTGGTTATTAATTTTGCCCCTTTAAAGTGATTTGGATCTAGACACACACAGGGGTTAAAACTATTTAGGCATTGTACATATATCTTCTAAATTTTAGGGTTTTCTTGTTCTTTCCTTTCATGGCATCATTCTCAACTATATTAATTTTATGTATTTTAGCCATTGTCAAAATTTCATTTCTCATGTCTTCAAATTAGATATTATGCTCCTCACTTGTTAATTGGTTTTATTTAGACTAATGATTGAAAGAGATCAACACACTAGCTATAAGATAGGTCATTTCTATATGTAAGGCTACAACTAGTAATGCAATAATAAGAATTAACATGAGGACTACAAGTTATAAATTGTAAAATGATAAATGTTATTTAGGAGGTATTCATCTTAGTTTTTATTCTATTCGAGCACTTCCAGGATGACATTTGATTCTCTTATTAATAATACTTTAATAGATATGTATCATGATGGATTACTGTTTGAGTAATGGCTAATGGTATTGGTAAGAGCTTAGTTTATGCTTGGTTGTTGAAGTATTTGACGACATTTTTTAGTAGGATAGAATTGATATTTAGATTTCATAAAATCCCCTAGATGGCTTTAACAGAGGATGGTCTATAACTAGTAAGGGGCCCAATTCTAATGGTATCATATCGAAAAGAGAATAGGTGGTAGTAATATTCTCATACTACCTGGTACCCTTTTATATAGAATATATTTTGATAATAGGAAGATATGTGAGATTGGTCCATGTTCATCTCACTCTTTTTGATTGGCTTTTAATAGTGGAGATACAACTATGGTAATTTAAATCTAGTTCAGCTCTCGATTTATAATCATAGTGGAGGCTTTTAAAAGAACTCATTTTGGTTTCAGTTTGGTTTAGGGTAGTTTCAATTATGGTTTATATTTTGACATATTTAAGAAATTTTTTTAGTATATTTTTTATAATGCAAAGATTTGGTATTTAAGATGGTTTTTAATCTATATATGGATATATATAGTGTAGGATTTCTAGAAATTTTGCAAGTTTTATAGTTTAACCAAGTTGATTGGAAAGTTGGTTAGACAAGAAAGGAACTTTTCAAGAATGTAAAAAATATGATGGATCTTCATTAAGGAAACATGTAATGTTTCAAAGATCTTATGTTCTAAAAATTGTTTGTAAATTCTATTTTATAATAGATGTGATAGGAATATTTTCACTAGGGTATGCCCCTTTTATTGTGTCATAATATAGGACAATGGTCTTGGGCTAGGCTAGAGGTTTTCTTTCCTTGTTCTTTCCTACTAGTTCCCATTTGAATAGTGGAATGCACTTTTGTGTGTGTGTGTGTGTGTGTGTGTGTGTGTGTGTGTGTGTAATCAATTATCGAGGCCACTACCCATTTATTGATATTAAAAAAAAATACTTCTTTTCTTAGTCTTATTTATTAATTGATGTTTGTAACACTTATAATTATTTTATTTTTGAAATAATTATAATTTATTGCATTAATTTAATTTAATTATCATTCTTTTCTTTGTTGATTTAGATTATATTTATATAGTTTTATTACTATATTTAAATATATTTAATATATGATTATTATATTAGTAATACATTATATTATTAGACAAAACATAGATCATATGAATTTATATTTTAAAGTCATTATATATTATCTATCACTGTTAGGGCTCATGACAAAAACCATGTGCCAAAAGGATGCCTCTAGGAAAACTAGTTAAAAAAAAATGAATCTAATGCGAGTATTGTTGAGCATACCTGTAAAACCAAAAAATATAAATTTTTTTTTTTTGGATACCAACAAAAAGGACATCTAGGATCAGGAACACCTAAATGTCAAAGCTAAGGGCCCAAAGGTAGTGCATGAAAGATGATGCACCAAGGAAAATAAGAAATCTTTGTGTCAGTTATGGTTGACCATAGAGTGTCAAACCTATGAACCCAAGTCTTCTCAGAGGACTTCAAATTCCAATGTTGGTTGACAACATCGAGTATCAACAGGTGAGGTACCAACCACCTATAGCCTAACTTAGGTTTGTAGTTGGTCCCTTGAGTGGTAGGATACCACTTCTAGTCTTTCCACCATGGTTAAGATGACTGAATACCAAGCTTATACAACATATGAGGATACACTACAAAAACTAGGATATCAAGTGGCTATTGATCTAGATAGATGAGCCTCAATTGCACCTATGTGTCCTCTCATGAGAGAAGTCTCATAGCGACTCTAGAAAAGAGATCTTTTTCTGTCTTGATGCCATGTTTGAAAATACATAGAGCACTTACTTCCTAAACTTTAGCCAAAGGCACACCTTGAATGGAAAATAAGGCCGACCACTACAAGTTGTGTTGGTTCATTGAGAGACCATCTTTGAACTATTCAAAGCCATGGCTTAATAAATTTTGAGGCTTTCCATATGCTTTTAGAAAAAAAATTACCCTAAATATACATAGGTTTATAAGTGATAAGAATGGTTTTAAAGTCAATCTCCTTCAAGGAAGACTGGTTAACCAAGTATCCCAAAGAAACAAAATGTCTCAATAGAATTTTCTAGGCCTCATTTCTAGTTCCAGCCTAAATGACCCACTTAGCACAAAGGGAAGTATCTTTCCTTTGGTTAGAAAATAGTCCAAGGCCGCTAGAGTCTTTGGGAAGATAGAAAAACTCCCACACCACTCTGTGGAAGCCATTATGAGAAGCATGAAAGGCCCAAAGAAAATCCATCAATAAATACTCAAGGTTGAGTTATGAAGCCTTAGATGAATCCCAACAAGAGGAATAGTAATAGACCTAGAAGCCAACAATTTAGAGAAAATCTAAAATTTGCTAGCAAAAGACAGGGGCTTGGTGATCCAATAGTCTAACTTATTCACAATCCTAGCTAGAAAAGCATTCTAATGCTCAATAAGAGATGCCAAGGAAGCCACAAATTTCTCCATGTTTCACTCATTTTTATTGGTAGTGTTTGAGCCATGGTAGGGTAGGTAGAGAATACTGGCTATAACAAAGGGTTATGTACCATTGAATAATAGATCCATGGGAAAAACAAAAGGTGTCCAAGAAGTGTAAGGCATTGAAATTTTTTTTGTCATCCTCAATAACCATGAGGAACTAATCATCCACAAAGTGGTAATTGACCAACTAGGTTGTTGAATCAAAGAGGAATTGTCCATGCACTAGGCCCACATAAATGGCATTGGCAAGAAGGTATCCGAACCCTTCCACAACTAGAACATGAAGAGATGGTTTAAGTGGTAACCCTTAGAGAATAGACTTGAAGAGCCCAAAGGCCTTAGATTGCTACCCATTAATGACAATACACCTGGGTGCATCCTCAAAAGAATTTGCACTAACTAAAAGAAAACATGACCAAACCCTAGAGCTTGCAACATGGCTAGTATGAAGGGCCACTCAATATAGTCATAAACTTTAGCAAAATCAACCATGAGAAACATAGATTGTTTTTTGGATTGGTGTGTCTATTCCATACCTTCCCAAACAACAATAATATTTGTTGGAAATGATTGAAAAGATCATGAGGGAAATTTTTGGAAATGATCATATGGAACTGGTAAAGTATGTTCTCAATCATTATTTTGTCATTGATGTCAAACTTGCTACTTGCAGGAATGAAAATTGCTTTAGTGATCCAAATACTATCAATTGGTTGATTGACAAGGAGGAGGGAATCAATAAGATGTAACTAGAACACCTAGAGAAAGATTGAAGTTATGACTTGTAATGAAGTACAAGGATCAACCAAGCCATTGGTGAAATAGTGTACTGATGACATACTCTAAGACATGGAGAATGGGCATAGTGAAACATATCAAAGATGTAAGGTTTTAGCTAAGTCATTTGTAAATCCCAACTAAGTTCATTAGAGAGAGGGAGCCAAGCAAGCTAGTAGGTGCTGAACAGATTCCTAGTTGAAGCCAAGCAAGTTCAACTTCAAGTGCCAAGTGAACTTTAAATGCCGAGCAGATACAAGTGCTAAGTAGATACAAGTGTCGAGCAAATACAAGTGCTGAGCAGAAATAGGTGCCAAGCAGATACAAGTGCCGAGTAACAAAGAGATGCTGAGCATTAGTAACCAATAATGTTGAGTTACTGCATTATTTTGAAAATCAAAGATTCACTAGATCTATGCCAACAATGTTGTTATCTTGAATTCAGTGAATCAAACAGATGATAAGAATGATGAGTTGGTGGCACAGAACACCATGAAGAACATTTTTGGAGATTACAACTGGACTCTAGATGAATTTTTTTTTTATAAGAGAAAGATATGGAGTAGATACATGGTATCCTATCTAATCCATTTGAAACTGTAAAGTTGGAAAGGGAGAATTGAGCAGCAAAGGAAAACCAGATTTCTATTTAAGGAGTCATAAGGTCACGAAGCAAAGAGAGAGAGGTGGTCAAGCATGAAAGCATAATTGCTAAAGGAGGTGCTAAAGAGAAAGAAAGCACATTTACTCTGCTTCAATAGATGACCACAGATATGGATGCATTGGTATGATGAGTAAAAAGACTCAAGGAGACGAAGCTTGAGATGACAAGTTGTAAGAACTAAAGTGATTAAAAGCCAAGCACAAGGACTAAACTAAAGAGTGATCTAAAATCTACAAAGTATGTTGTAAGTTGTATTAGATCAACAATCCATTATTGTTACTCTCTAGCAATTGTAATAGATAGTTTAAATCCTATGGAATGAGGTCGATTCAATAGCCATGTTGTAAATCCTTTAACAGGGTGACATTCCAAGTGAATTTTCTAAAGTCCTTTGATCAGGCCCATTCCTAAGAGTATGGTGAAATCCTCTAACAAGGTCACATTTAACAGTGTGTTGTAAGCCTTTAACAGTGTAGGCTTTTAATAGGGCATCACTTTAGAAGAGTAAAAATTAAGTAGCATGTTATTGGTGGTTTTTCCCAAATTGGGTTTCCACGTAAATCACTGTGGCATGTGTTGATCTTGCATGTTTTATTCCTGCATATTGATTTGTTGTAATTTTTAAGATGGTTGATTTAAGTTTGGATGGATGAAAAGTGTATGGATTCATTATAAGTAGTTAAAAAGTATTATTAGGGCATTTGGACCTTGGATAACTGATTCATTCCCCCCCCCCCCCCCTCCTCTCAGTTATTCTAAAGAATTCTAACAAATATTATACACCTAGACTTGATAAAGCTAGTTTGTATAGGGTGCACAATCCAAGGAAAGAGATGTTGGATCTTAAGGGAGAGAACCTTAGAATTGATCTTATTTTGATTGATCTGAATTCATAAATTTGTTAAATGTTTGTATGTATGTGTTTCCTTTATACAAAACATACATTACACCTGGCTAATTTTAATATTGTTTATAATTTTGATAATATTTTAAGTAGAATTGGAATATGAATTAAGTGTTTAATATATATTAATATTATTAAACTATAATATTTTTTTAACAAATCTAAAAATAAATAGTATTAAAATTTGACACTATAAAAATTGAATTAAAGTAAATAATATACATAATTTATTATTATGTAAGTAGGCAAGAGCCTAAAACACAATGGTAAATTGTTAGCCTCTTATCCAAGAGGTCTTGGGTTTGACTCTTCATAAGCTTAATAAATAATTATAACTAATCACATTACATTATAATAATGAATCTTGGCCTTGGCCACTTACTAATAAAAAAGAAGTATATTGTAATTATTTATATAATATTCTATAAATATTAATTATCTAACTAAACTTACATTGTTAGAAACCAATAACAATTTAATAACTTCTTTATCTAATAGAGTTATACTAATAGTACATGTAAGAATATTGAAAGACACAAAATAAATATCTGTCCATATTGGCAAGCTCTACTATGATTACACATCTACCACAATCACCAATACTTATGGACAAGAATCTCAATAGTGATGCACAAATGTCCAATAGTGGTGCACAAATTGGTTGATCATGAATTTAGAAGAGATAAAATAATGATCGATTATTTTTACACATTGATTAACTATTAGTAAATGAGTAATTGTTGAAGTCAACATTATTGGAGGATTACCATGAGAATAAGGGGTTTTTTTTGTACTAGAACCATAATTGGTACTTGTTCCCTATCATTTAAGACGTGAATCTATTAGTAGCAAAAAGAAAAGACATTATATTTAGTTTATACACTTATGTTGCAAATAATTTTACTCCATTGAAATGACAATAAATTTTGTTAAAAGTTTAAAAAAATCCAAATATTCTAGAATAATTATTCTTTCAACCATGTCATAATCAATTGTTTTCTTCATTTTTTAAATTTTTTTTTGATGAATAGTCCTTTTCAATTAATAAAATTTACTAAGATTCCAATTCACAAAAAAGGGCCAGGGGATACAGGATCACCACGCGAATGAGTTCAATCAGTCGAAGCCGGAGTAAACAACATGGCCGCAGCCAGCAACTATAAACTATTCATAAAAAAAAACATTTAAGACAACCTCATGCTGCCAAGGCAGTACCAGCAGAGGGAGGAGGATCATCTTTATTTGGAAATCCCCATGCATCAGTGGGATTGTGAGGTGGACTAGGAATAGTCCAACCGTCAGCAGCATCTGCAGGATCTGGGGTAGTTGCAGTCTCCGCATCCTTCTTGTATGGCCGCGGAGGAGAAATTGCCAGGGCTAGCTGGGGAAACTTGCCAGAGTGTGCCCGTCTATGGGGAGGAGCCGAAGACCAGCCAAAATCCTTCCCAGGGGGGAGCCGGGGACCAACCAGAACCACCATGTGGTGGGGAATCGGAGCAGCACCTCCAACCGCCATGACCACTGCTGGGAGAGTGGTGGCGGGGACCCTGGGAGTGCGGCGTGTGTGAGTGGCAACCAAAGGACTGTCATTTGGAATGATGACCGTGAGAGGAGGAGACATCAGCCGAGGCATCTAGAGGCACTCTGGATATGGTACAAGGAGCATTGCCCCAGTGGTTTAATAATTCCTATAAGTGGGCAACCTCCAAGGAAACTTTATTAGCTTGCACATGTATCTGCATAATGACATTGTTACAAATGCATGCCTTAGTGTACATTGCAATGTTAACATCCAAAAAACTGTGAGTGAATAAAACTGCATTCCTATCTTTCCATAGAGAAAAAAAAATTTCCATCCTGAAGGTATGCCAAATCTGGGAAAACTTTCGAGAAAATCTGGGGGAATCACCCAGCAGGATCATGTGCCATGAAAAAGGTTCGGGCCTGAAAGGCTTGAAAAAATCATGAATCCAGTGCCAATAATTCTGAGCACGCTTACAAAACTAAACAAATATACAAAAAGGAATCAGGTTGGCCATAGAAGGGGCATGTAGGATCAGGAACCTCAATGTGCTTGAGCCAAGTCCCCAAGGGAAGACCTTGGAAAGCAAGGCACCAAGCAAAGTGAGCAATCTTGGGTTCTGTAATGGCACTCCAAATGGTGTCGAACCATTTTCTCCATTGAGAAAGCGAAGAATGCAAATGCCACCGTTGATTAAGCATGTCCACCATTGAAAGGTTGGGCAAAAACCATCAGTATCCCATATTGGGCTTATAATTGGTAAATGGAGTGGCAGGAAACCACTTCCAATCATACCACCAAGGTTGAATAGACTGAATCCCAACTTTATGAAGTAAGTGCACAGGGATGGAAGACAACAGAAGCTCATAAGTCTGGCGATCAGCACGAACAAGGTAGTATTAAACTTGCATATCCTCCAAAGACCTAAAATTCATGGTGACTATTGAAAAAATGTCCTTGGTAGTGCGAATGCCATGTTTATAGAAACGCAGAGCACTGGCACCTTGAGTCTTGGCAAGAGGAATACCCTGTAAGGCAAATAGGGGAGACCACCAAATGTTCTACTGATTTAAGGATAGCCCATTGTGAAACTGATCACCAACCCAATGAAGCGAAGGTTTAATAGCTTCCCAGGTTTTCCAGATGCTCTTTATAATGAAAGAGCCTTGTATGACCACTGGTTCATGCATAGTGAGAAGGGTTTGAAAACCAATTCCCTTCCATGCCGATCTGTTAGCAGGGAAGCCGAAAGAGATGCAATGCCTGAAAAGAATTTTCCAGGCTTCATATCCAAAAATAGCTCTGATAATCCATTTAGCACAAAGGGCAAGGCCTTGCTTTTGAGTGGAAAGTAGGCTGAGACCCCCAGATTCCCTTGGGAGACAACAGAAATCCCAAGCGACTCTGTGAAAACCATGATGGTCAGAACTAGAGGCCCAAAGAAAATCTTTGAGTAAACATTCTAATTTGAGATAGGAAGCTTTGGAGGGAGCCCAAAAAGAAGAATAAAACACATGGGTGGCAGCCAAAATCTTAGAACAAATCTGGAATTTACCAGCAAGAGAAAGCGGCTTAGTGATCCAATAATCAAGCTTTTTGGTAATCTTTGTAAGCACAACATTCCAAAGTTCCACAGGGGAAGCCTGGAAAGCAAAGGAAATGCCAAGAAAGTGGAAAATTTCTCCATGAGTAACCCATTTCTATTGGAATTGGCTGAGCCAAGGTGGAGCTGGCAAAAAAGACTATCGGTAACAGAGCATTTTATGCCATTGAATGTCCGAGCCAGAGGCTTGACAAAACGTGTCAAGACAATTTAAAGCGTTTTTTATATTTTCTTCATCTTCAAGAAGAGTAAGAAAAGAATCATCAGCAAAATGACCATTGACTAACTGGGAGGAAGAATCAGGCAAGGAAATGCCACGGACCAGCCCTGAAGACGCAGAATGAGCAAGTAAATAACCAAAACCTTCAGTAGCAAGGACATAAAGCGTTGGAGCTAACGGACAACCTTTTCTGATGGAGCAAAAAGGTCCAAAAGCTTCAGATTGCAAATTATTGATGGTGATGCAAGCATTAGCATCACCAAAGAGCATCTCCACAGACTGAAGGAAATTGGGACCAAAACTCAGAGCCTGGAGCATAGCCAAAATGAAAGGCCATTCAATGCGATCATAGGCTTTGGCAAATTTTATCTTTAAAAAGATAGCCTACTGCTTGGACTTATGGGCCCATTCCATACCTCCCCAGACAACAATGATGTTGTCAAGAATATACTTGGATTTGATGAAGCCAGTTTGTTCAGGCTGCACAATTAGAGGAAGCATATGGTATATTTTGAGAGAGAGTGCCTTAGCAATGATCTTATAAGAAACATTTGGGAGGGTGATCGGCCTCCAATTGCAAATTTCCTCAGGATCACCAACTTTAGGTATGAATTTAATATTGCCTTTATTTATGATTGCTCCTAAGCTTTTTGAATGGTATGCTTCAAGATAAACTTTGTGTAGATCAGGACCAATTTGCTCCCAAAGATGTTCGTAAAATTCATATGGAAATCCATCACACCCAAGGGATTTGTCATCGGCCATGGAGTAAAATACCTCTTTAAGGTCTCGGAGGGAAAGAAGTTTCTCACAGAAAGCACGTTGCTCAACCGCGAGGCGGTTTGGAGTAACAGTAATACACTTTCTGAGAGCCTTCTCCTAAGCAACTGAATGGCCCTATGAAGCAAAAACATTCTCATAGTGAAGAAAAAAAGCTTGCAGGATGTCTAGCAAATTAAAAAGAACATCAGTTCCCTGTTTTATCTTTTTAATCCTAATATTGGTATGACGGGCTCAGAGAGCCTTGAAGAACTCCTTCGAGGCTTTGTCGCCAACCTCCAACCAATTGAGACGGGCTTTGATTTGAGCTCCTTGGGTAGCATAGTTATCAGAAATTTTCTTTTCATGGCAAAGCTTGGCAAACTGAAGTTGAAGATCCACATCAAAGGGGTTGAAGGTGAACGCTTCAGAGGCTTTTTTGAGGGCAAGGGTGTTGGCTTCATAAGATCATTTTTTGAAAATTGCCAGCTGATACCCATAGATACACAAAAAATGAGTTGTTCTAGTAATGGCATCATTCCACCATTGAATTCAACCTCGATGGGAATGTGGATGTGGTTCCAAATTCCAGACACGTTGTATGTGGGAGATGGTGAAGGCATGCAATAGCACAGACGTGTTTAGAAAGAATTGATACTTAACCACTTTGGGGATAGTTGTTTGCCAAGAAATGCCAAAATAAATGGGATAGTGGTATGACAACATCACATCTGTCAGGGGAATGACAGGTAGATCATGATCTTCAGAAAAATTAAAAAAAAGATTGTGCCGAGATCATAGCACGATCAAGATATTTCAATATGCAATCAGGACCGGCTCAAAAATTGGACCAAGTGTGCCAAGCCCCATTATCATGACGACGGCTAGTATTGGGATCAAAGAGGCCCAATTTATGATGCATGTAAAACTAGGCTTCTCTTTGCCCAGCTATCCAACAGAAAGGCAGAATGCCATCTTTGTCAGAGGCCACTTCAACCATATTGAAGTCCCCACACAGGACCCAAGTAGCTAGTGGCAGGTTGTCAACAAGCCAAACCCACATTTGCGCCCTTTCCACAACATCATTGGAGGCATAAACATTAATGACTCCAAAAGAATGATTGTTAATGGAAAGCAAAAGCCAAATAATACGGTGTGTGAGGTCAGAACTGTGCAAAATAATAGCAAAATGAAGGCGAGGTGATAGGAGAGTAACTACACCACCTTGGCCAGCTTCATCCTGAGAAGAAAACATGACACTATCCTGCCAAATGACGTGGCATGCAGCAGAAAGCATGAAACCAAAAATCTTAACTTCTTGCATGCAAAGAAAATCTAAATTCCCAAGTCTATGACGGATATCTCGGACATAAAATTTTCTGGGGAGGTCTATAAGACCTCGAACATTCCAAGAGAGGAAGTTCATGAAAACTCTTCCATATCATCCTCGTCCTCGAGAGAGGAGTAACTATTCTGCAAAAAGGTAGAAATTGGGTGAAAGTCAAATGGGAAATCCTCTGGACTTACAACCTGCTGTTTGACCCCTGATATCTTTGCATGTCCAGGAGGACTACGAGAATGCCTTGTTGCTGGTGGTACTATGGAAGAGACTAAAAGAGGAGAACGAGCCCCAACCAAGGACGAGGCCTTGGTGGCTGCCTTAATCCCCTGTGAGCTAGTAGGGTTTAAAAGATGCAAAATTGAAATAAGTGCAACAGAAGCCACTGGCGCCTCTACGCTAGCAAGTGCTGACACTTCGGTAGAAGTAGGAGAAATCATGGTAACTGCCGCATAGGATGGCTTGGGGGCCAAAGGATTCAAGGTAGGCTTGCCTTTGCAACCAAAAATAACCCATTCTTCTTTTTTTCCTTCAACCTACTTGACAGGCATCACTTTAGGCTGGGGTTTGACCCTAGGCCTGGCCAAAGGGAAATATCTGATCTTGTGTTCCACAGACTGGCACCTATAATAGGTGTTAGGTAGGTTCAAGTAAAGCATCTTCTGTGCAAAAGTTTGAGTGTCAATCTGGATTTCCATAGAATCCTTGAGATCTTTAGAAAGATCAACTTCAATTCAAACACGCCACTGAGGGTGAGCATTAAAAAATTTCTCTGGCTCCTTGGTAACAACTTTTTCAAGGGCTTGGGTAATAGACTCAATAAAAGGCCAGCAGGGCAAGGGTAGACCTGGGAATTTGACCCAAACAGGAACCCTAAGCTTTTTATCGTCTGAGACAGAGAAGTCTTGGGACCATTTCTCAAAAACAAGTAGAGAGGAATGCACAAACCAAGGGCCATTGGTAAAAATTGCCTTAGCTTGCAACGGGTTAGCAAAGTAAAATAAAAAAAAACCTTTGGTAAGGTTTTACATAGCGTCAAGGCGGACGCCATGAGGAGTCCAACTTTTGTTGACCCATTCTCTAAGCATAGCTTCAAGGGGAGTCCTACCAACAAAATACCCTATCAAGGTATGTTATTCTAACTAGTCACATGCGGCATCAAATTATTGCAAAGGAAGGACAATATCAGACTTACATCGTGGAAAACCTTCTGGACAAACTTGCGCGGGTGTTTGTTCGGTGGCGGCGCCATGGCAGTTCGAAGCAGCAGTGTGAACACCAGAAACAACTGGTTCACTGCTGGCCAGAGCCATTATATCCTAACCTAAAGCTCCTGCAGTAAAAGTGGTATGACAAGTGCTGACAGAAGGGGAGTGCAAGCAAAAGGCTGTATGCAAAAAAAATTAAAAGTTTACATGAAGCAAGAAAACCCTAGCAGAGCGAAAAAAAAAAAGTTTTCTTCATTTACACCTAATATATTTACACCAAAGTTTTTTCATTATCTTAATAAAAGTAAGATTTAAATTGTTTCAAATTTAATAACATTTATAGAGGATTATAATTATTATACACATTAACTAATGTGTGTGTGTGTGTGTCTGTACATACGTACATACATACATACATATATACATACATACATACATACATATATATATATATATATATATATATATATATATATATATATATATATATGTTAATGTGTAAAATAATTATAATATTAGTTCTCAACTAAATTTTAGAAGAATTGTTGATCTCAATCGAGCACTTATGGTGAATATTGGTTGGAGGTTGAGCTTGGAATGCAATAGAATGGTGTAAAATTATGAAGGCTAAGTAGATGAGAGGTTCTTGTTTCCAAAATAATTTACCTTAGTAATGACTTTCTATTTGAATCTAGTTTATGGACCAATATTAATAATAAGTAGAAACTTAGGAGGAAGGGAATAAGATGAGTGATTGTGAATGGGAAAATTATTAGATTTTTGGAGGATAATTAGACTATTAATCCACTTTGACAAACTCAATATAGTTTAATTAGGAATCCTTATGTAAAATAGTTTGATATATAGTTAAATAACTATATAGATAACAATGGGTATTGGAGAAAACTTGATTAGTAGATTCCCAATTAATATCTAGTACATGAGCTTCAAAGCATGATGGAAAGAATCTAGATACTAACCCTCCCTAATGAACATTGTATTATATGGGATCTAAATTCCTCAAGAGATTTTAGTGTCGAATCTACCTATAATACTATTGTGGAGAACCAAGAATTGAGGGACTTGAAATATGTGTGCAACTAAGGCAAAATATAAAAATTTAACTCATTTTTGTGGGAGGTGCTACATGAGAGCATACCTATGACTAACAACATCAAGAGAAGGGGATTTCAATTTTTTAATTGATGCTACATGGAGGAAGAATCAATTACTCATCTCCTAATTCATTACACCTATGCGAGGGAGGTTTGGATGGGAATCTTGAATAAATTTGGAATTCAATGCATTTTCTATAGCTATATCCATCAATATTCTAGGCTAGAAGGCTCCATCAACTCACCCTCTCATTAAGATTATATGGAAGATTTTATCACCATATGTGTGTCAACATTATGAAAGGAGTATGGAAGGAAAGAAGCAACCACATTTTTAGAGATAAGTCCTCTCATCCCTTGGTTACTTTGCATATCACTATTAATAATTTAAAGGAATCCATCCCCAACTAGAGATAAAATATCCCACCCCTTCCTTTTTTCACTTAATTGGTGTATTATTCCAAAAAAATTGGGACTTCTTGATCTAGTTTTTAAATTTGATAATTCCAAAGCTACAGTAGGGCAGAAAGTAAGATGGAAATTGCCCTCACCTCCTAGTTTTAACTTAATTTTGTTGACTCTTAATGGGAGGCATTTTTGATGTGAGAGGCATTATTAGGGATGCTAGAGGTAATCTAGTGATGGCTTATTCTAGAAATTACGGTGATAACACATTTGATTTAATAGAATCTATGGGACTCAAGCATGCCACCTCAACCAATATTCAAAATTTGGTTGTCGAGGGTGACTCAACCTATTATTGAGGTGGTTAAGAGGAATAATAAAATAAATTTTTTTCTAGATTCTATTGTATGTTTTTTTATCATCAACATTTCAGATTGCACTACATGATCAATCATTAGGATGAGAAAGTTCAAGATAGTAAAGATATGCTAACTGGACCTTTCTCAAGAACTATAAGAATAGAAGGGGAAGGAAAGTAAAACTATGTAGAGAAAAAAAGAAGAACAAAGAGTGAAAAGTGAAAAGTGATCTCATCCTGATGATGGGTCATGTAGTGTGATCTAAAAAGTTGATGATAAAAAAATACAAACAACCAAATCTAGAAAACAATTTATTTTACAAATGGATTGTGGAAATTTTCTATTATTAAAGGAATAATAAAATTAACTAGAAAGTGGCCCCAATTATTAATGATGCCCATACCATTTTTTTTTGATTTTGAGAAATGATCCTGTGACATATTTACCATATGAAGATAACCATAATGGTGGATGTATTGGTTGAATTGGGAATGTGATGATTGACAAGTGTAACTAGTATAATATTGATAGCCTACTAGCTCATTTACAAGCCTTAGTGATAAAGGAAATAAATAAATTTTCTATGGTTGATTAATTATTATAAAATCATCAATACATGCAATTTGTTAAGACTTAAAATAACTCACGTGTGATTGTGAATGGGATCTCATTTGATATCAATGAAGAATTTATTATGAAGGTGTGTGGTGTTTTCTTAGATGGTTGGAAATGGGGAAAATAGACAAGGGTTTCAAATGAAGCTAGCCTTAACCAATTCTTCCACCTTGATGAGAGTTTGAGCCATAACTATGGTAGGTTAGTGAGAATAAGCCTCCCAGATCCCTAGAAAGAGGTACATGTTACACCATCATGTCTTACATCACTCTAACAGGTAGGTTCCAAATTTCTAACTACTACCACTTCCCCATTTTAAACTATGTAAGGAACCATGATCATATCTCATTTTGCTACCTCATTCCTAATTCTGTGGAAGATGATATCCTTAAGGTTAGGAAAAAGATGAAAGAGGTTAAACCCTATAATATCCTTCATTAGAATTTTACACCCTATAATCTTATCAATGTTTAGATTTCTCTCACTAATCTTTCTATTTACACCTCACCCCCTCAATTTCTATTGATGTTATTGTTACCATTTTTTTTATCACCATGCAAAAATGGGTAGAGTTATTGACCATTTTTCTCCATCTAAGCTAGTAATATATTTCATTTCATTATGTTTGAATCATTAAATGCCATACATGCATGAAAGGGATATGTAAATAATCAATCATGTCTTATTTCCTATATCCCTAAGTTCTCTACCCCTTTAAATTTGCATGTCTTATGCTTACACAACTTTGATGAAAAAGTTAAGTCACAACCTTGCAATAAATCCGTGGTTGTATGATTGCATACAGTGATGGCTTAAACCCCAAAGGAGTGGAAACCATGTCTTGCAGTGATCAGGTGGTTAAATCTTTATTTGCACAGTTGTAGAAAGTTAATTAAAACCCAGGGTTTAGTGCAATTATATATCAAAAAGCCTTGTTTGTGTAGTCACAAGTGGTTAACTATAATCATGGGTTAAAATAGCAATATAATGATTACCTTGATCACTCATTCACAAGGTTAACAATCTAGTTAAACTTTCAAGCTACGACAATGCATTGAAGAAGAAAATAGTCAATGAAATAACTAGTCACATGATCACAAGATTAAATGCTAAGGTAAAGATTTAAGTTGTGAAGCAGTGATGTTTGACTGATCCCAAGGTCTCCTAAATTTAATGAGAAATTGTGGTTAAGGTTGTGAACATGCAAAAGCATTGATCACATGTTCAGAAAGGGTTAAAGCTAATCATGAGTTAATTCAACAAAAATGTGGAAAGGTTTTGTTTGTGTAGTCACAAAGAGTTATGTGTTAACTAGATTTTTCATTGTGATAATGTTATTCCTCTTTGGTCACATGTTCATGAGGTTTAAAGATTAACTCAAGATTTTGATTTTGAAGTAGTGGAGATGTAATGTGTTGCATTGTGGGATTCATTTCAGTATGCAAAGTGAAGATGTGGAAGCGTGTCTGAATGAGTTGGCATAAAGAAAGGTATTGATTGGTCAAAAGTACTAACGAGGATGGTAAACTATGGTTCTCTTTTTATCCATTGGTTACATTTAGATCAGTGATAGTTGTTTTGTCACTATTGGAATTAGCCATAGTGACATAATGACAGCTTAACACATGGACAAGTGGGTCATGCTAGTACATTTTCCCTTGTCTTTCTACCAAAAGTTTTGACCAAAGGCCATATTGGCCTATGATTTCATATTTTTTAAATTTTTATCCTTGTGTTGGTCAAAATTTTGACCAAACTAGAGTTTTATGTCCAAGTTGGTTGAAATTTTAACCAAATTAGGTTCATAACAAAAAAATTTAAAAAGAAAAGAAGTTCTTTCTTATATTTTGCATCTGCCAGAGGAGGTTTTTCTTCCATCACTACAAGAGCTTTGGGGGTAAGTCATTTTGGGGTTTTTTCTACATCCACTCCTTTATTCTTTCATGGCCTATATGGGAATGAATATAAGGCATGCAAACTATTTGGAAATGCTAAGTCATTTGACAAAATTCTTCGTGTATGGTAGAAAGAGAACTTAAAGTCATAACACATATAAATCAAATGATTTAGCAATGTTGTCAAATGGCCTTTGAAGGTTTCGTCTCCAATATGAAACAAAATGTTTGCAAAATTTTAAGGAAATAAAAACACATCAAACATCTAAGAGAATATCTCAAGGAAAGTAAAAAAAATAGGGATACCTAAATATTTCAAAGAAGAAGCAATCTAGAAATAGGGATACCCAAATAGCTTGGCTAAGACTATTATCTTCCTAAAAGATAGGCATTTCTTATAGAATATGTGTCATATAATCATATATGAGTAATACAATCCAAATATTAGAAATAGAGCTATAATAATGGAGTATATTTATATACCAAAGAAATACAAATAGAGTTGATCTCCTTGATTTTTGCTTCTTTAAGAATGAGAAATAGAAAATGAAGAATCATTGATAATGTCAAAAAATAAAATTATAAGCTATTCTTTTGAATCTAACTCTAATTAAAACTGAAAATATATAAATTATTTTCTAAAACAATCAATATATCCGTTCAAAAGACTTAGAAAGATTGACTCTCCTAAATATAGAATACAATAAGTTTTCAACATCCTCTAATGAACATGAATGAATTGTTCATGTAATTTTTTAGAAAAATATAGAATGGTTATTATTATAGAAAGATATTGTTTAGACATTAAAAAAACTCAAAATGTGATATTTATTAGGAGGTGTGTAGTTTCTTGGAATCTTTCACTATAACACAAGAGATTTGAAAAGTACACAAAAGTGAAAAACAACCTCTATTTGGATATATTCAATAGATTTAAATCAAATATAAATTCATGCTCTCTTTGAATCTCCTTGAAATGACTATTAATTTGGTTGATCAAACAACTATATCGGTGTAAAGGTCTAGATTTGAACCATGTTGGAGAAACCTTGATAGTACTTGGGAGAAACAAGTATTAGGAATATTTTCTAGTCCATCTAAGATGGGAACTTATAATATTTGATATCATGAGTTCATAACAAATGTTAGTTTTAATAGTGGAGCTGGTCTTCAAATAGAACATTTTGAATAGGGATCAACTTGGTGTATTTGTACCATTGAAATGAAGGGATAATAAGAATTACAATTTGAGACTACATGTCTTTATCAATTGATAAAATTGATAAAATGGAATACATTCAAATTACCAATAAAAGGAAAATAATATACAAAATCAAATCACATTATTTGAGGAGAACGAATAGAGACTATACACATTGTACATAGAGGCGTGAGACAAAACCCTAATTTGTGGTGTAAGATATGGTATTTAAGATCAACATTCCCTCATATGGTGGTTATTTAGTGCTAGCTCTTTTCTTTTGTTGATTAAATAGTTAATTTTGATGACTTTCATCTACAATAAGCTAAAAATGGTTCAACTTACTATTGTACATTTAGTAGATATACATTAACGGTCAACTATTAAGCATCAAATTGTTTAAAAGGATAGATATAACCTTGCAATAAAACACCACTCAAGCTATTATTGTCTTAAGATAGCATGTAGAAGAACTGAGTGGATGTGGGGGGCATGCCTATTAATTCTTCTTGTCAAACCTCTATCTACTTGGTCTTGCTTAATTTGAGAAATAATACTATTATGTCTTCCATCATTACTTTAAGGAACAAAAATGCATATAGTGACATCCTAAAATATTTTTCAAGAACATCAAATCATTTTTTGCTCATACCAGCTAGCATCATTATTAAAGGCATGCAATAAACACATCATATTCCTTAAAAAAGAAATTAATTAACCTACCCTTTAATTTTAAACTACCAAAAGCTTAGCAGAAGTTTAGATCTTCCACCATAAAGCTAAGAAAGAAAAAATAATACTTTATAATTATAAAATGTTCAAATAGACACCTCCAATATTATAGATATACCAACTGGGCTAAGATCAACAACTTATTTACCTTTTTATTCCAATTTCATGACCACATGTAACCTAAAATTATCCATGAATTCCCACAAACAAGAAGAAACATAGATTGTCAAATAGAAAATCTTATTATAAATAAGACTGTAGAAATAATTTGTACTAAATCATCTAATCCAATCCCATTCAATACATAATTCGATACTTGGTTGCATCAAATCAATTCTCAAAGTTGAATGTACATTATTTTCTTCGTGTCTCTCTTAATATGATGAGCCTTTTGGTTGCAGGTTATTTCAAGGAACTATGGGATTTAACAATCAACACCAATATGATATCAAAGAACCAACAAATTACTTGTCCTTTGTTGATAGAGATTTGTTTTTAAGGGTTACAAAATGGTGCATCATGGAGAAAAATAGGCATCATCATTGCTTCTATAAACCCAAAAATCCTAAGATCACAATACTACTGTCAAGTGAAGTGTGCACGTGTATATGCTCTAGCCCAAAAATATCTTGAGTATCATCTATTGGTTTAACCTACAAATGTGTAAATATTAAATATCATTTTTAAATATAATATAGTGTATATAAGATGTGTTCTTGGTATATCTCAATGTTACATATAATTTATTCAACTTGCTTGTAGAAGCATATGCCTATGTGGTCATGCTCTAACCTTGAACTATACTTAGTATCATTGACTAGCTTAACCTACAAGTCCAAGTAAATATGAAATATTGATTCCAATTAAAATATATTGCATTGGATGACAACAATATATTATCAATGATAAATATCAGACCATTTCACTATTTTCAATTGAAGCACATATGTGTAGCTGCTCCACTGTTGAGCTAGCAATATCACCCACTAAATCAACCTACAAAATTCATTTAGAAACAAAATATTGGTTTCATTTATGTTGAAACTATCAAAGGACTATAAAAGTCTATTTTGAATTTTACAGTATAAATTCAACTTAAAATTTACATATTTGTGTCATTATAATTGGACATTAAGTACCTCCCTCTACCTCTACCATGATGTCCTACATTATCTCATCTAAAGTTACTTATTGTTTAATAGCTCTGACATTGATGTTGTGTGTTGTTGAACACGAAAGTGTAATTGCATTGATCTTGATGGAAGCATCTAATCTACAACATCCATACCCCCTGCAATCTTCTTAAGTGAACAATGTGCTTGTGGAGTGACAACCTTGTAATGGTTAAATGTAATTTTTTTTAAAAATGTCAAATTAGATTTAGGTTACTTCATTTTCTAGAATTATTTTAATAGATAAATTGAGGAGTAATATCACTAATACATTTGATACCAAATTGTAACGGCAGTTCCGTTGCAATTTTCCATCACAACCTTGTCGTCATCGCAATTGTGATGGTCTATCATCGCAATTACGACAACAACAAGGTTTTGACGAAAAAACTGCAACGATGTATTTATAAGTTGTTAATGACTATATAGATATGAATTTTCTTTTGTACACATTTGTGGTCTAATGTATTCTTTTGACTTATTTTTTCACATTCTATAATGGTTGTTATGCTTGGTTTCTTTGTTAACTGCAGATGGTGCATATTTTGTGGTTTGTTGTTGAATGGGTATCATCTATTTTGTAACAAGACCTTGATAAAGAAATCAAAGACCTTGATGGAAAAACTATTGATGTTCTAGATAAAGGTCCTTAGTTCAAGATATAGGTTACTTTTAAAGTTGTCATTCAAATAATTTTGTTCTTGTGCACCCTTCCATTAAATATCACTTTTATTGTTTGTGCATTATAGTTTTCTTATTTGTTGCAAATTATGGGTAGAGACTATTGATTTTGTGCCAATTTCTCTGGTAGTTTTTAAGGAGAAGCCAACAAGCCTATGGGATGATGAAGAACAAGAAGAATAACTAAATGAGTCTTGGGTGGATGAAGATAATTTTGCTCGAGCAATATTTTTTTAAATTTCTATCATTAAAGATATTCATCTTTTTGTTGCAATATTAAATTCATCATTTTTATTGTTAGATACATTATAATGTATTTTAGTAAATAATCTAGTAGAGCATGCTTTGTTTGGACTATGTAAGATATCTTAATCTTCATTTAAAAAATATGGCAAAATGTATTTTGGTCATCTTACTTTGGCTAGATTTCAAAGAAGAAAGTAAAATTGAAAGAAATTATATCGATTATTCACAATTGTGTACAAAAATAATTTCTATTTAGGATTATTAAACCAAGAGGTAGTGAGACAACATAATAGTGTGGAAGAAATTCATGTGTTCAGTTTATTTTTGTTTTCTCTTTATTTTTAATTGATATTTTATGTTCATTTTATGTTAAAAGTACATGCCCTTAAGCTTTAATGAATTATGATTATTTTATAAATACACATTGTTGCTCTTTTTCTTGTCAAACAATAGCTTTGTTAATGGGGAAACACAATGGAGATGCACAACATCAATAAAAAGAATGCAAATGTGTCTACAATGATCATCTCTATTTCCTAGGTTGAAGTTGTGGTAGATTTTACCCCAAATACCATTCTTCAAGGGACAAATTACATGTACATTATTTATATGGGTCTTTAGGAAAATCTAGAATGGAATACAATCCTACAAGATACCAAAATAACATGTGCAAAATATGATGGTCAACACTTGGAAACATGTAGATTTTAGTGGAAAGTTGTTGGTGGGAAAAATTTGTTATAAATGTATAGTTTGACCACTACACATAATTGGTGGAAGAAATTAATATATGTCAATAGCCTACCATAGATATGCCCTATTAATTACTTTTCTTATTTATAACTAGTCTCTCTTTCTAGACCACATTCAACTTCATACTCTAGACTCTTATAGCTCTAGCCTTCATGGATTTATTAACAGTAACTTTAAATTCATTGTTAGTCATAATTTTGGTTGTGAATTTCCCATCCTTTGCATGATTTGTGTTAAACTACTTGTGGAGGCAGTGGATGATTTACAGATCTCTTAGAAAAAGGGCTTCAAATGTCCTTCTCCTCACGTCATGATTGGCACTCTTGTTGAAATCACAAACCTGTTGCAATAGCTAAGGCTTATTGATATGCCTTCCATAAACAATGTTATTGGACAAATAATTTCTCATTACATAACGAAGTGGTCATAGATTTATGGTCTATTTCTTAGAGATGCCTATTTTCTCTCTTAAAATATTTATTTTGTATGTTATTATCATGGACTAAAACATTTACTTATCAAGTATGTTGTTTTTTTAATTTTATGTACTGAATCTATGTTCTGGAATGTCCCTCAATCAATTAAAAAAAAAAAAAAAATCTTGGTGATTTGGGAAGTAAAATAAGATTCTCATCATACAAATAGTAACTTACCTAACAATATCTAGAATTTTTGTTTCCAACTCCATTATGATGCTCTCTGATTCACACCATCCATAGAAGCAATGGGACAAGTAAATTAAAACTTAGTTACATCACCCCATTCTTATGTTTTCAATTTATTTATGGTTGTAAGCTTGTAATATTCTATTAATTTGTAAATATCACAATGATGTCTAGTTATTCATAAAAAGGGATGAAATATTATGGTGCATACATCACCTTGTATTTAGACTATGAGAAATATATGCTTTTAATTGTTGCAGTCATTATCTCATACGTGTTCTAGTTGTAAAGGAGTGTGTTGCAAGAGCAATTGGAGCACTAGGCTAGTTTGGGTCTGGGATTTCTTGATTGCATTTTTTACTTGTAGTGATGCTATCTACATTACTAGATAAATAATGGGACCTATTAGGTCCTTCGGTGAGGATAGATAGGTTGTCAAGTTAAATCTTGCTCCTAAGTTGCTATTATGGCTCTAAGTTGCAAAATAGGGGATTGGTTAACCCAAAGGGCTAGAAGGGTTGACCAAAGGTCAAAAAAAATTTGAAATCTCTCAATAAAGCTATTCATGCCCCTGACCAAGTTTGGTGATCCTGTATTATTAGAATTACAAGATTGTGCAAAAATTACCTAAAAGTTGGAAAAGTTGCAAAGTTGCAATTTTGGCAATTTTGTAACTTACTTTTTCTCAATGAGAAAATTTTCTACGAGAGTTAGTTAATAGGTTGCAGATGACCAAAAAAGGCTAATAACACCTATATAAGTCAATTGTTGATCAGTTTCAAGGGTTGGAAGAGTCTTGGTCCTATAGTATACATATTTGGCATTGAAATGTAATTGCAACCATTTAGAATTAGAGCAACTTCACTGTGTAAACGGATTGAGTTGGAGTTTTTCTTGATTGGAATAGTTAGTTACTATTTCATTTCTTCCTAGGTTTTCAAGTCAACAAGTTTGAGTTTTATTATTTCTATACATTGATTTATGGTTAGATTCACTAGTTTTCTTGTTCATAATAGCGGATTTTATAAAAATGGATTGAAAATCTCTTTCCCATGGTTGGAAATTTATGAAAATAAGGGTAAAGAGAGTTAATTTAATGTATTATAACATAGGAAAAGTAGAGCTCTTGATAATGGTGGAAAATAATTGTTTGTGCAAGCCCTAGTCAAGAAATCTAGCCTTGACTTGTGGCTTTTTACTAGTAAACAACAACAAGAAGGGGTTTGAATGAATAGCTAGTCATTGCTATTATCTACTAAATGAATAAATAATAATAGATATTCATTGGTATTATCATACAAGAACATCAAATAGATCACAAAAGGACAAGTTAAAGGGAATCCTTATCATCTCCATCTCAACAAGGAAAGTATAAACACGTATTGAATTACTTCTGACCTAAAAATATGTTAAATGGATAGAACAAATAGAATTTGTAGATACTACTAATTTAGTGTGTCTAATATCCAACCAGAAATCACTACTATCAAAATAAAGTTTTTGTGAGACTTTGAATCATCAACAATGAATAGTTAAGGGTCTCATTAGTGGATACAACACATTCAACAACAAACACTAATCAACATTGAAGCCAATAATTCATTGATCCATCTCTATTTATTTTCTATACATCCTCACTAGACCACAAAGGGACTGGTAAAACAAAATTAAATATTATTTTGACATCTACAAGCATCATTTGGATAATCTTTTCCTTATGAACATATCAAATATTAGATCAACTCTGTGTGTAGTCACCTTACTAACATACAATTAAAGTTAGCAATCAGAATAATACCATTCCAATTCCATACTTACACAAAATTTTTGAAGCAATGATTACATTGTCACTTTAAATGATTGAGAAAACTTGAAACATATTTTATATTGTCATATCATTAACATATATAAGTTATTAAAAGTAAACTACAACACAATCTATATGTCCATATTAGGATAGATAGAAAATTCATCAAGAAGAAATAGGAAGTTGCACTATAGTTCTAGCAAATATGTAATAGCTAGAAGATAGAGAAAATATGTTAATGAATTACATCTAGTACTTTGCTTATGAAAGAATAAAAGAGTCGTATACAATTTATAAATAGAAAGAAGTCTCTTAAAATCAAAATTATAAGAATTTAGCTCCAAATCTTCCAAGGTTGCCAACGTGAGATTACAATATCATAATCCAACCAAATAGATTTTTGTCTTTATAGACTTGCCATAATAACATGAATCGCTCACAATTAAATTGTGATTTATGTGTGTCATCATAATAACTTTCAATATATTCTTTTTAATGTAATAACCACCATATTTACTTTCAAGTGTAGATAAAGCATTAAAGTGTAGATAAGTTGATGGCATTGCTGGTTGCTATCAATACAATATAGGCTGCTAAGATGATAAATTTGGTTGCAAATAGAGACCTTTTTTCTAGAAGAAACTTTTTATAATATTAAGCACACGAATGAGAAAGAGCTTTTGGTGGGTCTAAATCCCCTTTTGAATAGAAAGAGATGGTAGGAAAATCTTATCATAGTGTTACCCCGTATTCTTTTTAATGCCATAACCACTAGAGCTGTAAACTGTTTTGTAACTATGAGTATCTTTTGGATTGAAAAAGAGGGTAGAATAATCATATCTTTGTGTTACTTCTTATTCGTCTTTATGACATAAGCACAAGATCTATGTTTTATAACTCTGAGCTTCTCTATTTTCATTTCTTTAACAATTTTGTAAATCTTATTTGAAATAAGTATGCTTATGCCAGAAGGCAAGTTGATCCTCGTCTTAGACGAGAAAATGTGGCTACCAAGTGGATGATTTCAATGTGAGATGCATTTTCCATTGGTATGGTCACATTTTATTGCCAAGTTTACCATGTTCATTTCCATAGTTATTTTTTTTACGTATATTATAGCTAGGTAAGTGCACCAAGTTGTGGTGCCAAAAGGGGGGTATAAGTAGTAACCTCTTTTTGGAAATCAACAATTTCTGAACATCGAAAAGAATTTAAGGATAGTTACACTCAAAATTTTAAGATATGACAAGAACAAAAGTAGTAGTCCTTTGAATCTAGTTTCTAAACTATTAATTTTTTTTCAAAATGGTTTAGGTTTAGGTCCTCAAAAAAGGTGGCCACAAAAAGTGGTACTATTTATTCAGAAAAGACATACAATAGTACAAAGTGTGGCCTCCCTAAAATTTTAACTTTTATTTGAAATTCTTTAATTTCTCTGGTCAAAAGTTACCTAATACCATGCAGTTTATCCCAAATTTTTCATCTAATTTTATAATGTGTATTTTTTTTAATGAATTTTTAATTGGAGACATCCCAAATACTTGAAATATCTATATGCTCCCCATAGAAATGATTGAAAACTAATCTAAAATTATAACTTCTTTTTGCTAAAGTATGTATAATGGAGTCTTGTTTCTAAAAAACTAAGTTGTGAAATTTGATGAATGAGCTAATTCTACAGCCTAATTAGTACATGTTGATTTTTGACAAAAAAATGGATATACATTCAAAATAAATTATAGTTGAAAGGCTTGAAATAGTTCAAATGAAAAATAAATTTTATGGTTATACAGCTAACACAAAGACCTACATTGTCATATAACCTAATTTTATCAATGCTCAACCATAAGGAAACTTAAAGGAGAGCACACAAGAAAAATCAATCATTTTTGTATGTTTCCAACAAAACATGTCTCAAGCTAGTTGAGAGACTCCAAACCTTTGGGTTGGATCCCCAAGGCGAAACCAAGCCTTAGGCTTGGTAGAATTTAAAGCTTTAAATAGCACATGCAAGCTATAGCGTGCACACACTATTCAAAGGTTCTTTTAATTTTGATCTTAATAGTGCGTGTGCACTCTAATGTGTACACACTTTAGTGCACATGCACTATTAATACCTAAATTTGGAAGTGAGAGATAGAGTGAAAGCGAGAGAGAGAGAGAGAGAGAGAGAGAGAGAGAGGAGAGGGGGGATGGGAGTGTGTGTGTGTGTGAGAGAGAGAGAGAGTAGGGGATGGGAGAGAGAGGAAGTGTGAGAGAGAGAGAGTACAAGGTGGTAGAGAGAGAGTAGGAGATGAGAGAGAGAGTGAGAGTAGGGGTTGGGAGAGAGTAGAGAGGGAGAGAATGAGAGAGAGTAAGCAGTGGGAGTGCGAGAGAGAGAGAGAGAGAGAGAGAGAGAGAGAGAGAACGGGGGGATGGGAGTATCTATGAGAGAGAGTAGGGAATGAAGGAGGGGAGAGAGAGGGGGGCGATGGGAGTGAGTGTATGTGAAAGAGAGAGTAGCTTGGGAGAGAGAGTAGGGGATGGGGGAGAGAGTGATAGAGAAAGAGTAGGCAGGGGGAGAGGGAGTAGGAGAAGGAGAGAGAGGGGGAATGGGAGTGGAAGAGAGAGAGCAGGGGATGAAATAGAGAGAGAGAGAGAGAGAGAGTAGGGGGTGGTAGAGAGAGTACAGGATGGGAGAGAGATTGAGATTAGGGGATTGGAGAGAGAGAGAGAGAGAGATGAGGATCAGAGGAGAGAGAGAGAGTAGGGAATGGGAGAGGGGGGATGGGAGTGTGTTTGTGTGTGTGTGTGAAAGAGAGAGAGTAGGGGATGGGAGAGGGGAGAGAGAGTCACCTAAGAGAGAGAGAGTAGGCAGTGGGAGAGAGTGTGGGAAAGGGAGAGAGGGGGGATGGGAGAGAGTGTCAAAGTGTGACAGAGAGTAGGGGTGGCAAAGAGAGTAGGGGATGGGAGAGAGAGAGAGTAGAGAATGGGAGATAGTGTGAGAGAGAGAGAGAGAGAGTAGGTGGTGGGAGAGGGAGTGGGTGAGGGAGAGAGAGAGAGAGGGGGGAAGATGGGAGTGTTTGTAAGAGAGAGAATAGGGGATGGAAGAGAGTGTGAGATTGTGAGAGAGAGCGAGAGTAGGGGGTGCCAAAGAGAGAGTACAGGATGGGAGAGAGTGAGAGAGAGAGTAGAGAATGGGAGAGGGAGTAGGAGAGGGAGAGTGAGAGAGAGAGGAGGATGAGAGTGTGCAACTAAGAGAAAGAGAGTAGGGCATCAGAGAGAGAGAGTGAGATAGGGAGTAGATGGTGGGAGAGGGGGAGAGAGGGGGATGGGAGTGTGTGTAAGAGAGAGAATAGGGAATGGTAGAGAGTGTGAGACTCTGAGAGAGAGTAGGGGGTGGTAGAGAGACATTATATGATGGAAGAGTGAGAGAGAGAGAGAGAGAGGGTGAGAAAAAGAGAGAGAGGAGGATGCGATTGTGTGAGTGAGAGAGTAGGTGATGGGAGAGGAGAGAGAGAGTGGGGGGATGGGAGTGTGTGTGTGTGTGTGTGTGTGTGTGTGAAAGAGAGAGAGTAGGGGATGGGAGAGGGGAGAGAGAGAGTAGGAGGTGGGAGATGGAGTGGGGGAGGGAGAGAGGGGGGATGGGAGTGTGTGTATGAGAGAGAGTAGGGGATGGGAGAGAGTGTGAGAGTGTGAGAGAGAGTAAGGGGTGGCAGTGAGAGTATGGGATGGAAGAGAGAGATTTAGAGTAGGGGATGTGAGAGAGAGAGTAGAGAGGGAGAGAGTGAGAGTGAGAGAAAGAGTGAGAGAGATTAGGGGATGAGAGACAGAGTGAGAGAGAGTAAGTAGTGGGAGAGGGAGAGTGAGAGAAAGAGTAGGGGATAGAAAAGGAAGTAGGCAATGGGAGAGGGAGTGGAAGAGGGAGATAGATAGATAGAGAGAGAGAGTAGTAGTGGGAGAGGGAGTGGGAGAGGGAGTGGGAGAGGGAGAGGGAGAAAGAGAGAGAGTGGGGATGAGAGTGTGTGTAAGAGAGAGATTAGGGGATGGGAGAGAGAGAGTGAGAGAGATAGAGTAGGTGATGGGAGAGGGAGTGGGAGAGGGAGAGTGAGAGAGAGAGGGGGGGGATGGGAATGTGTGTAAGAGAGAGTAGGGGATGAGAGAGAGAGAGAGAGAGAGAGAGAGAGAGAGAGTAGGGGATGGGAGAGAGGGTGTGAGAGATAGAGTAGGAAGTGGGAGAGGGAGTGGAAGAGGGACAGCGAGAGAGAGAGAGAGAAAGAGAGTAGGGGTTGGGAGAGAGTAGGTGATGGGAGATGGAGTGAGATAGAGAGAGAGATAGTAGTGGTGGGAGAGGGAGTGTGAGAGGGAGAGTGAGAGAGAGGGGGGATATGGGAGTGTGTGTAAGAGAGAGAGAGAGAGAGAGAGTAGGGGATGGGGGAGAGAGAGAGTGAGAGAGATAGTAAGGGATGGGAGAGGAGAGAGAGAAAAAGGTAGTGGATATGGGGGAGGAGAGAGGGCAAGAGAGAGTAGGGGATGGGATAGGAGAGAGAGTGAGTGAGAGAGAGAGTAGAGGATGGGAGAGAGAGAGTAGGCAATGGGAAAGGGAGTGGGAGAGGGAGATAGTTAGAGAGAGTAGCAATGGGAGAGGGAGTAGGAGAGGGAGAGTGAGAGAGAGAGGGGGGATGAGAGTGTGTGTAAGAGAGAGAGAGTAGGGGATGGGAGAGAGAGAGTAGGCAATGGGAGAGGAAGTGCGAGAGGGAGAGTGAGAGAGAGAGAGGGGGGATGGGAGTGTGTGTAAGAGAGAGAGTAGAGGATGGGAGAGAGAGAGTGAGAGAGAGTAGACGATGTGAGAGAGATATTTAGAGAGAGAGTAGGTGGTGGGAGAGGGAGTGGGAGAGGGAGAGTGAGAGAGGGAGTAGGGAATGGGATAGAGTAGGTGATGGGAGAGAGAGAGAGAGAGAGAGAGAGAGAGAGAGAGAGAGATTAATGATGGGAGAGGGAGTGTGAAAGGGGGAGTGAGAGAGAGTAGGGGATGGGATAGGAGAGAGAGAAAGAGTAGGGAATGGGAGAGGAGAGAGAGTGAGCGAGAGTAGCAGATGGGAGAGGAGAGAGATAGAGTGAGAGAGAGAGTAGGGGATGGTAGAGAGAGTATGTGATGGGAGAGGCAGTGGGAGGGAGATAGACAGAGTAGCGGTGGGAGAGGGAGTGTGAGAGGGGGAGAGAGAGGGGGGGGATGGGAGTCTATGTAAGAGAGAGAGAGTAGGGGATGGGAGAGAGAGATTCAAAGAGAGTAAGGGATGGGAGAGAGAGAGAGAGAGAGAGAGAGAGAGAGAGAGAGAGAGTAGGTGGTGGGAGATGGAGTGGGAGAGGGAGATAGATAGAGAGAGAGAAGTTCAAGAGACAGAGTAGGGATGGCAGAGGAGAGAGAGTATGGGATGTGAGAGTCAGAGAGAGTGAGATAGAGTAGGGGATGGGAGAGAGTGAGAGAGAGTAGGCAGTGGGAGAGGGAGATAGATAGAGAGAGAGTAGGGGATGGGAGAGGAAAGACAGAGTGAGATAGAGTAGGGGATGGGAGAGGAGAGAGAGAAAGAGAGTACGGGATGGTAGACGAGAGTGAGTGAGAGAGAGAGTAGGGGATGGGAGAGAGAGTGCAAGAGAGAGTAGGTGGTGGAAGAGGGAGATAGAGAGAGAGTAGGGGATGGGAGAAGAGAGAGAGCATCAGAGAGTAGGGGATGGGAGAGGAGAGAGAGTGAGAGAGAGTAAAGGATGGGAGAGGATTGAGAGAGTGAGAGAGAGTAGGGAGAGAGAGAGTAGGGGATTGGGGTAGAGATTATTCTTCACATAGTGTGTACACACTATAGTGTGTATGTGCTTTGTAGGGTGTATGCACTATAGTACATACACACTATATGAAAACACCAAAAAATTGTCATAATGCAAGCTTGGGTCCTTGCTGATCCATTTTATACTTTTTGTCTATTGTGCATTCTATAGTTCCAATAGAAAACATGAGTTTCAAGTTGTTGGAAGTTAGCAAAAACTATTTGAAGGCTTTTTGAATATTAGTTCATTCTATTTGAAGCTAGCAAACACCAAACTCAATCATTGGATACACTATTTGAAGGTTTTTTGAATATTATTTCTATAGTGTGTACACACTATAGTGTGTATGTGCTTTATAGGGTGTATGCACTATAGTACATACACACTATATGAAGACACCAAAAAAATTTCATAATGCAAGCTTGGATCCTTGCTGATCCATATTATACTTTTTGTCTATTGTGCATTCTATAGTTCCAATAGAAAACATGAGTTTCAAGTTGTTGGAAATTAGCAAAAACTATTTGAAGGCTTTTTGAATATTAGTTCATTCTATTTGAAGCTAGCAAACACCAAAATCAATCATTGGATACACTATTTGAAAGTTTTTTGAATATTATTTCTATAGAAAAGGTTAATGCAATTCTTTTTAAATATTCTTTGTTGTTATATAGAGGCAAATTTGATTATAATTTGACATGTTGTTTAATATATAGTGAAATCATTGAAATTTGTATGTTTGAATGAATTGTTATTTGGAAATGGTTAGAAATTTGACAAGTTGTTTAATATATATTGTGTATTCATTGAAATAATTCTAATTTGTATATGTATTTGAAGGATTTGTAATTTTCAAATTGTAAGTAATTTAGATGTTTGAATAATTTTACATATAGAAATTATAATCATGCCAAGTAAGAAACCAAAAACTCAAAAAATGGAAGAGGGGGAGAGAGATTTGGTAATTCATAGAGATAAAATAAAACTACAATGTGAACAAAGAAAATTGCAAAGAAATAATGAAGAATTGACTTTTTAAGAGGAAAAAGAACCACCAATACAAAGAAACAAAGAGGAAGAATTGGAAAGACAAAGAGAATGAATGAGACTGTTAGACTCAAGAAAAAAATTGAATTGTGAAGTTACACCATCTTCCAATGTTGGAGTCATATCATCATCTCATGTTCAAGAGATGCTAATTTTTTTTGACAATGTACACACTCCATCATGTCATGTTGAAGTCACAACATCAACATATCAAGTATGTGATATTTCATCTTTTGCATCTTATTGCCAAGGCACATCATCTTTGGTTCAAGGTATGCAAAGAACTTAACCTTATGTTGATGTTCAAAATGTTTAGGGAATGGAAGAGATTATAACACCTTCTAAAATTTGTTTTATAAGACCAAAATATTTGATTGATATTGATACTAACATTTTGAAATCAATGCCTAACAAGATTAGCAAGCGTACTTGTCAAAGAAAAGTTAATCATATGTGAAAATTATTCTTAGAAGAATTAAATATTATAGATAAATGCAAATTATTTTTTGAAATGATGATGAATTTGAAATTTAGGCCTATCATGAAGATTCTTGGGCTAAGAACAATGGATGATTCAAATGAAAAAAAAATTGTAAATAATCTAATGAGTGCTTATGACAAAGTGGGTTCTAAATCATACACCAAATATAGTAATATCAAAAGATGAGTACTTACATTGAAAATAGTAAGCACCCAAATAAAGAGAGCTTGACTCATGAGAAAGATAAGAAAAACATTAAAAATCAGTAGAGGTACTCTAAGGAGAGCCATGCTAAGGCGTGAGAGATTGGAAGATCCAACAAAAAATGAGTTATGGACATTTAGTGGTAGACTACCACAAAAGGATAAAGAAATTAGTGAAGCTTTGAAATCATTGATTGAAATTTTTTGGCCAAATATAAGAAGGAGGATTGGTAGCCAAAATCGTGAACCACATGTTAAACATTTTTCAGACTTGACTTAGACACAATTTTTTGCAAAATCTATTGGTATCTATCCTCAAATTAGAATAATTAAAAGTTTTTTGAGATAGGTAAACCTTTTTATGTGAAGATAAATCACACACACAAAACTTGTTGTTGTAGGATATACATTGAATTTTCTATCCATTTTGATGTTTTTAGACATATATGTGTGTTTTTGCATTCTAAATTTGCTTTGTAATATTGTGACATGAATGAGCCACCTAGATCTTCAAGGGAATTCATATCCAAAATTTTATGTGAAATAGGGGATAGCCAAAAATTTTACAAGACATCATGCTTGGATGGTACATGCTTATTTTTAGGTTCTTTGCAACATTTATCAACTTGTGAACATATGGATAGTACGCATGCAATTGGAAATGAAATAGTAGAATATAGAAAATATAAGATAGTGATGTATGCTCTAAAAGATTGGAAATAGAGTAAAAGATCTGATTTAGTCATTGAAAAGATTTCAATGTATGAGTTCATGAAGATTTTTCATGAAAAGATTATTTATGAGTATGTAAGGCATACACATAGAGCTTGATGGATGGATTTGCAATTCAAGTTGTGAAAGGATACATTTCCATTAGATACCATTGTTTCACTTGTAGACTTTGTAGAGAACTACACACTACAACCAAAAAATGAGGTGCAAGAAAAGTATTATACTTCTCAACATGTTTCCATATTTGTTCACATAACATTCATGCATTCACCTACAAGTATAGAGGATGATAGGAAGATTTTGAGGAAGTAATATTTTTACATCAGTGATGATCAATCACATTCTACATTGTTTGTACATGGTTGTTTTCAACTATTTTTTAGAGATTTGTCTAGTAGGGGCATACAATATTGGTAGCACATTATTTGGTTAGAAAATTGCACATCTCAATTCAAGAATGCACAGATGTTTTATTGGTTGAGCAAGATGCACAAGTTGTCTAAAATTCAATATATTTGGAATTTCGTAGAGGTTGGTCATGAAAAGGGAGAGCACAATGGTGTAGGTGCATGCATCAAAAGAGCCTTAGCTCATGAAGAACTAAAGTACAAAGATGGAACAATATTGATAGATGCAAAATCCATCATCCAGTGGTGTAACACTACAATGGATCTATGTAAGGAAGGTGAGTCTACGGTTCATAGATTTTTTTGGTTGATAGATAATAATAACATTGCACCATATGAGGATTGTTGCACGCTAATTGGATTAAGTGAGTTGGACTCTTTTAGAAGCTCTATGCAGCTTCATGTAGTATCCATAAGCAAAAAATGGCATGTTATTGTCCATCGTGTATAGAGGAAAATTGGCAAACTGTGAGTCAACTGAATGGATCGACAAATGGGATATATGATTTTTGGACCCAATTGACACATATCATCCCCCACAAGCACTAGAAATGGTAGAGATGGATTCATCTATTGAATTTGACCACTTGTCTGATCTAGTACAACCTAGTAATATATATATATATATATATATATATATATATATATATATATATATATATATATATATATATATATATATACACATATATATATACACATATATATATATACATATATATATACATATATATAGATACATATATATGTATACATATATATGTATATATATACATGTATAAATATATATATATATATGTATATATGTATGTATACATATATATATATGTATATATGTATATATATGTATATATATATATATATGTATATATATGTGTGTGTGTATATATATATATATATATCTTTGTAATTTCAATATGTAACCTTATAACTTTTACCTAAGTATTTTCTAAATTAATGACTGCATTTTGTACATCTATCTCTATAGGCCATGTTTCTGCTAGTATTGCACCCAAAGACAATGAAGAAGGGATAGATTATTATTTGTGTCATTGTGTCCAAGGAAAAAAAAAATTGGATCACTCAGTTATTGATGGTGAAGGTTTAGAGTACTATATCAATGTGGTCGTTGTAATCAACACATGGCTTAGACAATATTCTATGAAGAACCCTAACTTGTGGTTGTTCAAGGATTGACAAATAGAGAGGAAAATTCTTCATTATTCAAAGCCTATTGTCCCATAAAATTTCCACTTGATAAAATATAGTGGAAAACCACATAATAAGACTCTTTAGAATGTTCACTAGTGAGACCACAAGGCAATACTTGAGACATTAAAATGTAGAGTAGATCCAGTTGGTTCATTAGATTGAATATGGAGAGAGGGAGAGAGAAAAAGAGTGGTGTAGGGTCACCTTGAATCATAGGCCCCTCACCTTTTCATTTTTTTTGTGTTATGATCCAAGTGAGCCTTGTCACTAGAATAAGAATCATTGGACCTAGGTGTGGTAGTTTGCGTATTGGATGTCATTTAATGTCCATAGAAGAGTCACTATTTTGACCTAAAAATCAAGGCATACATTACAATAAGAAAATGAGTAAAATAAGGGATGATTCATTAGCTTAGGGAAGGGTCCCTAGCATGTAATTTCTAAGGGATAGCCTAAATAACAAGTTATAAGTGTTAAAACTTGAGAAAGCAAGAAAGATCCAAAAGTTGATATATTGCAATTTTACAATTTTTGCAAAATGTTGGTTTTGCAAGAAATTGTGGATTTTAATTTTAAATATTCATGGAGGCTGATGCAAATCATAAGGATGAAGGGGAAATAACTAGGAGGAGATATAGAGACTTTCCAAACCCAAAAATGAGAGAAGTTAATATCATTATGTATTGTTAGCATGCTACAGCATGATATTTGAAGGCAAAATTACTGACTTTCTAATTTAAGGAATTTTTGAATTTTTTTTTATAGATTGTACTAGTTTCCATGGTAGATTGGATTTTTTAGAACAATTTTTTTTTAGGAAGTTTGGTTTGATTATCTTTCGTTCCATAGTTGCTCAAAAAGTTGCTTGACAACTTTTGAGCAACTTCTTAAAAAGTTGTTAAACTTTCAAAAACTCTTCTGCAAAGGGCTAGTTGGTTCAACTCAACACTATAACCATTGGGGACAACCTATATTAGTCCTTACAGGTGGGTGATAGGTATGATCCACTTATTTTGGCAAGAAATCAACAAAATAACCTATTTTTTCTTCAAAATTTCATGTTTTAGAGTATTGTATGGATTGGAACAAATGTTGGGACATGTGCCAATGACCCCAAGAGTTAGAGGGGTGAGTTTCTTTTCATTTTCACTTGGTTTCATGTTTTGATCCTTTGTAGTTTGCAAGTTATTCAAGTTTTGTTGAAGGTGCCTAGAAATCAGAATTAAACCAAGGGTTTCAACTACAACTTTGTTGTTTTGGCACTTTTCACCATGGGAATCTGATGCCCCTTAGTGGACTACAAGCTCTGTCAATGTACTTCATGATTTTTTAGATTTTTTAGATGGCCAAGAAAGGAGTGAATTTTTCCACCATACTCTAGGTGTATGGCTCCATACACCATTCAACATTTCACCATGTAGTCAGTATAACTTTTTCTCTAGAGTTATCCAAGGTCTATAACTTTAGATTTGGACTTTTTTCACATTCCCCTAGATGTTCCAATATCTTTTTTGTAGATTAGCATATGTAAAAGGGTACCTATAGTGTAATTATAGCCTAATTAGGCCTGTCAACACTTTCCAAATGTTGTTATAGTAGTGGCTTCTAGTCTCCTCCAATGTGTCAGGTTTACATCTGTTTTATATGTCCTAAAAGGATGTTTGAATATCACTTTAAATTGTGTCTTCATGTGGTGATTTTCCATACTATGTTCAGTTTACAATTTGAAGGGCCACTAGCCTTTTCAATGGCAAACTACTATAACTGTATATGAGTGTTGTTTGGACACAAAAAAATCAATTTATCTATTATATACATACCTTAATACATCTAAGGTGTGTTTTGATCCTATTCCATGGTCATTTTTCTCTTTTCATTGATCTTTGGGGGTATGTTCCCTTATTAGGCTTTTGGAGAATCTTTATGTTTTGGTGCTTTTGAACTTAGGCAAACCTAGTGATTATGTCCCTACCTTGTTTGGGTTGTGATAACCTATGATAAGTTCATTATTGATGCTTGTGATAAGTGTCCTAGCACAAAACCCTCTTTTTGGGAAATTTGAAGGATTGCAACCTTGTGTAATTGCCTAGTAGCTTGCCTTTTAGAAGCTTCCACTATGCACTACTGCATCACAACCTATCCTAAGTGAACTATTTAGGATCCTTACCCATGCCTTCTTTAATGAGTCAAGAATGGGTGCTCCTACACTAGTCATCTACTTGATTGGGACATGTTTGGGAACTGACAATCTCCATTTAAACTAAAGTTTCCATTTAAAGGTGGCAATGAGCTTTTTGTTGTTCTATTAAGATCATTAATATATTTTGATGAGAAATTTGAGGGATCATGCCCAACTTGAGTATCTTGGCTTCCCAAGTCCTATAAATACAAGGCCATTAATGAATAGGAATTTCTAATTAAAACATTTGTGGTGCTAGAATGAAGTGCATGACTAGATTCTTTGCCTACTAATGAGCCAATTTGAGGCTTCACTTCACATTGCTTTGTGGACAATTCTATAGCACTTGTACTTCTCTATCTGTGTACTCTTTCCCAATATCTTTTGGTTTTCTCTTCATCCTAATTAATTGACATACCTTAGATGGCACTAAGATAACCATTTTATTCTAAAATTTCCTTTTCTCTCAGATTAATCTCTTTATTAAGTAGGTTTTCTATATCTTCCTCTGTACATTTAATAGATGTAGTTGCAATTGCTCTATATATATTCCTCTGTATATTAAGCTTTCCTCCATAAGAATGAGAAGGAATGAGGAGTGAGGCCAACTATTGGTCACTATATTAAAATGGTAATTCTTGGCCATGCCACTGATGGGAATCATTTCAATCTTATTTTTGGAATTGGTACCTCATTTTTCTTGAAAGAATAATATATATTGTTTTCAATGTCTTTGAAATATCTGTAGATGGTATCCAATTTCTTATTCATTACCTTTCAATATTCATGGGAAACTAAGGCATTTGGTTACTTAATAGGTCCTAGGAATCTTAACTAGGGTCCTAGGATAGTCCTAGGTGGACCCATTTGACCTAAATATGTAAAGAGCAAAAATTGCTCAAAATTTGCAATGTTGCTCAAAAGTTGCTTGAGCAACTTTTGCAAATTTTGCTAAAGAGTTGCAAATGAAATTTTGGGAAGTTGTAACTATCCATGCTTGGGTATATGAACATGGGAAACATTTTTTTGAAGGTCAAAAAGTTTTGAGTCAGATTTGTATTTTAAAGCAACTTTTACAACTTTTGCAATTTTGCACAAAAGTGAAACTAATGCAAAGCTCCCTAGATTTCACTTTTAGGACTTGTAAAATATTACAAACTATTAGAGAACAACTAAAAACACCTAATCCTAAGCTATCTTGACCAAAAACTCAAAAGGACCTGATTTGGCCTAATTAGCAACTTTTGCTCATATCTTGCACAAAGTGGCCTAGGCATACATATCTTGCTCATATCTCTCTCATCATTCATCATGGGATTGAACTATTTGGCATGTTAGCTCCTAGTGTCCAGGTAAACCCTAGCGCCAAGCTCATCCTATCTCATTGAGAACTTGAACATTCTTAGGCACACCAAATTGAAATATCCCTAAGAGTCACTAAATGCCATAGGGTAGTTATATTTGATGAGGCATATCTCAGAGCTAGTGTGAGGTATGGATGCAATTCTAGGTGCTATAGGACCATTTTGTAGAGACCTACAATAATGGCTCTCACTTTTAAGAGATATTATGCCATTTTCATTTTGCGATGCCATCTCAATTGATGCTAGAACTTTGTAGTGTTAGCCAATACAAAGTTTCCAACTACCAAATTTCCCTCACCATTCATCATGAGATTGAAGTATTTATTTTGTTAGCTCTAAGTGGCTAAGTAAATGCTAGCCCCAGGCTTGTCACATCCCATTGAGCACTCAAAGATTCTTGAGCATGCTGAACCAAAATGTCTCTAAGAGTCACTAAATGTCATAGAGCAGCGATCTTTGTTGTGGCATATCTTAGAGCTCATGCAAGGTATAGATGTGTTTCTGGGTGCTATAGAACTATGATGTGGTGACCAAGAATAATATCTCACTTTTTTTTGGATATCTTACTTCATTTTGATTTTGTGACACCATCTTAGGTGATGCTGAAACTTGTGGTGTTGGTCAGTACAAAGTTTCCAACTCCCAAATCTCCCTCACCATTCGTCATGGGATCAAACTATTTTTTTCATTAGCTCTGAGTGGTTGGGTAAATTCTAGAGCCAAGCTCATCCTATCTTTTTGAGAACTCAAATGTTCTCAAGCATGCCAAACTGAAACTTCCCTAAGAGTCACTAAATGCCATAAGGCAAAAATCTTTGATGGGGCATATCCTAGAGCTCATGCAAGCTATGTATGCAATTCTAGATGCTATAGGACAATTTTGTGGAGACCTACAATAATATCTCTCTATTTTTGAAGATCTTACTCCATTTTGATATTGTGATGCCATCTTAGGTGATGCTTAAACTTGTAGTGTTGGCCAATACAAAGTTTCCAATTGCCAAATCTCCCTCATTGTTCATCATGAGATCAAACTATCTATTTCATTAGCTCTGGGTGGATAGCTAAACCCTAGACCCAAGCTCATCCTATTCTATTTAGTACTTGAACATTCTTGGGCATGCCAAACTGAAACATTTATAAGAGTCATTAAATGCCATAGGGCAGTGATCTTTGATGGGGCATATCTCAGAGCTTGTGCAAGGTATAGATGTGATTTTGGGTGCTATAGGACCATGTTGCAAATACCTACAATAACCTCTCTCTCTCTTTGGAGATCTTACTCTATTTTGATTTTGTGACACTATCTCGTATGATGCTAAAAGTTGTAGTGTTCTCCAGTACAAAGTTGCCTACTCCCAACTCTCCCTCATCATTCATCGTAGGATTGAACTTTTTATTCTGTTAGCTTTGGGTGGCCAAGTAAACCCTAGCCCCAAGCTTGTCTAGTCTCATTGAGTGCTCAAACAGTCTTAGGCACATTGAACCAAAACGTCCCTAAGAGTCACTAAATGCCATAGGGAAGTGATCTTTGATAGGGCATATCCCAAAGTTCATGTGAGGTATGGATGTAATTCTAGGTGTTGTAGGACTATGGTTTAGAGACCTAATATAACTTCTCTCTCTTCTTCGAGATCTTAATCCATTTTTATTTGGTGATGCCATCTTAGTCGATGCTAAAACTTGTAGTGTTGGCCAGTACAAAGTTGTCAACTTTCAAATCTCTATCACCGTTCATCATGGGATCCAACTGTCTATTCCATTAGCTCTGAGTGTTCAATTAAACACTAGTGCTAAGCTCCTATCATCTTTTTGAGTACTCAAATATTCTTGGGTATGCTGAACTGAATCATCCCTAAGAGTCACTAAATGCCATAGGCAGTGATCTTTGACTAGGCATATCTTGGAGCTTGTGTGAGGTATAGATGTGATTTTAGTACTATAGGACTATGTTGTGGAGGCCTACAATAATCTCTCTCTTTTCAATGATCTTACTCTATTTTGATTTTTTGATTCCATCTCAAGTGATGCTAAAACTTGTAGTGTTGGCCAATACAAAATTGCCAACTGCCAAATCTCTCTCACCTTTCGTTGTGGGATTGAACTATTTATTCCATTAGCTCTAGGTGGCTAGGTAAACACTCACCCCAAGATCCTCCTATCCTATTGAGCACTTGAAAATTCTTGGACATGCCAAATTGAATCATCCCTAAGAGTCACTAAATGCCATAGGACAATGATCTTTGACTATGGCAACTGGATATGTCATCTCATCCAATAATGGAGACTTGTGATATAAAGTAAAGGGGTGATCATACACATCATTTTAAACATGTTTTTTTTTATGGTAATAAGTTAATCCTTGTTTGTAAGGTCAAGGAACTTGAGGTAACCTATAAATCCAAGTTGCCTTAGTCATAACGATTTTTTCTTCTTTTTTTTGTTGTTTTTGTTAATAAGTTGACTCAATAAGTGTTTTGAGGGTCATTACAGCTTATATAGCTGCATGTTATCAATAAATGGAGTTAGTGGAAGATGCTAATGCTCTTCTTAGTTAAAACATAACCACTTTCCTTTGTGAAGAGTTGTCCAAAAATCAACAAAGTACATGTTGTAACAAAGAAAATATAGTCATTGGGTGTTGGGAGATTTTTTTCACTCATAAAATGTTGAAAAATCTACTCAAATGATGGAATATATGATAGAGTAAATTTTGTGAGATAGTTATTAGGTGTTCCTTGAAGTATCTAAGATGTTATTTTGAAGCAAGATGTTGCTTATGATCCATTTGTCAAATTTGCTCATTTTTCCCTTATTGCTTCTCAAGTCTTGAATAGAGAAAGTGATCAAGTAGTTTTGTGAAGTTGGGTAGAAGTTTGTTCAATGTTGTAACTGAGTTGGAAAGAGTCTTTGAAGATGCTTATGAAGGTTGGAAAGGTAATTTTCCTTAAAAGTGTTCTTGCTAGGAATCCACTAGCTTTTGGTGTGAGCACCCTGCATCATTTTGGATGCAATTTACATTAAAATGAAATACATGAAATGTACTTAAAATGTAAACAATAAAAACAAGATATATATTCTGATAACCAATAATGTCATACATGGAAAAACATATAATATATTATGATAACCAATAATGTCAAACATGAATGAACATATAATATATTATGATAACCAATAATGTCATATATAAATGAGCATATAATATTATGATAGCCAATAATGTCATACATGGAAAACCATATAATATAAAATGATAACCAATAATCTCATACATTAACAAACATATAATATATTATGATAACCAATAATGTCATCTATGAACAAACATATCATATATTAACTAATAATGTCATAAGTCTAATAATGTCATGCATCAAATATATGTCATACATCAAATATAAAATGTCATATATACATCAAATGTATATCAAATATATCCACTGACATAAAATCCAATAGATATATCCACTAATGCCTATACATGTGTGTCTATCAACTACATCTTCTCCTTTCCACGAGGGGAAGGAAAAAAATTCCTAGAGGTCTTTGGTCATTGTGTGGAGGGAGATGATGATGATGATGGGGTCTTCCTGAGATGCTTGCTTGTCCTCTTGTTTGGGCTCTTCTCTAACTTTAGCGAATACAAACAAAGTAGATATGAATCAATAATTATTATACAATGAAATTAAATATATGTACACACAATTAATTATTATCTTATCACCATGAAATAGTCACTCTATACATCCACCTCAAAGGCTCATAGATGATCAGGTGTAACAAGGCCCTACAACATTTAAATGTGTATAATCACTTATAAATAACATTAGAAATTTTTATACTAACTATTATAAACAAAAACTAAAACTAAGAAAAAAAATTCATACCTCAGTCAATGGGTCTAAGCTAGCCATTGCTGCACTTTAGAAGAGTTCAAATTCGGTAGGATGTTATTGGTAGTTTTTCCCAAATTGGGTTTCCACACTAAATCCTAGTGTCATACTTGTGTGGATGTTATTTGAGATGTTTTACTATTAATATTTAACATTTTGCAAGATTTTTATTGTTGGGACAATGGATTGCAAGTTTTATGTTATTGATAAATTGCTATAGAGACTAAGCTACTTAATGTTTAGATCTAAGTTGGTTGAAGTGTTTAAAAGTTTTATTGGTACATCTAGGTTTGAGAATAACTGATTCATTGCCCCTCTCATTTATTCTAAATCATTCTAACAAATTTGTTTGTACTTATTCTTAATTGTATAAGAAATAGGTAAAACTAAAAATTGGAACAAATTTTATGAATTAATGTAAATAAATTTATATAAATTAAAAAAATTCAATTATCTTTTAATAGATATAATAATACCTCTATCCATAATATTAAATAAAAAATAATCTAGTCAAAGTAAATGTAATAAAATAAAAATATAATATATGAAAATTTTAATATTATAATAGTAATTTCTAAAAACTAGATGAATAATATAATTTTCATAATAATTATAACTAAAATTTGAAGACATATATTGTTATATATAAAGCTAACACACATAACAAAAGTCAAACGAGAAAAATTTAATTTTTAAAATAATTTTAAATGAAATTGTGAATGAGAAAAAGTAAATTTAACAAAGAAAAAAAGAAGCTTTAAAATATTTTTTTTAATCCATATTATGTTCTATAATATATATTTTTTGTATAAAAATAGAAAATCTTACAACTATTTTAATATAAACAAAAAGGATTTGAAATGATCACTTCTACAAAATTGTAACTTAAGCAACACAAAGTTTAATAGAAACAAAACTCATGCAACTTTAAACTATGCTTAAGAAATAAGATGACCACTTCTTTTTCTATTTTAAATATATTAGTTTTGCGAAAAATAGTGATATCTTAATTCTATTATCTATTTGATTACGTCACAAGTAGAGCATTTTGAACACAAACATGCAAACTATTGCTACCCTTATTCACTCCGCAAATTTTATTTTTTTAAAAATTTAGTGACAATTTGATAAGTTGGTAGATTGTCCCAATCTCCAAGTTTAAATGAATCATAGAAAAGTGAGATTTTTATAAGTACTAAGCATGACTAACACAAACAAATATTTGAATTATACTAATGATGAAAGGATGTTGGAAAGGTTGTGAAGGTGTTTTTTTGTTCAGTAAGAGGCCAAAGCCAAGATTAATTATTATGTGTAGTAATTAATTATTATTAAATTATTTATTAAGCATGAGTAGATTCAAAATCAGGACCTCTTCGATAAGAGGCTCACAATTTGCCATTGTGGTGTAGGCTCTTTCCTTTAAAGGGGTTGTGAAGTTTTACTTTAGATTAATTCATTTCCTTTAATTTAATATTGTCATAATATTTTCACAAAATATATTTTTAGAATTTATTTTATTTTATGAAGCTACAATTATTTGTACACAAAAGATCATAATGGAGTAGTGGCTTCTATTAAACTATGCATTTATTTACAAGGATATAAAGTACTGACAAATCAAAAGTTTAAAAGAAGGAAGATAGTGGTATTGCTATCCAAAAGTTTAAAAGAAAATAGTCCTTGATTTTTCAATAGAGAGGATGGTAGGGTACTATAAAAGATTGAAAAGAGACAAAGAATAGAATAATGGAATAACTAAACAAGAGTTTTGATTGTCTAGTATGTTTATTTGGTGATTAGGTTATGCTATTTTGGGCATCTATCATAGTTTTGGGGCTCTCAACTTAATGTTATAATTATTTAATTTATGTATATTTGTATTTTTTATTGGATAGTTGAAGATTGTTTCATCATTGCAGTGGTATATGATTATGTGTACTTTATGATTTTGGATCATATGAAAATATGAATGTTAATTGAAATGTCCTTATTTTGATTTCAACCATTTTAGTAATATTATTCATATTTTTGCAAGAACTTTGTAATTGTTGTAGAACGTTATTTTTACAATTTTGACCTACACATGAAACGCCATTATATAATTTGTATTTTATTTTGTTGTCATATTCAATACAAAGATACCATTAAAACTATATTAACCTATCGACTTAATCCTTATACCCATGAAAACCACAACTACTCATTTAATAATCATTTAAATCTATTTAATCAAACATCAATCTACGATAGCCAAAATGTCAAGACCACAAAAGGAAGGGCACTACATAATTTCACCAAAACAATAAGTACGCAAACCATTCTTCACTTATGCAATAGATTGACAAAAATTTCTTCCATCATGCGATCAAAGATCAGCTAATCGAAAAGATAATAGAGGAGGAAGCCTTACAAAAGCTCCAATTATAGAAGTTTTTAAAATAGCTAACAAATACTAGAAGGAAAGTACCTCTTACAAATTCCCGCACATCCTAAATTGAAAACCCTTCATGTTAACACATGCCCAAAAGAAAAAGAAGAAAACAAACAAATGTTCACATGGGTGGACGGATAATTTACGGTGCCAACTATGCTGATACTATAAGAAGCAGATAAACTCGGAAGGGCTCCAGAACCAGCCGTTACACAGTGTTGAATTCGGTGCGAGAACATATTCCAACCCCGGCGTGATCTTTTGAATGGCATAGAAGAGGCTTGGAATTCAGTTCAGTCGAAGGAGAAGAAAATGGCACATGCATAGCCGAGGTGGATGAGACAGATTTTCCTGTGATACTTGACGATGTCGACGTCATGTCCACCTCCACGTCACCATGGCGTTCAATTGCCACTGCAGTGGGCCCGGCTTAAACATCATACACTAAGTCATTGACTGCTTAGGTTGATAAGATGGCGCCCAGCCATACTCCGTCTGCTTTTGTTTTTCTGTTAACAAAGCTCATTCATGGATGCATCAATGGTATTATTAACCACCATACACTTAGCTCTGTAAACTGTATTATTCTTTGTCAGTAGTACTGTGGCGCTCCCATCTGTCTATGGTCTATAACATGATAATGGTATTTTCAAATATTCTTTCTCCCGCTTGATAGCCAAATCCCCACCCAAATCTAAATGAAAACATACGAAAAGGAAAGAAAATAATAGTCTCTGAATATGGGATGCGACAAAAATAAATACAGTGAAATTCATGGAGCAATGGAAGAGAGTGTTCAAATGCAACTTCTCTATTGGAATTTAAAGTTTCAAGAAGATATTTAACATGGATAGGCATTGGTATTCTTGATAATAATAACAATAATATTGAGAAAAGTCATGCCTTGTCTATTGTGCCTGTCAAAGAGTCATCTTCAACTAGATTGAGAAGAGAAAATAAAAATGGTAGAAGATAATGCCGCTACAAAGAGTTTGTTCTTGAAATTTCTTAGGTCTTTAATTTCTCCTCCTTTGATCCTGTTGGGCTTTTCTATATTTGTTACCTTTGCAAGGCAAAATTAACCTACAAGAAGCACACATGCACGCACAAGTAATGTTTATTCATACAACTCCATTGATAATTTGTGTGAAAAGTAGTCTAAGTCTCCCATTTTTGTATAGAATGTGCATAATAATTCTATATTGTGACATTCTATTATATGATTTATATTATTTTTTCATTATATGATTTAATTTTTTTTATAAGTTTTCTCTTTTCAATGGATGAATTTTTCATTTTCTAGATTTAATCATAAAGAGTTTCACATTGTAATTTTCTGTCATATAGTATGATGATCATGGGTTAAAGTTAATTGAAACACAAATTTAGCTACTAAATAAATTAGAATATTAAGAAATTGAAAAATAAAATAAAACTAGTAAGTATTAATTACAATATAGTTACTTAGACATGATGTCAATGCCATTCTTTATGATTTAGTTTAATTTATAGGTAACTAAAAGTGTGTTTTACATATAATATTTTGAAGAAAACACGTCAATAAATATTTATGATAATTTTACATGCTTAATCAAATTTAATTTTTAAATGTAGATATAATAAATAACAAAAATTATAACTCATATTTCCAACTTATTCTAATTAGATGTCAAGAATGAGGTATATTATGTAAAATCTTAGATAAAAGAGACATATTAAATAATCATATAGGATCTAGAGTAGTTATTTTTAGGTGATATTACTCTAGCCTTCCTCCTTATCCAACAATTGAAATCACTATGAAATTGAAATAAAAAAGTATTACTTTTCAATTTAAAAATGATGTGTAAGTGAAAGGAATTATATTCATGGGACCACAAAACTAAGTGAGGTTTAAGATGAGATAGTGTTATCTTTTATTGATTACATGATCTTTTAGCTTAGAAAAACTTTTTCTTATTTTTCTTATCCATGACCTTATATTTATCTTTTCCTTATAATAATGATCCCAATGCTTACTTTACGAAACATTCTTCTCTAATTGTTTCATACCCTACTCAAACCTATAGTAGAAACCAAAATATTCTTTTAAAAATTTGTAAAAAGTATTATTTTCAATAATAATTTTTGATTTAATTGTGTCTTTTTACATTAATTTTTTGAGAAATAATTAGAATGACTTATATAAGAATAGAATTCTAAAGTGTCTCCATAAACTAGTTGCAATACCAATAAAGTGAAGATGAGGCATACAAAAAGAGAGGGAGCCAAGATAAAAATAAAAAAATAAAATTTTCATGATATTAGAGTTCATAAGAGGTGTCAATTAAATTAATATAATTAATGTTAATCTACTAGTCATAATCACATATACAAAATCACTAAAAAGGAATGCAAGGGATAGAATGAACAATTATTCTTTGAAATTTATCACTACAAGTAGTCTTTCACCTATACACCACTATCAAACAATGTATATTTCTACTCACAATGATGTACATTTGCACCCAACTACGTGGTATCCCTACCATGCTTGTGGTGATAATCATTTGACCCTCCACCCCACCCCAGCCCTCCCTACACACACCAATAAAATGCATAAGCCAGATAATGGTACAATGATCCCAATGAAAACATATAGATGTAGAATACAAAATGGCATATCTATGAAGGGGAACTACTTAGTACTAAAAAAGTCTTAGTATAGGGACCTTAGAATGGAGTTTCATTACATGACACATAGTGGTCCATGTAGCATCAAGCCTTTGATCAATGGTAACATACGAACAAAATCAACATGTATCTTTGATCAATGTTTATAGATGACTAGTTCTGGTTCCTTTGGTCAATACCCTTGTCCAACTAAGCATTGAATCGACTTCCATCAATGTCCTCAAATGACTAGGTAGTCATCTAAATCTTGTTAATATTTATTAGTAAATTTAGTTTTCACTTGAATAAGACTTTCTATAGGTTACCCTAGAATTTTTATTTTGTGTCCTAGCTCACCATGGAGAGCCACTCCACTCCACTACCCAAATGCATAGGTTCATCCCATTTAAATATATTAGAAAAATAAAAAAATCAACACAAGGTCTCTAAACAGAATAACCAAAATGATAAAAGTAAGCTTTTTTGGCCTCAACCAAGAGCATAGGTCCCTTGAGGTCCCAAAAAGGTGCACTCAATTATGGTCATGATACAATCTCAGCATCAATTACCAATAGATTATGATGTGATCGTAATCAAGCATCAAACAATAGCTAACATGGAAAAATGATAAATTGCACATGCACAATACACACTCAACTGGCCTCATTGCCAAGCATGAAAAATCCAGTGTGAATCCAATATCAACTAGAAGACAATTGTCATTGGTCACAATCATGGGATTGATTCCAACTTTTAAATTACAAGAAACTATAAGAAATGCTCAAGGGCTAAAATTCAATTGTGATGGTGATCACCACTGATGATCCTTCAAAAATGGCTAAATTCAAGCTTTAATTTAAGATGAAAGGAGAAAACTATTTCATTCTATGGCACTCAAAAACACATTGCTCTAATAAAATTCTCATTTTAAAAACATAAAAATAGGCAATATACCCACATGAAAACCATATATTTGGGAATACAAAACCACATTAAATACATGAAACTCCAAAGAGGCAAGGACACAAACTATACACATGGGAGCAGACATAAAAAAAATTTAACATATTTAAATTAAAGTAGAAATAATTCAAATGAGAAACGTAGAAATAATTCAAATGACAAATAAATGGGATTTCAGGAAACTTGCCACACACAATAGCAAAAAACTGGAAGAGAAATTCCAAATCTCCATGGAATCAAAAAAGAACTTTTGCAAAGTGAAATAATCCCTACACGAAGATGGTTGTATAAGAATGCATGATCACTTGAGGGACATGGGGCGGAACATTGCAAATGGACAATCACTATACCACCTTTGGTATCCAAAGTAGGTTATTAAGGTGAAGTTGGATGAATTGCCATATTCTTTTAAGAAGCTAACACTCCTGGAGTATCTCAGTTTAGAAGGGTTTCATAACTGTTAAAAACTAATCTAGTATAAGGGACGTAGATTTGACACATCTTACAAATGTCTGTAAATGGCTATTTGTAATCATTTTTCATATAAGTACCAATTGATATTAGTGTATCCTTTATAGCTATGGCATCTATGTGGATGCACATTTTGGTTATCAAATCAATCTATCTTGGTTATCATTCACATATAATTGTGTATAGTGTTCTATTCTCAAAACTTTAAAGCTATTTGAATTACAGTAGCATATTGAACTATGGTGTCCTTTTGCATTGCCAAAAACTAATAGATTCACATAGTTAGTTGTCATGCAATCATAGGTTAATATTGACCTTCACTTGGTTTCAAGAATAGTTTAATATTCTCTACTAGTCAGGGACAACCACGTGAAGGTGGAAGCTCATTTGCACACCCCCCGGGACATCTAAATTCCCCATTAACATCTAAAATATTTAAGAAAGGATCAATCTTTAAAGTACTTGGAATGTCCTCATCGCCTCTGGCTACTCTTAAGGGAAGTCCATCTTCATTTCTTATGAGAAATTCATCACAATTCTCTAGCTCAAGTGAAATAAACACCCCCTAAGAAATAATAGTTCAAGTGAAATAAACACATGAAAAATGAGAGAGAAAAAGGTGAATCTACTTACCAATAGGTGTTTCCATCACATTTGTGGCCATGCTACATGTTGAGTGAGTTTTATTTGTTTCTATTGGGCCAAGATCTCTCTATTTATATACATACATACATATATAGATACACACATATGTGTGTATGAATATATACACATACACATATATATACATATATACATATATATATACATATACATATATATATACATATACATATATATATACATATATACATATACATATATATACATATATACATATACATATATATACCTATATACATATATACACATATATGTATATAGGTATATATATGTATATGTATATATGTATATATATATGTATATGTATATATATATATATATGTATATATATATGTGTATATATATATATATATGTATATATATATATATATATATGTATATATATATATGTATATATATATATATATGTATATATATATATATATGTATATATATATATGTATATATATATATATATATATATATCACAAGGGTACGACAACAAAATACAACGATCATAATAGATATGAACACAAATTTTTACATTTTTTGGTTTTCTAAGTTTGTGATTTTCAAATTTAGATTTTTTTGTGTGATGAAGTTTATTTTTAATTTATTTACCTAATTTGTTAATTTGTGTTATATTTTTATTCCATTTTACCTAATGCTAATATTTATGTTTTCTACTTAAATTTTATGTTTTTAATTTGAAATTGAACCTATAGTTTATGTTTTCAGTGTCAGTTGAAACTATGATTTATATTTTTGTTTGTACTTTGCCTATTCTACATTTTATATACTAAATTTAGTTTCCAGATTTATTATAGTTTAAATATAACAAATCTGACTTTGAATTTTTATTTTTTTTTAATGAATGGTACCCATTATCTTACCTTGTCACCCCATGATCATGGGTCTGCCACCCCTTGATCATGGGTCTTGAAATTTTATAACCTCATATTTATGAGATTTCTTTTTTTAAAAGTATCTTTAATGTCTATAAAATGCATATGCTACTGGAGATCAAGTTGTTGCAATCAAAATTTTAGGACATATATGCTTTCAGGACATTGTACTTAACCAAAGTGGAAAATATTATTTCAAAATTGTTCCATTGATGGTGCTACATGTTTCACATGTGATAATGGGCAATCTTTCTACCATGTACACCAAATAAATTTAACCAAAATATTTATTAAAAGAGAACTTGGTAACCAGTTAGTAAAATTTGTTTGATCATTAATTCTGTGATGTAATTTATTAGGTTTTGGTAAATCCAATGAAATGAAGAAACCCATTTTCAATTTCTTCATTATTGATTTTTGAATAGGGCATTAATATTTAGATTTTATTTTATTTTATGTAGGACTGTTAAGAAATGCAAATATTTTGCTTCGGGCTCAAACACTGTTTTATACTTCAAATGTTAAAAAGGAAGATGGAAGCACAAGTTCAAATGTATTTAAATTAGTAATTAGTTAATGAACAAATTTTAATTTGGAGCCATCAAATTTGTTATTGTTGTGATATTTTTAAGAAACATGTTTTTTTAACATATGTATTAAAATTACTATTATGAAAAATAAATGTAATAAAAAATAAATCTAAAATGAAAATTACTCTATTTTTAAGATGATGTATTTAAAACTTATTTTCAGAAATTCCCTAAAACTTTCTAAAAACTAGACTTTATTCATTTTGAATAATGAAACAAATTTTCCTTTTAGTTCATTCTCTAGGCAAGTTTGTATTTTTTTTTTTATATATCTTTTATATAAAAACTATATACTCACAATCTATTTCTTTTACTAAAATTATTTTTAAATAATTATTTATATAGAAAATTTATGTTTCATTTGTACATATGTATACTTAAACAACAAAAATTATTCATATTTGGTACAGTTACCATATGTTACATTGTCTTTATTTACATAATCACATTTCTTTATACTAATTCATGTTTCTTCTGATTTTCATTTTCATTGCTTTGTGTTGGTACATGGATAAATCAAACAAGATTGATCATATTATTATAGATACAAGATTGATATGGATACTCATCACCTTATCTACTTCTTCGTCGCTAATTGCCCAACTCCAGAATAAATAGTTTCTACAATGTAGTGTCAATATTTATTATTTGAAATCTATTCTTAATAAACCTGAAAGCTAAATTATTTTTTAAATATTTTTTTTTTAAATTTATACAATTAATAATTTTTTTAATATTATTCCTGCATTTAAAATTTATTCTTTATAAATCTTAAAGTAAAAAAACAAATTCTACATTATTTTTCATTTATACAAGTAATTCAAATTATTTACATTAGATCAATTGAAAAGAAAAATAAATAGGATACATATATAAGTTTTACAATGTTAAAAATAATTAAATTTGATTAAGCATGTAAAATAGTCATCAAATATTTATTGATTTTTTTTCTTCAAAATATTATATATAATTCACACTTTGAATTAAGTAAAGAATGAAATTGATCTCATGTTGGCTATATTGTAATTTATACTAAGTTTTTTTTTTCATTTCTTTATCACTCTAATTTATTGGAAACTTGAAATTTATGATTGAATTAAAATTTTAACAATAGACAATAATAATATAGAACAGAATTACAATGTAAAAATTCTGGGTGATAGCAGTTAAGTAGAGATAAGGAGGAGGAAGAGAGGGAGAAGAGCGATCAGAGTCATGTCTACCCACGAAATTATTTGTGCAGAGATAGATGCAAGGCATGGGTATATATCGGAGGTTAATCGTGCTTGGTCGAATCATGGTTAATAAAAGTGTAGCCTGGGTAAAGTTTAGACGTGTGTAATACTTTTCCACATTGAATGGTCAGAAGACGCAACGACAAGAGATATGTGGTTGATATGAGAGTCATGCCACTTAAATTTTATGCCAAATATTCCACATTGATTGACAGACTCAAATTTACAATTACCACAAATTTGCAATTACCACTAATAAGTTATCCCCAATGTGTGAAGATATTTCCAAGCATGTGTGCCTATTTGTGAAGGGTTGGTCAGATCTTCATTCTTTTCTACCCACGAATGTCATCATGGGGATCTCTCGGCCTCTCCAAGGACCTACAATTTTTCCTTGGATTTTCTCTCCCTATTAGTCATGGGACATTTCAGCCCCAATTTGACTCTAAATTGTAGCAAAATTCAATTTATCAATACTTCAACTCAATCATTTTTATTATTTGTTTAAATATTTATTTATTAATATAATTTTATACTAGAAGTTGAATTCTTTTAAATATTAAATGGTAAGCAAATAGGAATGTTGATTTGTAGTATAGCACCAATTTTGCAATGATCATTGCTTGGTGATCTCTAGTATACAAATTTTAAAAAATTATTCAACAATGAAAAACTAATTCATCAACAAAATAGTTATACATCCATTAATATAGTAGATGTACCTAGTTGAATCAATTTTAACACTGTTGAATAAATGTGGCACCCTACGTGAATCATTGCAATTCTGAAATAATTTGTTGTTTCAACATGGAGATAAGGTTGTGAGTTATTGTATGAAAGATTACATGCTTGGAAAACCGTAAGGTAAGGTCACTAATGAAAATGAGTGTTGGTAAGGAAAGAACACAACAAACTTGAAAACCAATATTTTCATGAATAAATCATATGCATTCATTTCTTGAAATGTGTTAACGTTTTATAACGTTAGTTGGATAAAATATGAAGTGTAAAGTTAAAGATCATCTCCTTGATTAAATGACATTATATATAATTATGTCTAGTTATATATTAAATAAATTAATATATATCAAGTTATTTATGTCTAATTATATACCTATATTGGGATTCCTAATATGATATCACATGTCTCGTGAAAGTAGTGATTACAATCAGATGCATGGGATGTATTAGAATGTTTTATTTACACCCTTGTTTAGTTATCTGCCAAATTGATGGATCGCATGAAGGGTTGTGTGATTTGACATGAAATGGTAAAGGTGTAATCTCATGCCACTTTATCTTATAAGATATAAGATATAAAAGAGAGTTAGAACCCTCTCTTGAAACACATATATCATGTTGAATATTATTACAAGTCTGCACAGTAATTATAAGTATCATATATTTAGAGAATTAAATTTCTAAATCTAATCCAAATTTAACATGGTATTAGAGTCAGGTTTAAGAAATGATCTCAATTAGATTTATTTATCTAGTGCAATCATGACATCAAAATATATCACTTAGCAAAATGATAAGCCAAATAACGATTGAAGACAAACTCAAAGGTGCTTCAAATTTTGAAGCTTGGAAATTGTGTATCATGATGACACTAAGAGAACATAAGTTAACGATGATTGTCAAAAATCCTCCTAAAAATAAAAATATGTATGAATGGGAAACTGACAACACTAAAGCAATGGAATTATTAGTAGATGGAGTAAAATATCATCTACTCCCTATTATCACAAAACTAGACTCTGAGTACGAATTGTCAGCACAAATTAAAGAATTGCACAGATAAAAATAAAAAGTGCAACTCATGACATCCTACAATTTCTACTAGAAATTGGATCATCCAAGTAAAAAACTTCTTCGAGATGCTGAAAATCATGATTGTGCAATTGCTAAGTGGTGTTGATAAAAAATTAATGTGTTTTGGGAGATGAGGAAGAATCTTGGCGAACCAAACATCTCTACATATTTTGAAGACTTGCCTAAGGATGAAACATATTCCAAATTATGGGATAATGAGCATCTAGATGCAGTAGTAGCACAACATGATGTAGCTAATGATGGCAATGAGTATGAGGTTTGTAAGGATCCTCCATCCATAGCCATAAGCACTTCCAATGGTTCCACTGAATCCACTGCTCCAAGTAGTAGTACATTTGATTTAACAACAACTGGACAATATGTTGTACTTAATCAGTAGACAAGGGAAAAATATAGCATACGTGAAAATATGATAGAAAAAATGGGTTATCTAGTGATGGTGGGCTAGGCATAACAGGTCAAGGAAATTGGTATCCACTCCCAATACCAGATGTACCAAAATGTAGTCATAAACCAAACATTAGAGATGAGTTAGATAACCCATCAGGTTCAAGAAAAGGTGAACCCAAGCAATTTTTCATCCCAGGTGGATATATAACCTCCAAGTTATTTCCTTTACAAAAGGTACGATGTGCTTGAAATTTGACAAGATCATTGCCCCTAGAGTGGAAGGTCACTGTGCAGAGAAGAAAAAGGTTTCAGATATTGATACTAATACAATGCCAGTCTCAACTACCTCAGCACAAAACCTTTAGAACAGTCCAAAAACTGCACTTGTTAGTGGCAGCGGGGCAAGATTAGGAAGGGGTGATGCCATTGGTATTGGTAATCCTCAAGATGCAATTATTAAAACCTCGAGCATTGGTGGAAACAAGTACAATATTGCAAGTGCTCTTTCTCCTTTCAAGCATTGTATTGTATCAACATACCAAAATTTTGAATTCAATAATTTTCTATCAAACTTTCAAGAAACCATAAAGATGAATAGGAAAAATAATAAGGCATTCAAGAAGGATGTACTTGAGGTGGTTCGATCTCAAGAACCTATATCGAGAAGGATATTTCCAACATATAACACCAATAAAGAAATGATAGAGTTTATGATTGTTTTTACCCCACAGTTAGATAATAATCCACCATGGAGGGAGATAAATCCATCAAATTTTCATCTTAGCACACTATCTATGGATTTCTCCAAAGTACAAAATGTGGACAAAATCAGTTTAGAAAAAAAGACCAACTCTATGGTCTATAGTTCACTGTTCAAGGTGGAGAGAGAAAGAAAAGGGTTGGAGAAGGTAATTGAAAAGTTAAAAGTAGACTTGGAAAATGAAAAGGCAAAGGAAAAAAGCAGTAGATAGTAGGTGCAAAGAAATAGATAAAAGGATTAGAAATGCTTCCTCTCAAGAACCAAGTGCACAACCTCAGCCAGAAAACATGGAGGCATAAATTAAAATTCTGAAGGAACAATTGGTAGAAAGTAATAAAAAGTTATCTGATGTTAATGTAGAGAGAAGAAAAACTCAAGATGTTGAAGGAACAATTGGAACAGAGCAATAAAAAACTTAGTTATACTATGAACCATGTTAATATGGAAGCTGATTAAAAATTCAAAGAACTCAAGGATAAATTGCAAGAAAAAAATAAAAAACTTGAGGATGAAAGAGCATCTGTAGTAGATATTTTCAAAAATTTGGAGTCTAGTGAATATATAATCAGTAACATAAATAAGGAATCAGACAATGAGAAGGAAAAAATAAAAAAATGGGAAGAGAAAGTAGAGGAAATAAAGAAACAAATTGAAAATTAGTTGTCACAAATGATGCAAGAGGTACCTAAGGCTAATAAAACAATCAAAACCTTGGAGAACAACTTCTTTGAGTCAATTGAAAAAATAAAAAATTCAGTCAAGCTAATTAAAGAAAAAAATGTTAGGGGGAATTATGGCAAATACTGATAGGTTGTGTGATTGATTTAAATTGCATCAAAGTTTTCGAGCCATTTTTGGGAGTATCGAAGAGAAGATTGAGAAGAACAATGACCTTTTTAATCTTGAGAAGACTACAAGATAGATTATACACATAATCAACACACATAGTGATAGGTATTTGGCCAGCCAAGGAGTTCATGATCACGTTAGTGCATTAGTTAAGACATTAGCTATCATTCAAAAATGCCAAATTATAAGGTAATGTAATGGGCACCCTAATTACTTCAGCAATATTGTCATAATACTCCAGCCCATGCTTACGAACTTGCTGCTACAATACTTTGTCCTCCAATCAGTCCACTACCTTCATAATACCATTCCCTCCAAGTGGCAGAAGCATCGGACAAGTAGTGAAGAAGATATGAGCAAAATATCAAATCTGCCTGTAGCCGGAAATGCAACTAAACTGCCTGATAATGAAGCCAATAAGAAAGAATTCCAAAGGCCAAACCCCAAGGGAATGACATCTAGAATGTTACAAGAGAGGATAGACGTCCTCAAATGCCAAAAACAAAGCTGCAACTCACACACCAATTTCTTCTCATATTCAACCTCTCTAATGAAGCCACAAATGCTTCCTTTTATTCTATTCCCACGGGTCCCCTCAACTCATATGGGCAATGTGGGATAAAAGATGTGTAATATAAAACATATATTAAAATACCCCTTATGTCTCCCTTGGGTACACATCACCATAAAATAAATATTAAAGTAACACTTTAATATTTTACAATTAAATTAGACGTTACTTTAATAAAACTTCAGGCATTAAAATGTATTAGCAATCGGACTCCGAATAATGCGAGTGATAGCTCATCGGAAAGCTCTCACCGAGGAGTATCGAATCCAATCCCCAAAATTGACCTGCACTGTGTCCTGCCGACTTACTAAAAATAGTAAGTATGCCTGAAACTGAGTAAATCAACTTCGTTTTGGCCCAAACTGGAAATGACTAGGCCAAAACACTCCAAGATCCCATTAAACCCTTCGTTAGCCCTCGGGACCATGTAGAACAAGGCTAACGCGCACACACTTGGTCAACTGCTAAAATGGGGACATTATAGTCTGCCCCCCTTGAAATTGCTTGTCCTCAAGCAATCTCAGTCCAGCCTGCTGAATAACCTGCTCACTCTCCCATGTAAAATCTTCCTCCGGCAGGTCTTTCCATTTGACCAAATACTCCTTCACTATCCTATTTCTAAGCTTCCTCTCTGTGGTATCCACAATAGCCTCAGGTACTAACACAAGCTTCCCCTCCTCATCCAAAGGGGGTAAATCTGCAGAAGGCACTACACTTTGACCAATGGCTTTCTTAAGCCTAGACACATGAAACACATTGTGCACTCGATTGCCCTCTGGAAGCTCAAGCTCATAGGCGACTTTGCCCACTTTGCGAATCACCCTGTAGGGACCATAAAATCTAGGTTTCAACTTTTTAGCTCCGCTCTTCTTGAGCGATGACTGTGTATATGGTTGTAGCCTCAAGTAAACCATATCCCCTACCTCGAAGCTATGCTCTATTCGGTGCTGATCAACATACAATTTCTGTTGATTCTGGGCCTGTTGTATATTCTCTTTGAGCACTTTCAGGATGTCCTGACTATCCTGCAATAAGTTTTTGGCTTTGGGCACTCTACTGTCCCCCAAAACTAAATCCATGAAGGTAGGTGCTTCATAACCATAGAGTGCCATGAAAGGAGTCATCTTGATGGACATATGATAAGTGGTGTTATAACAATACTCTCCCATATGCAACCATCTGATCCAAGCCTTTTGTTGTGTAGTTACATAGTTTCTCAAATATCCTTCCGCCCATTTATTCACAATCTCTGTTTTCCCATCTGTTTGCGGATGATAACTAGTGCTAGGTGTAAGATCTGTACCACACAACCTAAACAACTCTTGCCAAAAAACACTCATAAACTTACTATCCCGGTCGCTGAGAATGAATCTGGGCAGCCCATGTAACCTGAATATCTCTTTAAAGAAAAGATCTGCCACCTGTGCTGCTGTGTAAGTGGACGGAATAGCAAAGAAGTGAGCAAACTTCGTCAAGCGGTCCGCCACCACATAGATGCAATCCCTTCCCTGCACTCGTGGTAAACCAGTGATGAAGTCCATCGAAATACTTTCCCATTTCCTATCAGGAATGGGCAAGGGCTGTAATAAACCTGCAGGAAATGTGTGTTCTCCCTTATTCTGTTGACAAACCATACACTCCCTGACATACCTCTGAACATCATCCTTGAGCCCTTTCCATGAAAACCGCTCTCGAATCTGCCTGTAGGTCTTGAAGACCCCTGGATGTCCTGTTGTGGGTGCATCATGAAATGCCTTCAATATTGCCTCTCTCAAATGTGATGACGGAATCAAATAAACCCTGTCCTGAACTCTGATCAATCCATCTATCACCTCATAGCGATCATCCTGTATGGTACCTGAAATCAATCCAAAAGCCCAAGCATCTCCGACATACTCTGCTATAATCCGATCTCTCCAATCTCCTGAAATCTCTGCCAGAGCACATAAGTGAGGTCTCCGAGATAAGGCATCGGCCACCACATTTTTCTTACCTTTGACAAACTCTATGTCAAAGTCATAAGCCTGCAATTTAGTCACCCATTTTTGTTGCCGATCATTAAGATCATGCTAGCTCATGAAGTATTTAATACTGTTGTGATCAGTCTTGATCACAAAACGTCCACCTACCAAATATGATCAAAATTTGGCCAATGCATGCATTATGGCCAACATCTCCCGGTCATAGACAGAATAACTTTTCTCAACTCCTCAGAGCTTCCTACTCTCGAATGCAATGGGATGCTTCTCCTGCATCAATACTGCTCCAATCCCATCACCTGATGCATCACAATGAAGCTCAAAAGGCTTTGTGAAATCCGGTAGAGCTAGAACTGGACATGAAGACATTACCTGCTTGAAATGCTCAAAACATCTCTGTGCTGCCCCTGTCCACACAAAGGCTCCTTTCCTGGTAAGATCTGTCAAGGGTGTAGCAATCTGTGAGAATCCCTTAACAAACCTTCTATAAAAACCACTTGAACCAAAGAATCCCTTAAGCTGTGTAAGGTTTGTGGGAGTAGGCCACTCTACAATAGCTCTAATCTTTTCGGGATCAACCCGAACGCCATCTGCACTAATGATATGCCCCAGGTAAAGGAGCTCAGTCATGCCAAACTCACATTTAGATTCCTTGGCATACAATGACTCTCTCTCCAGAATAGATAACACCTCCTCCAGATGATGTAAGTGCTCCTCCCAGGTCTTACTGAAGACCAAGATGTCATCAAAGAAGATCAAGACAAATCTCCTCAGCTGCTTCCTGAATACCTGGTTCATACAACTTTGAAATGTAGCAGGTGCATTGGTTAGACCAAATGGCATAACCATGAACTCAAAGTGGCCATAGTGACATCGGAAGGTTGTTTTCTCAATGTCCTTTGCTCTCATCCTGATCTGATGGTATCCGGATCGCAAATCAATTTTGGTGAAGAAGCATGCCCCATGCAACTCATCAATCAGCTCATCAATCCTAGGAATGGGATACCTGTTTTTAATTGTTTTCTTATTCAGTGCCCTGTAATCGATGCACATGCGCATTGTCCCATCCTTCTTCTTTACCAATACTACTGCTGAAGCAAAAGGGCTCTTACTGGGCCTGATATGCCCCATCTCCAACAAATCCTTAATCGCCTTCTCTATCTCATCCTTGTGTTTCTTAGGATGACGGTAGGGAGTAATCATAACTGGTTTGGCTCCCTCCTCGAGCTCAATAACATGTTCCATCCCTCTGTCAGGAGGAACCCCATGAGGAATATCGCTAAATACTTTAGCGTGTCTATCAAGTATCTTCTGGACATCTAGTGGATGACTCTTTTCTTGTGGCTCTGGTGAAGTTGGCATAATGTGGCACTTTGCCGCCCACTCTATGTCATCATGACGAAAAAGTCTCTGCATTCTCCTCAAGGACACTATTCTGCAACCTCCATCTGAAAGCCCTCTAAGTACCACAGTTCTCCCCTCATGCTGGAATCTCATCTCCAATTTTGCTAGATTGAGTGTGAACTCAACTAGTGAAACCATCCATGTCATGCTGAGGATGACATCATAATCTCCCATGTCCACAACATAGAACTCATCTTCCAACTCGTAGCCATCTCCAAACCTGATGCGGAGATTAGATATCTTCCGAGTGCATAATAACTTATCACCGTTAGCCACCATGACTCTAAACCCATCATGCTCCTCTATCTGTAACCCTCTCCTGGCTACCAACTGTGCATCTATGAAGTTATGTGTAGCCCCAGTGTCAATAAGAGATATCACTTTTTGCCCCTGGATAGTACCCCTAACCTTAAATGTGATTGCCTTTTGGGCCCCTATCAAGCGTGCCAACGATCTATCATCCTTAGGAATGTTGCTCTCCTCTATAGTGTTACCCTCATCTGAATCAGAGTGCTGATCCTCCCCTTCTGACTCTGACTCTTCTGCTGAAAAATACTCCATTTGATTTGCCTTAGCCTTGAGAGAACATTTATGAGATAAGTCCCAAGGCTCTCTACAATGGAAGCACAGCTTCTTCTTTCGAAGTTCATTCAAGGTTTCATTGTCTAGTCCTTTTGATCCTTCTTTGGGTTTGCTATACTCTTTCTGAAATGATTTTTTGTCTTTGTCCTTGCGGTAGGAAGAATCTGTTGAATGGTTTTTTCCTTTGTATACCGAAGGGGCTAAATCTCGTGCCTTTTTAGTTGCTTCAGCTAACGTGAGTGGATCATGTCCCTTCACCCAACCTCGTAATGGATCAGCAAGACCATCACAAAATAACACCACCAATCTCCTAGGAGAGATATCAGTAACAAGTACAGACAAGCGCTGAAACTCGGCAATGTAAGCATCCACAGAACCTGACTGTTTTAACTGTGCTAGCTCCTTGAAATGTAACTCGGGATCCTTAGTGTCAAATCTCCCAATCAATTTTTCGGTGAATTCCTCATAAGATGTAATCTGATTATGCCCCAAAGTCACCATGCCATGATGCCACCATTCATGTGCAACGCCATCCAAGTGCATAGCCGCATACTTGATAGCCTCCTCCTTAGGCATAGGATTAAGCTGCAAGTATGTATCTACCTTCTGCACCCAAGCTCGTGCAGTCATCTTCCCTGAAGCATCATAATAAGGTAAAGAAAGTTTTCCAACTTTCTTCCTCAGCTCAAATTTTTGATTCCTCCCTCCTGCTTTAGGCATGTGTCTCATCCTCAAGTCCATATAATCTCTAAGAGAAATATCTGCCTGAAACTCTGGTCCACTAGCCTCCCAGTCCCTCCTGAACTGATCCCGTAACTCGGTAATCTGCGGTTCATTTACTGGATGAACCGGATCTCTGGGTGGAAAAGTGGGTAGAAGAGGTCTCGAGCTCACAGTCTGTGCTGGGTGTGCAACGTGTCTAAAGTTATCAGCCTCATTCCCATTGTTGCCGTGTCCATTATTACCATTAATGTTATTCTCAGGACCATTGTTGTTGCCTTGGCCTTCATGGTTATTGTTTCCCCCATTGTTATTGTTTCCCTCGTTGTTATTGTTTCTGTTGTTGGCATCACCTGGATTAATATTGACACCCATCTGTCTAGCCATGAGCTGCAACATCATGTCCATTCGCCTATTCTGCTCCTGCTGCATATGCTGCCCCTGCTCTAATGTATCCAGTAACTGTCGGAATAGTACCTCCCCTTGATCTGGACCAGCATTTCTGCCTCCGCCTAATCCTGTATTCTTGTCAACTCGATCACCCATATTATTGTCCTGATCACAAACTATCTCCTCTGTGTCTGTATGGTTGAATTCAATGTCCCCCTGCACGGATGTACTAGATTGTTTGCTTTGCAAGTCTGAAATCCTATTTTGTCTTGCTCTGGTATCGCGGAAATTATAAGACCCCTTTCGCATGCTCAAACATAAATGCTTAGCCTGTGTTTTTTTTACTTACTTTTTCCCTCTATCTGGCTATTCCAAATTCCCTATAAGACCTCCACAGGATGGCAGGACTTATAGCTCTGATACCACTGTAATGGGCACCCTAATTACTTCAGCAATATTGTCATAATACTCCAGCCCATGCTTACGAACTTGCTGCTACAATACTTTGTCCTCCAATCAGTCCACTACCTTCATAATACCATTCCCTCCAAGCGGCATAAGCGTCGGACAAGTAGTGAAGAAGATATGAGCAAAATATCGAATCTGCCTGTAGTCGAAAATGCAACTAAACTGCCTGATAATGAAGCCAATAAGAAAGAATTCCAAAGGCCAAACCCCAAGGGAATGACGTCTAGAATGTTACAAGAGAGGATAGACGTCCTCAAATGCCAAAAACAAAGCTGCAACTCACACACCAATTTCTTCTCATATTCAACCTCTCTAATGAAGCCACAAATGCTTCCTTTTATTCTACTCCCACGGGTCCCCTCAACTCATATGGGCAATGTGGGATAAAAGATGTGTAATATAAAACATATATTAAAATACCCCTTATGTCTCCCTTGGGTACACATCACCATAAAATAAATATTAAAGTAACACTTTAATATTTTACAATTAAATTAGACGTTACTTTAATAAAACTTCAGGCATTAAAATGTATTAGCAATTGGACTCCGAATAATGCGAGTGATAGCTCATCGGAAAGCTCTCACCGAGGAGTATCAAATCCAATCCCCAAAATTGACCTGCACTGTGTCCTGCCGACTTACTAAAAATAGTAAGTATGCCTGAAACTGAGTAAATCAACTTCGTTTTGGCCCAAACTGGAAATGACTAGGCCAAAACACTCCAAGATCCCATTAAACCCTTCGTTAGCCCTCGGGACCATGTAGAACAAGGCTAACGCGCACACACTTGGTCAACTGCTAAAATGGGGACATTACAGGTAAGGAGAGGAATATTTGAACTCAATTGGGAGAAAATTCACCAAGATGGATGATAGAGAAAAATTAATGATAAGTCTTGGTTTGCCTACTCCTTGCTCTAGTAATTCATCAACGACATTCATTGTCAGGGAAGCTTATCAAAAATATTTGGAGGCCAAAATGATGTCTGAAGTAGTCAAGTTTCCTCAGGAAAGACATTTTGAATTGCATCAAACCATTTATAAATTTGAATGCATTATTGGATGTAGCATTTCTTTCAAGTAAATTTTCCAAATATGGAAGTCTGGCATTTAGTTAAAGGTCATCTACTATAACATAGCAAATGTTAAAACACCAAATGAAGCAGACTTCAACATCCTAAAAAAGCTAACCAAATCTTCAGTCATATCATAAGACATCCATTAGGCATCAAAGTATGTAAAATGAAAGACTTGGAAAGTGATTTTAATCATCTTTTCAGTGGTTATTTTATTTCTATTTGTAATTATTTGATATGATTTTAAAGTTCAAACTTTATTTCTTGAACATGATAAATGTAGCAGAATTAAAATGCTATTTTGCTTAGCAGGCCTATCAAATGCAAAAGCAAAAAATGTAATTGAAAATAAATTTGATGCTAGTATAAGAGTCTAAGACTCTTCCCATGAGGCAAAATGATTTGAAGCTATTTTTGCTCCCTTATTTCTATATTTGTATAGAAGGGAATTCAAGGTCATTCGCTAAATGTTATAGCTGTAAATTTAGTACTTTTAACTCATGATTATGAAATTGGGTATTCAAATTTAACTTTTTTAAATTGAAATCATTGAATTTTATCATTTGATTTTCTATACTTTCACAAAATTCATCAAGGATTGTCATTGTACCATAACAATGTATCATATGAGCATAATAATGTAGAAAAAAAAATAGTAATGTTAAAATTGGAATGAATCTTGATTCATGAATCATTGCATCTTCTAACTTAAAATATACTTGTTTTTTTGACATTAGACATTTAAAAAATGGTATAAATTATTATGCATGATAGATGAATTATGATTAGATTCAGATAATAATTCAGAATTCACACATCATACTATAACTGTTAAACTTGCCACATCATCTCATCATCTGAATCTTTCGATTCCTTGGCATCAAGTTCAAACAATCCATCATGCTCCATGTTTTCTCCAATAGGCATACCTTCATCATCCTAATAGTAATCCCCAGCTTCAACATCAATGCTACCACTACCAACATCACTACCTCAGTTACTAATCTCATTGTTTGAAAAATTTCCCAAACCTCTTCTTTGGCATTTCTTCATCCACAATTTCAGTGTCCTTTCATAAGGAAAAGTAGTCATTTCATGTCTGGATGTATACCTTTGATTTTAGGAACCCCAAAGCACTAAAAGCTCTCTCATCCTCCATAGACCCCAGTATCATGGTTAAACATAATTCAGCAAGCTTGAAAAATTCTGATATTGAATCTCACAACACTTCGCTCTGAGCTAGATTTGTCCAAAGTTTGGTTATTGATCGTTCTTCTCTAGGGTTCCACATAAGATCATATTGTTCTATCATTGTATAGGAAAAATGACACGATTGTTCTCTCAAATGAGATTCATCTAAAAATTCATTTATAGTCACCCCATTGATTTCTTTGCTTTTGCAAAATTGATCTATCAAAACCATTAACTTATCTAAAAAATCTTTAGCACTTCTTAAACTTTAGTAATGGGAAAACACAACAAACATTGACTCAAGAAATTCTTGTTGAGGACATCTTTCTCTAGTTTATGAGGAAAGATTATAAGAAATATCCTTCACAGAATTCATTACAGATTCAACAATCTGTTCAAACACTTCCTTTGTAATAGTTTTTTTTTTTTTGCGAGGGTTTATTTCCTTTTCTCATGGACACGAGCCTTCCATAGTAGTGGATTAGTATCTCAACACCTTGTATAATGGCACATAATTCCCCCTTTGCATCAATCTTTAAAAAGTTATCAAGATTACCCAAATCTGTGATTCTCATCCACCCTGAAAGTTTTTCATCCATAGAAAATGAATTTTAATTTCTATAGAGATTATTGAGGGCTTTGCATGTCATTTTACACAATGTATTATATTATTCAATATACATATATCTTTGTTGGATCTTCTTCACTGTATTTTTCATTTCCTCTACCAGGGGGAGAATGGCTACTAATGTTAAGAGTGTCTCTACATTACTTAACCTTTCAAGTAGATCACCATATTTTTATTGACCACCTTGACCATTGCGAGTTGATTCTATTGTACCAAGCAATGATGGATATTCAGAAAAAATTTGATGAGCATGTCCTTTCAAAAAGATCCATCTAGTGTCATTATCTTTAAGTAGCTTTCTCCCATTAGTTAGGCCCTCAACAAACTATTGAAATTCCCTGAATCATTTAGGACTTCGACAAAAGTGCCTATAGATCTCTTTGATTAAAACTTCAACTCTGTATATTTGTGGAGAGTTGATGACAATTCCTAAAGCTAGATTAATTTTGTGGGCCATGCAGTGAATGCCAATAATGTAAGGTGCAACAAATTCTTTTAACTTTGTGACAAGACCATTCTTGTGGCCTTGCATTACTGAAGCTTCATCTGTTCCACCACACACCAACTTTTAGGCAATTGTTATTTCATCTATACCTCCATACTCATTTAGGGAACTCTTTACTAGTTCAAATATGTTTTCTACTATTGAGTTATCCTTCATTTTAACAAAAGTTAGTAGATTGGGTTAGCGAACAAAATTGTGTATAGATTGGGTTAGCAGACAAAATTGTGTATAGTATAGACACGCATGCATACCCAAAAAGTGTTGAAATTACAATAGGAAAGGAAAACTTATGAGAGGGGAGGTGGGGAGTGAATTAGTAGTTAAAACTTGAACCCATAAAACCTTCACCACACATCCATCTCATGCATTCAATAAGAAAACTGAAATAACATGTAAAGCACATAAATCTAAATCATGTAAACATGTAAGAAATCATACACATAACACCAAATATGATTACCTAGAAACCCTCCAAGTGAGAAGGTAAAACTGGGGTGGGGATGACACCTAAAAATCTTCACTACTATAGTAATAAAGTGTATCTGAAGGTTACAATGTTTTGACCATGAAACATGATCTACCCTATGAAAGGTTTGCCTTGTTAAAGGCTTACAAAGACTATTAGGTCTCACCTTATTAGAGGATTTCAACACCTTGTTAGAGGAATTCAACTCACAACTAAGCACGCTATTAAAGGATTTCATATAGCCTGTTAGGACTACTCTATTAAGAGATTTTGACTGAAATCACCTATTAGAATGTCTCAGCATAGATCCTACGATTAGCACTTGCTTTCCTAATAACTGATCACCTCTAAACAATGTCTTCTTGATCCTTCTTGATCAGATGTCTCAATGTTGTATCCTTTTCTCTATCCTTCTTTCTTCTCTAACTAATTTTTCAATTCAATATTTTTTCATAACTTCTAAGTAACCATGAATTCTTTGTTTGTGCATGCAAACTTCTCTCTTTTCTCCTTCAATTCCTTACCCATTCATTCTAGAGATTTTAGGGTTTTGTCTTCCTTAAGAAGACTAAGTGACTTAGGGTTAGGTATGAATCTAAGTCTAAGATTCATCAAATTTTTTACTTAAACCTTCCCATTTTTTGATTGGTTTCATGTAATTGCATAGGGAGTCCAAATAGAGATTCGTCCTTAACTCCAAAATATCATAATCTAATCTTAAGTCAGCTCAAAAATGGTTTACATAGTTGTTTGTGCCATTACAAACAAATATGTCAAAACTGTATCACTCGGCATATGAAGTCTCTAATGCATGACATGCACTGATCTTTATACTATGACTCGGCACTTACATTGCTTGGCATCTATTGTTTACTCGGTCTCTTGAATCAGTCGACATAGTCTATCTGCTCGACACTCATTGTAACTCAGCATGGTCTAATATTTGCATGTTGTGCTTGGCATGTTGTGTTGACACTCACTTGTCAAAACCAATTTGAGATCAACAAGAAGTATTGTCTATTGCTATCACCTCATCTAAAGATAATGCAATGAAACTTGACACTTTAATTTTTTCTTTGATATTTTCCTTTTCAACCTTAGCAAGACAGCTTGCCCATTCCCATTTTTTGTTTACCGACCAATGACTCCTCACATAATAAAAAACTTTTGCAAAGTGTAATAAAGTACTCAATGATGGGTAGTCTATCATGGCACAACCTTTGCTTAAAATATAAAAGACAACACTTAACAGAAGAACTTTACCCATTTCTTGAACTTCCATTGCTTTTCCAATAAGAGATTCCATGGAGCCCTTTACTTCAGTAGGCTTCGTCTATATTTTCTCTTGAAATTCTAAGATTTCTATATTCTTAATATGTTGACATTCCTCATTGGTTTTCCATCTTGTAACTAATTTTTCCACTCCATCTATGATTTGCTTCTCATAAACTTTACCCATATGCTTTTCTATGGTGTCAATTTTTAGCTGCAACCTCTTTTCCTTTTTATTTATCCTTGAGCATATCGTACATCTACATTCTACTAGAGGCTCACCTTCTTTTGGATTGCGTACAGGTTCAATGAATGGATACTTTGAGGCCCAACCTATTTGAAAATTATTGATTAATATATCCCAATGTTGATTTTTGTTGGATTTCACACCAGTTTTTGCATTATATTTCCTTTTTCCCTTCCCTAGTCATGCACCATCACCATCTTTAGAATTATCATCCAAGTCTATTATATAATTCTGGCTACTTTGGCTATTGACCTACAGATCTTGGCTACTCTGGCCACCAACTTCTTCAATATGTGCCAGTGGAACTGGTAGTTATAGTGGTTGGAAATCTTGTAAATGCACTTGTGATGATGTTGCTTCCTAATTTTTGCCACCAAAATATGATTCCAAGGTGCGAGTGCACTTGGATGGCCTTTCTTGACTTCCACCACATGTAGGACTCTTACACTTGATCATGTTCGACATCTTTGAAGAAATATAGGCTACCATAAAATTCAAGTTATTCAAAAATTGACAATCAACTATAGTCTATTACATATATTTATCTAAATAGTATTCATTGGTTGTACAACCTACACTTTAAAATATAGATGTCTTAAGTCTCCCTAGTTACTATATTGGTCCCAGTTGACAATTGGCCACTAATAGCCTAACTTGTACCTACTACATATAAGAAAATAATAAAATTATAGGGAATAGACAGATAGGGGTCTGAGTTACTTATCTTTGGCTAAAATGCAGTCGTCACACTCATAGCTTACCTAACAATGATCAAAATAGTATGAGAAATTGATATTTCACTATTGAATATTGATTGGAATTGAGACAACCAACTTATCTATGAATGTATTTATACCACTCTTTTGTTGCAAAATCCACAGGAATATTATAGGGTGTACCAAATATTTGATGAAGCCCACGTAAGGAAAACCTATATTCTGGAATTCGTAAGGCAAATATGGTTCATCCATTATATGAAAATGCATAATATAGATGGAAAAATTGAATTTTTTTGGACACGCATTCATATATTTGGGGGCAAATGTCATCCCTCTCCTAAAACATTTTTTAAAACCAAGGATGAAATGAGGCAGTCCAAAAATATTGCATGGGAAATCATAGGCAAAAGTGTTTAATTTGTCGTGTGCCAAATATATTTATGATTGTCTATTTCATTTCGAAACTCAATCTGATGACATAAATCCTCTAGCGATGGGCCTAGAAGTTTGAATTATATTTGGTAAACTTGGGCCAACCCACCAACCTGCATATCTGTAAAAAAAATTTCAAATCAACATTGGTCGCTGGGAAACAATTGCCATTTTGTGATTATTTGCCACTATAGTGAACCCTGACATTAAATCCACATGCCATACTTGTGTGGATATTATTTAAGATGTTTTACTATTACTATTTTACATTCTAAAAGTTTATTATTGTTGGGACAATGAATTGCACTTTTTATGTTACTGATAAATTGCTATAGAGACTGAGCTACTCAATGTTTAGATCTAATTTGTTTAAAAGTTTTTGAAAAAATTATTGGTACCTTTGGACCTGAGGATAACTTATTCATCCCCATCTCAATTATCCTAAATCATTCTAACAAGTTTGTTTATACTTATTCATAATTGTATAAGAAATAAGTAAAACTAAAAATTGGAATGTAAATAAAGTTTTATAAAAAATTAATTGCCTATTATATTTTAATGGATATAATAATACCTCTATCCATAATATCAAATAAAATATAATCTAGTCAAAGTAAATGTAATAAAGTAAAAATATACTACATGAAAATTATAATATTATAATAGTACTTTCTAAAAATTAAATGCATAATACAATATTGATAATAATTATAACTCAAATTTGAAAATTTATATTTTTATATATAAAGTTTTTTTTTTATCAATGAACCACTGAAGCCTTGATAAATTTTATTAAACTTTAGGAAAGAAATAACATAGTGAACTCCATTCAAATCAGCACTGGTAGGAAAGAACGGAGAAGAAAACCTCTAGTCTAGCCCGGGACATATGTCCTATATTATTACAAGTTAAAAGGGGCATACCCCAGTGGAATATTAAAAGATTACAAATTGAGAGGGAGTGAAACAGTTTTGTACAATTACATTCTATAAAGTGACACTATAACGGATTCAATAACTAGCATAACCTCTTGCCAATAAACTTCCTCAACAATCCCATCTGTTTCTAAAAAACACCTCAAAGGAACATTAGTATTTAGATTAAAACAAATTAGAGAGAGTCAGACCTAATGGCTCATTCAGGGAGCATAAATCCAAACCTTGAGATCATCCTAAATCTATAAAAATCTAAAAGGCTAGAAGGAAAACCAAATATAACCCCTAACTCAAACATAATCACCAAGATACAAATACATATAGGTTACACTAAACATCAGAGGACTAACTATGCAGACCAAAGAAAATAGTAAAATCAGACACGAATGATGAGCACAAAACTTAAATTGAAATTTAAAATAAAGTAGACTCTCCGTATCGAATAATTGCAAGCAATCCTTTCATGAAGTAATGGACAGATTAATGGATCTCTTGAAGTAATCTCTCCATATTTCTTGTTATCAACTAAATGTCTCCAACTAGAAAGCATGCAGTGCCTAGTCAAATCTCGATAAAATGAACTAAATCTATTATCTTTACATGATTAAGTCCTCAATCATATATCATATAATAGTCGTATGCTCATAAATTAATATGCAAAAAGAACGCTAACACATAATTTGAAAGGAATGATCCAGACAAAACCTTGAATTAGGTGAAATAGAGAGCTTCATCAGAAAGCCGAGAGCCATTCCCACAAACTAGACTAAGATTCCGCTATTTAATGAATCAAGTGTGCATAGAGATTAATGGCTGAAGATAAACTAGAGCAACCCCAAAATCCACATTGAGTTATATGTGAAATAGAGGATCATCAAATCTAACTATCTAGAAAAAGACATAATGCCGAACTTAAGCTAACTCATAAATTGAAATCACAACGCCATTATTTGTGAAATAAGGTCAACTCATCAGCTTAACACTAACAATAATATTCATAATATCGAGTGTAGATCATGGAAATTGAATTTTCAAATGGAAAACCAATTTGAATCAATAGTATAAACCATCAAACACCATTCATTACAGATGCACTGACTTTAATAAAGTACTTCATTAGTTATAAGTTCATTACATAAGCTTTTAACATAGTACTATTTACAAAATACCTTGATCACCTAACATGGAAATAACAATGAAAGATGGGGCACTGAACCCAAGTTGCTAAGTACAACACCGCCATCAAAAGAGTACAAAAAACTGAAACCAAATCATAGGATAAAAGATTACATATGACCTACCCTAGGGAACACTATGATTACCTTGAAAATATCGTTGGGATGCTTGCCCTGAAAGATAAGAGGGAGATCATAATGTGCCTTGAACATTTTGGACTTGTCAGCATTAGGAGTACAAAATGTCAGTGCCTCCAAATTATCAAAGGAAACCCCTAGGTGAATATATGAGTTGTAAGCCTTGAGGTGTTTAGTGAGCCACTCTCTGTTGGATCTAACAATGATGCCCCTCTAGTGCGGGATAAACCTAATGGATGCCTCCATTTTTGGCCATTGGACATAGAAAGTGAGACTATCCTGAATAATAAGGGAAAGATGCCTAAATATCGTTTCCAACTTAGGGGAGCCTAGGGGATGTGCCATGTATCTCTCTAGCAGAGGGATCCAAAACTTACTATCTATACTCCTTCCCTTTTTCCATATAGGCTGAAAAAGGTCACAACACAGTTGAATAATATGGTCATGGTCAATCTTGGCTCTAACCAAACATCCTATAAATGAACCAATGATGCTACTATTAGACCACTAGGTATATTCATAGTTGAAGGTTCCTTCTCCTATTACTTTGGCTACAAAAAACTGTGACATTTCATCTAAGGGGTTCAGTATCCTATTCCAACGCTATGGTTTAACAACACCCTGAAAGGCCATAGTCTGTTTCTCCTTACTATGAAACACTAGAATGTTTGTTTCCATTTTGCAAATAATGACGATGACCTAAAGCTACTGTAAAAGACACCTCACCTCAACCAATAAAGCACAAGAATAGACAAATGACGGCAAATGGACCCTAATTAAAGATGCCAATAGTGACTAGATCATGTGATAATTGCCAACAAGAGGGATTGATAACCTATACTTCCATGGTGAAAAGAATGAGTTGAATCCTATCATTAAAGATAGTCCTCAACTCTGGGATGATAAAAGGCGATAAAGAGATAATTAAAGGAGTGCTATTAAAAACCTGCTAAACCAAGATCTGTAACAAATCACACCCTAGCGTAATGATAACATAAAAAGAATGAAATAATAGATGAAGAAAAAAAAAATGAAAAGTAAGGCCACCTATAACACCACTTAAATAATGGATGAGGTTGAATTCTTAACTAGGTGAATGAATTCACCATCTACACCTTTATTAGCAAGGTAATCCACTTTGTGATTACCTTCACAATAAATATGTTGAATAAGGTTGTCCTCAAAACTATCAAGCAAAGTTAGGAATTCATCTTGAGTCTAGACCTAAGGGTCCAATTGGGAGTAGAGCATTTCTTGATTGCATTCAGAATGATCTAAGAGTCATCCTCAATAGTCACTTTTGACGCTTCAACCTCATAGCATAATTGCAACCCTATTTTCAAAGCTTCTAGTTCGGCAAGATTGTTAGAAGTAGGCCTAATGGCCAAAGCTTTTTTTTCTATCCATTGACCTAAATCATTATTGATAATATATCCTATGCCTACTCTACTAGGATTACCTCGGGCAGCCCCATCAAAATTGAGTTTGACCCACCCCTTAGGGGGTGGGGATCGACAACAATTGGCTCTGTCTACATTACTTTTTTTAAAGTATACAAGCGGGGGGGGGGGGGGGGGGGAGTTAATTAAATTAACCCAATTATTTTTCATGATACCATCCCATTGAGAGAAGGAACCTTCTTCTTTTGGACATTTTCTGAGATGTAAATTGATAACCTCCATGATGTTGGCTTCGATTTTACGGATCAACTCCTCAACCTTAAATTCCAAATCCCAAAAAATGTTCCTATTTCTCTCCTTCCATATTTCCCATGATACAATAGAAGGGCATATATTCCACAACTTAATATAAACCCCCTTCCATAGATTAGAAGGCCATCCTCTGAGGAAATCTCAGAAGGAATGAGGAAACGACAAGTACCATAACAATTTGGATCTTAGCCACTCCCAACATTTTTGTGAGAAAGAACATTTATATAATAAATGGTCCATAACTTTAGAATTTTTTTTGCATAAGTTGCATCTGGATGGACCATGAATCCCAAATTTACCAAGCCTATCCACTACCAGAATCCTATTTTGAAAGGCTAACCAGAGAAAGAAGCCTACTTTGGGAAGGCATAGCATATCCCAACATAACTTTAGAGGAATATTGACCCTATCCCATTTTTGGGATTGTAATAAAGCCTTGTAGCCATCTTTAACTCTATAGCTTCCATCATTGGTTGCTGCCCATATAAGCCCACCTTTCCTTTTTGACTGCTTGATGAATCTATCAGCCAATATCTTATTAAAAGCACCAACTTCTTCTAGATCTACACACAAGCCTTCCACTGATTTCCAAACCCAATAGTCAGAACCATTGAGTACCATTTTAGTTCTATAATCACAGACTGTGGTCCCCTAAAGAGAATTAAGTAAGATCTTTAAATTGTGTGAGAATGCTTTGGAGACTATAGGAGGATGGCCACCCCAAGAGTCTTCCCAAAATAACACCTTGTCTCCTAAGCCAACATTCCATGTAAGAAACTTGTAAGGAAACTCAGGTGCGAAAACAACTTCCTACACTAATGTCATAAGGAAAGTATGATGCAAATCCTATTAAAATAAACAAAGAAAATAAACAAAGAAAGAAACACATAACACAAAGATTTGCCGGTGGGGAAAAACCTTTCGATAAAACAACCCCACCCCTTCAGAACCTGCACAATGTATTATCTTCAACAAAAGGTTACAATACACTTGCAGTGCAAGCTCAACAGTGACAACAGAAGACTCCAAATAGTAGCTTGCAGTACCAATAATACACCTTTTTTTCATAATCTCTCTTCGCAACCCTAAAAATGCTTATAACATGTGCTTCACTTTAGGGCTACTCCCAAAGGTAAACCGTATTAGGGTTTTACTATTGGGGTAGAGTGAACAATACTCAAATATCTTAGTTGCCACATGTCTTCACCTATCATAGAATCTTCTTAACATAGCTCTTACGTGTCATAGGAATCCGTCATAACCGTTTTAGTCATGATCTCCTTACACACAATTCAAGATGTCGACACATCAACATTATTTGCAAGAAATACATTTTACAAAACAAATAATAAGAATAGGAATTATACAAGGTTGAGATACCTTATTCCTAATAAAACTTATCTACGAGATCATGACATTTTAGCATAACATTCCAGCTTTCGGAGCCCCTGGGAGGATTGCTAATCCTAAAGACAGAGATAGGATCCTCAACATTAAGATATTTATTGTACAAAATTTTAGCCCATTTTTATTCTCTTTCACTGAACATATGCCATATCAATTTTGCCCCTAAAGCTTCATTTTTCCATTCAAGATTCTTGATACCAAGACCTCCCACTTCTTTAGGTTTGCAAATATTATCCCATTTGATGAATGCTAATCTTTTATCCTCTTCAAAATCTATCCATATTAAATTCCTAAGTTTAGATTCAAACTTGAGATGATGACCCTTCGAGAGAGGAAGGCAAGAAAGAGGATATATAGGAATAGTTGATAAAATCAAGTTGATTTTAGTAACCTTTCCTGCTTTAGAGAGCCATTTATCTTTCCAACAACCAATCCTAGAGTCCAATTTTTCCATAGAGTTGTGCCATGCCCTACAAGATTTGGACCCCTTTTCCAGTGCAATTACCAAATATTTACACGGGAATAGGCCTTTTAAATACCCTAGATACTTGTAGATCTTATCTTCTATTTCTTTTTTCGTATTTAGGAAGAATATCTCAGATTTGGGCTTGTTTACTTTTTGTCCAGAGGCCCTCATATATAATTAAATGATAGATATAAAGCCCGAGGCTCCAATTAGATTGCTTTTTCCACCGAGAATTATATCATTCGCATATTGTTGATGTGTGATATTAGGTAAATTCCTGGTAATAGTAATACCCAAAATAACTTGATTCTAATAAGCATGTGATAATGCTTTCCCAAAGGCTTCGGCCATAATGATGAAGAGCGAAGGAGATAAAAGATGACATTGGCGTATACACCTAGAGATTTCAAAGAAACCTTCAATTGTTCCATTGATCAAAATAGAAACCTTAGGGCTAGAGATAAATTTAAAAATAAGATTAATCCATTGATGTGAAAACCCGAAAACTTCGAGGACCTTACATAAAAATCTTCAATTGACCATATCGTACGCTTTTTGTATGTCTAATTTTATAAACATGCACGGTTCTTTACACTTGCTAGCTCAGTGAATCATATCTTGAATAGTAATAATGTCGTTGAGAATAGATCTACCAGGAACAAAACTAGTTTGTTCTTTAGAGATCAATTTTGGTAGAAATATTTTTAGCCTATTTGCCATAATTTTAGAGAAAATTTTATAAATTGTATTGCATAAGGAAACAGGCCTAAAATCTTTGACACAATCTGGGTTATTCTTTTTTGGAATCAAAGTAAGGAAAGTAAAGTTGATTTCGGAAAGCAAGGCTCCACTATTCCTAGAAGCTTCAATGGCCTTCCATAAATCAATCCCAATTATGTCCCAGCACTTTTGAAAGAAGAAAGCCTGAAAACCATCAGGCCTCGGGGATTTTTCAGGATTCATGTTGAACACAACCGATTTAACCTCTTCCAAGGTTATAGGTTTGTTTAAGAACTTATTATCATCATCTAAAATTAATTTGGGGATGAATCTAAGAAGCTGATCCTGAGCTACCTTATTTGACCCCTCAAAATTATTTAGGATTTCTTTAAAATGGGTTATGAAAGAATCAGCGATACCTCTTGGATTTTCAACCTGAGAGCCCATCTAATTTTTAATGCTGGTAATCTTGTTTTTAGATCTGTTATATAATGTAGAATTGTGAAAATATTTTTTGTTTTGATCCTCTTCATCCAGCCATCTCTCCCTTGACTTTTGACACCAAAAAATTTCCTCCTTTGATAGAATAATCTCCTGTCTAGCTAAAAGATCGTTTTCTAGCAAATAGTTGTTTCTATTCATTCCTTTCTTAATAATTTCTAGATTAAGATTTCGTAATTGGTTTTCAATCTCCATTTTTTCTTTGAAGATATTATTAAAATGTACTTTATTCCATCTTAAAATGCATTCCTTTAGCATTTTAAGTTTTGAGACAAAAGTTTAAACATCTTAGAGCCCTCAGTGAAATCTTCTGCCCACCACATTTTTATGTTTTCAATGAAATTGGGGTCTGAAAACCACATCTTTTCAAATTTGAAGGGGTTCCTAATAGGCTTAGAAGGTTCAGAAAGAAGTAAGCATGCCAAGAAATGATCTGGCAGAGTGATAAGCAGAATTGAAGATTGATAGTTGATATTATTACCATCCAACTCGCCTATGATAAAAAACCTATCCAATTTTTCTGCAATCTATGTAGAATCTTTTCTTCTATTATTCCAAGTATAAGTCCCATTATTAATGGGAACATCAATCATGTCATGATTAATTATCCAATCCTTAAAGATTAGGGATGATTGCGAAAGGTGATGAATATCACCTAAATTTTTTGTCTAGATCTACAATGGTGTTAAAATCTCCTCCTGATACAAAGGATTGATCTTCAAAAGAGGAGATGAAATGACTAATTTCATCCCAAACTATTTTCTTGTCACTATAACTAGTAGGACCATATATATTTATGAGAATAAATTGCAAATTAGACGTGATACTTTTGACACTGGTACTAATCCAATTAGGACTACAATGCATACTACTTAAAGAGACCTTCCTAGGATTCCATAGAACTCCAAGCCCTCCAGAAGCACCAAGAGATTCTTGAAAAATGGAATTCCAAATAACTAACATTTTACCTAGCTTTGTACACTCATCTTTATTAAGTTTAGTTTCTTGAACAATTATAGTATCAGAATCAAAGGTTTTAAGAAATTGCTTTACTAACCTTTTCTTGCTAGGGGCATTTAGTCCCCTAGCATTCCATGTTGTTATCTTCATGGCTCCTTGTGAAGGCTCTTCCCCTTCCCTATGTTAAAAATTTGATTGATTTTATGTTGTTCTCTGCTGAGACCTTTTGCTTCCCTTAGATCCTTGAGTGATCTTCTACCTCTTTTGCCCTTTGTTCTGCCATAGTTAGGAGAACTCAGACCTAACTAATTTCTTTGGATTCCCAGGTTCTCTAATCCTTTTTATGAATGCAAATTGCTGATCTCTTTTTCCTCATCTTTACCCTTTCTTTCTTCAAATTCCAATTCCTTGATAATTTGATTAAAGATGCAAGGTTGGGAGTCCTCTTCTGCCTCTTTACTTATGAAATTTTCCATGCTGATCCCATTATCTATACTTTCAAGACTTTTTTCTCTAATCTAACTCTAAATCTTGGCATTATCCTCTACCTCGATGCTCAACAAATCTCTTCTTAGGTCTTCCCAAGAGTAATTGGGACCACCTAGTTTGATGATTCTTTGTATCAATGTAGCCCTTTTTGCCTCTATGTTGTTGTCAATGTCTTCATAGTAGAATACCTGAACTAGATCCTCAACTAGTTGCTCAAGATCTTCATCTTTTGAGTTCAATACATTTAAATCCTCTTCCACCTTATCCTCTTTATTTAGGAAATCTTGGACCTCTCTTGATAAGGACCTCTCTTCTTTGGAAGACACAACCTTATTAGTAACCACTACTAGAGTAAATGGAGAACTAGTGATCTTTGATGGAGTTTGCCAAAATTTGATGAGTTTTGTATAGCTTTCTTTAATCGGTATATAATCTTGAGACTCTAGCTTCTGAGATTGAGTTACTCTGGTGGAGTCCTTTACTGGTACATAGGGCCCTTTTAAGTCTATATTAGCTCCGAATAACATAACATTTTCCAAATCCACTATATTGCCATCTTGAATAGCTTCTAAATCCTTGGACTGCTTCCTGATTTGAAAGAAATTGGCTTTATTGGCCTTGGTTGTAGATTCAATGTTCATGTCTCTGGCATCATTGGTATCCAAATCAATCATCAGTTGTTGTTTGCATTGATCCTCTGCTATCTTGTCTAGATATTCATCGTTTTTCACATACACTTCCCCCCTTGTTACTATTTGATTGCTATTGTCTAATGAAACATCTTCTTCTCTAAAGATACTGGGGGGTGCTTGTTTATATTTCTTTTTCTCCTTAGCTGTCATGTAAGTAGATCCCTATTCTGTGTTGGTTTTGGTAGAAGCTTGCTTCTTTTTCTTTTTCTTTTTTGCTGCACCTTCCTTGCTATTTGAGGAATCAGACATTGTATTCTGATTGTCAACAATAACATATTTAAGTCCTTTTGTGGATTCTGAGTTGCCTTCAAATATAGCCTTTCTATCACTTTGAAGAGTTGTTTGAGACTTGCGATGCTCATACTCCATGATCAAAGGATCCAAGATACAAGCCTGCGCCCTCGATTGCATCCTTTGCTCATAGAAATTTGTAAATAAATCCTGTAAATTGGAGGTAAGTGGAATTTTGAAGTCTGCATCTTTATCTTTCCCAATCTTCATAATGTCTAAAATTTCTCCTTCGAAGTGATGGATAAAACATTCATATATAGCTCTTTTGGTTATAATTTTCCTTAGACACTGATTTAGTTGATTGTACTTTGTTTTTATGAGGAATTTTCCATTGTTATCAAACTGATATGAAATATCTATGCCTATTAGATCTCCTAGACCAAACCCTAGAGATTTCAGAATCTCTATGTGATTCATTTCCGGTGGCATAGATGGAACATTAAACCACAACGGGCTTACCTAAATTGAAACTATGAAACCAATTAATGAATTTAACTGAATGACCATTCAAAAAACAATCTGATACCTTAATAAATTGCTTTTTGACATTTAGATTGCCACATTGTAAATAGAGAACATTGTCAGAGTGATAAGAAATACTTACCTGAGATCCACAGTTTTCGTCCAACTAGTTGGCTAGCAAAATCAAATCTTCTTTTGGTCCACACCAGATTGCAAATATGCCATATTTTTCACATCGGTTCCAAACATTATCTTTTTCATCTCCAAGTAGAGTGATGAAGGTGCCTCCTCTTTTAGATCATTTTGTGATGAGTCCTTAGGGTTTATGGATGCCCTCAGTTCTGAACACTCAAGACAGCGGTGCAGGGGGACATATGTACCATGTCGCTCAGAGTCATCAAGTAGATTAGAGCCCTTTCTGGGGAGAAGATAATAGAAGAAGATTTTTCCATAGCCGAGTGGTGATCCGACTTCCCAAAATTGGGTAGTGCATACTTCGTGAGGTAGAAAACCCTAATTTGTTCCTCCAAGCTATCTAAAGTAAAGAACGCCTTTGGGAGCTGATGAAGCAGCCAATCTGCGATACGGTGAGAAGAGACTTCCTGAGCCAATTTGGTGGGTCTTAATTTTTGATTTGGATCTCTCTACTGGCGGGCAGTACAACGATTATGCTTAGTGCTACCATTCTTTTTTGCCAGAGCAGAAAATCTATTTGATAAAGTAATCTCGCAGTTCGGTATCCTCTGCGATGCTATTCTATGCCTTGATTTTGAATTGATTTTGATCCAAGTTTTAGCATTCTGCTTTGTATTTTTCCATTTTTCGCTTGAGGGAAGATGATATTATCCACATAGTAACTCTTTCTAATTTTTTATATATATAGAGTTAACATACATAAAAAAAATTCAAAACAAAAATATTTAACCTTTTCAATAATTTTAAATAAAATTGAGAATGAGAAAAGGTAAATTTAATTATCAAATTTTTAATGTATATTATGTTCTATAATATTCTTTTTTGTATAAAAATGGAAAAACTTATGACTATTTTAATATATACAAATAAGATTTCAAATTCTCACTTCTACAGAATTGCAACTTAAGCAACACAAAATTTAATAGAAACAAAACTCATGCAACTTTAAACTATGCTTAAGAAATAAGATGATCACTTTTCTTTCTATTTTAAATATATTAGTTTCGCTAAAAAAGAGTGACATCTTAATTCTATTATCTAGTTGATTACACCACAAGTAGAAAATTTTGAACACAAACACACAAACAATTGCTACCCTTGTTCACTCCCCAATTTTAATTTTCTTTCAATTTAGTGATGATTTGATAAGTTAGCGGATTGTCCCAATCTCCAAGTTTAAATGAATCTTAGCAAATGAAGATTTTTGTAAGTACTAAGGGACATGACTGACACAACCAAATATTTGAATATCAAAGAAGAAAGGATGTTGGAAAGGGTTGTGAATTTTTACCTTAGACCTATTTATTTCATTTAATTTAATATTTTCAAAGTATATTTTACAAAATATATTTTTGTGCCTATCCTATAATTATTGTAATTTATGAGGGTACAATTATTTGGACAAAAATGTCCAAAATGGAGTGGTGGCTTCTATTAAACTATGTATCTATTTACAAAGATCTAAAGTAGTAGAAAATCAAAAGTTTAAAAGAAGGAAGATAGTGGTATTGCTATCCGAAGGAAGATAATAGTGCTTGATTTTTCAATAGAGTGGAGGGGAGGGGTATTATATAAGATTGAAGAGAGACAACGAAATAATAATGGAATATCTAAACATGGTTGGTATGTTTATTTGGTGATTAAGTTATGCCTTTTTGGGCATGTATCATAGTTTTGGGTCTCTAAAGTTAATTTTGTAATTATATAAAATATGTATATTTGCATTTTTTTTATTGGATAGGTGAAGATGGTTTCATCATTGCAGTGGTATATATGATGATGTGTACTTTATGATTTTGATCTTATAAAAAGATAAATGTTGATTGAAATGTCTTTTTGATTTCAACCATTTTAGTAATCTTATTCACAATTTTGCAAGAACTTTGCAATAGTTGTAGAATTTTTTTTTTCAATTTTGAAATACACATGAAACATCATTGTATAATTTAAATTATATTTTGTTGTTATATTCAATACAATGATACTATTAAAACGCTATCGACTTAATCCTTACACCCTTGAAAACCACAACTACTAATTTAATAATCATTTAAATCTATTTAATCAAAGATCAATTTATGATCGACAAAATGAAAAGCGCAAAAGGAAGGGTACTACATAATTTCACCAAAATAAGTAGTATGCAAACAAAAGCACTACAAAAGCGCCAATTATATAAGTTTTTAAAATAGCTAACAAATGCAAGAAGAAACGTACCCTTTTAAAAATTCACGCACATCCTAAATTGAAAACACTTCATGCTAACACATGCCCAAAAGAAAAAGCGGATAATAAGCTGATAAAATAGGAAGGGCATCAAAACCAGGTGTTACACGGACTTGAATTGGGTGCGCAGACATATTCCAACCCTGGCGTGATCTTCTGAATGGTGTAGAAGAGGCTTGGAATTGAGTTCAGTGGAAGCAGGAGAAAATGGCACATGCATAGTCAAGGTAGATGAGACAGATTTGCCTGTGACATCAAGTATGATTTCACATGTCACGTGAAAGGAGCGATTCCAATCGGATGCATGGGATGTATTAGGATGTTTTATTTACACCCTCGTTTAGTTATCCGCCAAATTGATGGATCACATGGAGGGTTGTGCGATTTGACATGAAATGGTAAAGGTGTAATGTCATGCCCCTTTATCTTATAAGATATAATATATAAAAGAGAGTTAGAACTCTCCCTTGAAACACATATATCATATTGAATGTTATTAAAAGTGTGGGCAGTAATTATAAGTATCATAGATTTAGAGAATTAAATTTCTAAATCTAATCAAAATTTAACAAAATGTCAAAGGTAAAACAATTCAACAATAAATCAAAGATTGTAAATTGAAATCCTAAATAACTCATTTAAAAATAATAGATAAATATCATTTATGATCTCATAATCCAAGAAACCATGAGAATAATTATGGCAAGAAGCATGAGGCATAATAGAATGTTAATTAAGTTGCGAATGAGAATCTGAGAACGCATAGACACATATAGATAAAATAGCATTTCCATAAGACAATTGTGAGAGTTTGTAGATTATAAGAATGAATGACCCCCTCTCCAAACTATATCTAGAACACGTGATTGAAGAATGATAAGAGTAGTAAAGAAGCCAATTGTATAGTATGTTAAAGTTTAAAAGAACTAAAAAATACCTCTAGAGAATAATTTAACAAAATATAAATAAAGAGATAAATTTATAATGCCTTATATTATACTAATTCCGAAGCCACTCATAGTTATTTAAATTCTAATTGTCAAATTTTTATCAACCAATATATGGGCTCTTGCTCTTATATTTTCTCTATTAATTATTTTGTTCTTTCACACCTATGTAGTTATCTATTATACAACATGAAGATTTTTATTTAATAGACCACAAGGAATAAACATCTATGTATGACCAAAAGTAACGTGTTTAAGATGAAGTTGAAGATAAGTCTAAACCAAGAACAATTTGCACACTTAGTTGTCATAATTGAAGATTGAAAGTGAGAGAAAGCGTGAAGATATTTTAAAGGATTGAGAAACAATGTGTTTGTGATGTAAGGGTATTTCTTATATATGCTACATGCTCTTGAATATTGTGTCATTAGAATACAAAAATAATTTTAATAAAAATTTTATCTAAAATATTGGGTAATAGTAGTAGGTGTAGTTTAAAGTAACCAGTATGTTAAATATCAATCTAATATCATGACATATGATTGCACTAATTAAATTATAATTTATGTTTGGTTAATAAATGCAATAAGATATATATTTTAATTATAAAATACATATTTGCAGATGTCTCTACCACCAAAGTTGAATATTTGATCTCTTTACATATGAATAACATCAATATAACTCACCTAAATTTAATTTATATAATAAGTCCATTGAAAATATGAATTAGGCTAGAAAGACTAAAATATTAACTCCCAAATGCATAGGCTTTGTTGGAAATATAAGAGGAGTGACTGAGAGGGGAGGGGTGAATCAGTTACTACTAAAATAAATCCTAGATACCTTAGATGTCAGTACAAACCAAACTCTTAAAACAGATAATGCTAAAGCTTGACAAACACACGGAAAATGTTGTAACTCAGTAAACATTAACATACAAATCTTTAGATATTATTTGAGATTATCATTACTTTAACTTAGTTGCAAAACAGATAAAGGAAATAGCATGAATACATTTGACACCAGGATTTAACATGGAAGCCCAATTTGGGAAAAACCACCAATTGCAACTAGTTACTATTTTCACTCTTCTGAAATGAGCCCTATTAGGAGCCAACCCTATTGAAGGTTACAAAACATATTGTTAGGTGTGACCCTCTTAGAGGGTTTAATCACCCTGTTGGGAGTGGCCTTGTTAGAGTTCTTTAGACAATTCAATAGAACTGCCACCTTGTTAGAGGATTTACAAATAGTTGTTAAGTCAACTCTATTAAGAGATTTAAATCACTGCTATAATGGTTAGAGAGTAACAATGAGATGACCTAATTTCTAATGCAACTAAATTGTTGTGTACAGATCTCTATTCTAGCTTGTATACTTGATCCTTCCTAATCGAATGTATCTTTTCAGCTCCACAAGGATATTCTTCTTATCCTTCTAATTCACTTCCTCTTTTCATTATTAAATTTTCAATGTATTCTCACACTTCCATACTTTCAAATCCTCAACTTGACCTTTTACTTATATCTTTCATATTGTCAAGTTAGCTTGAATACAACTTAGAATAACTTATATTCATATTTTTAGTCAGCTAGAACCATCAGGTAAATCAATTAAACTCAATATGCCAAAATAAGAAAATCCTTTGTTAACTGACCCAACTTGGTAGACACTAACTCAGAAACAATTTTCCTATGTTAACCAAGTGAAGCTTGGTCAACACTGTATATTCGCAAAGTTCCTTTGGTAACTGAGTAAGCTTAGTTAGCACTAGTTCCATCCAAATTTTCCTTCATTAACTGAGTGAGCTCAATTAACACTCATCTTCTGGACACTTTCTTTTGTCTCCTGAGTGAACTCAGTAGACACTACCTTTTGACCTAGAAAAACTTAGGAACACTCAGTAGCCACAAAAATTGTCTTCACTACCCGAGTGAGCTCGACATACACTGATTGAAAATGATATGACATTTTTGTAGCATCAAAGACAATACATAATTAATCAATTGTTCCAACAATCTCCCTCTTTGGCATTGATAGCAACACAACATGTCATAATGCAATAAAATTTTAGAGCAAGACTAAAGTAAGGAACATATCCTTCGTTTCATTCTGATTCTCATTTATGAGAACTCCCTCTATTAGTGTGAACTTTTCCTACCTTTAGTTTCTCCCTTTGTTAGAGAACTTCTATCTACAACAACTTCTTTTGATAGCAAACTTCTCCCTATTTATGTATAAAAATTTCTCTATGATAGTATACTTCTAGCTCTTTGAAAACACATGCCAAAGACAATATTAATTGAATATTAGTGTACCTCAAGTATTGATTCATTTTCAATATGCCCTTGCCAACTCTACACCAACTGATTGATCTTCAACATGCTCTGGTTGATGCATCACTAAACTTTATTTAGTGAGCTTAAGATAGGGGAACGACCCCTAGCTTACCTCTTAGATATAGAAATGCATCCTTAGGTAATGGCTTGGTGAATATTTCCACAATTTGCTCTTTTGTATTGACATATTCCAATCTAACTTCTTTATCTTGCACCAATTCTCTTAAGAAATGATATTTTATAGCAATGTGCTTTGTTTTGGTATGCACCACTAGATTCTTTGATATATTGATTGCACTAGTGTTATCACAATGTATCACTACTGTATCCTTGATCTCTATCCTCATACCTGCCAATAGTTGCTTAAACCAAACAATATTAGAACAAGTAACTGCTACTGCCACATATTCTGTCTCTACTATGGACTGAGAGATACACTTTTCTTTCTTGCTTGTCCAAGATACTAGTCTTTTACCAAGAAAGAATGCTCCACCACTAGTGCTTTTTCTGTCATCAATGATTCCTGCCCAATTAGCATCAGTAAATACTTTTAAGTCCAAATTTCCTCCTATTTTGTATCTTAACCCATAGTCTTCTGTACCTTTTAGATATCTCATGATTCTTTTGATTGCCATAATGTGATTTTCTTTGGGATTCATTGAGAATCTTGCTACCATACCAACTGCTAATGCAATATCAGGCCTTGTATGTACTACATATCACAATTTTCTAATCATTGATCTATATGTGGTCTGATCTACTACCTTGGAATCATTATTTTTGGAAAGCTTATGTCTAGAGGACATAGGAGTTCCAACTGGTCTTGAATCTTCCATTCCAAAGTTCTTTAGTATCTCATTGATATATTGAGATTGAGTGATGTAGATACCATCTTTGCTTTGTTGAATCTGCACTCCAACAAAGAATTTTATCTTACCAAACATAGACATTTCAAATTCTTTACTCATTTCTTCTAAAAATGCCTTGCACAAGTCATCATTTTTTGTGAATAAAGTGTCATCAACAAATATTTCTACCAACACAATCTTCTTTTCTAGTCCTTCTTTGATATACAAACTACTATTTGTTCTTTGAAAACTAACCTATACTACATAGTTATGAAGTCTTTCATACCAGACTCTGGGAGCTTGCTTGAGACCATATAATGCCTTATGTAATTTGTAAACCATGTCTCTCTTTCTAGGATCTACAAAATCTTTTGATTGTTCAATGTAGACTTCCTCATCAAGAATGTAGATTTAACATCCATTTGATACACTTTGAATCCTTTGTGTGCTGCATATGCTAGTAGAGTTGTAATAGCTTCTAATCTTGCAATAGGAGAAAAAGTTTCACCATAATCAATACCTTCTTCATGAGAATAACCTTTACACACTAACCTTGCTTTGTTTTTGGAAACTTCTCCATCTTCATTTAGCTTATTTTTGAACACCCACTTTGTGCCAATTACATTTTTATCCTAGGGTCTAGGAACAAGAGTCCAAGTTTTGTTCTTCTCAATCTGTTCTATTTATTCATTCATTGTCTCAACCCAAATTTCATTATCCAAAGTATCTTTAACATTCTTAGGTTCAAATTCAGCAAGTAAACATGTACCTTTTAATTTGCTTCTTGTCATTGTTCCATCAGATTTGTCTCCAATGATCTGATCAGGTGCATGATGCCTTATGACATATTTTGCTAATACAGGCTCTTTGGATAAAGAATTACTTTCATTGACTTCATCATGAACTTCAATGTCAAGCTCGGTTCCCACTATTTGTGACTCGGGTCCATTAGACTCAATTTTCTCTAGCTCGGTAGCCTCTAATTGTGACTCAGGTGCTTCAGACTATGACTCAGGTTGCACTGTGTGCAACTCGATAGCTATTGGAGATTTTGGGGATTTAGGAGGTGAAGCCACCTTTTTTCAGATAGATTTGGTAGAGTATTAGGTTCATAGTAAACAAATCTTTTGTACTTATCAGGCTCTTTGTTGCTTTCTTCTTCACTCTTTTCTGCAAACTCATCAATTCTTACATGTGCACTTTCTATGATTTTATAAGTAGACAAATTCAAACATTTGTATGCTTTACTTCTATAGGAGTATCCTAGGAATATGCCTTCATCACCTTTGACATAAAATTTTCCTTTCCTAGATTCTTTCAAGATATAACATTTGCTACCAAATACTTTCCAGTAAGTTACATTAGGTTTGTAGCCATACCATAGTTCATAAGGAGTTTGATTTGAGTCTTTCTTCAAATGTACTCTATTCAAGGTATGAACTACAGTGTTGATAGCTTCCTTCTAGTATTTGATAGCAACATTCTTTTCTATCATCAATGTTCTTGCCCAATCCATGATGGGATTTTTTCTCCTTTCAACTATATCATTCTGCTAAAGTGTACCAAGGGCTAATACTTGTCTTTTGATCCCTTTTTCAATTCAAAAATTATTGAATTCATTGGAGATGAATTAACCACCTTTATTTGATTTTAAACATTTCAGTCTCTTTGCAGTTTATTTTTCTACTCTTGCTAGATACCATTTGAATTTTTGAAAAGCTTCATATTTTTCTTTCAAGCACACCATAGTCATCATTCTAGAATAATCATTAAAAAAAAGAATGAAAAAATTATCTCCACTGTAACTCTCTATTCTAATTGGTCCACATAGATCTGTATGTAGAATCTCTAAGACTTCTTCAGATTGATAGTTTTTGCTTTTGAAATTAGTCTTTCCCATCTTACCAATTTGATAATTCTTGCATAGACCCATATCAAGCTTCCTCAAGTTAGGAATACCTCTTACTTTTTTTTTTTTTCTTATCTTAACTAGATTATCAAAGTTTACATGACATAATATTTTGTGCCATAACCAACTTTCTTCTACTTGAGCAATAAAACATGAACTTTCACTAAGATCAAGATAAAATAGATTGCCTTTTGTTTGCTTGCCAGATCCAACTAGATGTCCTTTATAGTCCAGTAGTTTGGCCTTTCCATTCATGAATTCTAGCTTGAATCCAATGTTATTCAACTATGCCACACTTCGTAGATTATGCTTTAGTCCTTCAATCCAATAAGCATTATCAAATACAAGTTCACTGGTTAATGAGATATGACCTTTTCCTCTTATGCAACAAGGTTCATTATTTCCAAATCTTACACTACCTCCATCATAGTGTTCCATGGTTCAAATTTTGTTTTATCTCCAGTCATATGATGTGAACAACCACTATCAATAATCCATGTATCATTTTTGCTAACACAAGAGATAAGTGCCATATTATCTCCTTCATCATCAAATTCATCTTTTACAAAAATATATACCATTTCATCTTCACTGTTATCATAATCTTTAGCCATAAAACAAGATTTCTTACCTTTGTCCTTGTAGTTATTGAAATCCTTCTTGTCTTTGTGCTTATTGATTTTCTTTTCATCTTTTTTTTCTTTGTTTGGACATGTTGCAGGAATGTGACCAACTTCTTCACAAGAAAAGAAGATTAAAGGAACTTTACCTTTGTACTTTCCTCTACCTTTGGAATACTTCCTTATAAGTAGGGCTTCAAAAAAATCAAGATCACTGTTTGAACTTTCTTTTTTTTCTTCTTCTTCACTTTCTAATTGACCGAACTTTGATTTCTCTCTCTTTTTCTTGAGAGAGAGTTTAGCTTCAAATGCAAACTCAATAACTTTTGAGCTAGGAACATAGCTATTAGAGTTATCTAACTCAAAAGCTATCAATCTTCCAACTAGAGCATCCAAAGATATTTATTATTTGGATCACATCTCATCTCTTGAACAGTAGACACTCTAATTGCATAAATAGGAAGAAGAGTTCTGAGTGCCTTGCTTACAATAGTTTTCTCTTCAATGTCTCCTCCAGATGCCCTGATTGCTCTCATAATTGCTTTGATTCTTTCCACATATTTTGCAATGTTCTCATCTTCTCTCATTTTCATCTGATCAAAATGTCTTCTAAAATTTTCAACCTTAGCTTTTCTTACATTTTCATCTCCTCCATAAATATCTTTTAGTTTAGTCCACATTTCATGCATTGTTTTATAGTCTTTTACTTCATCAAATTCAACATAACTGGGAGCAGATGCAATATCAATCATCATGATGTTATTGTTGACATTCTAGTCATGTTTGTTATTAGTGAAATACATGTATTTAGATTATAAGTTCATACTGAGAATATTGTACAGTTAACAGTGTTAACCAAGCATTCCAGTTGTCACTGAGTTCTATAGTTTCTAGCAAGCCCTTTGGAAAAATTCTAGTGTTTACCGAGTAGTTATAGTGAATGTGAAGATCAACAGTATAAACTATGCATCTAGTGTATGCTGAGTTTACCAGTGCAAACTGAGCTGTACAGTGGTTACCGAGCTTGTAGTTCATGTGTTGTGATTCTAGTATTAATTGAGTTACTTAGTGCTAACTGAGTGACTTATTTTATACCAAGCTTGAGGTAATAGTATTTACCAAGCTATGCAATGGTAAAAAAGTGATTTGGTATATATGACGAGTTTCATAGTATCTACCGAGTCACCAGTCTAGATTGAGTTCCAGACTAGTTTGAAGTGATCAGTATGGACTGAGCTTCTATGTCTACTTAGTGCATAACAATGCTGAGATATGATAGTGGATGTTGAGTATCAGAACCTCACCAAGTTAGTCTTCAAAGTCTAAGCTTCTACACTTTGGCTGAGTTTGTAATAATTTTTTGTAAACTTGTATTGTGGCCGAGTTTGTAATTATGTAATTGGATTGGTATATATGTAATGCATTATATCACATCCAAATATATAGAGAAGTAATGTAATTATTAGAAAAATAAAGAAGAGCAAATTACAAAGGCTACAATAGTATAAGGAGCAACAAAGATTCATCTATCACAACAAGGTGATTTGTACATTCAAAGAAATCTCATTCAACAAACCAAGTTGTAGATCAGAGATTAGCCACTGCTTCATCATAATAGGTGGATCAGTTAAATCTTTTAACAAGGTAGACTTAACAATCTTGTATAAATCTCTTTACCGAGTGCATACCTTATTGTATATTTGTAAAACCTTTCACAAGGTGGACCTAACAATCTTCATTGCTCCTAACAAGGTAGATCATCAGAAGTGATCATTATAAGCCTTAATAGGCCAACTTTATACTGTAGTACTAAAGCTTGTGGCTATCATCCCCACCCTAGTTTTACTTTCTATTTGGAAGGTTTATGGGTCACCAAATATTTGTGTCAAAGTGTTATGAATTCTTTCATGTTTTAATTTTCTTATGCTTTGTGGTTCTTAGAGGAAAGTTTAACAGCTTGAGCAAAGATCAAAAAGCAATGGAGATATTTAGACTTGACAAGGATATTGATAATGAAAAGCTTGATTTAGAATTGGCTATTGCTCAACTCAAGAAAGAAAAAGAGCAACTCTCTCAATCACTGAAGAGAAGAAAAGATCTTGTAATCCAGATGAATGATTTACTCTACATTGAAGAAAGCATTGAAGATATCCCCTTTAAAAGAAATTTAGATGAAGCTGACGAAGCAATCAAAGAACTATTGGAAAAGAATAATACTCTCTCAAAAGAAGTAAGAAAATTAAGAAGAGAGCAAGAAGTTCAGTTAGTAAGATTGTGTGAAGTCATGGAATAGAAAAATAAAATAAGAGAAGAAATAGAAGGTAAGAACAATGAAATTTAGTATCTAACCCTTCAATAGATAGACTTCATTGATTAGCTCACCAATGCAAATCAAAAAATCATGAATCTAAGATCAGAGAATGAAATATGATAGAATGATCTGAACATTGAAAGGAAAACCAATGAAAGGATGATGAAATCCCAAGAAGACATGAATCAATTGAATGAGAAAAGTCATTATAGACAAAATGGGAAAGCAAGAATTCGATATACAGAAGAAGGAGAATCATCTAAACAAGGAGCTAAAAAGAATAAACCTACTTGCAATCACTATGGTAAGATAGGCCATACTTCAAACAAATGTTGGAGCAATGGAAAAGAAAAATTCAATGGTAAATGCTACAATTATAATCAGCATGGTCATAGAGCTAATGAATGCAAAGACAAACCAAGATTTGAAGGCAAATGTCGCAAATGTAAGAAGCATGGGCACAAGTCATCAGAATGCAAAACCAAGATATTGAATCCAGCAAAACAAATTGTGAAGGCTATATTTGGTTGGGACTATAACACTTGGTGTAGATGTCATTACTGTGGAGAATTTGACACATTGGAATGAATTGTGAAAAACATCACTTGAGGAAAAGAGATGCTACAAAAAGATGCTTCACTTGTACAGAACTTGGTCATCTTGCCAAGAATTGTATGAATACTAGAAGAATCAAAGATTAAAAAAAGGCAAAAGTAGATAACATCAGGAAGTAGATGACACAAACATGGGTTCCTAAATCTACTGAGAATACAAGTCTAAGCATTGATGTTCCACTCACTCAAGAATTGGGTGACTCCACCATTTCTACTTGATTTCTCAAATTAGCACTGGAATTGTGATATTGAATGACACATTAGATATCAATTCTAGTTAGCAGGACACAAGATCTAGATCAGCATTTAAGATGCAAAGGGATCATTGAGCAAAAGTACCAATTATCACCGAGTTACCTTCTCTATTGAGTGAGTTCAAGTCACAGACTCTACCAAGCAAGGTCAGGAGCAACTAGATCTCATATGGCTACCAAATGATGGAAGACTCTACCGAGTCATTGCAAGCATAGTGGTTGATAGTCTATCAATTCAATTTTCCATTCGTACCAAGCATTTATGGAAAAAAATTTTGATAAAAAGAATAAAATCAAAGTCATTTTCATTGTGAAATTTCAAAGATGAAAGAGTGTAGAGTGATCTTCAAGAGCATCAAGTGATTTGAGTGAATTGTTATGAAAGTTCACGATTCTCTCAAACCCTATTGAGTGAAAATGGCATCTTGCAACAACAAGGTTAAGCGAGGTTTGGACATGGTGAATTGAATGCTCCTGACTTCAAGCTCACTCTAGTAATCATTGAAACCCTAGATTTGAGTGGAGCACAATCACAAATTCCTCCAAAGGTACTATTGATAAATGACATACACTCTCGTTTTAAATGTGCAATTTAGGATATCAGCACTCTAGAGATGGATGAATGCTTAAAGGAGATGTGTATTGGTGAAGTTCTAAAACTTGAGCATCAACATCTCGAGGATAAAGGTTTGACCCATATTCCTCATATGCCTAGAATTTTCAAGTGAAATGGATGAGGTTCATCCTAAGTTGGGTGCACAATGGGAAATTATGGTTGGAGCAACCAATATTGATCTCTAAGAAGATGATTCATATAATCACTAGGCTCCCAATGTTGGCTAAAGTGAAGACAACTAAAACCCTAGGTCAAGTTGAAGTGGAAAATAAAACCCTAGTAGAATGGGATGGTAGAGGCACGAAGATAAGTAGTGTGAGTGATTTGAAGTTCAGCATTCATATCATTGCACATAAGATCTACAGTTCCAGGAGGTTGAATAGTGTATCATGCAAAGCAGTCAATTTTGCTTACGAGGTAGTCAAGAACAACCTTTCTCTTGACCTTGCCTAGCTACTATTGAATCAATTCAAAAAGAACATGGAGAACATTAGAACATCAAATAAAAATCCATGGGAGTTTGGCTCTCTGTTAACATGCTTATTCTTTTATGTTTAGACATTCTTCCCTTCAAAAGACACTGTTGTATGGAGAAAAGATGTTCCTGTACTATATCAGATTAATGAGTACATTGCTAAGATGAGTGAGAATTATAATAGTATAATAGATAACTATTTTGATGCATTCAAAGAGAAAATGAATAACATATTTAGGATTCCAAGGAAACTAGTTGAATATTACAAGGATGATGTATATTTCATGGTAGATAGTGATAAGGTTTACATTCAGGCAGTGAGGCCTAGAATTGCATGGTTGAAACATCTTGGATATGAGGTTAATATTGATGAAACAAAAGATATTATTGAGGCACTTGTGAATGAACTAGTTCATTCCAAGGCTGCATATTTTGGTTCATATGATGAAGCTAAAGCTAGGATAGAATTGGAGATAAAACTCCCTTAGGCAATAAACAAAGGCAAAAAGAGAATTGCCAAGTTGCAGACTAGTTCTACTCTTTTGTTGACCAAGGGAAAAGGTGAGGATGAAGAAGCAGAGGATGAGGAAGAATCTAAGGAAGACGAACCACTGAAGAAAAATGGTAAGGTAATCATTAACAAGCCTCCTAAGCCATCTATTGCTATATTCACCAGGAGATCCTCTAGGAAGAAATTTGACAAGGAAGCTGGACATGTAATTTTTAAGAGATCTCTACCTACATTTGAGGAGAGGATAAAAGAATTGGATCAAGGTTCTCGAATAAAAAATTTCAAAGCATTGAAATATGAGACAAGAATAGCTAATGAGTAGAAACAAATTGAAGATGTACTGATATCTAAGATGGGTAGATGGAAGTACTCCCTTGATCAGCTAACCCAATAGATACCAACTGTATTGATGGACAAAATAAAGCCTAGATGGGAACATGCTATGCAGACTGCAAAGGACATTCATAAGCAGACCTTGAAGCAACTAATGCCTAATCTAACAGATAAGGAAGAGAAGGAATATTTAAAGAAGAATGAAGAGAAGTTGACTCTAGGATTCAACACTTGTCTAGTTTTATTGAAAGACATAGAACATATTGTGAAGAGTGCAATAGAGACATGGAAAAACATCTATCTTCTTCACAAACCAAGTGAATTTCTGATTGCAATAAATGATGAGGATGATGGTGATAAGGACAAAGATGAAGAGGTAGATATTGAGGATGTAACACATTTTGATAACATTGATGATGAAGAGGAACATGAGCAAGAGGCTACCAAGGAAGGAACTCAAGATGTTAAGGAAACTGATCCACTCAAGATTGCTACAATAGTTATTGCATCACTTTTCAAGAAAAATAATGACTACATCAAGTATGGAGACAAACTTAGTAGGATTGGTTGTGGGTAACATTGCTAGCACAAGAATCCAATCAATCTTTGCACCATTACAACTTAGCATATCTTTGACTAAAGTTTCAAACACTTCATATACCGAGCTATAGATCCTACCTTCTACATCAGTTTTGGATACTATAGGTATGAGTGTAGTATCAATTTTGGTAGCTAGTCCTATCATTTCTTTGGTTGGTATTCCTTCAGTTAGTACTATTTCCACTTTTTCTACTAGTGCTACTATGTCTACTATTGTCTCCATTCTGAGTTCACAAGCAATAAGTTAAAGGAAAATTGAGACCAAGCCTCAACCAAGCACAATATTTTTGGGAAAAGGTAAAGAAATAGAAGAGGATATAGATCTTGATGAAGAGATTGTTATTCCACAATGTAACATCTAAGATCTAAATCCTGATTAGATGCAATCATTTGGTGACCTACTTTAGAAGAAAGCCAAGCAGCAAAGGCTAAGAGAGGAAAGAAATAAAGAGTTCAAAATTATTGAAGATGCCAAAAACATTCTAGCAGAGGCTATAGGCATAGAGGTTGATTCATCTCAACTAATTTTGTATTAGTTGGCAGAGGCAGTTTAGAAGTTCAATGAAGATATGGATGTCTAGGACAAGCTACTACAAAAGGCAGAGAAAAAGTTTGAAAATGAACTATTAGAGTACATTGCTCAACAGATTGCCATCTACTAAGTAGAACTCTCTACCATTTTGGGCTCTCTGGAAACATCTTGTACAAATGTATCATCACTTTTTGGAAAGTTATGTGATGTTCCTAATTTCACTAAGGTAATAAAGGACAAGTTGTCCAAGATTGATGAAGATCTCAAAACTAGTGCTCAGTAGTTGTAGCTTGACCCTAGTTCAAGCTCAACTCATTTCAAGAAGATTAGATTTCTTACAGATATGTAGATAGAATTGCTTAGAGAAGAAGCAAGGATCATATCTACATTGGTAGATATTCAAAAAATGGTTCTCTCTATCATGGATGAACCGTAGAAGCAAATTGCTCAATCCAAAACTCTCATCCATGACACCAACTTCTCTACAGTAGACGACATGATTGAGTTGTTAGCTGAAGTGCAAATTGCACTACACACATGTAAGGTCTTGCAAGATAATTGGGACAAAACTTTGTCTGTCATACTCAAGGTACATTCAAAATTTTTGTCTCATTTCGGCATTAATATGTAATCATATAGAATAAATATTTGGCATTATTGTGAAAAATGGGGAGAAGATAGAGAAGATATTAAAAAAAAGGGAGAAGATATTCAAAAAAAGGGAGAAGATATTAAAAAGATAAGGATGACAAGTCAAAAGAAAGGAGATGTGAGATGTAAAATCAAGGGGGGAGTAAGATGTAAGATTGTACATCATGTATAGAGAAAGTATATTGCATATAGAAAGGAGATAAATTCAGATGTATAGTATACTGTATAGAAGCCTTACCATGTACAGATATATGTCTTACAAAGCCAATTTTGAAAAATCTCAAAAATAGTATACTCTACCAAGCTAGAATGACATGATGATGGATAAAGGTATTCAAGAACTTTTTGAATTTAGTTTTGGATGATAAGTTTGTTTTTGTCACTAATTCCAAAGGGCGAGATTATTGACATTCCAGTCATGTTTGTTATTAGTGACATACACATATTTAGATTATAAGTTCATACCAAGCATATTGTATAGTTAATAGTGTTAACCAAGCATTCCAGTTATCACTGAGTTCTATAGTTGCTGCTGAGTCCTTTGGACAAATTCTAGTATTTACCGAGTAGTTACAGTGAATGTGAAAATCAACAGTGTAAACTGTGCATCTCAATGTATGCCAAGTTTACCAGTGCAAACCGAGCTATGCAATGGTTACTGAGGTTGCAGTTCATGTGATGTGAGTCCAGTGTTAATTGAGCTACTTAATATTAACCGACTGACTCATTTTATACCAAGCTCAAGGTAATAGTGTTTACTGAGCTATGCAATGGTAACCAAGTGATTCAGTATATATGACGAGTTTCATAGTAACTATCGAGTCACCGGTGTAGACTGAGTTCTAGACTACTTCGAAGTGATTAGTATGGACCAAGCTTCTATGTCTACTGAGTGCATGAAAATCTTGAGTATGATAGTGGATACTGAGTATCAGAACCTCACCGAGTTAGTCTTCAAAGCCTGAGTTTCTACACTTTGGTTGACTTTGTAATAATTTTTTGTAAACTTGTATTGTGGCCAAGTTTGTAATTATGTAATTGGATTGGTATATATGTAATGCATTATATCACATCCAAATATATAGAAATGTAATGTAATTATCAGAAAAGCAGAGAAGAGGGAATTACAAAGGCTACAATAGTATAAGGAGCAGCAAAGAATCATCTATCACAGCAAGGTGATTTGTACACTCAGAGACATCTCATTCAACAAATCAAGTTGCAGACTAGAGATCAACCACTACTTAATCCTAATAGGTGAATTAGTTAAATCCTTTAACAAGGTAGTCTTGACAGTCTTGTATAAATCTCTTTATCGAGTGCATACTTCATTGTATGTTTGTAAAACCTTTCACAAGGTGGACCTAGCAGTCCTCATTGCTCCTAACAGGGAAAATCGTCAGAAGTGATCATTGTAATCATTAATAGGCCAAATTTATACTACAATACTAAAGCTTGTGGGTATCATCCCCACCCTAGGTTTACTTTCTATTTGGAAGGTTTCTGGGTCACCAAATCTTTGTGTCAAAGTGTTATGAATGCTTTTATGTTTTCAGTTTCTTATGCATGCAATTAAATGGCATTATATGTGAAGGATTATATGCTAATTGGATTATTGAATTAATAGTTGAAGTTTGTAGAAGTTTTAGTAGTTACCGATTCACCCCTCCCCTCTTAGTAACTTAGCTTGTTATAATATTCCAAGAGTTATGATTCTTCTTTTGAGCAATGTTTTCAACTGATAATGTTCCTGTGGGTATGTGCAGCATCATGGTGTGCCAAAAAGTGGTGATGTGAAAAAAATGTAGTTTTGAAATTCCTAAAAGTGTTTCAAAATGCACTTTGAATTTTTTCCAACCCATCCTAGTACCAAACCAAAAATGTAATACCTTACCTAATCGGGTATCCAATTTGAGAACAGATATCCGATTTGGGAACGGGTATATGATTTATGTTCCCAAACAATGGTGCCAAATTCAAATGTAAAGGGAGTGGGAACCAATTTTAAAGATAAATATTGATTTTTATTTACCAAAATCAACTGGGGACCAATTTTTAAGTTGTATCAAGTCCTAGTATAATATAGTTATAGCATAATTGGGGGTGGGACCAATTAATATATATAGTTATTAAAATTTATTATATAGTATTAAATAATAATTATTATTTATTAAATAATTATTTTATATATAGTTATTACTTATTATATATTATTATATAATTCTATATCATATATATTATTATTATATATTATAAATATTACTATATATTATATATATTACTAACCTAAGTAAATAAACTATATGATGATGTATGTTCGTAAGGGTCCCCCTAGGGACATAGATGTGTTCCAATGAGTCCAAATGGGTCACAGGATACCCTAATTAGATATCATATATATTATTATTATATATTATATATATTACTAACCTAAGTTAATAAACTATATGATGATGTATATTCCTAGGGGTCCCCCTAGGGACATACACGTGTTCCAATGAGTCCAAATGGGTCACGGGATACCCTAATTATATATGATATATATTATTATTATATATCATATATATTAGTAACCTAAGTTAATAAACTATATTATGATATATGTTCCTACGGATCTCACTAGGGACATACATGTGTTCCAATGAGTCCGAATGGCTCATGGGATACCCTATGACCCATTTTGACCCATTATATAACAAGATATCTTCCTAAGGGTTAAAGGATTCCTAGGGACATATATCTTGTGTTTTAATGGCTAGAAAGAGGTTATGGAGTATCTGTAGACCCCTTTTGACCTAATACATGATAACATATGTTCCTAAGGGTCCTACAACCATTATAGACACATATGTTGTGTTCCAATGGGTTAAAATGATTCATAGAGTATCTTATGACCCTTTCAAGCCATTACATGACAACATACATTCCTAGGAAAATATGTTTTCATGTAATGGGCTGAAAGGTGTCATAGGGTATCTGATAACTGCTTTTGACCCATTCAAACACAACATGTATGGCCCTAGCGTATTAGGACCATTGGGAGCATATGTTATCATGTAATTGGTCAAAATTTGACCCATTGGAGCACAACACATATGATGATAAGGGTCCTAGGACCCCTAGCAACATATGTTCTTATGTAATGTGTCAAAAGAGGTCATAGAATACACTATGACCCCTTTCTATCCATTGGAATATAAGAGGTATGTCCCAAGCGGTCATAGGATACCCTATTACCCCTTTCTATCAATTAAAAAACAATATATATGTTCCTAGGGGCCCTAGGATCCCTAGGAACATAAGTTGTCATGTATTTGATTGAAATGGGCCATAGGTTATCCTATGACCCCTTTCAACCCATTTCAACACAACATGCTTGTCCCTAAAGGTATTAGGACCCACAAAAACATATTTTGTCATGCAAAGGGTCGAAATGGGTCATAGGATATCATTTAACCCAATTCAACCCATTGGAAGACAACATGTATGTCCCTGAGCTTCCTACAAACTCTATTAATGTATTTTGTCATGTAATAGGTCGAAATGTGTCATGGCATGCCCTATGACACCTTTTTACCCATTATAACACATAATGGATGTCCTTAGGGGTCCTACGTCCCCAAGGAACATACATCATATGTTTGAATGGGCCAAAAGGAGTCATAGGATTCCCTATGACCCATTCTACCCATTAAATGATAACATATGTTGATAGGGGTCCTATAACTCGTAGAAAAATATATCATGTGTTCAAATGAGTTGAAAGGGGTCATAGAGTACCCTATGACCCCTTTCAGTACATTATATGATAATATATGTTCTTAGGGGTCTTAGAAACCCTAGGGACATAAATCATGTCTTTAAATGGGTTGAAAGGGGTCATAGCCTAGTAACTTATGACCTATTGTGACCCATTAAATGAAAACATATGTCTCTACGAGTCTTAGGACCACTAGCGACATATTATAATCATTTATATGGGTTGAAAGGGGTCATAGAATAACCTATGACCACTTTTGACACATTTTATTACAACATATGTCTTTAGGGGTCCTAGGACCACTAGGAACAAATTATAATCATTTATATGGGTTGAAAGGGAATATAGAATAACCTATGACCCCCTTTGACATATTTCATTACAACATATGTCTTTAGGGGTCATAGGACCCTTAGCAACATATTACAATCATTTCTATGGTCTGAAGGGGATCATTGTACAATCTATGACCCTTTTTGACACATTTCATTACAATATTTCTTTAGGGGTACTACGACCCCTAGGCACATATTATAATCATTTATATGGGTTGAAAGGGGTCATAGGATAACCTGTGATCCCTTTCAAAATGTTTCATTACAACATATGTCTCTAAGGGTCCCAAAACCCCTAGGGACATATTATAATCATTTATATGGGTTAAAAGGGGTCATAGGATAAGCTATCACCCCTTTCGACACATTTCATGGCAACATATGTCACTAGTGGTACCAGGACCCCTAGGGACATACTAGAATCATTTATATGGGTAGAAAGGGGTCATAGGATAATCTATGACCCCTTTCGACATATTTCATTACAACATATGTCTCTAGGGGTCGAAAGATCCCTAATAACATATTATAATAGTTTATATGGGTTCAAAGGGATCATAAGATAACCTATCACCCCTTTTAACATATTTCATTATAGCATATGTCTCTAGGGGTCGTAGGACCTCTAGGGACATACTATAATAATTTATATGGGTCAAAACTTTCAACAAATCTCATTACACCATGTGTCTCTAGGGGTCCCAAGACCCTTAGAGACATATTATAATTGTTTATATGGGTCAAAAGGGATCATAGGATAAATTATGACACCTTTTGACACATTTCATTACAACAAATGTCTCTAGAGGTCTTAAGACTCCTAAGGACATATTAGAATCACTTATATTGGTCGAAAGAGGTCACAAGATAACCTATGATATTTTTTGACACATTTCATGACAACATATGTCTCTAGGGGTCATAGAGCCCCTAGGGACATATTATAATAATTTATATGGGTCAAAATGGGCCATAAGATGTCCTATGATACCTTTCGACACATTTCACTACAACATATGTCTCTAGGGGTTCCATGACTCCTAGGTACATATTATAATTATTTATATAGATTGAAAGGAGATTTAGGATAACCTATGATCCCTTTCAACACATTTCATTACAACATATGTCTCTAAGGGTCCTAAAAACCCTAGTGACATATTAGAATTGTTTATATGAGTCAAAAGGGGCCATAAATTGACCTATGACCCCTTTTGACACATTTCATTATAACATATGTCTCTAGAGGTCCTAGGATGCCTAAGCACATAGTAGAATCATTTATATGGGTCGAAAAGGGTCATAGGATAACTTATGACCCCTTTCGACACATTTCATGACAAACTATGTCTCTAGGGGTCCTAGGACCCCTAGGGAAATAATATAATCATTTATATGGGTTGAAAGGAGTCATAGGATGACCTGTGACCCTTTCAACACATTTTATTACAGCATATATCTCTAGGCTTCCTAAGACCCCTAGGGACATATTATAATTGTTTATATGGTCCAAAAGGGGTCATATGATAACTTATGACCTCTTTTGACACATTTCAAGACAATGTATGTCTCTAGGGACCATAAGACCTATAGGGACATATAGTAGTCATTTATATGGGTCATTAGGCGTCATAGTATAACCTATGACCCCTTTCGACACATTTTATTACAACATATGTTTGTAGGGATCATAGGACCCCTAAAGACATATAATAATTATTTATATGATTTATTAGGGGTCATAGGTTAATTTATGACCCCTTTCAACACATTTCATTACAACATATGTCTCTAGGGTCTTAGGACACCTAGGGACATATTAGAATCATTTATATGGGTCAAAAGGGGTCGTAGGATAACCTCTGACCTCTTTCGACACATTTCATTATAACATATGTCTCTAGGGGTTGTAGGACCCCTGGAGACATATTAGAATCATTTATATAAGTCGAAAGGGGTCATAGGATGACGTATGACCCCTTTTAACAAATTTCATTACAAAATATGTCTTTAGAGGTCCTAGGACCCCTACACACATATTATAATTGTTTATATGTGTCCAAAGAGGACATAGGATAACCTATGACCCCTTTCGACACATTTGATGACAACATATGTCTGTAGGAGTCCTTGCACCCTTGGGGACATATTATAATCATTTATATGGGTCAAAAGGGGTCATACGATAACCTATGAATACATTCAACATATTTAATTATGACATATGTCAGTTGGGGTCCTAGGACCCCTAGGGACATATTATAATCATTTATATGGGTTGAAAGTGAGCATAGGATGACGTATGACCCCTTTCAACATATTTTATTATGACATATATTTCTAATGGTCCTACGACCTGTAGGGACATATTATAAACATTTATATGGGTCCAAAGTGGTCATAAGATAACTTATGAACCCTTTCAACAAATTTTATAACTACATATGTCTCAAGAGGTACTAGGACCTCTTGACACATATTAAAATCATTTATATGGGTTGAAAGGGGTCATAGGATGACCTATTACCCCTTTCAACACATTTCACTACAACATGTGTCTCTAGGGGTCATAGGACACGTAGGGAGATATTATAATCATTTATATAGTTTGAAAGGGGTAATAAGATAACCTATGACCCCTTTCACAACATTTTATGACAACATATGTCTCCAGGGGTCTGAGGACCCTTAGGGACATATTAGAATCATTTATATGGGTATATGCATTTCATGAAAACATATGTCTCTAGGGGTTCTAGGACCCCTAAGGATATATTATAATCATTTATATGGGTCGAAAGGGGTCATAGGATAATCTATGACCCCTTTCGACACATTTCATTATGAAATATGTCTCTAGGGGTCCTAAGGGACATATTATAATCATTTATATGGGTTGAAGGGGCCATAGGATGACCTATGGCCCCTTTCGACACATTTTATTACAACTTATGTCTCTAGGGGTTCTAAGACACCAAGGGGCATCTTAGAATCTTTTATATGGGTCAAAAGGGGCCATAGAATGATGTATGACCCCTTTTGACACATTTCATTACAACATATGTCTCTAGGGTTTCTAAGACCCCTAGGGACATATTAAAATTATTTATATGGGTCAACAAGGGCCATATGATGACTTATGACCTTTTTTGACACATTTCTTTACAAAATATTTATTTAAGAGTCCTAAGACCCCAGGGACATATTATAATTGTTTATATGTATCGAAATGGGTCATAGCATAACCTATGACCCCTTTCAAAATATTCTATGATGACATATGTGTTTAGAGGTCCTAAGAATCCTAGGGACATATCAGAATTATTTATATGGGTCGAACACGGTCATAAGATAACCTATGACCCCTTGCGACACATTTCATTACTAAATATGTCTCTAGGGGTCCTAGAAACCCTATTAACATATTATAATTATTTATATGGCTCGAACAAGGCCATAGGATGACCTATGACCCCTTTTGACACATTTTACTACAACATATGTCTCTAAGGCTCTTAGGACCCCTAAGGACATATTATAATTGTTTATATAGGTCGAAAGGGGTCATAGGATAACCTATGACCTCTTTCAACACATTTCATGACAATATATGTCTCTAGTGGTCCTAGGACCCCTAAGGACATATTATAATCATTTATATGGGTCAAAAGGGGTCATAAGATAACCTATGACCCCTTTTGACACATTTCATTACCACTTATGTCTTTAAGAGTCCTAGGACCCATAGGGACATATTATATTTATTTATTTGGGTCATAAGGGGAAATAGGATGACCTATGACCCCTTTCAATACATTTTATTACAAGATGTGTCTCTAAGAGTCCTAGGACCCCTAGAGACATATTATAATTATTTATATGGGTCGAAAGGGGTCATAGGTCCTTTTGATGCATTTCATTACATTACATGTCTCTACGAGTCCTATGACCCCTACGAACATATTATAATCATTTATATAGGTTGAAAGGGTTCATAGAATAACCTATGACACCTTTCGACACATTTCATTACCACATATTATAATTGTTTATATAGGTCAAAAGTTGCCATATGATGAGCTATGATCCCTCTCAACACATTTTATTAAAACATGTCTCTAGGGGTCGAAAGGGATTAGGGGATAACCTATTACCCGTTTTGATAGATTTCATGACAACATATGTGTCTAGGGGTCTTAAGACCCCTAGGGACATATTATAATTGTTTATATGGGTCGAAAGAGGTCATAGAATAACATATGATCTCTTTCAATACATTTTATTATGACGTATGTCTCTACGGGTCCTAGGACACCTAGGGACATATTATAATCATTTATATAGGTTGAAAGGGCCATAGGATGACCTATGAACCCTTTTGTCACATTCTATTACGACATATGTTTGTGTGGGTCTTATAATAACTAGGAACATATTATAATCATTTATATGCGTCGAAAGGGGCCATAGGACGACCTATGACTCTTTTTGACACATTTGGTTACAACATATGTCTCTAGGGGTCGTAGGACCCCTAGGGACATATTATAATCATTTATGTGGGTTGAAAGGGTCCACAGGATGACCTATGACCCCTTTTGGCATATTTCATGACAATGTATGTCTTTAAGACTCTTAGGACCCATAGGGACATATTAGAATCATTTATATAGGTCAAAATGGGCCATAGGATGACCTATGACCCCTATGACCCCTTTCAACACATTTTATTACAACATGTATCTATGGGTCCAACCCCTAGGGACATATTAGAATCACTTAAATAGGTCAAAATAGGTGATAGGATAACCTATAACCCCTTTCAACACATTTCATTACAAAATATGTCTTCAGGGGTCATAGAACCCGTAGGGACATATTAGAATCATTTATATGAGTCAACAGGGGTCAAAGGATGACCTATGACCCCTTTCGATAGATTTCATTACAACATGTCTCTAGGGGTCTTAGGACACCTAGGGACATATTAAAATTGTTTATATGAGTCGAAAGGGGTCATATGATAACCTATGACACCTTTTGACATATTTGATGACAACATATGTCTCTAGGGGTACAAGGACCCCTAGCGACATATTAGAATCATTTATATGGGTCGAAAGGGGTCATAGGTTATAAGGGGTCATCCCTTTCGACACATTTCATTAGGACATATATCTCTATGGGTACTAGGACCCCTAGGGACATATTATAATTTTTCATATGGGTCGACAGGGGCCATAGGATGACCTATGACCCCCTTTCAACACATTTTATTACAACATATGTCACTAGTGGTTCTAGGATCCCTAGGGACATATTATAATTATTTATATGGGTTGGAAGGCGTCATAAGATAACCCATGACCCCTTTTGACACATTTCATGACAATATGTGTCTCTAGGGGTCTTCGGACCCTTAGACACATATTATAATCTTTTATATGAGTCGACAAGGGTCATAGGATAACCTATGACCCCTTTCGAAATATTTCATTATCACATATGTCTCTAAGGGTCCTTGTACCCCTAGGCACATATTATATTTGTTAATATGGGTTGAAAGGTGCCATAGGATGACCTATGACCCCTTTCGACAGATTTTATTACAACATATATCGCTAGGGGTCCTAGGACCCCTAGGGACATATTATAATTCTTTATATGGGTCGAAAGAGGTGATAGGATAACCTATAACCCCTTTCGACACATTTTATGACAATATATGTCACTAGGGGTCTTAGAATCCCTAGGCACATATTATAATCATTTATATAGGTGGAAAGGGCTCATAGGATAATCTATGAGCCATTTTTACACATTTCATTACCACATATGTCTCTAGGGGTCCAAGCACCCGTAGGGACATATTATAATTGTTTATATGGGTTGAAAGGAGTCATAAGATGACCTGTGACCCCTTGTGACACATTTTATTACAACAAATATCTCTCAAGGGATCCTAGAATACCTAAGGAAAAATTATAAATTTTTTATATGGGCCAAAATAGGTCATAGGGTAATCTATGACCCCTTTCGACAAATTTCATTACGAGATATTTCTCTATGGGTCTTAAGACCCGTACGAACATATTAGAATTGTTTATATGGGTCAAAAGGGGCCATAGGATGACCTATGACCCCTTTCGACACATTTCATTACAACATATGTCTCTAGGGGTCCAAGGACCCCTAGGGACATATTAAAATCATTTATATGGGTCAAAAGGGGTCAAAGGATAACCTATGACCCCTTTTCACACATTTCATTACAACATATATCTTCAGGGGTCCTGGGACCCCTAGGGACATATTAAGATCAGTTATATGGTTTGAAAGAGGCCATAGGATGATCTATGATCCCTTTCGACACATTTCATTACAACATATGTCTCTAGAGGTCTTAGGGCCCGTAGGGACATATTATAATTGTTTATAAGGGTGGAAAGGGGTCATAGGATAACCTATGACCCCTTTTGACACATTTCATCATAACATATGTCTCTAGGGGTCCTAAGACTCCTAGGGACATATTATAATCATTTATATAGGTCAAAAAAGGCCATAAGATGAGCTATGACACTTTTCGACACATTTTATTATGATACATATCTCTAAGAGTCCTAGGACCCTTAGGAACATATTGTAATTATATATATGGGTCGAAAAGGGCCATTGGATGACCTATGACCCCTTTCAAAACCTTTTATTACAAGATGTCTCTAGGGGTCCTAGGCACCGAGGGACATATTAGAATTGTTTATATGGGTCGAAAGGGGTCATATGATAAATTATGACCTCTTTCGACACATTTCATGACAACATATGTCTCTATGGGTGTTAGAATAGTTAGGGATATAATATAATCATTTATATGAGTCGAAAGTGGTCATAGGATAACCTATGACCATTTTGACACATTTCAAGACAACATATATCTCTAAGATTCCCAGGACCCCTAGGAACATATTAGAATCATTTATATTCATTGACAGGGGTAATAGGATAGCCTATTACCCTTTTCGACATATTTTATTACAACATATGTCTCTAGGGGTCTTCGGACCCCTAGGTACATATTACAATTATGTATATGGGTCCAAAGGGGTCATAGGTTCTTAAGGGTCAGGTTCCTAGGGGATTCATAGGACTAAATATGTTCATATGTTATGTGTTTGAATGGGTTGAATAGGATCGTAAGGTTTCCTATGAGCCTTATTGACTCATTAAATCGGAAATACATTCCTAGGGGTCGTAGGAATATATATATTATGTGAACAAATGAGTCAAAAGTGGTAATAGAGTATCTTATGACCCCTTAGCGCACTTAATTTCATCAATTGGGTCAAAAGGAGTTATAGGGTATTCTAAAGCCATTTTGAGTCATTAGGGCACATCATTTATGTGGTTAGGGGTTCTAGGAACCATAAGCACACAGATTGTGATTGAATGGGTTAAAGAGTGTCAAAGCATACCCTATGACCCGTTTTGATCCTTTGGAACCATTATATGTATGGTTAAGGCTCATAAAGCCTTTAAAAAGCATATTAAGTATCCTCAAAAGGGGCCATACCATTATTAAATAATTTTCAAAGAAAATTAAGAAAAAAAATGAGTATTCGATTTGAGATCGGGTATCTGATTTGGGAATAGATACCTGATTAGGCTTAGTTTTTCTTTGGATGCCAACCCTCCATGGTCAACACTAAAGACATCCCAAAAACATGTTTTTGGCCTGTTGTTTTTTGTTTCTAACTTCGATAATGTAGCTGACAACTTTTTTTTAATCCAAATTTGATGAAATAAAAAGGGTTTCTTGAGAATGTTTTCAACTTTTCATCAATATAATCTCTATGAAATTATGAGTTAAATAAGTAATTATTACTTATATTCTAATGGAGTTAGCTACAAAGTGTTGATTGACATACTAATTAAAAAATAGTTATAACTTTCAAACCATATAAGATTTTTGAAATACAAAAGATGTGTCACATTCTATGCTTCGACTAGTATAAGAAAAAAAAAAAAAATTTTTTTTTTTTTTTGAGCTAGTCAAGATGGTTAGATGCGGGAGTTTTCTAATTCTAAACAATAATATAGTACAAAATTAATAATTAATTATTTATTTGGAATAAAAATTCCCAAAAATATGTGTCACATCCAAGCATGAGTCTAATTTTTATATCTATAATTATATTAAAAAATATTATCATTTGATTTTTATTAAGGTGGTCAGACATACACCTACTTTTTATTTTTTCCCTGAACTTTTTGTAGAACTACATTAAAATCTAAAATTTTGACCAAACAAATAATTTTTTCTCCAAAAATGGCCTAATAGTTTATAAACTAGATTTAATTTTCTATAGATTATTTTTTTATAACTTTTTGATATAAAGTCTAGAACCACTTTAAAATTATGTGTCAAGTTAACATAACCTTGATTTGTTAGTTTTTTACTGCCACTTAAGGCCATAGTTTGGTTGACCATGATCCTGCACATACCCTTGTTGGAGTCTTGTATTTAGTATTAAGATATTTACAATCTGAATCATTGATGGTAGCCAAATGTAACCTCATTAGTCCTTGCCATGCTACAAAATTGTCTCTGTTCAGCTTGGGAATCTCTCTTCTGTAAGACATCCTAATATTTAGCTTAGGTCCTTGAAACCTTCTCTCAAAGAAACAAAACCTCTGATACCAATTGTTGGAAATATAAGAGGAGTATCTAAGAGGGGAGGGGTGAATCAGTTACCACTAAAATAAATCTTAGATCTCTTAGATGTTAGTACAAAACAAACTCTAAAATCTGATAATGTTGAAGCTCAGTAAACACATAGACAATGTTGTAACTCGGTAAACATTAACATGCATATCTTTAGATATTATCTGAGATTACCATTACTTTAACTTAGTTGCAAAACACATAAAGAAAATAACATGAACACATTTGACACCAAGATTGAACATGCAAACTCAATTTGGTAAAAACTACCAATTGCAACTAGTTATTGTTTTCACTCTTCTAAAGTGATCCTTGTTAGGAGCCAACCCTATTAAAGTTTACAAAACACACTATTAGGTGTGACCCTTCTAGAAGATTTAATCACCCTGTTAGGAGTGGCCTTGTTAGAGCTCTTTAGAAAATTCAATAGAATTGCCACCTTGTTATAGTATTTAAAAATAGCTATTAAGCCAACTCTATTAGGAGATTTAGATCACTGCTACAATGGTTAGAGAGTAACAATGAGATGACCTAAATTTTGATGCAATTGAATTGCTGTTTACCGATCTCTGTTCCTGCTAGAGGATTTAATCACCCTTTTAGGAGTCGCCTTGTTAAAGGTCTTTAGACAATTCAATAGAACTACCACCTTGTTAGAGGATTTAAAAATAGCTATTAAGCCAACTCTATTAAGAGATTTAGATCACTGTTGTAATGGTTAGAGAGTAACAATGAGATGACCTGATTTTTGATGCAACTGAATTGTTGTTTACAAATCTCTATTATGGCTTGTATACTTGATCCTTCCTGATCAAATGTATCTTTTTAGCTCTGCAAGGATATTCTTTGAATCCTTCTAATTCGCTTCCTCTTTTCATTAGTAATTATTTAATGTATTCTCGCATTTCCATAATTTTGAATTCTCAACTTGACCTTTTAATTATATCTTTAAATGAAAACATGTGTCTCTAAGAGTCCTAGGACCACTGGCGACATATTATAATCATTTATATGGGTTGAAAGGGGTCATAGGATAACCTATGACCACTTTTAACACATTTCATTACAATATATGTCTTTAGGGGTCTTAGGACCACTAGGAACAAATTATAATCATTTATATGGGTTGAAAGGGAATATAAGATAACCTAAGAATGCTTTCGACATATTTCATTACAACATATGTCTTTAGGGGTCATACGACCCTTAGCAACATATTACAAGCATTTATATGGTTTGAAGGGGATCATTATACAATCTATGACCCCTTTTGACACATTTCATTACAATATGTCTTTAGGGGTCCTAGGACCCCTAGCCACATATTATAATCATTTATATGGGTTGAAAGGGGTCATAGGGTAACTTGTGATCCCTTTCATAAAGTTTCATTACAACATATGTCTCTAAGGGTCCTAGAACCACTAGGGACATATTATAATCATTTATATGGGTCAAAAGGTGTCATAGGATAAGCTATGACCCCTTTTGACACATTTCATGGCAACATATGTCACTAGGGGTACCAGGACCCCTAGGGACATACTAGAATCATTTATATGGGTAGAAAAGGGGTCATAGGATAATCTATGACCCTTTTCAACATATTTCATTACAACATATGTCTATAGGGGTCCAAAGATCTCTAAGAACATATTATAATAGTTTATATAGTTTGAACAGGATCATAAGATAACCTATGACCCCTTTCAACATATTTCATTATAGCATATGTCTCTAGGGGTCGTAGGACCTCTAGAGACATATTATAATAATTTATATGGGTAAAAAATTTCAACAAATCTCATTACAACATGTGTCTCTGGGGGTCTCAAGACCTCTAGAAACATATTATAATTGTTTATATGGCTCAAAAGGGATCATTGGATAAATTATGACACCTTTTGCAACATTTCATTACAACAAATGTCTTTATAAATCTCAGGACCCCTAGGGACATATTAGAATCATTTATATCGATCGAAAGAGGTCACAAGATAACCTATGATCCCTTTCGACAGATTTCATGACAACATATGTCTCTAGGGGTCATAGAACACCTAGGAACATATTATAATCATTTATATGGGTCAAAATGGGCCATAGGATGTCCCATGATACCTTTCGACACATTTCACTACAACATATGTCTCTAGGGGTTTCAAGGCCCCTAGGTACATATTATAATCATTTATATAGATTGAAAGGAGACTTAGGATAACCTATGACCCCTTTTAACACATTTCATTACAACATATGTCTCTAGGGGTCCTAAGAATGTTAGGGACATATTAGAATTTTTTATATGGGTCAAAAGGGGCCATAGGATGACCTATGACCCATTTTGACACATTTCAATACAACATATGTCTCTAGAGGTTCTAGGACTCTTAAGGACATAGTAGAATCATTTATATGGGTCGAAACGGGTCATAGGTTAACTTATGACACTTTTCGACACATTTCATGATAAATTATGTCGCTAGGGGTCCTAGGACCCCTAGAGAAATATTATAATCATTTATATAGGTTGGAAGGAGTCATAGGATGACCTATGACCATTTTTGACACATTTCATTACAACATATGTCTCTAGGGTTCCTAAGACCCCTAGGGACATATTATAATTATTTATATGGGCCAAAAGGGGTCATACGATAACTTATGACCACTTTAGACACATTTCATGACAATATATGTCTCTAGGGGTCCTAAGACTTGTAGGGATATATAATAGTCATTTATATGGGTCATTAGGGGTTATAGTATAACCTATGACCCCTTCGACACATTTTATTACAACATATGTTTGTAGGGGTCATAGGACTCCTAAAGGCATATAATAATTATTTATATGGTTTATTAGTGGTCATAGGTTAATTTATGACCTCTTTCAACACATTTCATTACAACATATGTCTCTACGGGTCTTAAGACCCCTAGGGACATATTAGAATCATTTATATGAATCGAAAGGGGTCGTAGGATAACCTCTAACCCCTTTCGACACATTTCATTACAACATATGTCTCTAGGGATTCTAGGACCCCTAGGGACATATTAAAATCATTTATGTAGGTTGAAAGGGGTTATAGGATGACCTATGACCCCTTTTAACAAATTTTATTACAACATATATCTTTAGAGGTCCTAGGACCCCTAAGCATATATTACAATTGCTTATATGTGTTCAAAGAGGTCATAGGATAACCTATGACCCCTTTCGACACATTTCATGACAACATATGTCTCTAAGGGTCCTTGGACCCCTAGGGACAAATTATAATCATTTATATAGGTCAAAAGGGGTCATACAATAACCTATGAACACTTTCAACACATTTAATTATAACATAGGTCACTTGGGGTCCTAGGACCCCTAGGGACATATTATAATCATTTATATGGGTTGAAAGTGACCATAGGATGACATATGACCCCTTTCAACATATTTTATTATGACATATGTTTCTAAGGGTCCTACGACCTGTAGGGACATATTATAAATATTTATATTGGTCCAAAGTGGTCATAGGATAACCTATGAACCTTTTCAACAAATTTTATTACAACATATGTCTCAAGGGGTCCTAGGACCCCTTGAAACATATTAGAATCATTTATATGGGGTTGAAAGGGGTCATAGGATGACCTATTACCCCTTTCAAAAAATTTCACTACAACATATGACTCTAGGGGTCATAGGACACGTAGGAACATATTATAATCATTTATATGATTTGAAAGGGGTAATAGGATTACCTATAACCCCTTTCAGAACATTTCATGACAACATATGTCTCCAGGGGTCTTAGGACCCCTAGGGACATATTAGAATCATTTATATGGGTATATGCATCTCATGCCAACATATGTCTCTAGTGGTTCTAGGACCCCTAGGGACATATTATAATCATTTATATGGGTCGAAAGGGGTCATAAGGTAACCTATGACCCCTTTCAAGACATTTCATTATGAAATATGTCTCTAGGGGTCCTAAAGGACATATTATAGTCATTTATATGGGTTAAAGGGGCCATAGGATGACCTATGGCCCTTTTTGACACATTTTATTACAACATATGTCTCTAGGGGTCCGAAGACACCAAGGGACATCTTAGAATCTTTTATATGGGTCGAAAGGGGCAATAGAATGACGTATGACCTCTTTTGAAACATATAATTACAACATATGTCTCTAGGGCTTCTATGACCCGTAGGGACATTAAAATTATTTATATGGGTCAAAAGGGGCCATAGGATGACTTATGAGCTTTTTCGAAATATTTCTTTACAAAATATTTCTTTAGGAGTCATAGGACCTCATGAACATATTATAATCGTTTATATGTATCGAAATGGGTCATAGCATAACCTATGACCCCTTTCAAAATATTCTATGACAACATATGTCTTTAGAGGTCCTAAGAACCATAGGGACATATTAGAATTATTTATATAGGTCGAATAGGGTCATAAGATAACCTATGACCCATTTCGACATATTTCATTACTACATATGTCTTTAGGGGTCCTAAGAACCCTATTAACATATTATAATTATTTATATGGCTTGAACAGGGCCATAGGATGACCTATGACCCCTTTTGACACATTTTACTACAACATATGTCTCTAAGGCTCTTAGGACCCGTAAGGACGTATTATAATCATTTATATAGGTCGAAAGGGGTCATAGGATAACCTATGACCCCTTTAACCACATTTCATTACAATATATGTCTCTAGTGGTCCTAGGACCCCTAAGGACATATTATAATCATTTATATGGGTCAAAAGGCATCATAAGATAACCTATGACCCCTTTTGACACATTTCATTACCACTTATGTCTCTAAGAGTCCTAGGACCCATAGGGACATATTATATTTATTTATATGGGTCGAAAGGGGCCATAGGATGATCTATGACCCCTTTCAATACATTTTATTACAAGATATGTCTCTAGGAGTCCTAGGACCCCTAGGGACATATTATAATTATTTATATGGGTCAAAAGGGGTCATAGGTCCTTTTGATGCATTTCATTACACTACATGTCTCTACGGGTCCTATGACTCCTAGGGACATATTATAATCATTTATATAGGTTGAAAGGGCTCATAGGATAACCTATGACACCTTTCGACACATTTCATTACCATGTATTATAATTGTTTATATAGGTCAAAAGTGGCCATACGATGAGCTATGATCCCTCTCAACACATTTTATTAAAACATATGTCTCTAGGGGTCCTAAAACCCCTAGAGACATATTATAATTGTTTATATGGATCGAAAGGGATCAGGGGATAACCTATTACCCGTTTCGATAGATTTCATGGCAACATATGTGTTTAGGGGTCCTAAGACCCCTAGGGACATATTATAATTGTTTATATGGGTCGAAAGGGGTCATAGAATAACCTATGATCTTTTTCGATACATTTTATTATGACATATGTCTCTAGGGGTCCTAGGACACCTAGGGACATATTATAATCATTTATATGGGTTGAAAGGGCCATAGGATGACCTATGACCCCTTTTGTCACATTCTATTACGACATATGTCTGTCTAGGTCCTAGAACAACTAGGAACATATTATAATCATTTATATGCATCGAAAGGGGCTATAGGATGACCTATGACTCCTTTTGACACATTTGGTTACAACATATGTCTCTAAGGGTCATAGGAACCCTAGGGACATATTATAATTATTTATGTTGGTTGAAAGGGTCCATAGGATAACTTATGACCCCTTTTGATATATTTCATGATAATATATGTCTTTAAGGATCCTAGAACCCCTAGGGACACATTAGAATCATTTATATTGGTCAAAATGGGCTATAAGATGACCCGTGATCCCTTTCAACACATTTCATTACAAGATGTCTCTATGGGTCCAACCCCTAGGGACATATTAGAATTATTTATATGGGTCAAAAGAGGTGATAGGATAACCTATAACCCCTTTTGAAACATTTCATTAAAACATATGTCTCTAAGGGTCCTAGGACCCCTAGGGACATATTAGAATCGTTTATATGGGTCAAAATGGGTCATAGGATGACCTATGACCCCTTTCGATAGATTTCATTACAACATGTCTCTAGGTGTCTTAGGACCCCTAGGGACATATTAAAATTGTTTATATGAGGTGAAAGGGGTCATATGATAACCTATGACCCCTATTGATATATTTGATGACAAAATATGTTTTTAGGGGTCCAGGGACCCCTAGGGACATATTAGAATCATTTATATGGGTCGAAAGGGGTCATTTTTCTTGACACATTTCATTAGGACATATATCTCTAGGGGTAATAGGACCCGTAGGGAAATTATAATTTTTCATATGGGTTGACAGGGGCCATAGGATGACCTATGACCCCCTTTCAACACATTTTATTACAAAATATGTCACTAGTGGTACTAGAACCCCTAGGGACATATTATAATTGTTTATATGGGTTTAAAGGGGTCATCAGATAACCTATGACCCCTTTCGACACTTCATGACAATATGTGTCTCTAGGGGTCTTCGGACCTTTACGGACATATTATAATCATTTATATGAGTCAAAAGGGGTACTAGGATAACCTATGACCTCTTTCGACACATTTCATTATCACATATGTCTCTAGGGGTCCTTGTACCCCTAGGAACATATTATATTTGTTAATATGGGTTGAAAGGTGCCATAGGATGACCTATGACCCCTTTCAACACATTTTATTATAACATATATCGCTAGGGGTCCTAGGACCCCTAAGGACATATTATAATTCTTTATAGGGATCGAAAGAGGTGATAGGATAACCTTTGACCCCTTTTGACACATTTTGTGACAATATATGTCACTAGGGGTCTTAGGACCCCTAGGGACATATTATAATCATTTATATAGTTGAAAAGGGGTCATAGGATAACCTATGAGCCATTTTTACACATTTCATTACGATATATGTCTCTAGGGGTCCGAGCACCCATAGGGACATATTATACTTGTTTATATGGATTGAAAGGGGTCAAAAGTTGACCTATGACCCCTTGTGATACATTTTATTACAACAGATATCTCTCAAGGGATCCTAGAATACCTAGGGACAAATTATAATTGTTTATATGGGTCAAAATGGGTCATAGGATAATCTATGACCTCTTTCGACACATTTCGTTACAAAATATTTCTCTACGGGTCTTAAGACCCATAGGGACATATTAGAATTGTTTATATGGGTGAAAAGGGGCCATAAGATGACCTATGACCCCTTTCGACACATTTCATTACAACATATGTCTCTAGGGGTCCGACGACCCCTAGGGACATATTAAAATCATTTATAAGGGGCAAAAGGGGTCAAAGGATAACTTATGACCCCTTTTGACACATTTCATTACAACATATATCTCTAGGGGTCCTAGGACCCCTAGGGACATATTAAAATCAGTTATATGGTTTGAAAGGGGCCATAGGATGACCTATGACCCCTTTTGACATATTTCATTACAACATATGTCTCTAGAGGTCCTAGGGCTCGTAGGGACATATTATAATTGTTTATATGGGTCGAAAGCCCTCATAGGATAACCTATGACCCCTTTTGACACATTTCATGACAACGTATGTCTCTAGAGGTCCTAAGACTCCAAGGGACATATTATAATCATTTATATAGGTCAAAAAAGGCCATAGGATCAGCTATGACACTTTTCAACACATTTTATTATGATATATGTCTCTAAGAGTCCTAAGACCCCTAGGGAGATATTGTAGTGATATATATGGGTCGAAAGGGGCCATAGGATAACCTATGAACCCTTTCAACACCTTTTATTACAAGATGTCTCTAGGGGTGCTAGGCCCCTAGGGACATATTAGAATTTTTTATATGGGTCAAAAGGGGTCATATGATAAACTATGACCTCTTTCGACACATTTCATGACAACATATGTCTCTATGGGTCCTAGAATAGCTAGGGACATACTATAATAATTTATATTAGTCAAAAGTGGTCATAGGATAACCTATGACCCATTTTGACACATTTTAAGACAACATATGTCTCTAGGGTTCCTAGGACTCCTAGGGACATATTAGAATCATTTATATTCGTTGAAAGGGGTATTAGGATAACCTATGACCCCTTTCGACATATTTTATTACAACATATGTCTTTAGGAATCCTAGGACCCCTAGGTACATATTACAATAATTTATATGGGTCCAAAGGGATCATAGGTTCTTAAGGGTCAGGTTCCTAGGGGATTCATAGGACTACATATGTTCATATGTTATGTGTTTGAATTGGTCGAATGGGATCGTAAAGTTTCCTATGAGCCTTTTTGACTCATTAAATTAGAAAATACATTCCTAGGGATCCTAGGAATATATATATAATGTGAACGAATGAGTCAAAAGTGGTAATAGAGTATCTTATGACCCCTAAGCACACTTAATTTCATCAATTGGGTCAAAATGAGTTATAGGGTATTCTAAAGCCATTTTGAGTCATTAGGTCACATATTTATATGGTTAGGGGTTCTAGGAACCATAAGCACACAGATTGTGATTGAATGGGTTAAAGATTGTCAAAGCGTACCCTGTGACCCCTTTTGATCCTTTGGAACCATTATATGTATGGTTAAGGCTCTTAAAGCCTTTAAAAAAAATATTAAGTATCCTTGAAAGGGGCCATACTATTATTAAATAATTTGAAAAAAAAATTAATTTAAAAAAAAATTAAGAAAAAAAACGGGTATCTGATTTGAGATCGGGTATCTAATTTGGGAACAGATACCCGATTAGGCTTGGTTTTTCTTTGGATGCCAACCCTCCATGGTCAATGCTAAAAACATCTCAAAAACATGTTTTTGGCCTATTGTTTTGTGTTTCTAACTTCGACAATGTAGCTGACGACTTTTTTTTAATCCAAATTTGATGAAATGAAAAGGGTTTCTTGAGAACGTTCTCAACTTTCCATCGATATAATCTCTATCAAATTATGAGTTAAATAGGTAATTATTACTTATTTTCTAATGGAGTTAGCTACAAAGTGTTGATTGACATACTGATTGAAAAATAGTTATAACTTTCAAACCATATAAGATTTTTGAAATCCAAAAGATGTGTCACATTCTATTCTTTGACTAGTATAAGAAAAAATAAATAAATAAATTTTTTTGAGCTAGTCAAGATGGTTAGATGCGGGACTTTTTTAATTCTAAAAAACAATATAGTAGAAAATTCATAATTAATTATTTATTTGGAATAAAAATTCTCAAAAATATGCATCACATCCGAGCATGAGTCTAATTTTTATATCTATAATTATATTAAAAAATATTATCATTTGATTTTGATTAAGGTGGTCAGACATACACCTACTTTTTATTTTTGCCCTGAACTTTTTGTAGAACTACATTAAAATCTAAAATTTTGACCAATCAAATAATTTTTTCTCCAGATATGGCCTAGTAGTTTATAAACTAGATTTAATTTCGCATAGATTATTTTTTTACAACTTTTTGATATAAAGTCTAGAACCACTTTAAAATTATGTGTCAAGCTGATATAACCCTAATTTGTTAGTTTTTCACTGCCACTTAAGGCCATAGTTTGGTTGACCATGATCTTGCACATACCCTTGTGGGAGTCTTGTATTTAGTATTAAGATATTTACAATCTGAATCATTGATGGTAGCCAAATGTAACATCATAAGTCCTTGCCATGCTACAAAATTGTCTCTGTTCAGCTTGGGAATCTCTCTTCTGTAAGACATCCTAATATTTATCTTAGGTCCTTGAAACCTTCTCTTAAAGAAAAAAAACCTTTGATACCAATTGTTTGAAATATAAGAGGAGTAACTGAGAGGGGAGGGGTGAATTAGTTACCACTAAAATAAATCCTAGATCCCTTAGATGTTAGTATGAAACAAACTCTAAAATCTGATAATGCTAAAGCTTAATAAACACAAAGACAATGTTGTAACTTGGTAAACATTAACATGAATATCTTTAGATATTATCTAAGATTACCATTACTTTAACTTAGTTGCAAAACACATAAAGAAAATAGCATGAACACATTTGACACCAAGATTTAACGTGCAAACTCAATTTGGTAAAAACTACCAATTGCAACTAGTTATTGTTTTCACTCTTCTAAAGTGAGCCTTGTTAGGAGCCAACCCTATTAAAGTTTACAAAACACACTGTTAGGTGTGAGCCTTCTAGAAGATTTAATCACCCTGTTAGGAGTGGCCTTGTTAGAGCTCTTTAAAAAATTCAATAGAATTGCCACGTTGTTATAGGATTTAAAAATATCTATTAAGCCAACTCTATTAGGAGATTTAGATCACTGCTACAATGGTTAGAGAGTAACAATGAGATGACCTAAATTTTGATGCAATTGAATTGCTATTTACAGATCTTTGTTCCTGCTAGAGGATTTAATAACCCTTTTAGGATTGGCCTTGTTAAAGGCCTTTAGACAATTCAATAGAACTTCTACCTTGTTAGAGGATTTAAAAATAGCTATTAAGCCAACTCTATTAAGAGATTTAGATCACTGCTGTAACGGTTAGAGAGTAACAATGAGATGACCTAATTTTTGATGCAACTGAATTGTTGTTTACAAATCTCTGTTATGGCTTGGATACTTGATCCTTCTTGATCGAATGTATCTTTTTAGCTCTGCAAGGATATTCTTTTAATCCTTCTAATTCACTTCCTCTTTTCATTATTAAATATTCAATGTATTCTCACATTTCCATACTTTCAAATCCTCAACTTGACCTTTTACTTATATCTTTCATATTGTTAAGTCAGCTAGAATACAACTTAGAATAACTTATATTCATCTTCTCAGTCAACTAGAACTATAAGATGAATCAATTAAACTCAAGATGCGAAAATAAGAAAATCCTTTATTAGCCAACCTAGCTCAGTAGACATTAATTCATAAATGATTTTCCTTTGTTAACCAAGTGAAGCTTAGTCAACATTGAATATTCACAAAGTTCCTTTGGTAACCAAGTGAGCTTGGTTAACACTCATCTTCTGCACGCTTTCCTTTGTCTCTTGAGTGAACTCGGTAGATACTATCTTCTGGACTAGGCAAACTCAAGAATGCATGGTAGCTACAAAAAATTGTCTTTACTACCTAAGTGAGATCGGCATACACTGGCTGAAAATGATATGACATTTGTGTAACATCAATGACAATACATAATTAATCAATTTTTCCAACAAGGCTTTACTATGAAAAACATGAGAAGATTAAGGAACTTGAAGAAGAAGTCGAGTGATGTGAGTATTGATTGAGCACACATTATAAGCCAAGAAAAATATAGTGTCAACCAAGCATTAGTAATGGCTAGGTGTCAAAAATTGCATGGAATAGAATAGTTAATATTGACTAAGTTATCAAGTGACAATTGAGCCAAGAAACACAGTGATGATTGAGTGTCAGCATTTGATAGTTTTTTATGGAATCTTGATTTCCAACCAACACAATTGAATTCTTGGAATATGTAAAATTTTTTGAAGAAGAGGATGGATCACCACCTAGAGCATTTAATTCATGACAAAATAAAAATTTGCACTCCTAGGAATTGATTCAAAGAGAAATTTTAAGAAGTATATTGAAAGGGAGAAGTAGAATGAAATGGTGGAAGGATTTGATGAATTTGATCAAACCCTAAGATCTACGATGATGTTTAAGAAGAAAAAGATCAAAGGTACCTATTTAATGTGGCATAACTTGGGTAACCTAAAATGGTAAGAGTCGTTTGTTGATGCTATGGATTGGTGAACTTGAGTAGAAGGCTACAAAGAGTTATGAAGAGGTGAATTGTGATTTCTTGAAGGGTTGCCAAGTAGATGAGAGAGAGAGGATTAGAATGGAGGCCACTCAATGGATCAACATATGAGTTATATTGTGATCTATATTTGCAAAGTGAGTTGTAATTATTAGATCAACCAATTGTTACTTTCTAACCATTGTATCGGTTGAAATCATGTAATGAAGGTTCACCTAATAGTCATTTGTAAATCATTCAATCAAGGTGACATCCTAATTGAATGTTATTAATTTGTCTAACTAGGCTACTTCTAAGATGGTGATTAAATCCTTTAACAAGGACACACCTAATAGTGTGTATTATAACTTTTAACACGGTTGGCTCCTCACAGAGCTCACTTCAAAAGAGTGACAATTTGGTAGCACGTTATTGGTAGTTTTTTCCCAAATTGGGTTTCCACTTTAAATCTTGGTGACATACTTGTATGGATATTTTTAAAGATATTTTACTATTAATGTTTTACATTCTACAAATTTATTATTAGTGGGACAATGAATTGCAAGCTTTATGTTACTAATAAATTGCTATTGAGACTAATCTACTTAATGTTTAGATTTAATTTGGTTGAAGTGTTTAAAATGTTGATTAGTACATTTGGACCTGAGGATAATTGATTCATCCCCACTCTCAATTATTTTAAATCATTCTAACAAGTTTGTTTATACTTATTCATAATTGTATAAGAAATAAGAAATACTGAAAATTGGAATGTAAATAAAGTTTTATAAAAAAATTAAATGCCTATTATCTTTTAATATATATAATTATACCTCTATCCATAATATCAAATATAATATAATCTAGTCAAAGTAAATGTAATAAAATAAAAATATAATACATGAAAATTGTAATAATATAATAGTAATTTCTAAAAATTAAATGCATAATATAATATTAAGAATAATTATAACTAAAATTTGTATATATATATATATATAAAGTTAACATACGTAACAAAATTCAAACAAAAAATATTTAAAATTTGTAATAATTTTAAATGAAATTGTGAATGAGAAAAAGTAAATTTAACAAACAAAAGCTTTATAATCAAAATTTTAATGTATATTATGTTCTATAATATCTTTTTTTTGGTATAAAAATAGAAAAACTTATGACTATTTTAATATATACAAATAAGATTTCAAATTCTCACTTCTAAAAAATTGCAGCTTAAGCAACACAAAGTTTAATAGAAACAAAACTCATGCAACTTTAAACTATGCTTAAGAAATAAGATTATCACTTCTTTTTCTATTTTAAATATATCAGTTTCACAAAAAATAGTGACATTTTAATTCTATTATCTAGTTCATTACACCACAAGTAGAACATTTTACACACAAACACACAAACACACAAACTATTGCTACCCTTGTTCACTCCCCAATTTTAAAAAAATTTCAATTTAGTGACAATTTGCTAAGTTGGCAAATTTTCCCAATCTTCAAGTTTAAATTAATCTTAGCAAATGGAGATTGTTTTAAGTGCTAAGGAACATGACTGACACAACCAAATATTTGAATACCAATGATGAAAGGAAGTTGGAAAGGGTTGTGAATTTTTAATTTAGACCTATTCATTTCATTTAATTTAATATTTTCAAAGTATATTTTACAAAATATATTTGTGTACCTATCCTATAACTATTGTATTTTATGAGTATACAATTATTTGTACAAAAATGTCCAAAATGGAGTAGTGGCTTCTATATTAAACTATGCATCTATTTACAAGGATCTAAAGTAGTAGCATACCAAAAGTTTAAAAGATGGAAGATAGTGGTATTGCTATCAAAAAGTTTAAAAGAAGGAAGATAGTGGTATGGCTAACTGAAGGAAGATAATAGTGCTTGATTTTTCAATAGAGTGGAGGGGAGGGGTATTATATAAGATTGAGGAGACACAAAGAAATAATAATGGAATAGCTAAACATGGCTACTATGTTTATTTGGTGATTAAGTTATGCCTTTTTGGGCATGTATCATAGTTTTGGGTCTCTAAAGTTAATTTTGTAATTATTTACAATATGTTTATTTGCATTTTTTTATTGGATAGGTGAAGATGGTTTCATCATTGTAGTGGTATATGATGATGTGTACTTAATAATTTTGATCTTATAGAAATATAAATGTTGATTGAAATGTCCTTTTGATTTCAACCATTTTAGTAATCTTATTCACATGTTTGCAAGAACTTTGTAATAGTTGTAGAATATTTTTTTTACAATTTTGAACTACACATGAAACATCATTGTATAATTTGAATTTTATTTTGTTGTCATATTCAATACAAAAATAACATTAAAACTCTATTAAACTATCAACTTAATCCTTACACCCTTAAAAACCACAACTACTAATTTAATAATCATTTAAATCTATTTATTCAAATATCAATTTACGATAGTCAAAATGAAAAGCGCAAAAGGAAGGGTACTACATAATTTCACCAAAACAATCCCTTTTACATCAATGCAAAATGAAAAGTGCAAAATGAAAAATGCAAAAGGAACAGTATCAAGAGTGCTAACAACCCCTTTTACATTAGTGAGCAATTCCTTGATTTGATCAATATTGAGTCCACATCACCATGTTGTTAGACATCTGTTGACATGACCTTGACAATGAGATTTTTGAGCCCTTGTTATATGATTTATCATTCTTAATCTTGGCCATTGGAAAGTATTATGAGAGGTCAAATTAAATCATAGTACTATCATCACAAGTAGACAAGACAAGTATTGATTTTCATGTAATGTCAAGTATGATTTCACATGTCACATGAAAGTAGCGATCCCAATCAGATGCATGAGATGCATTAGAATGTTTTATTTACAACCTTGTTTAGTTATCCACAAAATTGATGGATTGCATGGAGGGTTGTGTGATTTGAAATGAAATGGTAAAGGTGTAATTGTTAGAGAAAAAGGTTAATTTCATTTCATTAATTAAATTACCTTTTCTCCCTTCTTAAGATTTGGCTTTATGCATTTTTATCTTTCTCTATTTAATAATTAATTAGTAATTACTAAATAGTTTTTCCCCTTTAGGTTACCTTTTGTAACTTATTAGGTTACACTTTTCGGGTTTCAATCTCCTTTTATAAGGATTGATCTCTTTTTAATACATAATCTCTTCTTCATCTGAATATACAATTTGCATGTTTTTCAGATCAAACCCTTACCTCTTCTTATTTTTTTCTTCTCCATGACAGCTTTTCTACATGTAGGTATTCGAGGGCTTCATGCATTTTATTTGCATATTTTCTCAAATCCTATATGGTATCAGAGCTAGATCTGTTGTAGCTTGTTCAGTATTTGGAGAAAAAGGGAGAACAAGGGTTTGATGGATCAGATCTAGAGTTTTTTAGGTATTTCCTAAGAAAATAAGGGTTCACTAATTTTTTAAGATAGTTTTAGGCCAAACGGACTTCACGGATCGATCCAAAATGTGTGAAAACCCCTATTTCCATACAAAGTTTGTCCATTTTGGACAACATTGATTTGAGAGGCAATTTTTTTTGCCTAGTAGGGCTGTACGGCCTCTGCATGCACTTTGATGCAAAATTTTTTAATCAAAAAATTCAAAAAAATCATATTTGTATTTTTTTAACCCGTTGGTGGTTAACTAATTGCAACAAAATTGCTGGGCTATTACTAGTGGTCACTGATCAGCGACCTACTAGCAGCTCTGCTGCAGCGGCCCTCCTCCCACAGCCCACCCACTGCCTGGCTACCCCTCTACCGGTGGTGCAAGATTTAAAAAATAGAAAATAAAAAATAATTACCTTTTTAATTAAAAATAATAATCTTTTATTCATTTCCAAGGGCCCTATTAGTTTTTTTGTTGTAACTTGAGCATACAGACATATTTTTTCAATCCAAAAGAGGCACCAAAAAGCTGGTTCTAAGATGGAGACATTGGTGAAGGTATTTTTTGATTTTGATTTAGTTTGGTTTCTTGTTTTGGTAGTCAAAGCCAGATGTTCAATTTTTCACTCTGGAGGGTATATCTTGAGTGTCTCATGTTCGTTTTTCAAAAATGTTATAGTTTTGTAAAGATGGTTCTGTCTAATTTTTAGAAATGATGTAATTTATTCTAGATTCTACTCCATGCTCTTTCTATCATATGTTTTGTTCTTTTTTGTTCTATGGTGGATATCTTGGATGTTTCAGGTCCAGGGATCATTTTCATGGCATGAGATCTCTTCTTTTGGGCTATACTATCTGTTGTATCAGCTCTTTGCCCTTTCTGATCATTATTGATATCATTTGTAAGCATTTTTTTGCAAACACACTAAGATAAAGTGTCTCTCCTTGCTTTTTAGGATTTTTTTCATCATTGTGATTTATTGTACTCGCACTACATTATAAAGTGCCATGAGGGGATTGTTGTTTTCATTTTAGTGCCCTCTTCATTTTTCAAGTGAGTGTCCCTTCCATGACATTAGCCCCATGATGTGTCGATGGCACATGCCTTTATAGGTGTCTGTACCTCTTCCTCACTCTCGATGTTCTTGGTTCTTTATGTTTTGCAAGAGATTTTTGGTCCACTTTCTAAGTTGCCTAGTACTTCACCTTGGTTTGCATTAGAGGGGGGTTCTTCTATTATTTCACATGCTTTCTTGGTTCATTGGAGTGAGCTATGTATTCAGTATATGATCCTACATACTAGGCGATTGCAATGGCTAGATACCTATTCATTTTGGTGAGGTGGATCATTTACCATATAGAGACTCTTATTTTCATTCTATTTTAGAGGAGGGTCTACAAATAAATAGCTTCTTTTTGATAGATTTTGCAGCTTCTTCATGCTTTAGTGGTTTTCTTCATGATCTCTCTTTGTTCCCATTTTTTGGAACATTCCTCTAGTTGGAGGCTTCTGCAGTCCTTAACTCGGTTCTTAGCTATCTCTTTTTAGAGTAGAGTTTTTCCCACTGGGTTTTCTCTAATTCTTTGTTTCATTGAGATTTTGTTGTGATTGGGTACCTCATTAAGCCTTGTTGGGACCCAGGTTTTCTTTTAGCATTGCATTGTAGTTTCCTTGCTCTTTCTGCATTTTTTGTAACTGCATTGTTGCTCATCTTAAGGGGGGGGTGTTAGAGGAAAAGGTTAATTTAATTTCATTAATTAAATTACCTTTTCTCCCTTCTTAAGATTTCACTTTATGCATTTTTTGGTTTCTTTATTTAATAATTAATTAGTAATTATTAAATAATTTTTCCCCTTTAGGTTACCTTTTGTAACTTATTAGGTTACCCTTTTTAGGTTTCAATCTCCTTTTATAAGGATTGATCTCTATGTAATCCATAATCTCTTCTTCATCTAAATATACAATTTGCATGTTTTTCAGATCAAACCCTTGCCTCTTCTTGTCTTTTTCTTCTTCGTGACAAGTTTTCTACATGCAGGTATTCAAGGGCTTCATGGATTTGATTTGCATATTTGCTCAAATCCTATAGTAATGTCACACCCCTTTATCTTATAAGATATAAGATATAAAATAGAGTTAGAACCCTCTCTTGAACCACATATATCATGTATCGAATGTTATTACAAACCTAGGCACTAATTATAAGTATCATATATTAAGAGAATTAAATTTATAACTTTAATAAAAATTTAAAAAAATGTCAAAGGTAAAACAATCCAACAATAAATCAAAGATCATAAATTGAAATCCTAAATAACCCATTTAAAAATAATACATAAATATCATTTATGATCTCATAATCGAAGAAAACATTAGAACAATTATGGCAAAAATCATGAGGCGCAATAGAATGTTAATTAAGTTGGGAATGAGAACTTGAGAGGCATAGGCACAAATAGATAGAATACCATTGCCATAAGACAGTTTTGAGAGTGTGTAGATTATAAGAATGAATGACCCACTCTCCAAACTATATCTAGATCACGTGATTGAAGAATGATAAGAATAGTATAGAAGCTAATTGTACAATATGTTTAAGTTCAAAAGAACTAAAAAATACCTCTAGAGAATATTTTAATAAAATATAAATTAAGTTATAAAGCTATAATTCATTATATTATACTAATTCTAAAGCCTCTCAAAATTATTTAAATTCTAATTGTCAAATTTGGATCAACCCATATATGGGCTCTTGCTCTTATATTTTCTCTAGTAATTTTTTTTTTTTTCACACCTATGTAGTTATCTATTATACAAAACAAAGCTTTTTCTTTAATAAACCACAAGGAATAAACATCTATTTATGACGAAAATAACATGTTTAAGATTAAGTTGAAGATGAGTCTAAAACAAAAACAATCTGCACACTTAGTTGTCATAATTGAAGATAGAAAGTGTGAAGATATCTTTAAGGATTGAGAAAAAATGTGTTTGTGATGTAAGGGGTATTGTTAGAATTCTTTTAGAATAACTGAGGGGAGGGGGGGGGGGGGGGGGGGTGAAATAGTTATTCAAAGTCCAATATTGTCCAATAATTTTTTTTTAACAAAACAGAGGTGAATAAGAAGTATTAGCCTTTTTTACTTTCTTGTCAAATCCTTAGTGACACATAATTGAAATTATCATGCATGCTTTTAAACATTATACAATCATGAAAAGTAAACATGCATCACCCCATAACACTTGAGATTTTGGTTACCCAAAAACCCTCCAGGAATAAGAAGGTAAAATTGGGGTGGGGATGACACCCAAAAAATAACTATGCAATTGATTTCAACCACTTTTGATGCTTTGCCCTATTAAAGGCTTTACACACTGTTAGATGTGACCCTGTTAAAGGATTTCTACACCCTATTACGAGTGTGCCCTATTAGGGGACTTAAGAACATTCAATTTGGAATGTCACCTTGTTAAAGGATTTACATAGAGTTTTTAGGCTCACCTAAGTCCATGGGATTTATAGTCACCTTCTCAAAAGAATCTTTTATCCCTCTCTAAGGATCTCCTATCCTACTCCTGAGGATCTCTTATCCTTCTCCTGGGGATCTTCTATCCTTTTCCTGAGGCTTATCCACCTAGTTGTTAAGCTAACCTAGCAATATAGGATTTCAATGTCTAATACAATGGTAAGAAAGTATTAGAAAGTTTTTGACCTGATAAACATTGTAATTCTAACCTTGCAGATTTCATATCACTCTTCAGTTCCTTCCTTTGCTTGGATTTTCTTTCTTGCAATGCTGACAGCTTGTTCACCCTTCAAGATCCATCTCGTTGAGTTCTTCCACTCATTATGCCAATGCACTCTATGGTCACTTGATCAACTCAGAGTCTTGATGCTCTATGCTTACTCCTCATTGTGTCCTCTTCTTGACACTTCACACTAGCCTTCTCTTGGCTTCTTCACACGACCACACTTATGACCAACTCTCTCTCTCTCTCTCTCTCTCTCTCTCTCTCTCTCTCTCTCTCTTTGATCTCTGACCTATGACTTCTTATAAAGAGGTTCTATTCTTCATTTCTCTCTCAAATCTTCCCACTCACCAATTTGAATTGATCTGAGAAAATGAGATTGTTTTCCCTCCAAATTGTTTCTTCCAGAAACTTCATAATAAATCCATCATTTTTTTCTCAAAATTAGTTTGCATGGTTTGCATGAGATTCTATGACATCTACTCATCATCCTTATTGTCCAACTAATTCACGAAATTCAATGTAACAAACTTATTGTTACTGATTTGGTGAATCTTTTGACTTAACAAATGATGCAGCAACTCGACATCATTGGTTTACTGATGCTCACCACTATCTGGGTTACTCGACTTTTGTTGTTGTTTTACTGGCACTCAACACCTGTAGCATTTCTGCTTTTCTCGACACTTGAAGACTTACTTGACATCTATTATCCCTTTGTCTGATGCTCGAGACTTGAAGCATTTCTTGAGTTACTTAGCACCTGAAGATTTTGCTCAGCACCTAAAGAATTGCTTGGCACACACTAAAGTTGAACTTGCATGGCTTCAACTGAGAATTTTCTTATCTCTAACTAGCTAGCTCAGCTCCCACAAATGAACTTAGTTATTCTTTACAAATGACATAGTTAAACCTTGCATATTGAGTGTATTTGAGTGTGTCCATTCCCTGTGTCTTAGAGTATGTCATCAATACATTATTTCATTATTGTCTTAGCTGATCCTTATACTTCATTACAACATCATAACTTCAACCTTTCTCTAGGTGTTCTAGTTACATCTTGTTGACGAACTCCTCCTTGTCAATCAACTAAGTGATAGTATTTGGATCACTAAAGCAATTGTCATTCCTATAGTTAGTAAGTTTGACATCAATGACAAAATAATGATTGAAAGCATTCTTTACCAATTCCATCATTCTTCATTCAAAGATCTTTTCAATCATTTCCAACAATCTCCCTCTTTGGCATTGATGGCAAACCAAACTAATCAATTGTTCAACTTAGTTACCACAAAATAAAAAACTTGTTGTCATTACAAATCTTCCTTTTTGTATCATGTCTCCCTCTTTTTCTGATACAAACAAAATCCTTTGTTCTAATTCTCCCTCTTGACTGTTGCATCCTCACTCTATATTTCTGATCCTTCATAGCTTCTTGCTGATCAGTTTCTTAGCTCTTCTGAATCTCCATCTTTCATCTTCTCTCTTTTTCTTGTTTGGTCTACTACTGATCTCATACATTCTTATACATCTCCCCTCTTACCTTTTATTGGTCAGTTTCTAATAAATCTCCCTCTTTGAAATAAATGCCAACGATATAGCATCTTTAACATGCTTGGTGGAAGCTTTACATCTTGTGTCATTTTCCTTTGTCACCATGCTTGTGACTAATCTAGAATTTTTGTTCTTGTTGTCATCCTCTGCATCATTTTTCTAATATTTCAATGACCTACTCCTGTTGATGCAGGGAAGCTTCTTTGTTGCTTTAGACTACATGAGTTAGGGTTTTTACCCCCAACTTTCATCTAAGATATTCATAAGCATCCTTGGGCAATGGTTTTGTGAAGATGTCTGCAATTTTCTCCTTTGTGTGAATGTAATCCATCTTCACTTGTTTGTCTTCCACCAATTCTCTAACATAATGATAGGGTATGTGCAGGATCATGGTGTGCCAAAAAGTGGCGATCTGAAAAATATGTAGTTCTGAAATGCCTCAAAGAATTTCAAAATCTATTCCCACTTTTTTCCCACCCATCCTGATACTAAATGAAAACAATTAATACCTTTATAATTCCTACTATATCTTTCAATACCAACCTTATATGGTCATCTTTAAAACATCCCGAAAATGTGTTTTTGGCATGTTCTTATGTGTTTTTTACTTCAAGCATGTAGCTGACGACTTTTTTTTAACAAATAATTGATGTAATGAAAAGGGTTTCTTAAGAATGTTCTTAGCTTTTCATAAATATAATTTTTGTCAAATTATGAGTTTAGTAAGTAATTATTACTTATTTTCTAATGGAGTTAGCTACAAAGTGTTGATTGACATACTGGTTGAAAAATAGCTATAAATTTCAAACCATATAAGATTTGTGAAATCCAAAAGATGTGTCACATTCTATGCTTCGACTAGTATAAGAAAAAAAAAAAAAACTTAATTTTGATTTTTTTTGAACTAGTTAAGGTGGTCAGACACGGGAGCTTTTTAATTCTAAAAATAGTATAGTAGAAAATTCATAATTAATTATTTATTTGGAATAAAAAATTTCAAAAATATGCGTCACATCCAGGCATGAGTCTACTTTTTATATCTAAAATTATATTTAAAAATATTATCATTTGATTATGATTAAGGTGGTCAGACATACACCTACTTTTTATTTTCGCCCTGAAATTTTTGTAGTACTACATTAAAATCCAAAATTTTGACCAATCAAATAATTTTTTCTCTAGATAAGGCCTTGTAGTTTAGAAACTAGATTCAATTTCCTACAGATTATTTTCTTACAACTTTTTGTTATAAAGTCCAGAACCACTTTAAAATTATGTGTCAAGTTGACATAACCCTGATTTGCTAATTTTTCACTGCCACTTAAGGCCATAGTTTGGTACACCATGATCCTACACATACTCGATACTTGATTGCAATATGCTTGGTTTTTGCATGCATTACTGGATTCTATGATATTCTTATAGCACTTGTATTATCACAATAGAGTATCACAGATTTGGTTACCTCTTCCTTCATTCCCTTCGATAGATGTTTGAGCCACACAATGTTTGTGCAATTGATTGCTACTGCCACATATTCTACTTCTGCAGTGGACTGTGATGTGCATGTTTGTTTCTTACTGGTCCAAGCAACTAGCCTTTTGCCTAGAATAGTACTCTCCACTTGTGCTCTTTCTATCATCAATGTTTCCTCCCCAATCTGCATCTGTGTAGTCATTTAGCTCAAACTTCTCATTCTTTTTGTAGTATAGGCCAAAATCATCAGTTCCTTTGAGATACCTCATTATCCTTTTTACTACCATGAGATGATTTTCTCTAGGATTAGCAAAGAATCTAGCCACTATTCCAACTACCAATGCTATGCCTGGTCTACTATGTACAACATATTGTAGTTTTTTAATCATGGATCTGTACATTGTTTGATTGACTTCAGCTGATTCATCATTTTTGGATAGCTTATGTCCTATTGCCATTGGTGTGCTGACAGGTTTGGAGTCTTCCAATCCAAACATCTTGAGTATCTCTTTGATGTACTTTTATTGTGTCAAGAATATACCATGTTTTAGTTGATATACATGAAATCCAACATAGAACTTGATTTCTCCAAACATAGACATCTCAAATTCATGTTTCATTTTGTCAGGAAAACTTTTGCAAAACGCTTCCTTTCCTCCAAAAATTATGTCATCCACAAAGATTTTAGATACAAGGATATATCCTTACCTTCTTTTGATTTGATGTACATATTGTTGTTGTCATCAGTTCTTTCAAATCCTATTTGCACTAGATACTTGTGAAGTCTCTCATACCAAGCTCTAAGGGCTTGCTTTAATCCATATAGAGCCTTATGAAATTTGCATACCTTGTTTTTGTTATTTTCATCAAAAAAACCTTTTGGTTGCTCTATGTAGACTTCCTCTTCAAGTATACCATTCAGAAATGTGGACTTAACATCCATTTGATAGAATTTAAATCATTTGAAGGCTGCATATGCTATTAAGGTCCTTACTCCTTCCATTTTGGCAACTGGAGCAAACGTTTCTCCATAGTCTAGTCCTTCTTCTTGTGCATACCCTTTATAGACTAGTCTTGCCTTATTCCTTGTGATTTCACTAGTCTCATCTAACTTGTTTCTAAACACCAACTTGGTTCCAATTACATTATTGTCAGCTGGTCTTGAGACTAAGGTCCATGTCTTGTTCTTTTCAATTTGTTCTATTTCTTCTTTCATAGCATTGAATCAGTCAGCATCTTTTATGGCTTCACTTACTATTTTTGGTTCTATTTTGTTGAGCAGACATGTCTCACTTCTGAGCCTATTCCTTGTCGTTGGTCTTGTCTCTTTGTTTCCAATAATTTGATTTGTAGGATGATGTCTTCTTACATACTTTTCCAATATTGGTTCTTTCCTTGTTTGCATGTTGTCTTGTTCAGAATCTGAATCTTCATGTGTATTTTCATCAGATATTTCTTCATTTCCTTCATGTTGACAATTTTCAGAATCTGAATGAACATTCTTTGTATTTTGTAGCTCAGCTTCTGAATGTGTCTGTTGCTCGACATTCATTGTCTATGACTCAATAGATATTGGATTTTGTTGCTGATTGTCATTCTAAGTTGCAACTTCACCATTATTAAGTATACCTTCATAAAAGTATACAAAGGTCTTGTATTCTTCTGCTTTCTTGGTGTTCTCAACATTTTCAACTTCTGCAAGCTCATCAAATTTCACATTTGTGCTTTCTACTACTTTGTTAGTGTTAATATACAAGCACTTATAAGCTTTTCTTCTAGTAGAATAGCCAAAAAATGTGCCTTCCTCACTCTTTGCATCAAACTTTCCATTTCTAGACTCTTTATATATATAGTATTTGCATCCAAATATTTTGAAATGTTTTACATTAGGAGAATGCCCATACCATAATTCAAAAGGTGTTGCTATTGTACCTTTCTTGACTTGAAATCTATTGAGTGTGTAGACTGCAGTACTTACAACTTCTCTCCAGTACTTGAGTGCAACATTTTTCTCCATCATTAAGGTCCTGGCATAGTCAATAACTAATCTATTCCTTCTTTCTACTATACCATTCTAAGGTGGAGTCCTAGGTGCTGATGTCTGCCTTTTGATTCCTCTTTCATTGCAGAATTCTTCAAATTCTCTTGATGTGAATTCACCTTGTCTATCAGATCTGAGACATTTCAGGCTCTTCCCAATCTCTTTCTCAACTCTAGCCAAGTACCATTTGAATATTTGGAATGCATCCGATTTTTGTTTTAGGAACATGATTGTCATCATCCTTGAATAGTCATATACAAATAAAATTATATATCTATCACCTTTGTAGCTTTGCACTTCAATAGGACCACACAAGTCAGTATGAACTAGCTCTAATACTTCATTAGTGTTAGTGTAGTTTTTTATTTTTCCTATTTTGCTAGGTTTTTCCTACATTTTTTAATAATCTTGCTTAGGTTAATAAAACATGTCTTAATAGATGAATGGTTGTGAGGTGTTACCTTCCTACATGTGAGCATCCATTAGCTATCTTGGGAAGATACTTTGCTATCTTTAGTCCGATAGATGGTTGCTCCTCATTGGTTGGTGTTGCCACCTCCTCCCTCTTCCTAGCCTCTATAAGCATGCTACCTGGCTTGTATTTACAGCTCTTGTTTTTGCATCTTCTTAATGCTATTTTTCTTCCAGCATTTTCATTAGTCTCTTGGAGACTAACTCTATGATGCTATTTTGATTTTGTATCATTTGCATTCATAGTTTAGATATTTACTCTTTGCACTAGTTTTCTGGGTTATTAATCTTTTCAGATTCTAAGATGGTATCACAACTTTTCTATGTGCAAGAGTAGATTTTAGTTTCCTTATTTGAGATATTCGAGGGGGGGAAATAAACTTTATTGTAGTTTTTTGAAAAATGAAGTATGCTCTTCTCTTGCATCTTTGGGGTTTCAATCTCAAATCTGACAACCAACTTGCATATTTGGAGTTTTCAATCAGTTTTGCAGGTTCTAGCATGCCATTGATGGACTTAAGAAGCTGATCCAACATTTGCATGTCATATTTTGGTTGTTGGGGTCATTTTTGATTTTTGGAGCCATTTTTTACTGTTAAAGGTGTCTGATTTACACTACAACAACATCTTTTGTACATCAGCAAGAAAAATGCTTTCTGGGTTTTGTTCGCAGCCCCGAAAAACCATCTGGATATCTTTTAGATTTTGCATGCAAGCTGTATATTTTTCAGAATTGAGCCTGCAAAGCTACAGCCATACCCCTCTCCATTGGCAGTCGCAGATTTGAATGTAGTTTTCAAATGTCTCATTCTTGCTCATACGGACTTCAATTTTGATGATTCTTGTTATGAACTTAGCTATTTTTTTGTGCTTTATCAACTAGTGGAGTTGTTTTTTGATTTCCATGCATGAATTCTTTAGAAATTGCAGATTCTCAGCCATGATTATGCACAGTTCTCATTTTGGAAACTTCAAAGGATCATAACTTTCTCATACGACCTCGTATCGAGGTGATTCTTTTTTTGAAAGTGCATGATTTTTTGAGTAGATCGCACTGGTGCTATTTGTTTCCTTGATTATTGTGCCCAAGTTTCACTTTTAGCATATGCTCTTCATGAGGGTTTGTAATGCATTGAAATCAAGACCACTAAGTATCTCTTTCTGGTGGTAGTTGTAAATGGACTAAAATAAAGTGCCAAATCATATTTCTTTGGGGGGGGGGGGGGGGGTTCTTTGATTGAGTAAAAGGGGATGATGAGGCATATGGAACATTGTGTTTGTCTATTTCTCTTGACTTTCTATTTCACATTGAGTATTTGGATACACCAAATGAAGTATGGAGAAAGCTAGAAACATTATTTGGCACACAAGATTCAATGAGGGGTCATATGTTGGAAAATGAATTAATTAGTTTGAGTCCAGGCAATTTCAACACAATCCAAGATTTGTTCACCAAATTGAAATCACTAAGGCTGTAGTTAAAACAATGTGGAATTGAAAAGAAAGATGAACAACTGATTCTCAGTATTCTCTCTAAGCTAAGTTCAGAATATTCTGTGTTTGTCTCTACCTTCTATGCTACTAAGGGTGCACTTGGTACTCAATTCACCATGCCATCTCTAGATGATTTTGCTATCAATCTCACTCGAGAATAGGACAAGCTAATCCAGATGGGCATTCTTAAGTCCTCTAAGTCACATGCCTTAGAAACCAACCAAGGCACAAAAGAACAAAAAGGACAAAGTAGTAGAAACAATAGTAAGGATGAGAAACAAAATAATAGTGAGGAAAAGAAGGATCAGATACCAATTGCTTCAAAAGAAACTATTGATACCTCATCCTCTGAGGGCGATAAGCCTAAGAAAGAAAAGGTTAAATGTTCCTATTGTAAAAGACCCGATCATGATGAACATAAATGTTTGAAGAAACAAATTGATCACTTGACATACATTCTTGAGAAGAATAATATTAGTGTTCTTGAGTCTATCAAACAAAGTTCTAATGAAGAGTCTAACAAGGCAAAAGAAAACAACAAGGGGAAAGGAAAGGGCAAAGGTCTTGTTGCAGGTGCTTCCTCACAATCCACTTGGGTTCTTGATTCAGGTGCTTCACACCACATGGCTTCATCTAAGGAAGAAATTACATCCTTGGAGCCATGTACTATGCCTTCTATTTTGATGGGTGATGACACTCCTATTGAGGTGTGTGGGAGAGGATCTGTTGATGTGGGGGATGGCACATTCCATGATGTTCTTTGTGTACCCTCATTATCAACTAATCTCCTATCAATATACCAAATCACTCACACAGGTTTTGGCAAGTGGGTTGAGTTCACTCCTGATTCAGTGGAGATACATGAGTTGCATAGTGATTTTGTAGTTGTAGTTGGGAGAGCAGATCATTAGTCATGGCTCTATCTATTTTCTCACTTTGTTCCTGATCCTCCTTCATCTATTTTTCTCACTCACTCTAATGATGTGAGTAAATTATGGCATGAGCAGTTTGGCCATCTTAACTTCCGCTATTTGCTTCAACTCAACTAGCAGAGCATGGTCACAGGGTTGCCTTCGGTTCAATTCTCAGGAGGTGTTTGCCAAGGTTTCATTCTTGGTAAGCATCCTAAGAAAAAGTTTGACAAAAGTAAGGCATGGAGAGCTTCATAGATACTAGAGTTAGTTCACAGTGATTTGGCTGGTCCATTTCAACATCCTTCTTTCAGTAGGGCCCGATATGTCCTCACATTCATTGATGACCTTTCTCAATATACATGGGTGTACTTTCTCAAATAGAAGTCAGAGGTATTTGATCATTTTCAAGACTTCAAAATTTTTGTAGAAAAGCAATCTAGGAAAGCCATCAAAGTTTTGCGCACAGACAATGGTGGTGAGTATGTCAACCATCGGTTTGAAAGATTTTGCACTTCAGAGGGGATTGATTTATAGAATTCAGTTCCATACAATCCTCATCAAAATGGTGTTGCAGAACGGAAGAATAGATCCTTGAAGGAAATGGCAAACTGTATGATTCACTCTAGATCTCTTGCACCACAATATTGGGTAGAAGCCATTAACTGTGCTTGTTATATCCAGAACCATGTTCCTCACCGAGTCTTGAAGGGAGTTACTCCTTTTGAAGCTTGGAGTAGTCGAAAACCATCAGTTAAGCAGTTTTGAGTTTTTGGCTCCCCTGCATGGGCCCACATTCATATAGAGAAACGTAAGGCCTTGGATCTGCAAAGCAGACCTTACATATTTGTAGGTTATCCTAATGGTGTGAAGGGTTATCAGTTGTTCCACCCTACTACACATGAGTTATTCATTGAGAGGAGTGTTCAATTTGAGGAGGGATCTTCAAGCTCACTTTCTATCACTTCTCCAACTCCTTCTACCTTGACATTAGAGTCACTTGGAATACATGACAGATCTTTTGATGAGTCAAATTCACCTGAACAGTCTTCTACCTCTACTTCTGATGTAGAAAGTGATTTAGAGAACTCACCTCCTTCCTCTCCTAGTCATCATTCAGAGGTTAATGATTCTCCTCCAGATTCTCCATCTTCTTGCCCACTTTGGGCTAGACAAACCTTGCAGTCTGCAGGTGATTGGGTTGGGGATCCATCACACACCAGGTGAACTCATTCACAATTCTAGGATGTTCCACATGTCTTCATAGCTACTGCCTCAGATCCATAGTCCTTTCATGAGGCTTCTAGTATTTCTGAGTGGGATACAACTATGCAGGAAGAGTATAGTTCCTTGATGAGGAACCACACTTGAGATCTTGTCCCTCTTCCTAAAGGAAGAAAACTTGTTTGATGTAAGTGGATCTATCGGACAAAATTTGTAGCAAATGGGTGAGTTGACAAACATAAGGCTTGCTTGGTCGCCAAAGGATTCTCCCAAGTCCCTGGGATTGACTACTCTGAGACTTTTGCGCCAGTTGCCTGAATGAATTCCATTCAAATTGTTCTTTCCATTGCTCTAGCTAACCATTGGGAAGTACATCAGATGGATGTGAAGAGTGCTTTTCTTCATGGTGACCTTCATGAGGAGATCTACATGGAGCAGCCATAGGGATTCCTTCAGGATTCTTCACTTGTGTGTCATCTTCGAAAGTCTCTCTATGGCCTCAAATAGGCTCCTTGGGCCTAGTATGCCAAGATGGACTCCTTCCTTCTATCAGTTGGGTTCACTCAGTGCCATTTTGATCCTAATGTGTACATTTTGCAATAGGGTGATTCACTTCTATTTTTGGTTTTGTATGTTGATGACTTGCTGATCACAAGAATTCTTCACCCACCATTAAGGCTGTCAAAGTGGCCCTTCAGGACAGTTTTTTGATGATTGACTTGGGCCTGTTGCATTACTTTCTCAGGATTGAGATCCTTCAGTCTCCTTCTAGGATCACCATCACACAATCCAAGTATGCTCTAGATTTACTCTCGAGGTTTCATATGGCTGATTGTAAGCCTGCTCCAACTCCCTTCCTTTTTGGAGTCAAACTTGAGGCTCAATGTTCTTCTCCACTTGTTGATGGCACTTTGTACCGCCAACTTGTTGGGAGTCTCATTTATCAGACTCATACGAGACCTGACATCTCCTATGCTATAGGCATGGTCTCTCAATTCATGCAGGAGCCCCATGAGTTACACTGGAAAGCAGCCAATCAGATCCTTCGCTACATTCAGGGTTCTCATAGTTGTGGGATTCACTACGCAATAGGTATTGAGCTTGATTTGGTGGGCTACACAGATTCAGATTGGGCAGCTAATTCTAAGGATCACAAGTCTACTTTAGGGTATAGCTTCTCACTTGGGTCAGGTCCTATTTGTTGGTCAATCAAAAAGCAGTCTGCTATTGCTCTATCTTCTACTGAGGCTGAGTATTGGGGGGCTGTAAATGCCGCCACTAAGGCCATTTGGATTCAAAATCTTCTAACTGAGTTTGGTATCCAGATTAGATGGCCATTAGTCATATTTTGTGACAACCAAAGCGCCATTCAGATCTCACGAAATCCAGTTCATCATCAACGGACCAAACACAGAGAGGTCCACATGCACTACATCTGGGAGCTCATCCATGGTCATGTCATTGACCTTCGCTATTGTCTAACTTCTAAGAAAGTTGCTGATATCTTCACCAAACCCTTCACTGAGAGCAAGTTCCTTCATTTGCGAGCTTTGCTGGTGGTGCGGGATGCTTCATCTTTTGGGGGGGCCTCTTCCTCTCACTCGGAGTCCTGACTTTTTGTGGGCGGGGTCTCTTTTCTCTCTCTTTTGAGAAATCTTATGTACATGGGTACCTCATCAGGCTTGACTTTTCGGGACCCATTTCTACATCCACCTAAGCTTCGCTTATGGGGGGGTGTTAGTGTAGTTTTTTATTTTTCCTATTTTGCTAGGTTTTTCCTACATTTTTTAATAATCTCACTTAGGTTAATAAAGCATGTCTTAATAGGTGAATGGTTGTGAGGTGTCACCTTCCTACATGTGAGCATCCATTAGCTATCTTGGGAAGATACTTTGCTATCTTTAGTTCGATAGATGGTTGCTCCTCATTGGTTGGTGTTGCCACCTCCTCCCTCTTCCTAGCCTATATAAGCATGCTACCTGGCTTATATTTGTAGCTCTTGTTTTTGCATCCTCTTAATGCTATTTTTCTTCCAACATTTGCATTACTCTCTTGGAGAATAACTCTATGATGCTATTTTGATTTTGTATCATTTGCATTCATAGTTTAGATATTTACTCTTTGCACTAGTTTTCTGGGTTATTAATCTTTTCAAATTCTAACAATTAGAAGTGTAAGCCTTGCTTTTGAAAGTTGACTTGGTCATCTTCCCTAGTTGGCATTTTTTGCACATGGTGTTATCAGGCTTCTTCAACTTTGGTAGACCTCCGACTTTCTTGACTTTCTTCATTTTGCTGATGCTTACCAGATTGTCCAAATTTACATGACATAGCCTCTTGTGCCATAACCATACATCATCAGTTTGAACAATGAGACAAGAAACATCTTCCATATCCCCCTCTCAATTATTCTAAATCATTCTAACAAGTTTGTTTATACTTATTCATAATTGTATAAGAAATAAGTAAAACTGAAAATTGGCATGCAAATAAAGTTTTATAAAAAAAATTAATTGTTTATTATCATTTAATAGATATAATAATACATCTATCCATAATATCAAATCAAATAAAATCTAGTCAAAGTAAATGTAATAGACTAAAAATATAATACAGAAAAATTATAATATTATAATAGTAATTTCTAAAAATTAAATGCATTATATAATATAGATAATAATTATAAGTCAAATTTGAAAAAATATATTTTTATATATAAAGTTAACATACATAAAAAATTTAAAACCAAAAATATTTAACCTTTTTAATAATTTTAAATAAAACTGAGAATGAGAAAAAGTAAATTTAACAAAAAAAGCTTTATCTATGTACAAATAAGATTTGAAATTCTCACTTCTAAAAAATTGCAACTTCAGCAACATAAGGTTTAATAGAAACAAAACTCATGCAACTTTAAACTATGCTTAAGAAATAAGATGATCACTTCTATTTCTATTTTAAATATATTAGTTTCACAAAAAAATAGTGACATCTTAATTCTATTATCTAGTTGATTACACCAAAAGTAGAAAATTTTGAACACAAACACACAAATTATTGCTACCCTTGTTCACTCCCCAATTTTAAAATTGTTTCGATTTAGTGATTATGATAAGTTAGTGGATTGTTTAAATCTCCAAGTTTAAATGAATTGATTAGCAAATGGAGATTTTTTTAAGTACCAAGGGATATGACTAACACAACCAAATATTTGAATACTAGTGATGAAAGGATGTTGGAAAGGGTTGTGAATTTTTACTTTAGACCTATTCATTTCATTTAATTTAATATTTTCAAAGTATATTTTTCAAAATATATTTTTGTGCCTATCCTATCATTATTGTATTTTATGAGGGTACAATTATTTGTACAGAAAAGTCCAAAATGGACTAGTGGCTTCTATTAAACTATGCATCTATTTACAAGGATTTAAAGTAGTAGCAAATCAAAAGTTTAAAAGAAGGAAGATAGTGGTATTGCTATCCAAAAGTTAAAAGAAGGAAGATACTAGTATTGCTATCCGAAGGAAGATAATAGTGCTTGATTTTTCAATAGAGTGGAGTGAAGGGGTATTATATAAGATTGAAGAGAGACAAAGAAATAATAATGGAATAGCTAAACATGGTAGGTATGTTTATTTGGTGATTAAGTTATGCCTTTTTGGGCATGTATCATTGCAATGGTATATGAGGATGTGTACTTTATGATTTTGATCTTACAAAAATATAAATGTTGATTGAAATGTCCTTCTTTTGATTTCAACTATTTTAGTAATCTTATTCACATTTTTACAAGAAATTTGCAATAGTTGTAGAATACTTTTTTACAATTTTGAACTATACATGGAACATCAATGTATAATTTGAATTTTATTTTATTTTATTTTCTTATTCAATACCGTGATACTGGATTAAAACTATAATAAACTATTGATGCATGGGATGTATTAGAATGTTTTATTTACACCCTTGTTTAGTTATCCACCAAATTGATGGATTGCATGAGGGTTGTGTGATTTGACATGAAATGGTAAAGGTGTAACATCACGTCCCTTTATCTTACAAGATATAATATATAAAAGAGAGTTAGAACTCTCCCTTGAAGAACATATATCATATTGAATGTTATTACAAGTGTGGGCACTAATTATAAGTATCATATATTTAGAGAATTAAATTTCTAAATCTAATCAAAATTTAACAAAATGTCAAAGGTAAAACAATCCAACAATAAATGAAAGATCATAAATTGAAATCCTAAATAACCTATTTAAAAATAATAGATAAATATCATTTATGATCTCATAATCCAAGAAACCATGAGAATAATTATGGAAAGAAGCATGAGGCACAATATAATGTTTTTAAAGTTGGGAATGAGAATCTAAGAAGGCATAGGAACATATAGATAAAATATAATTGCCATAAAAGAATTGTGAGAGTTTATAGATTATAAGAATTAATGACCCACTCTCCAAACTATACCTAGAACACGTGATTGAATAATGATAAGAGTAGTAAAGAAGCCAATTGTACAGTATGTTAAAGTTGAAAAAAACTAAAAAATACTTCTAGATAATAATTTAATAAAATATAAATAAAGATATAAATCTATAATGCCTTATATTATACTAATTATGAAGCCATTCATAGTTATTTAAATTCTAATTGTCAAATTTGTATCAATCCATATATGGGCTCTTGCTCTTATATTTTCTCTAGTAATCATTTTGTTCTTTCACAAGTCTATGTAGTTATCTATTATACAACACAAAGCTTTTTTTTTAATAGACCACAAAGAATAAACATCCATATATGACTAAAAGTAACATGTTTAAGATGAAGTTGAAGATGAGTCTAAAACAAGACAAATCTGCACACTTAGCTGTCATAATTGAAGATCGAAAGTGAGAGAAAGTGTGAAGATATCTTAAAGGATTGAGAGAAAATGTGGTTGTGATGTAAGGGTATTTATTATATATGCTACATGCTCTTGAATATTTTATCATTAGCATAAAAAAATAATTTTAATAAAAAGAAGAAATTTTATGTAAAATATTGGGTAATAGTAGTAGGTATAATTTAAAGTAACCAGTATGTTAAACATCAATCTAATATAATGATATATGATTGCATTTATTAAATTATAATTTATGTTTAGTTAATAAATTCAATAAGATATATATTTTAATTATAAAATACATATTTAGAGATGCCTCTACCACCGAAGTTGAATATTTGATCTATTTACATATGAAAAACATCAATATAGCTCACCTAAATTTGATTAATAATATAATAAGTCCATTGAAAATATGAATTAGGCTAGACAAATTAAAATATTGAATCCCAAATGCATTGGCTTGACCATGAAAAATAGGAGAAAATTAAGGAACTTGAAGAAGAAGTCAAGTGATGTGAGTGTTGATTGAGCACGCATTATAAGTCGAGAAAAATACAGTGTCGACCAAGCATTAGTAATGACTACGTGTCAAAAATTGTGTACAATAGAATAGTTAATATCAAGTGAGTTATCAAGTGGTGATTGAGCCAAGAAACACAGTGATGATCGAGTGTCAGGATTTGATAGTTTTTAATTAAATCTTGATTTCTAGGCAACACAATTGAATTATTGGAATATGTAAAATGTTTTGAAGAAGAGGGTGGATCACCTGGACCATTTCATTCATGAAAGAAAAAAAAATTACACTCCTAGGCATTGATTCAAACAAAAAATTTAAGAAGTATCTTGAAAGGGAGAAGTAGAAAGAAATGGTGGAAGCATTTGATGAATTTGATGATACCCTAAGATCTACAGTGATGTTTAAGAAGAAAAAGATCAAAGCTACTATTTAAGGAGGCATAAGGGTAAGCTAAAATGGTAAGAGTCATTTGTTGATGGTATTGATTGGTGAACTTGAGTAGAAGGCTGGGAAGAGTTTTGAAGAGGTGAAGTGTAATTTCTTGAAGGGTTGCCAAGTGTATACGTGGAATGCGGTCCTCAAATCCTCACATACACTTCAACAGGGTCATTACCTGAGAGATCATCCAAGAATGAATATGAGATTATTCATCCGAGTAAATCCAACAGTGCGACCTATTGCCTTCTAAATAGAAGGATAATTCCTTTGCTCTTAGAATGAGAAGTGGGCAACCAAACCTCTAGAATGAAGCATTGTAAGCTATATGAGATATGCAAAATTAATCTATATGAGAATACATTGTTAAGCTAAGAAATAAAGAAACATATTATGCTAAATGAATGCATTTTAAGCTAATATGAGATTGCGATGTAAGAATTTATTCTAAGAATGTAAGAGCAAATGAGTGGATATTTCAGCATAGGTTCGATGCTAATTCCAATTTTCTACCTCAGTAGTGAGGAATTAAATGCTCCTTAAATAGGATTTTAGAATCAATTGACGACTGAGATTAATCAAAATGGATGATCAAGATTGAAGAGGAGAGCCAGTCATAAAGGAAACTTCCTCATGAAAAGGGAGTTATCTGGTTGCCTTTGAGTGATAAAAGGAGTTAACTGACTACCTTTTGAGTGATAAAAGGAGTTAACTGAATCCTTTTTGAGTGATAAAAGGAGTTAACTGATTCCTTTTTGAGAATATTTAATTTAATAAAATAGAATATGGCCTCATAAATGGATAACTTTAACTAATTGAATAATTAAATTCAACAATTAAAAAGAGGAGATATCTTATTAAATTAAATGTAGTTAATTCCTTTGTACATTAGCAAAAGAGGTAATTTTAATTTAATTAAAGTAGACCACTTATAATAAAATAAAATAAAATCAATAGGTTTATGTGTTGGAAAATGAAGATGGGGTAACTGAGAGGGGAGGGGTGAATCAGTTACCACAAAAACAAATTCAACAATCCCAAAGATGCCTTAAACTTAGTTGCTGCTGCTACTCGGTAAACACATAAATTACTGCTTAAAACTTGATAGATGTTTAGTTAATTTATTAAGCATTTACTGAAATAAGCGACCATGCAAAAGAAAGTAATCATGAACATAGTAGACACCAGATTTACGTGGAAACCCAATATGGGAAAAACAACCAGCAACTAGTCACCAATTTTCACTCTTCTGAAGTGAGCCCTGTTAGGAGCCAACCCTGTTAAAGGTTACAAAACACACTGTTAGGTGTGACCCTGTTAGAGGATTTAATCACCCTATTAGGAGTGGCCTTGTAAGAGGTCTTTAGAACAATTCAACTGAATTTCCACCCTGTTAAAGGATTTATGGAATGGCTGTTAAACCAACTCCGTTAGGAGATTTTGGAATCACTGTTACAATGGTTAGAAAGCAACAATGAATGATCTGAAAATACATGCAACTTATCTTGTTGAATACAGATCTCAGTTTAGCTCCACAAGATCCTTACTGATTAAATATATCTTTGCAGCTCCAAGATTTCCCTCTGCTCAACTCTGCTTAGGCACACACAAGTCTCTTCCTTGCACTTCCTTGCACTATTCGTATACACTCTCTATTCCACACTTTTCCACATCTTGAGCACCTCTTTATATACTATACATAATACCAGGTCGACCCAACCAACTTGACAAAACATATTCCAAAGTCGGCTTGAACTAACAATCAAAACAAAATTCTTCACTGGCCGATGCTGCTCGGTCAATACATAACAAAAAAAAAACTGCTTCCTGTGTTAATCGGCAGAACTCGGTAACAACTACAATTATCGAGGAATTCGATAAACCTGCCACTTCCTTTGGAAACTGACTAGACTCAGTAAAAGCTGTCTTTGACTATCGAGTGAGCTCGGTGAAAACTAAGCTTTCCTTAGGTTACCGTGCGAACTCGGTTAACACTAACCATCTGCTACAAAATCCTTTGATACCCGAGTGATCTCGGTAAGAACTAAACTTTCCTTAGCTTACCGTGCGAACTCGGTTAACACTAACTCACCGTGTGACATACAGGAACGCTCGGTATACACTGCAAAAAGGCTTTACTGACCGACTGAGCTCGGTAGACTCTGTAAACTATTTTTCTGACCGACAGAACTCGGTAGACTCTATCTGATAATTGATATGGCATTTGTGTAACATCAAAGACAATACACAATTACTTAATTGTATCCAACAATCTCCCTCTTTGGCATTGATGGCAACACAACATGTCATAGCAGAAATGAAATTTGAAAGCAAGTCTACAGCAACACAACACAATTAACAATTCTCCCTCTAAGATAGAGAACTCTCCCTCTTACAGTAATCTCCCTCTGTGAAGGAATTACATAATCAAATTTCGGAAAGATATGACAGTAAAAATCTCCCTCTTTGACAACACATGCCAAAGACAATCCAATTTCAATGAATTTCATTGTACCTTTAGTACTGATTCATATGCAATATTTCCTTGATTTGCTGCATCAACTGATGATTGTTCAATTTTGTAAGAGCTGATGCATCACTAAAACTTATTTTTAGTGAACTTCAGATAGGGGAATGACCCCTAACTTACCTCTGAGATACAAAAATGCATCCTTAGGTAAAGGCTTTGTGAATATGTCAGCAATCTGTTCCTTTGTATGGACATATTCCAATCTGATTTTCTTGTCCTGCACTAATTCTCTGACAAAGTGATACTTGATTGCAATGTGCTTAGTCTTAGAATGCATTACTAGATTCTTAGATATGTTGATTGCACTTGTATTATCACAAAACATGACAACTGGTTCCTTGATTTCCATCTTCATGCCTTGTAGCAATTGCTTGAACCAAACAATATTAGAACAGTTTACTGCTGCAGCAACATACTCTGCCTCTGCTGTTGATTGAGATGTACAATTTTGCTTTTTGCTTGTCCAAGAAACCAACCTCTTTCCAAGAAAGAATGCACCTCCACTTGTGCTTTTTCTGTCGTCAAGGTTTCCTGCCCAATCAGCATCAGTAAACACTTTTAAGTCTAGGTTTCCTCCAAATTTATACCATAATCCATAATCTTCAGTTCCTTTTAGATATCTCATTATCCTCTTGATTGCCATCATGTGATTTTCTCTTGGTTTGGCTGAAAATCTTGCCACAATTCCAACTGCAAGAGCAATATCTAGCCTAGTATGAACTACATATTGCAACTTTCCAATCATAGATCTGTACAATGTCTGATCTATTTCCTTTGAATCATCTTCTTTGGTAAGTTTTAGTCCAGTACACATGGGAGTTCCAACTGGTTTACAGTCTTCCATACCAAACTTTTTCAATATCTCTTTGATGTATTTATCTTGAGTGATGTAGATGCCATTCTTGTTCTATTGAATTTGAAGTCCAACAAAGAATTTGATTTCACTAAACATTGACATTTCAAATTCCTTGCTCATTTGTTCTGAAAATTCTTTGCAAAAATCATCATTCCCTGTGAAAACAGTATCATCTACAAATATTTCTGCCAGTACAATCTTATTTTCTGGTCCTTCCTTGATATACAAACTAATGTTATCATTATTTCTTTGAAATCCAATTTGAATAAGATAGCTATGCAATCTTTCATACCATGCTCTAGGGGCTTGTTTCAGACCATACAGTGCCTTGTGCAATTTGCAAACCATGTTCTTTTTATCTGGATCTATAAAACCTTCAGGTTGTTCAATGTAGACCTCTTCATCCAGTATACCATTTAGAAATGCTGACTTGACATCCATCTGATAAACTTTAAATCCTTTGTAAGAAGCATATGCTAATAAGGTTCTAACACCTTCCAATCTAGCAACGGGAGCAAAAGTTTCGCCATAATCTATGCCTTCCTCTTGAGAATATCCTTTGCACACTAATCTAGCTTTGTTTCTTGATACTTTACCATTTTCATCCAACTTATTTCTGAAAACCCACTTTGTACCGATTACATTTTTATCTTTAGGCCTGGGTACAAGAGTCCATGTCTTGTTTTTCTCTATCTGCTCTATTTCTTCATTCATTGCTTCAATCCAATTATCATTTTCTAATGCATCTTTGACAATTCTAGGTTCAAAATCAGCAAGTAAACAAGTACCTTTCAACTTACTTCTTGTGATGGTTCCTTCAGATTTATTTTCAATGATCTGATCTGCTGAATGATGTCTCTTGACATACTTGGCTAGAACAGGTTCTTTTCCTTTTGGATGAATCTTGTCGTTATCTTCTTGCATTTCACCTTCATGCTCGATTTGGTTTGGCTCGGTATCAACTAGCTCGGTATGCACATGCTTGATTACCTCTGGTTCGGTAATCTCTAACTCGATATTCTCTGACTCGGTAGATGTTGGCTCGGTAGATGTTGGCTCGGTAGATGTTTCCTGTAACTCGGTTAGTGATGACTAGGTAGAAGAAGGTTTCTGATTCTTAGATGCAGTTGATATTATATCCGGTTCACTGAAGACGAATCTTTTGTAATCTTCTGGTTCTGTTCTGCTTTCTTCTTCAGTCTTTTCTGCAAACTCATCAACTTTCACATGTATACTTTCTATGACTTTGTGAGTAGATAAGTTCAAGCATCTATATGATTTACTCTTGCATGAGTATCCAAGAAATATACCTTCATCACCTTTTACATCAAATTTACCTTTTCTAGATTCTTTCAAGATATAACATTTGCTTCCAAATACTTTCAGATAACTTACATTGGGTTTATAGCCATACCATAATTCATAGGGAGTTTTGAATGAGTCTTTTTTCAACTGTACTCAGTTTAAAGTATGAATTGCTGTACTGATAGCCTCCTTCCAGTATTTGATAGCAACATTCTTTTCTATCATCAAGGTTCTTGCACAATCCATGATGGATCTGTTCCTTCTTTCAGCTATGCCATTTTGTTCAAGAGTACCTAGTGTTGAAACCTGTCTTTTGATTCCTCTTTCAATACAAAAGTTATTGAATTCATGTGAAATAAATTCACCACCTCTGTCTGACCTTAGGCATTTCAATCTTTTCCCTGTTTCTTTTTCTACTCTTGCCAAATACCATTTGAACTTTTCAAATGCTTCTGATTTGTTCCTTAGGTACATGACGGTCATCATTCTTGAATAATCATCAACAAAAAGAATAAAATATTTTTCACCAGTATAGCTTTCAGTTCCAATAGGTCCACATAAGTCAGTATGCACAATTTCTAATAAATCTTCAGACTGATAATTTTTGCTTTTGAAACTAGACTTACCCATCTTTCCAATTTGACAATTCTTGCATAAACTGACCTCTGGTTTCTTTAAATCAGGAATGCCTCTCACTTTCTTGAATTTTCTTATCTTTACCAAATTTTCAAAATTCACATGACATAACCTTTTATGCCATAACCAAATCTCTTCTACTTGAGCAATAAAACATGAATGTTCACCAAGTTCAAGATAGAACAAGTTACCTTTAGTTTGAGTACCAGGTCCAATCAGCTTTCCTTTACCGTTCAGCAGTATTGCTTTGCCTTGGATGAATTCTACTTTAAGTCCATTGTTGAGTAACTGTGCCACACTCAAAAAATTGTACTTTAGGCCTTCTACCCAATAAGCATTATCACATACAAGTTCCTGGGTTAGAGTGATTCTTCCTTTTCCTTTGATGCAACAAGGTTCATTGTTTCCAAATCTTACACTGCCACCATCATACTCTTCAAATTGATCAAACTTTGTTTTATCTCCAGTCATATGATGTGAGCAGCCACTATCAATGATCCATGTATCATTCTTACTTATGTGAGAGATGAGTGCCATTTCTTCATTGTCAGATTCATCTTTTATAGCAATGTAAACAATCTCATCCTCTTCTTCATCATTAGAATCATTAGAATCTTTAGCCATAAAACATGATTTCTTACTTTTATCCTTAAATGATTTGAGATCTTTCTTACTGTTCCATTTATTATCTTTCTTTTCATCTTTATCTTTCTTGTTTGGACACCTTGCAGCACTATGACCGACTTCTTCACATGAAAAGCAGATTAGGGGTACTTTACCTTTGTATTTACCTCTTCCTCTTGAATATTTCTTTGCAAGTAGAGCTTCAATTACTTCTAGGTCGCTATCAGAACTCTGATCTGATTGATCTTCACTCTCTCACTGAGATTCCTTCTTCTTCTTTCCTTTGTCCTTGAGTAAAAGCTTGGTTTCAAATGCAAACTCAATGTTCTTTGCAGCTGGAACATAATTATCAAAATTATCTAGTTCAAATGCTGTCAATCTTCCAACTATGGCCTCTAGGTTTATCTTGTGATTGGCCTCACACCTTCTTTCTTGAATGGCTGATACCCTGATGGCATAAACTGGAAGTAGAGTTCTAAGAACTTTACTTATGACTGACTCTTCACTGATACTTCCTCCAGAAGCTTTGATAGCACTGACACATGCTTTAATTCTTTCAACATATTTGGCAATGTTTTCATCTTCTTTCATTTTTATCTGATCGAACTGTCCTCTCAGACTTTCAGCTTTGGCTCTTCTGACATTGTCATCTCCACCATAGATCTCTTTCAGTCTTTCCCACATTTCATAGGTAGTAGTGCAGTCCTTAACATCATCAAACTCTTCATAACTCAAGGCAGATGCAATATCAATCATCATAATGTTATGAGTCTTCTTTATAGCAATGTCATTGACTGATAATGTACCTGATGGTTCTACATATTCCTCATCAAGATATTTCAGACCAGTGTCACCAATGGAAGCTAGATGAAGTCTCATTAATCCCTGCCATGCTGAGAAGTTGTTTTGGTTAAGCCTTGGGATTTCCCTCTTGTAAGACATCTTGATCTTTGGCTTAGATCTTTGAAATCTCCTCCTGCAAGCACCAAAAGCTCTAATACCAATTGTTGGAAAATGAAGATGGGGTAACTGAGAGGGGAGGGGTGAATCAGTTACCACAAAAACAAATTCAACAGTCCCAAAAATGCCTTAAACTTAGTTGCTGCTGCTACTCGGTAAACACATAAATTACTGCTTAAAATTTGATAGATGTTTAGTTAATTTATTAAGCATTTACTGAAATAAGTGACCATGCAAAAGAAAGTAATCATGAACACAGTAGACACCAGATTTACGTGGAAACCCAATATGGGAAAAACCACCAGCAACTAGTCACCAATTTTCACTCTTCTGAAGTGAGCCCTGTTAAGAGCCAACCCTGTTAAAGGTTACAAAACACACTATTAGGTGTGACCCTGTTAGAGGATTTAATCACCCTATTAGGAGTGGCCTTGTAAGAGGTCTTTAGAACAATTCAACTGAATTGCCACCCTGTTAAAGGATTTATGGAATGGCTGTTAAACCAACTCAGTTAGGAGATTTTGGAATCACTGTTACAATGGTTAGAAAGCAACAATGAATGATCTGAAAATACATGCAACTTATCTTGCTGAATATAGATCTCAGTTTAGCTCCACAAGATCCTTACTGATTAAATATATCTTTGCAGCTCCAAGATTTCCCTCTGCTCAACTCTGCTTAGGCACACACAAGTCTCTTCCTTGCACTTCCTTGCACTATCCGTATACACTCTCTATTCCACACTTTTCTGCATCTTGAGCACCTCTTTATATACTATACATAATACCAGGTCGGCCCAACCAACTTGACAAAACATATTCCAAAGTCGGCTTGAACTAACAATCAAAAAAAAATTCTTCACTGGCCGACGCTGCTCGGTCAATACAGAACAAAAAAAAAACTGCTTCCTGTGTTAACCGACAGAACTCGGTAAAAACTACAATTACCGAGGAATTCGGTAAACCTGCCACTTCCTTTGGAAATTGACTAGACTCTATAAAAGCTATCTTCGACTACCGAGTGAGCTTGGTGAAAACTAACCTTTCCTTAGCTTACCGTGTGAACTCGGTTAACACTAACCGTCCGCTACAAAATCCTTTGATACCCGAGTGATCTCGGTAAGAACTAAACTTTCTTTAGCTTACTGTGTGAACTCGGTTAACACTAACTCACCGTGTGACATACAGGAACGCTCGGTATACACTGCAAAAAGACTTTACTGACCAACTGAGCTCGGTAGACTCTGTAAACTGTTTTCCTGACTGACAGAACTCGGTAGACATTGTCTGATAACTGATATGACATTTGTGTAACATAAAAGACAATACACAATTACTTAATTGTATCCAACATTATGTAGCTAATTTGAGTTGATACTTAGGAATTAAATAAATAGTGTGATTAATGCAAATTAGGGTTTTCTGCATTTGACACCTTGGTAAAGCAGTGATTATCAAAATTAGAATTGCCTAGTAAAATAGGACTTAGGAATAGTTAAATAAACCAAAGTTGGTTAATATGGCAATGTGCCAATTTTGGGGTATTACATTTACCCCTCTTTGAATGAATCTGCGAGCAACATGTTCGATTCAAAGAAATCAAAAGTATGAAGCACAACTCAAGAAATGAGATTGATTTTGAAATTGATAATACAAGGACCTATTGATAAGCTTTTTAAGATTATCTTTAGAATGAAGCTTAACCTTAAGGGATCTAGATAGAACACCTAGATACCAAAGTTGATAGCACAAAGATTGTCAAATTTCATAGAATTAATCCTAGAATGAGACTCAACTCTTAGGAGTCAGGGTTTAGATTGTCCCAATACCTGTCCATTAAAAGATGACAAGATTAATCATGATCCATAGAATTATCCCCAGAATGAGGCTTAATTCTCAGCAAAAGTTAGGATTATATCCAAAATGAAGCTTAACCCTTAGCAAGAATTTGGAATTATCTCTAGAACAGAACTTAACTCGCTAGAATCTAGATAGAACAGGTGATTACTAGTCCATAAAAGATAGTAAGATCCAATCATGAGTCATAGAATCATCCTCAAAATAAGATTTGATTCTTAGGAGTCAGGGTTTAGAGTGTCCTGATACTTGTCCATCAAATTCTGACTAGAAATATTATAAGATGTGATAAGTTGATCAAAAGATAAGATAGATGACATAGATGCTAGATAGAAGGGAGCAAGATGCCTCGAGTGATAAGATGCCTCGAGTAATGAAGACATGAGATTCAGATTGAGTTGAATTTTGGATTCAATAGATTCAGTGATGTAATCATATTGATTTTGTTAGTCCCAAAAATTTAAAGTGTGAATTTGAGTTGTTTATGTATGTCAGATTTCAAATTTGATCCCAAAAATGGGTTTAGAGTAGCCAAATTAGCCAAGACGGTGATTAATTGATCACTTGTGCAATTAAGATGAAATGTGATACTTTGAAGAAACCAACAACTTGTTATCATGAAGGATGCAAGCAAGGAAGTGATCCAACAATGTGCTTATGCAAATGGAGTATGCAATGCAACCCTAGGTCTAGTTACCAAGCTTCAAAAATTATCATCACTGAGCATGTAGCAAAACATCAGACATCATACAATCCCCACTGATATTGTAATCATAGGAATATGAATAGGACATTTGTTCTAGTTTTTTAAGGATTAAATGTAAACATTCGAGGCACAAGAAGACAAAATGACCAAAACATTTGTCCCTTTTAATGTAGCAAGTTAACATAAGCATCAAAGCATAAATGCTAGGATGACTAGAATGTTTCTTGTGTGTAGACACACTAGACACATGAGAGATCCTTCTTATGCTAAGTAATTAGGAATTTTTTCTTTCTGCAATGACCCTTGCATTTGTAACCTAAGACAAAAATGTGCTAGATATACTTGCAATGACCCATATGTTCACTTAGCAGGATGAGTATCAATAGTTACTATAGCATAGAGAATTCATTCAAACAAGCAAGGAAAATAACCAAACTCAATGAAGAGTCCATATAAAAGGAGTCGAGGTATACATGGCCATTGAATATGGGATGAAGGCTCTTATAGTGGACACTCTTTATATGGCTGCTTCAGATCATTGGAACTAAATCACAAATAGAAAGAAAAGAAAAGATCATGCCCCTAGTCCTCCCTTCTCTAGTCGAAATTGACATCATTGAGTTGCTCAAAGAGACACGATAAAAAAAAAAAGGAAAAACAAACAAAGAAAATCTTAGCATATTCCAAATAAATTCATTATTTTGAGTTCAATTTCAGTGTTATAGTATTGATGTCAAGTGTCAATGTTCAAAACATGTTTGAAAGAAATCTCTTCAATAGGGTGACAATAGTAGATAAACACAGTTAAAACAACTGGTGACTGAAGTCAAAGAGGAATATTCAGTAAGAAGAACCTTGGTAGGAACTGAATGACAATAGAGAGACATAGTTAAAACAACTAGTGACTGATGCAAGAGAGATCTTCCATGAGAGGAATCTCAAAAATGACAATAGCAATAGTAGGTAGACACAGTTAGAACAACTGGTGACTAATACAAGAAATTCCATGAGAGGAATCTCAATAGTGACACAAGCAACATTAGGCAGGCATAGTTAGAACTACTAGTGACTATTGTGAGATATTCCATGAGAGGAATCTCAATAGTGACACAAGCGACAGTAGGCAGATGCAGTTAGAACAACTAGTGACTATCGTGAGAGATTCCATGAGAGGAATCTCAATAGTGACACAAGTAATAGTAGGTAAACACAATTAGAACAACTAGTGACTATCGTGAGAGATTCCATTAAAGGAATCTCAATAGTAACAGAAGCGACAGTAGGCAAACACAGTTAGAACAACTGGTGACTGTTGCAAGAGATTCCTATGATACTGTAGGGTGTTGCCCCCAAGTTTTGACAAGATTCAATCCATGGATACATGAGTGAAATCAGCAAACTAAAGCAGGAAAGCAACTTTACATGAGCTAGAAAATGTGTTGCAAGATATAGAATTGGGAACAAGAGGTGCCTATTTACTAGGTTTTCACCTTCTTGGTAGAAATTCTCTCTCTTTTTCTTTTTTCTACCATGATGCCTGATTGCCAGGTTTTCATCAATGACACTTTTTTGTTGTTTTTATATTTTTTGGTATTTTTCTCTTTTTGATATTTTTGTATTTTTGAATTTTTCAAATGTTTTTGGTATTACCAAGGTTCCTATAGCTAAGTTTTCACCAAGGTAATGATTTTTTTCAGGACTTTTTGCAATTTTTAGATTTTTTTAGGACATTTAAGTATATACAGAGAGCTTTTGAAGCCAAATCAGCTATAGAACAACTTGAGGTGAAGAGTGTTGATGGGCTCCTTGAGCAACTCTCCTTTGGCTATTCAAAGTTGGTAAGCACCAGATCCAAACACTGCAGTGACTATGTAAGGACCAAGACAGTTGGGTTTGAACTTCCCTTTTTGTATCATTTGTTTCTAATTCTAAAGGTTTTCTCTTAGAATGAGATCACCTAGTTGGAAGTTTCATGTCTTAACTTTCTTATTATAACTTTAGGACATATGTCATTGATAAGCTCAAGATGATCACGCAGTACTTGTTGATGTTCATCTAACAATACTAGCTCTTGAAGTGAAGATATTATATAGTCATCATCATTAATGAGGCCCTTCATGGAGATTCTCAAAGTAGGAATCTTTACCTCAATGGGAAGCACAACATTCGCTCCATATACTAAAGAAAAGGGCATTGTACCTGTTGGAGTTTTGATAATTGTTATATAAGCCCATAAAGTTGAATTAATCTAAAGGTTCCAGTCCCTTCTAGATTTACTAACTATGTGATGCAAAATCTTAAGGATCACCTTGTTGGATGCTTCTACTTGACCATTACCTTAGGGGTAATGAATAGAAGACCAATGTTGCATGATTCTGAACTTTTTACACAACTCCTTAAGATCCTTGTTTTTAAACTGTCCTCCATTATATACCTACATATGATGTAATTCATAATGAACAAAGCTACAATTTTTCTATTTTCTATGGAAAGATGGACTGCCTCTACCCACTTAGTGAAGTAGTCTGTAGCGGAAATGATAAACTTATGTCCATTTGAAGAGGATGGGTGAATCTGACCCACAAGATCAAAGTTCCATTGTTGAAATGGCCATAGTGCAACAAATGGAATTAGATCTCTAGCTGGAGTTAGAATCAAATTCCCATGGATCTGGAATTGCTTATAGGACTTAGCATATTTGATCACCTCTTGCTCCATATTCAGCCAATAGTAACCAACTCTAATAAGTTTACGAGCTAGTGTCAAGCCAATTGAGTGACATCTGCAAATGCCCTCATGTACATATATTAATGCATGTTTGGTTTCATTGTGTTCTAGACACCTAAGGAGTGTTCCATTGAGGCCTCTCCTAAACAAGTCATCAGCAATAATAACATACCATGAAGCATTACAAATAAGATGACATTTTTCATTTCGGGTTAGATTGTTCAAAATGGTTTGGTCATGCAAGTAATAGTATATGTGGTGGTAGTAGGATGAATCATGTCCTATAATAGAATAGATCATCCTAGATTTAGGAGAGTCATAGGTATGGTAGAGTAACATTTCCACCAAGAACTTGTGTCGAAGATCATTTTATGGCATCTGTAACAAGGAAGCTAGAGTAGCCATGGCATCAGCCATTTTGTTGTCTACCCAAGGAATCTATTGGAAAGTGATATGAGAAATGTATTTCTTCAAGTCATCCACCATGCACTTATAAGGAATAAATTTCTCATCCTTTGTGTGATATACATTGTTGACCTGGTTGATTATAAGTTGTGAATCACCAAAGATGTTTAATTGATCCACTCTCCATTCAAGTGCAATCTTCATGCCATTAATGAGAGCTTCATACTTTGCAATATTATTTGTACAAGGAAATAGAATCATGTATGCCTTAGGTAGTGAGTAACTCTATGGTGTGATGAACAAGAGTCTAGCACCGAATCCTTGTTGTGTGAAGGAACCATCAAAGAACAGCACCCAAGTTTGATATGTAATCGTTCGAATTGATTCATCAAGAAAATCAATGTTGAGTGGAAGGAGACTTTGCATTGGTGCTTTTGCTAACTTATCAAAAATTTCTTGTCCTTTGATAGCCTGTTGTTCAACATACTGAATGTCAAACTTGGCTAATATCATGACCCACTTAGCCACTCTTCATGTTAGAGCTTCCTTTTTGAGTAAGTACTTCAGTGGATCAATTTTAGCAATCAGTCATGTAGTATGAGCAAGCATGCAGTGTCTCAACTTTTGAGAAGCAAAGACAACCACTAAGCAAGCCTTCTCAATGATACTATAATTCATTTCATAAGAAATTAGTGTGTGACTCAAATAGTAGATAGCTCTTTCCTTGTTATCATTGTCTTCTTATGCTAGTAAGATACCCAAAGATGATTCTATTGCTGAAATGTACAAGATGGGAGGTTTCTCATGAATAGGAGGCATCAAGATTAGTGGATTAGCAAGGTATTTTTTTACCTGTGTTAAGCTCTGCTTGCAATCTTGACTCTAGTTATATTTCACACCTTTATGTAGTGTCTTGGTAAAAGGTTGTGACCTATCTGCCAGTTGTGAGATGAATTTGCGAATGGATTGATGTATTCCTTGTAAGCCCCTCATTTGATTGATATTACGAGGTTGAGGCATGTCCATGATTGCTTGAACTTTCTCTAGATCAACCTCGATTCCTTTTGTAGACACAATTTAGCCAAGTAGTTTCCCAAATGTTATACCAAATACACACTTCTTCGGGTTAATTGTTAGACTAAAATTTTCCATGCGATCTAGGATAGGTCTCAAATCTTTAGGGTGAATATTGCATTTTGCGCTCTTAACTAGGGTATCATCAACATAATTCACCATTATTTTATGCAGCATGTCATGAAAAATTGTAATAACTACCCTCTAATATGTAGCATCGGTATTTTTCAAGCCAAATGGTATCACATTCCAGTAGAAAGTTCCCCATGCACAAGTGAATGCAATCTTTTCCTGATCTTTTGGTGCAATTTTGATCTAATTATAACCAGAAGATCTATCCATGAATGAGTAGATTTCATATCCTATTGTCATTTCCAATATCATATCAATGTTAGTTAGTGGAAAATAATCCTTCAGACATGCTAAGTTTAGATCTTGAAAATCTATACAGACTCTGATAGATTTGTCATGCTTGGAGATTGGAACAATGTTTGATATCTATTCAGCGTAATCAATAGCATGTATGAAATAAGCCTTCAGAAGCATTTCTAGTTCATCTTTGACCAGTAATGCAACATGAGGATGCATTTTCCTAAGTTTTTGTTTTACTGGTTTAATTCTTGGTGAAATGGACAAGTGATGCATTATAAGATCAAGATCTAATCCTAGTATGTTTGAGTATGTTTATTTTTTTCTCTTGGAAGACGGCAATGAACTCCTCTTTTTCCTCTAAAGATAGTGACTATGCAAGATGTATCATGTAAGGTTGTTCCTATGTTCCCATATTGATTGGTTATGTTGGTTCTATCAAGACTAATGATCTTTCCTACAAATGACTAGGAAGTGCATCAAATATCTCATCCATAGGCACCTAAGAGAGGTTTTCACCCTTGGATATGTCTTTTATTTTTACTATTTTAGGTTTTGACACTACCACAATGTGGTTTTCACCATCAAAACTTCTATTTCTTTTCTTTTTTATTGTATGACTAATATATTTGATGTCAGCTTTAGTCATCTTGACACTTTGTTCACTAGTGGAAGATGTTACTAGTTCGACAATGTTTAAGTAGCAGCCATGAGCATAGTCATTCTAGAATGTGAGGACTCCACTAGATGCATTGGAATTCTAGTCTATGAGCTCGAGATAGGTGATTAAAAGAGATGTGGCAAGTTCAAGTACATTCATAGTATAATAATTAAATGCTTGGACAAGCAATTTGAGATCTAAAGTAGCTTCGTCCACAAGTGTGTTCGAATTCCTTTGGGCATTAATGTCATTAATCAAAGACTCAAGGACACTAGTTGGATAGGACTCATCCGAATTAACCCTAGATGATTCACCTACTTTGAGGAGGTTTTCATAGACATGAACTTGATCTATGTCTTTATCTATAGTTTCTTCTAAGAGAGAGTCAAATTCATACTCTGAGTAATCTGTGCTACATGGAGACAGACTATAGAATTCCCCAATAGTGATACGAACAGACTCTCCTTCATCCTCTAGATTTTTGAAAAGGTACTCAATGTGTAGAGCGTGACTAGACTTTTCTTGTTCTTGTTGAATATAGGCAGAATTAGTAGTGTCGTTAGAAGGATCACTATCACCATCCATATTACTGACACGTGGTACAAAATCATCTAGTTCTGTAAAGAATTTAGCAAGATCATTAGGAATTGGATAAGGATAAGGATCCTCATCATCAACATTATCTTCATGGTCATCAAACTCAGCTTGTGACTCATTTTTGAATGAATTCTTAGGTTTGTGTATAAATTTGTTAATCCCCGAATGGAAGGGAATCTTTTTGAAGCCTAGACCAGATGTATCTCGGTTCCTCCTAGGTATTGGTTTGACTGGATCAATTAGACCATTTTTATTTCATCTAATAGGACCATTTCCATTGTAGCCAAAGTGTTTCATGAGTTTAAGACCTGGACCATACTTCTATTGAGTAATTTCACGAGACTGTTCTATGAGGTCAACTGGAGTTTCCTCTTTGTAGATCAATGCAACAATAGCTCTATTTTCACTTTCCTCCTCAAGAGGGATTGTAGCTTTGAAAAATGTACCATTATACTTGGTTTGAGGTTTCAACACAAAAGGTCTCTTTGCTTCAGATAGTCTCCCATAATGATGGGGAGATTCAGGAAGAGATGGCAAAGACAAAACCAGTTGCATATGATATTCACCCATTCCAATTTCTTTCAACTTTAGTGACTGTTCAATTTTCTTTAGCTTGTTATCATGGTAATTTGTAGACTCTCTATTAGTAGGTATGAAGTTTGTAGTAGATTTCAACATGTTATAGGCATAGCTAGTACTTGCAGGTATAGTGACTTTAGAGCCATGAAATAGGAACTTTATGCATTGATGATAAGTGGAAGGTACAACTTGCATCTCATGTATCCATGGTCTTCCTAGTAGAATATAGTACAATAAGGGAATGTTCAAGACTTGACAACTAACATCTCTTTCAATAGGACCAACTTGAAGAGGTAACACAACAAGACCCAAAGACTTGTTCTCAACTTCATCATATTCTTTGATAGTTATCTTACAACGAGGGTCAACAAACTCTTTAAAATATTCTAATTGTCTAAGCAAAGTAGTAGAGACAATATTCAAACCAGATCCATTATCGATAAGCACACATTGGACACATTTCTAGCATATCATGACCTCAATGTGTAGAGGTTGATTATGCAGGTGATTTAGTGAATTGTTGTCTTCCTCAGAGAAGGTCATATAGTAAGGTGAAGTCAGATGACCTACCATAGATTAGAACCTCTCAAGATCAAGATCTTGAGGGAAACTTGCCTTAGTGAGGGCTTTGTTGAGAATATTCCTATGAGCAGGCGAGATTTTGAGTAGTTCAAAGATCGTGATTTGAGAATTTTTTCATTGTAACTAATCAAGTCTACTATAACTAGCAAGTTTTGTTCCTTTGCTAGATGGACTAGCAAGAAGCTTGTCTTTGTGTTGTTCTATCTTAGGAGCAGAATGCATAGGGCCTTTGTGTACTAACTTGGCACAAGAATGCGTAACAACATTGGCACAAGTTTGTGATGAATCACTATCAAATGTGTTGGAAATAGGACCTCTTAAGAAAAATGGTGTCTTAGGTTTAGTTTTGTCTTGTTTACCCTTGATGGTGATAACATCGCAATACTCAACACCAGCTGGTTTAACCATATGTCCTATCTCATCATCATTGTTAGAGTATGTATAGTTGACCTTATTTTTAGGTTTTGGTTTTGAGTTTTCTCCATTTTTGTAGTGAGGTAATGGCTCCTTCAAAGTCTTGTGATCTAAGTTCTTGTTATGTCCATCCACAAAAATGTTACCATCATCGATTAGGTCTTGGATTTTGTGATGCAAGTTGATACAGTTACTAGTTTTCTGACCTTTATTTTGCTGGTATTCACAAAATGAAGTTTTGTTCTACCATGGTGGCCATGGTTGCAGATCATAAGGATGAGAATTGTCCAATGGAGAAATGAGTTTTTTTTGTGACATGGTCTTGTAAACCACATCCAAAGGTTCACCAAGAGGTGCAAAATCTTGTTTAGGGCATGTAGCCCATGAGTACCCTGGTTTGTTCTTAGATGTCTTATTGTCAGGAGGAGGTTTCTCAATATTCTTGGATGCTCTGAGATTATCTGTAAGATTGAATGTTTCCTTAGCAGATTTAGGAGTAATGTTTTTAACAACTTTTTCATGTATAACCTCTCAATTTTTGTTCACATATCTAAACTTGTCCTTATTAGAGGTTGACCCTTGTTTAGTGTCCTTCTAAAGGGTTAGCTCATCCTTTTTTACCATTAATTCCTCTATTTGGATAGCTTGTGTGACCATGTCTTCAAAGTTACATGGACCTTGTAGTTGAACTCTATACCCAAAATCAAGCAGGAGAGTATCCATAAAGATGTCAAGTTTCTCCATTTCTGAGATTTTGTGTGAGTATTTGGTGTAAAGTTGTCTCCATCTCTGAAGGAGTGTGACGAAATGTTCCCCAAATCTCTGTTTAAGGTTGCACAAGTCTCAAATATTAACTAGGTGTTGTATGTTGTGAGAGTAATGTTGGACAAATAAGTTAGCAATCTCATCAAATGTTTTGATACAAACAGGCATGTGTGAGAACCACTTGATAGTCTGATCACCTAGATTTCTTGGGAATAGACACATGAGAATGCCTGATTATGCATAAATTCCATAGACAAGGCACCAAATTCTTGCAAATGATCTTAGGGATTAGTAGTTCCAAAGTATTTATCATACTTAGGTAATTCAATTCCTCTTGGAAAAGGAGGCATGTCTATACTCTTGTCAAAAGGAAATGGACAAAGAGCATCTAAGGTGTACATTTTTGAAGGTTTGTCTTTATCACACATCATTAGGGCTAACTATTCTTACATGGTTTTTAGTTTCTTTTGAAATTTGGAAGTCTCAATTTCCTCTTCATGTGTAATGATAGTTTCAACATTAAAGTGATGAGGTAGCTTGGCTCCCTCTTGAACAAGTTTGAGAAAGTATTTCTCTTTCTCTTCATTAAGAAAGACCTCCATGACTTTATAGAAGTTTTTGTCTTTATTAAATTTTTCAATATGCTCAGGGAGTATTTCTACCTCTTCTTCATTCTCATCAGTAAAATGTTCCCAATTTCTTTTAGTCCTATGTTGATCTTGGTCTCTACTATGTTCTCCATGTTTTGGTTTTGGTTCAGCCATTTTAGGGATGTGATGAGTTTCAGTATACATTTTGAAAAGCTTGTTTGAATAAAGATTTAGTTATGTTGTTTGGAGATGCATGACCTTCGCTAGTTTCAGGATCCTCTTGATACAAGGGGTTCTTGGTTTGTTCTAAGTTTATAGAGAACATTCTCCAAACATGAGATGATCTGACAGGTGAGGGGGATCATGAAGATTCCTCACTGGATGAACTAGAGATAGACCATGAATGAATTGAAGAGAGACCTTTGCCACAATTAGTACCCCTAGCTCTACCTCATCTAGGTTTTTGCGGATAAAAACATGTTTCCTCTTCTTGTTGCCACAGTCATAGACAAGGATAAAAAGAGAAAGCTTAAACAGGGATCACACTAGAATGTAGTCTCAAAAAGCAAGATAAGTGTACTGTATACTAAGGTACAAGTTATCTGTGTAGTGGCTAGAACAACCAAATATTATGAATATTGTGACATGAAATATGATGAGCACAAGAGACCAAGGAAATAATAAACAAGAGACAAGACTAGTTTGTGTGTACGTCACAAGTCGTTAGCTAAGAAAGAAGCCAGTATTTGACACTATTTGTAGATGGCGAAGAGGTACAATGTTGCAGATAATAGACTAGATTTAGAGCATGGGTAGCTCTGACGAAAAAAGTTGACAATTTACAGGGAAAATTCTGTGCGAGGATTCCTAAGGAATTGTGTGAAAAGACAAACTGAATTTTGAAGAGATTTTTCAAGTTTCAAACAATTCTAGATAGATTGTTCATTGTTTTGAACAAGACAATTGGTTTTTAGGTAAACACAGGAAGTAAGTAGTAGTTTCAAACAACCCAATTGAGGACAAAGCAACTTGGAGGGGCGGGGGAGTCTTGACCTTTAGTTTTTTTTATAGGTTTGGACAATGTTTACAGACTTAATAACGAACACACTTTTATCCCTAAAACAAAAATTGGTAGAGAAGGCAAAATCTTTATCTCACAACTTATGTGCATGTGTGCATCTCATACAGCCATGTCACCCCACTAGAGGGTGCCCATGTTTTTGGTGTATTCCAAGGGCTCAATAACATATACACTGAATGAACACCCTTGTGGTAGGGATCACCTAGGTACATGCCTATGGTGAGTTCTACAGGACAGATTCTTCCCCCTCCTTGCACAAAGATAATGCCTCCTTTTGGAGGTGAACCGGGTACCAACTAACTAAGAAGTTTTTACTTGGATTCCATTCATATTAATCTCCGATGGCTTCGCAAGCGAAGTTGAGGCCAACAACCCACATTAGCATCTATAAGTGTACACACTGGACTAGCAAGACTAGGGCCGGTGCTGACTAGTGCAGTTTACAAAGCCTTTTCTTGATATGTGATATTAGAATGAAGAGTAAATTAATATGGCTTTGGAGTCTTTTTCTCAACAAAGCTTCTTTATTAGAGTGAGGTGGAATCTCTAGCAAAAGGAGTGTGCTCACTTAGGTCGTTCTCAGAGGTTGGATCACTATGACAGGCCCTCTAAAGGATGACTCAGACTGGTGCTTTGGATCTAAGGGTCTAAGTTTCTGATTTCCCTCAAGGGGAAAGAGCATACTCCTTTACCTCATTTCCTTGCCCAAACATGCAAGACATGTTAATCACTGAGTTAGCTTAATCGATCCCACCTTGGCCTATTCCAAGACGTTGATCCCCTAAAAGGAAATCATCATTTCTTCATTAAAGGCTTCGTTAGGGAGAAGCACTAACTTGCTTACCTCCCTCGGATGCTATTTTTCAGAGGTTTCTAAGTTTCTGATTTACCCTTGCTCATGACCTCCAAGTGGTAAAGAGCACACTCCCCTATTCCCTTGTCATGCAACTTACGAAGTTCACAAGCCCTATTTATACTATGTGTGAAAATAAATAAAAGAAGACACAACATTTAAGTGGGTTTGAAATAAGTCTTCATCATGCATATCTTTGACAAGCGTCCTACATTAACACAGTCAATATATGTTTGAAGTTTTTGGATAAAAGGTGTCTTTGTCAAGCATCCTGCAAACCACTATAAAGTTGTTTCAAAATTAGAAATCAGAAATAAAATGCTTTAGAAAACACTATTAGTCAAATAGAAGCTTAACTATGGGAAAATAAAATTTAGCTTTTTTTGTTCTTTTTTATACCCATAAAATATCTTATAAAATGTGAAAATGTATGAAAACATCAAAAGTCAAAATTCATTTTATACTCATTTAATGTCTTGCAAACCACTATTAAGCTGCAAAAAAAATTTTAAAAATTTGAAAGAAAATGCTTCATAGAAAAATTGTTAGTCAAACATCATTAAAAATTGTAATATGGAAAATTGTGTTGTTGTAGAATTTCGTGTGAAATCTTGCATAGAACTACTCATAGAAACAGAGTACATCGCGCAAGAAACCATGCGGTTATGCACTTCTTCGCACGAGAAAGTGTAGAGGTAGACACGAAATCTTCAGGTCTTTGCACGAAAATGAGATTTCTCATGCAAAAATATGGAAACCTATACAAACGAATGCATTAGAATAATAAAAAATGAAGAAAATAGAGAAATTGAGGCTAGAAAAATTGATTTTTTGAGCACCACAGTGGGTGGCAGAAATGTATACATGGAATGCGAGCCCTAGATCCTCTTATACACTTCAACATAGTCATTACACGAGATATCATCCTGAAATGAATATGAGATTATTCATCCAAGTAAACCCAATAGTGTGACTTGTTGCCTTCTAACTAGAAGGATTATACCTTTGCTCTCGCAATGAGAAGTGGGCAACCAGAGCTCTAGAATGAACCTAATTTTAAGCTATATGAGATATGGAAGATTAATCTATATGAGAATTCATTGTTAAGCTAAGAAATAAAGAAACATATTATGCTAAATGAATTCATTTTAAGCTAATATGAGATTGTAATGTAAGAATTTAAGCTAACAATGTAAGAGAAAATGAGTGGATATTTCAGCATAAGTTTGACACAAATTCCAGTTTCCTACCTCTATAATGAGGAATTGAAGGATCCTTAAATAGGATTTTAGAATCAATCAATGACAGAGATTAATCGGAATGGATGATCAAGATTGAAGAGGAGAGCCAGCCATAAAGGAAACTTCCTCATGAAAAGAGAGTTAGTTGGTTCCCGTTGAGTGATAAAAGGAGTTAACTAATTCCTTTTTTAGAATATTTAATTTAATAAAATAGAATATGACCTCATAAATGGATAGCTTTAACTAATTGAATAATTAAATTCAATAATTAAAAAGAGGAGATATCTTATTAAATTAAATGTATTTAATTCCTTTGTACATTAGCTAAAGATTTAATTTTAATTTAATTAAAGTATAACACTTATAATTAAATTAAATTAAATCAATAGGTTTATGTAGCTAATTTGAGTCGATACTTAGGAATTAAATAAATAGTATGATTAATGCAAACTAGGGTTTTCAGCATTTAACACCTAGGTCAAGTAGTGATTATTAGAATTAGAATTGCCTAGTAAAATAGGACTTAGGAATATTTGAATAAACCAAAGTTGGTTAATATGGCAATGTGCCAATTTTGGGGTATTACACCAAGTAGATGAGAGATAAATATTAGAATGAAGGCCAGTCAACGGATCAACATATGCGTTACATTGTGATCTATATTTGCAAAGTGAGTTGTATTTATCAAATCAACCCATTGTTTTTTATAAGAAAAATAGGTTTTATAGGGACCCTGAAACCCAAAAGTTAAAAAAACTACAAAGGCTGATAAGAGGCATACAAAGCCTAGCCAAACAAAGATAAGTCACAAGGCTGATAATAAGATCAACCCATTGTTACTTTCTAACCATTGTATCAGTTGAAATCATTTACTCAAGGTTGACCTAATAGTCATTTGTAAATCATTCAATCAAGGTGACATCCTAATTGAATGTTAATAATTCGTCTAACTAGACCACTTCTAAAATGGGAATTAAATCCTTTAACAGGGTTATACCTAACATTGTGTATTATAACTTTTAACATAGTTGGCTCCTCATAGAGCTCACTTCAGAACAATGAAAATTTGGTCGCATGTTATTGGTAGTTTTTCCCAATTTGGGTTTCCATGTTAAATCCTGATGTTATACTTGTATGGATATTATTTAAGATGTTTTACTATTAATGTTTTACATTCTACAAGTTTATTTTATTGGGACAATGAATTGCAAGTTTTATGTTACTCATAAATTGCTATAGAGACTGATCTATGTAATGTTTAGATGTAATTTGGTTGAAGTGTTTAAAAGTTTTATAAAAAAATTAATTGCGTATTATCTTTTAATAGATATAATAATACCTCTAGATCCATAATATCAAATAAAATATAATCTAGTCAAAGTAAATGTAATAAACTAAAAATATAATACATGAAAATTATAATATTATAATACTAATTTCTAAAAATTAAATGCATAATATAGTATTGATAATAATTATAAGTCAAATTTGAAAATATATAATTTTATATATAAAGTTAACATACATAACTAAATTCAAATGAAAAATATTTAAACTTTTTAATAATTTTAAATGAAATTGTGAATGAGAAAAAATAAATTTAACAAACAAAAGCTTTATAATCAAAATTTTAATGTATATTATGTTCTGTAATATCTTTTCTTTGTATAAAAAATAGAAAAACTTACGATTATTTTAATATATACAAATAGGATTTGAATTTCTCACTTCTAAAAAATTACAACTTAAGAAACACAAAGTTTAATAGAAATAAAACTCATGCAACTTTAAACTATGCTTAAGAAATAAGATGATCACTTCATTTTCTATTTTAAGTATATTAGTTTCAGAAAAAATAGTGACATCTTAATTCTATTATCTAGTTGATTACACCACAAGTAGAAAATTTTGCACACAAACACACAAACTATTACTACCCTTGTTCACTCCCCAATTAAAACAAAAACATCAATTTAGTGATAATTTGCTAAGTTAGCGGATTTTCCCAATCTTCAAGTTTAAATGAATCTTAGCAAATGGAGTTATTTTAAGTACTAAGTGACGTGACCGACAGAACCAAATATTTGAATACCAATGATGAAAGGAAGTTGGAAAGGGTTGTGAATTTTTTCTTTAAATCTATTCATTTAATTTAATTTAATATTTTCAAAGTATATTTTACAGAATATATTTGTGTGCCTATCCTATAATTATTGTATTTTATGAGTATACAATTATTTGTACAAAAAAGTCAAAAATGGAGTAGTCGCTTCTATTAAACTATGCATCTATTTACAAGGATCTAAAGTAGCATATCAAAAGTTTAAAAGATGGAAGATAGTGGTATTTCTATCCAAAATTTTAAAAGAAGGAAGATAGTGGTATTTCTATCTGAAGGAAGCTAATAATGCTTGATTTTTCAATAGAGTGGAGGGCAGGGGCATTATATAAGATTGAAGAGAGACAAAGAAATAATAATGGAATAGCTAAACATGACTAGTATGTTTATTTGGTGATTAAGTTATGCCTTTTTGGGCATGTATCATAGTTTTGGGTCTCTAAAGTTAATTTTGTAATTATTTAAAATCTGTATATTTGCATTTTTTTATTGGATAGGTGAAGATGGTTTCATCATTGCAGTGGTATATGATGATGTGTACTTTATGATTTTGATCTTATAAAAATATAAATGTTGATTGAAATGTCCTTCTTTTGATTTTTACCATTTTAGTAATCTTACTCACATTTTTGCAAGAGCTTTGTAATAGTTGTAGAATATTTTTTTACAATTTTGAACTACACATGAAACAGCTAATGCAGGAGCATCCAGCAATTAATAATATTTTTAGACTATATGTTTTTATTATGCATTGTAATGTGGCTTAAAAAGCCATTTCATGTCTTTGGGAGTTTCGTAAGCTAAAATCATAGTAGTCTAAATAATCTAGATATAGTAAACAAAGGGTTTATATTATCATGTGGTTAGTAACTAACTGATTCGGTTTCGAGTATGTTGGAATAGGGGAAGTTGAAGGTTAGTTTTAGAAAATGGTTATCGAGTGTGGAAAAATTATTTATCTCTATAATGGAAAACCAAGAATAGAGAAAGGGGGAAGGAAGTCTCGATAAAGAGATAGAAGGATGTAATGAAAAGAGAATAATGAAAATGGTGATGGGAATGTCTAGGAACTATTTATCTATTATAGTATTTTCCATTTTGAATTGGCATTGAAGAATCTATTTTGATCGATTCTTGATATCTAATTTTGTTGAAGTTGGATCAATTTTTTATAGAATGTTTTATAGTTTCATTGGGCTCAATTAATCTTACTGCTATGCGCTCCACATCAGATTGGTATTAGAGCACAACAAAAGATCTGGGAAGAAGATCTAGGATTTGGCAGGTTGAAGGTCCCTTGTTGATGCTTGGAGTAGAACTATCCTTGAAGGTCCCTTGTTGATGCTTGGAGTGTTCCAAGGTGGTGGATGGATATCCAATGAACCCTAAATTGGTTTGAGAAGATGGTCTTGACAAGGAGTGAAAGAGAAATGATTAAGGCATTAAAGGAGAACTTGTATGGCAGTAAGAAGGAGAGAGAAGAAAGAGAAAGAAAGAAATAGAATGGATGAGACAGGAGGAGTTGAGAAGCCTAAGAAGGGTTTTGGAAGAACAAGAAGAACAAAGTTACAAGAATCTTAGAGAAGAGTTAGATAAGAGTATTGCAAAGTGGGAGAGGATAACAATGCTATTGGAGCAAGCAATAGATGAAGATGAAGTTGTTGATGAAGAAAAGGATCAGGAAGTGGTACACATTCCATTGGAAGGGCACAGACAGCAGATGAATGCTGGTGTAGAGAGTGAGAGTGAACAACAAGAGGTTATTGTTGAACCTTGTGAGGAAAAGGTTCTTGAAGATGAAGGAGAGTTGGTGACAGGTATGGTTGAAGAAATTATTTTCCTGGATGATGGAGATGTTGACACAAATGATCAAGACGGAATGGACATAGTCCAAAGATTATAGGCTGAGGAGAAGACTATTAATGATAGGGATGAAGTATTTGTTGATCAATGTGATGCTCTAAAGATATATAAACAAGAAGAAGATCAGATTGTGTATCACGCAGATTGGTATTTTTATGCAGGTGATATGTGATTGGCAAATCTATTTGTCCTAGGATTCAACAAAGATACCATGAAGGGTATTCCTTATAAAGTTTGGAATCAACATGTTGTGGGGAGCGACATCAATTCAGTCTTTCTTATAGTGACAACATTACCTACATACAATTGGAGAACTCAGAAGAAGATCACAATGGAAGTTAAATTATTTTGTCCTTGGGAATATGATGCAGGAGCATCTGGCAATTAATAATATTTTTAGACTATATGTTTTTATTATGCATTGTAATGTGGCTTAAAAAGCCATTTCATGTCTTTGGGAGTTTCGTAAGTTAAAATCATAGTAGTCTAAATAATCTAGATATAATAAATAAAGGGTTTATATTATCATGTGGTTAGTAATTAATTGATTCGGTTTTGAGTATGTTGGAATAGGGGAAGTTGAAGGTTAGTTTTAGAAAATGGTTATCGAGTGTGGAAAAGTTATTTATCTCTGTAATGGAAAATCGATAATAGAGAAAGGGGGAAGGAAGTCTCGATAAAGAGATAGAAGGATGTAATGAAAAGAGAATAATGAAAATGGTGATGGGAATGTCTGGGAACTATTTATCTATTATAGTATTTGCTATTTTGAATTGGAATTGAAGAATGTATCTTGATCGATTCTTGATATCAAATTTTGTTGATGTTGGATCAGTTTTTAATAGAATGTTTTATAGTTTCATTGGGCTCAATTAATCTTACCACTATGCGCTCCGCATCAACATCATTGTATAATTTGAATTTTATTTTGTTGTCATATTCAATACAAAAATACCATTAAAACTATATTAAACTATCGACTTAATCCTTACACCCTTGAAAACCACAACTACTAATTCAATAATCATTTAAATCTATTTATTCAAACATCAATTTATGATAGACAAAATGAAAAATGCAAAAGGAAGGGTACTACATAATTTTTTTGATGAATAGTCCTTTTCAATTAATAAAATTTACTAAGATTACAATTCACAAAAAAGGGCCGGGGGATACAAGATCACCCCGCGAATGAGTTCAATCGGCCGAAGCCGGAGTAAACAACATGGCCGCAGCCAGCAACTATAAACTATTCATCAAAAAAAACATTTAAAACAACCTCATGCTGCCAAGGCAGTACCAGCAGAGGGAGGAGGATCATCTTTATTAGGAAATCCCCACGCATTAGTGGGATTGTGAGGCGGGCTAGGAACAGTCCAACCGTCAGCAACATCCACAGGATCTGGGGTAGTTGCAGTCTCCGCATCCTTCTTATCTGGCTGCGAAGGAGAAATTGCCAAGGCCAGCCGAGGAAACTTGCCAAAGTGCGCCCGTCCAGGGGGAGGAGCCGGAGACCAGCCAGAAGCCTGCCCAGGGGGGGAGCCGGGGACTAGCTAGAACCACCACGTGGTGAAGAAGCGAAGCGGCGCCTCCAACCGCCATGACCACTGTTGGGAGAGTGGTGGCAAGGACCCTCAGAGCGTGACGTGTGTGAATATCAACCAGAGGACTGGCATCTGGAACGACGACTGCGAGATGAGGAGGCATCAGCCGAGGCATCTGGAGGCACTCTGGCAATGGTACAAGGAGCATTGCCCCAGTGGTTTAACAATTCTTGTAAGTGGGCAACCTCCAGGGAAACTTTATTAGCTTACACCTATATCTGCATAATGACATTGTTACAAATGCATGCCTTAGTGTACATTGCAATGTTAACATCCAAAAAACTGTGAGTGAATAAAACTGCATTCCTATCTTTCCATAGAGAAAACAAAATTTCCATCCTGAAAGTATGCCAAATCTGGAAAAACTTCCGAGAAAATCTGGGGAAATCACCCAGCAGGATCATGTGCCATGAAAAAGGTTCGAACCTGAAAGGCTTGAAAAAATCATGGATCCAGTGCCAATAATTCTGAGCACGTTTGCAAAACCAAAAAATATGCAAACAGGACTCATGTTGGCCACGGAAGGGGCATATGGGATCAGGAACCCCAATGTGCTTGAGCCGAGGCCCCAGGGGAAGACTTTGGAAAGCAAGGCACCAAGCAAAGTTAGCAATCTTAGGTTCTGTAATGGCACTCCAAATGGTATCGAACCGTTTTCTCTATTGAGAAAGCGAAGAATGCAAATGCCATTGTTGATTAAGCGTGTCCACCATCGGAAGGTGGGGTGAAAGCCATCTGTATCCCATATTGGGCTTATAATTGGTAAATGGAGTGGCAGGAAACCACTTTCAATCATACCACTAAGTATGCAAACAAAAGCACTACAAAAGTGCCAATTGTAGAAGTTTTTAAAATAGCAACAAATGCAAGAAGGAACGTACCCTTTTACAGATTCACGCACATCCTAAAGTGAAAACACTTCATGTTAACACATGCCCAAAAGAAAAAAAAGGAAAACAAACAAACGTTCACATGGGTAGACAGATAATTTACGGTGCCAACTATGTTGATACTGTAAGAAACGGATAAACTAGGAAGGGCTCCAAAACCAGGCGTGATCTTCTAGTGAATGGTGTAGAAGAGGCTTATATGTAGTAGTGTTGGAATTGAGTTCAGTGGAAGGAGAAGAAAATTAGGCATGCATAGCCGAGGTGGATGAGACAGATTTGCCGATGTCGACGTCATGTCACCACGGCGTTCAGTTGCCTCCACAGTGGATATTGTTTTTCTGCGACACCTCCGCACAATAACAGTCGCAACGAGCGATAGAAAAAGCATGCCGATGGACACTGAAAATCGTCGGAAGTTTGCTATCTATCTGCGCGACAGCAGTTGAAGCAGAGATAAGGAGGAGGAAGAGAGGGAGAAGAGCAATCAGAGTCATGTCTGCCCACGAAATTATTTGTGCCGAGAAAGACTCAAGGCATGAGTATATATCGGAGATATAATCGTGCTTGGTCGAATCATGGTTAATAAAAGTGTAGTCTGGGTAAAGTTTATAGGCGTATAATACTTTTCCACGTTGAATGGTCTGAAGACGCAACGAACAGAGATATGTGGTTGATATGAAAGTCGTCCAATTTTCTGCCAAATTCCCTACGTTGAATAGACTCAAATTTGCAATTACCACAAATTTGCAATAACCACAAATACGTTATCCCTAATGTGTGAAGATATTTCCAAGCATGTGCGCCCATTTGTGTTAAGGGTCGGTGAGATCTTCGTTCCTTTCGTCCCAAGAATGCCATCATGGGGGTCTTTCGACCTTGCAAGGACCCACAATTTTTCCTTCGATTTTCTCTCCCTATTAGTCACGGGACATTTCAGCCCTAATTTCGGTCTAAAATTCTAATGAAATTAAATTTATCAATAGTTCAACTCAACCATTTTTATTACTTATTTAAATATTTATTTATTAACATAATTTTATACTAGAAATTAAATGCTTTTGAGTATTAAATGTTAAGTAGATAGGAATTTTGACATGTAGCATAGTACCGATTTTGCAATGATCATTGTTTGGTGATCTCTAGTATACAAATTTTAAAAATTTATTCAACAATGAAAAACTAATTCATTTAATTTCAACGAAAAAGTTATACAACCATTAATATAGTAGATGTACTTAGTTGATGTCAATTTTAACACTGCCAAATAAATGTGTCACACTACGTAAATTATAATGTAAGGTCACTAATGAAAATTGGTGTTGCTAAAGAAAGAAAACAACAAACTTGTAAACCAATATTTTCATGAAAAAATCAATATAATATTTATGCTTGATCTCCTCCTAATCTATTTCCAACTCTTTATATGCATTCATTGCTTAAAATATCAATGGTGAAAGAATCCAACAATAAATGAAAGATCATAAATTGAAATCTTAAATAACCCATTTTTAAAAATAGGTAAATATCATTTATGATCTCATAATCCAAGACACCATGAGAACAATTGTGGCAAGAAGCATGAGGCACAATGTAATGTTAATTAAGTTGGGAATGAGAATTTGAAGCCATAGGTATAGATAGATAAAATACCATTACCATAAGACAATTGTGAGAGTGTGTAGATTATAAGAATGAATGGTCCACTCTGCAAACTATATATAGAATGAATGATTGAAGAATGATAAGAGTAGTAAAGAAGCCAATTCTACAATATGTTAAAGTTCAAAATAACTTAAAAATACCTCTAGAGAATAATTTACCAAAACATAAATAAGACTATATAGCTATAATGCCTTATATTATACTAATTCATTAGCCTCTCATAATTATTTAAATTCTAATTCTCAAATTTGTATCAGCCCATTTATGGGCTCTTGCTCTTATATTTTCTCTAGTAATTATTTTGTTCTTTCACACCTATGTAGTTATCTATTATACAACTTAGAGCTTTTCTGTAATAGACCACAAGGAATAAAAATTCATGTATGAAAAAAAGTAATATTTTAAAGATGAAGTTGAAGATGAGTTTAAAACAACAACAATCTACACACTTAGTTGTCATAATTGAAGATAGAAATCGAGAAGAAAGCATTAAGATGTCTTTAAGGATTGAGAAACAATCTATTTGTGATGTAAGGGTGGTTCTTATATATGCTACATGATTATGAATATTTAATTATTAGAATACACAAATAATTTTATTTATAAAAGAAATTTGACCTAAAATATTTATAATAAAAATTTAGAAAAATATTGGGTAATAGTAGTAGGTACAATTTAAAGTAATTAGTATGTGAAATGTTGATCTAATATCATGACATATGACTGTATTTATTAAATTATAATTTATTTTTAGTTAATAAATTTAATAAGGTATATATTTTTATTGAAAAATATATATTTAAAGATGCCTCTACCACCAAAGTTGAATATTTGATCACTTCACACATGAATAAAATCAATATAGCTCACCTAAATTTAATTTATATAAAGTCCATTGAACATATGAGTTATTTTAGAAAGATTAAAATAGTGACTCCCACTGGTTAAATCATGACAACAATTAAGACATCCTTTTGAATGGAATATAATTAATACATTGTTTGTGCTAATAAATCCAAAGCTTGTTCTAAAAAATATATGGGTGTACAATTTTTACTAGTACATTTTTTGCAATTCACTATTAGTTTTTATTAATAAGGTTGTTAAAAATTATCCCAAAACATCACAAAGACCACAACTAAAACAATTATTGTCATCTTGATACATGAATGATTTCAAATAAAATATAAGTCTTAAAACCCTGCCCAGGAATCATAGTAGATACAACTTCAAAACTTTATGAGAAAAATGACTAATCTGCTTCCTTATATTTCATCATCAATGCATTTTGTTCATAAGCCAAGTCTCTAAAATTTTATCTCACTTGTAAGAGAGATGGACACATTATTTATGCAAGAAATTTTTTTGCTGGGACATCTGAATAGATCTCCATGAGCGTCCTCTAATTTTCTGGTAAGACATGTTATTATGAACATACTTATCTCAATTAAAGTAGAATTATACAAGCACAAGATGCAAATTATAATGCATACATGGATTCTTCATTTATGGATAGAATGTAGATTGCATTGAAAAAGAGATTAGTTTGGTCTTTGCACTAATCATTTCAATTATTTCTCTATATAAACAATGTGTGAACAAGCTTCCCTTCAGAAGTAAGCTGAACTGAAGTCTCTAAACCTACAAAACATTGTGATTTGCAGCCTTTGATGGTTGAAAAAAATGGTGTTGTGCCTAGTTTGGTAGACAAGGGAAAGATGAGAGTTAAGGTTGTGGGATTCAATTGTATACATATCAAGTACATTTTATTGAAAGTTTACAAAGCTACTTCAAGAAATCTATTTTCAATACATGCAACAATCATTGTTGTCCATTTTGTGCACATCACCTCACCTCGATAAATAATAGATTAGAAATATAAGTAAAATCACAAGATGCTTTGGCTACCAAAAAAAGCACCATGAAAAAATTAATGATGGATTGAAGTTATGTGAAGAGAATATTTTCTTACCCTTCTAGTGTAACATCGACAAGAAATGTACATTTTGACTAGAGATTGGCCCAACATGTTTCAAGGAAGAAATTCAAAATTGCAAGATTCATTTTCTTCAATCCCTCTATTCACAATTCATTTTAAAATCTAATGCATTTATTATACTTTATCAAAATAATGAAGATTTGACAAAACAGGAAATGAACAAGAATAGATCACACAAAATAGAAAAGTTTTTTTTGAAGCATGTGAGATATCCATCCAAGATAATATCTACAACATTAAAAAATAAATAAATTCTAAATCATTCAAACTGTGAGAAGCTTTTCGAAATGAGGGCTTTCGTCAATGGATATATTATAATGGAAAATCTAATGTAATCCACAAGTTTAAGAATTATTTTGGATAGAGGAAAAATATATTTATTGCAAGTTTTAGAATTAGATATATAGGAGATAAAAATAATCAAACAGAGATTTCTATCTACAAAAATGTCAAAAAATAATTAGAAATAATTTTAATGGTTGGGACTGATAATTTTTTGGCAAAGAATTGTAAAATCCAAGAGTAAAGCTCCCACATATAAGCCTACTAGCTTAATAAATCATTTAAGTAAGTCCAAATACAGAGTGTGTTATTTGTTCCTTCCATAGTAGTAATCTATTGATGAGGGCTAAAACATTAAATAGTGAATAATGTTTAATCAAATCAACCAATCATACATCATACATTTTTTCCTTTTGTATTTAATACTATGTTGTAGTAGGAAAAGGTGCATGTTCTTTAAGTTTGAAATATATGAAAAATATTTATGAATCCTTTGATAGGATTTAAATATGGGATGACCTATAGTTCAAAAAAATTACAAACTACAAAGCACAAGAAAATATTTCTTCCAAGGTCTCTTGTAGGTTTGTAGAGTTTGGTATTAGTAATCAATTCTCACAACCTCACCTTTTCTACATGTGTATTTCTAGTCCCTTCTTCCATCTCATCACTATTATTTATCGAAAGATTTCAAAATGTTAAGAGATAGTCTTGTTGAATATAATTGCAAGTATGGTTACAATTATTAAGAGAAGTAGTTGCTCTGTCTCTTTTCTTCTTCTAGGAATTGAGTTTTTTTTTTTTTTAAACTTCAAAAATAGTCAACAAAATCTATTCAATCAATTTTTTTCTCTCTCACATCAATAAGACATACCACAAACTTAAATTCTAAATGTGCATAATTGATGATTACACTATACAAATGTTATGGTTCCATAGATACATACCAAATAGAATAAATTTAATTTTTGTAATAGCTTAACAAAAAGGCTTCACACTTTCTATAAAGTTGATTGAAAGATATATATATGAGATAAGCCTCCTGCATTATGGAGGGATGTGATAAACATGCTTTCTCAAGCCAAATCAATATCAAATTATTAAAAAGATGGGCTTGTCAGCTACCTAAAAACAAGTATAGATGTTTTGGAAGGAGAAGTTCATGAATATTATTTTGGATTTGAGGATATTTTCATAGGAGAAATTTTTTATGTCACTACATTATTCAAGTTGTGGGATTATGCTCATGATTTTGATTGGGAAGCTACTTATAGAAATTTGACAAGACATAATACTCAAAATCTAATGAGGATTGTGAATAGTCCAATGAAAGTCAATATTCACAATTTCTTTTATCCTTGTTTATGCTTGTTTCCTTGATCAGGGTCCACAACTAATTAGTGATTGGTATTATGTTGGATGGAAATTTGGCGTTTTGTGCAACTCATATATTCAAGAAAACCAATTCAATTGCTGACTTGAATATAATTACAATACATTATTAAGTTTCTTATTTGATTTCTATTATTTTATGAAATGTTGCAAGAGAAGGATGACTAGTTTCTTGAACATTATGAAATCTTTACCTTAACTAACAAAGAAATGTTTATTCAGAAGTGACTTTGGGACACATGTGTGGTAGTAGTTTAAAAAAATTATTCTTCATGATACCTAATAGAACTTGGCTTTAACATTGACCAAAGAAAAGAATTCAATTAACATGTACAAAATGCTTATAATTCCTAGGATAGAAAAATATATTCCTATAAAATTAAATAAAAGTATGTAGATTCACTTGTTAATGTTTGTCAAGTGCTGAAATGGAAGCACTTTAATAGGATGTAGGGTTCAACTTTATTGGGCATTGGGCGATTCAAATATGTGTGTGTGTGAGGGAGAAAGTGAGATTTCAAAGTACGATTCCACTTATGATCCAAATTATATTGGCTAGTACCCAAAGGAAGAAGGGTTATAATACTAAATCTAGATAGTAAAGAGGAAGAAAGAAATACACTATCTTAGGCCCTTAATAGGATAATGTGAATGTGAAATTGAACTAATTACTTAGGAAATGTAAATCTATATGTTATGTGAATACAATCAGCCCAACTAAGATGTAAAAATAGGGTAAAGATATGGAATTAAATATGAAAGAATCACCTTAAAATGCATAGAGGAAGATGATTTTATCTCAATAAATTTTGAATTTGAACATTTTCTAAACTTCCACCTGTAGATTTTAAAGAAAAGGAACATAAGCAAAAAATCTCCCTAGAATTTGAGATTGAAGGGTTAGGTTGACAAGGAAGGGCATCCTACAACCAAGTTGACGTAGTCTATGGATTAGAAACTAATGACTCTAGAAAGATTGCAAACTATAGGCTCCAAGCTTATATTTTTGTTGCTCCAAGCCTATAAATTACCACAAAATAGAAAGGATTGAAGTGTAAATATAAAGTTCTATAAGGATCAAGATAAATTATAGGACTCATCTTACTCATGTATATGTAATGTGCATGCAATGTAGATCTTTAATTAGGAATATAGGATATCTCCACACTTTGCAATGGATCTATCATTACTCGATCATGGTGCAATGAATATGGATATGCATCAATGAAGAGGATGAATGCTTCAATGCAAATCTACTCCTTTGGTAGGCAAAAATACACTAGATCTTGAAGAGGAAATGCTCACTAAAGATTCTAAAATGTAAGATAAAATCTTCTTTCTTGAATACTTAAAAAAATCTTGAAAATATTCACTAGAGGGAAAAGCTTGAGAATGAGATGCTTGATGTTCATGAGATATGAAAGTAAAGCCTCCAAGTCTTCTTATATATGAGTTTTTAGGTGCAAAAAAAAAAGGGTCAATCGAATAACAATCATAACCTAATTAAACTCCAAAGGACTTTTAGGCCATCAGATTCAGAACTGTCAAGGACTATGTCAACCTGAATTGACCTAGTCCAGGACTATGTTGACCTAAGAGGACTAGGTCAACTATGGTCAACCTTAGTCAACTTTCTCAAGGAGGATAGATCCTGGGTTCCATAAAGAACCAAGATAAATGCTAGAGAGATAAGGTGGAAAGATGGAAGAAAGAAGAGGAAAAGGATGAAAAGAAGAACAAGCATGAGAATATCCATGGTCCTAAAAGGGAATCATGAAGATGATGGAACTCAACTATATTAGAAGGAAAATACATCCATTTTAAGATGATACATTAAGCCCCCACTTTAGTGAGAGTATGAGCTTCCTCAAATTGATGGTAAAGTAGATCAAGAGTAAAAGACAAGATCTTATTTTGACTAAAGAAGAAACAAATCATCAAGCTACAAAATTACTTGAGTCTTATCACATCCATAGTAAACATGAGAAAGATAAGTCCTACCAAAAAAAAGCATGTATTTGCTTGGCCAATTAGGTCGGTGTTCCTTGTTGTGAATGACACAAGGAAAAGGAATAAGGAATGAACCAAGGGGAAAGGTCTTAGCAAAAGGGGATGGTGTTGAATAGTCTAGAAAGTGTGTGTTACATGCTAGCCAACCTATCACAAATGAACCAAATGGTGTAGAAAGTGTCTTTGGCATGCTAGTCAGTCCATCAATAGATTCAGCTTCAAGGGAAATCCATGCCCCAAAAAGAAAAATTGAAAGGTGATATAGGCATAAAGATGTGTGTGTCCTTATGGGATCAAGACCAAACTTTCTAGACTTTTAGTAGTCAAAAGAAGAATAAAAAATAAGGATCAGGCCTCACAAATTGTTAGAGTTTAGAGATAAATCTAAAAAGAGACCAAACTCCTAGGAACTATCTAGAGTTCCTAGAAAGTAAAAAGAAAAATGAAGAGAGAGAGGATAAAAGGCATGAAATAAAAATGCAGAGGTTTGGTTATACCTTAGAAATCATACCAAGAACTAGGGCTAAAGTACTCAAAGCTATAGATAGAATCCATATTTTCATTCCATGGAAAATAGATGAGTGGAGAGTATGCCCCAACATTAAAGCAATTGCAAACACCTTAATTGGATAAATACATTTTAGGGAAGCATACATGCATCCACGAATTAACATTTTGACTATGAGATGACCTCAAGAGTAGACACATATCAAGGGAAATAAGCACAATAAAAGATAAGACACATCATGGATCTACTAACTAAGAGGTTAGTAAGATTATATAATAATATTTAATATTATGTCAAATATGATAATATAATCATCCCCAAATATAAGTAGAACTATGACACAATAGAGACAAAGACACAAAAGAGAGATACAAAGAAGATTCTTTTTGGGCCAATAACATAAAGACCAAAAATAATCAATGCTACCATATCATAAGCAACCAAGAAAACTAAAAAAGACCACAAGTAAAAACAATAACACCTTCACAACATAACATAAAATTACATATAGAAGAAGAGTTATATAAATAGAAGAATGTAGATGATAGAGTGATCACCTTATCCTCTTGCACTCAATAAAGCAACAAGGATCATCTAAATAAATAAACATGAAAACAAAAAAAAGAAGAAAAGCATGGGAGAAATAGAACACAATAATACTAGAAACTACCATTATGGATGGTGTTCACATCAAGTGTTCTATGTGCCCCCTCATTTCAGTTCAAAATTCTAGGGGAAAGATTGAAACTTGTGAGAGGAACCATATCCATAATAGTAGGAATCATAGCAAGTTCTAAGTAAGGACTTTGTGAGTCACTATGCTCATTACTTGGAGTGATTGTAAGCTGCACAAAAAACATGTTAGGTAAATAATCATCTATAGTAATCAAATCATCTGTCATGTCCCCTATTCAAATAATAATAAAAAAAAAAAAACTTTGTTAAGGCAGGCAGGCTCCAAAAAGGTGAAATTTCGGAAAAAGGGGCTAATATTTGGAAACCAATGGACTAATAAATAAAAATTATTATAAAATTATATTTTATTAACCCCTATTGGACGTGAGTTAGGGTTATGCCCTCTTTAAAAGGGGTTTGGAGGCATTTTGGGCTCATTCTACATCTTGATTCTTGCTAATTTTCTTGTTGTTCTTCAGAGGTTTGCCAAACCTGTGGAGAAGGAGACCCAAGAATGGGAGTTTGTAGGTTTCCAAGAAGGCTAAGGACAGGAGTTTGAAGCCATTCCATGTGCATTCTCATACAGAGTTTGTCTTTGTGCTGAATAGTGCCGATTTGGGTGTTTTCGAGGTTGTTTTTGGTTTGAGTTTGGGTTTCAGTTGAGTGTTTCATATCAGTTTGGTTTGCTGCTGTATTTTATACTTTATGATGTTAAAATAGGGTTGAATATATGTATTGGGTCGTGATTAAACTTCTGAGATAGTTTATGAGTGTTTTGTGGTGTTTCTGGGCATTTTTTGTGTTAATTTCGGGAGCCCGATTGAGCATAATTTTGCCCTACATTTGTGAGCTGTTGTGTAAAGGCTATACAAATCTGGAAATGTCATTTTGTAGGCTATTATGCTGCTGAAATTTCTGTAAAAATGTCCATTTTCAGATTTATTAATAATTTGTGAAGTTGTGAAGCACAAAACCAACAAAAGATATATGCTGACAGGAAAAGGATTGAAAGATCTTTTGAGGTGGGAGATTTGGTATTTTTTAGGTTGTAGCCATATAAGCAAATCACCTTGAAGAGAAGTGGGGCAGAGAAACTCAAGCCAAGGTTCTATGGGCCTTATAAAATCATCAAGAAGGTAGGAGAGGTAGTTTATGAATTTGAGCTCCCACCAAATAGCAAAATACATAATATTTTTCATGTATCTTGCTTAAAGAAGGTTCTAGGCCAGAAAACCATAGTATCTATAGAATTACCACCTCTTGATGATGAAGGGAAATTAGTTTTGATACCAGAAGAGATTTTGGATACAAGAGAGAAAAGGTTGAGAAATAGGAGCATCATAGAGCATTTGGTCAAATGGAAAGGATTACCACTAGAGGATGCAACTTGGGAAGGAACACATATTCTTGAGAATTCCAACCTTCATTGCTTGAGGACAAGCAATGTTTGGGAGGGGAGGACTTGTCATGTCCCCTATTCAAATAATAATAATAATAAAAAAAAACTTTGTTAAGGCAGGCAGGCTCTAAAAAGGTGAAATTTCGGAAAAAGGGGCTAATCTTTGAAAACCAATGGACTAATAAATAAAAATTATTATAAAATTATATTTTATTAACCCCTCTTGGACGTGAGTTAGGGTTATGCCCTCTTTAAAAGGGGTTTGGAGGCATTTTGGGCTCATTCTACATCTTGATTCTTGTTAATTTTTTTGTTGTTCTTCAGAGGCTGCCAAACCTGTGGAGAAGGAGACCCAAGAATGGGAGTTTGTAGGTTTTCAAGAAAGCTAAGGATGGGAGTTTGAAGCCATTCCATGTGCATGCTCATACAGAGTTTTCCTTTGTGCTGAATAGTGCCGATTTGGGTGTTTTCGGGGTTGTTTTTGGTTTGAGTTTGGGTTTCAGTTGAGTGTTTCATATCAGTTTGGTTTGCTACTGTATTTCAGACTTTATGATGTTAAAATAGGGCTGAATATATGTATTGGGTCGTGATTAAACTTCTGAGATAGTTTATGAGTGTTTTGTGGTGTTTTCGGGCATTTTTTGTGTTAATTTTGAGAGCTCGATTGAGCGTAGTTTTGCCCTACATTTGTGAGCTGTTGTGTAAAGGCTATACAAATCTGGAAATATCATTTTGTAGGCTGTTATGCTGCTGAAATTTTTGTAAAAATGTCCATTTTCAGATTTATTAATAATTTGTGAAGTTGTGAAGTTTTTGGCACTAATTTGGACATACCCGATTTGGGTTTTATTGAGAAATTGGCAGATCTTTGTAATATTGGTTGTTTGATTTTAAAGTTCTGATTTGAGGCTGAAAATATCATAAAAAAATTAGTAAAGGGACATTACAGTGGTATCAGATCCGTGATCTTGCTAGCCTGAGGGTTTGTAGAAGTTGCATGTCAGTTTTAACAACTACCCAGATCTTGCATGTCAAGTTTTGATAACTACCCAGATCTTGCATGTCATATTTTATGATTGCATGCAACCAAGTGAAAGAGAAAAAAGATATTTGCAGCAAGAAAAGAATAAAGAAATTTTGATCAAACCCCCAGTTGAAAGCAAAAGTACAAAATCCAAGGAAGAAAAAAGTATGGCTGATCCAGATGAGATGGCAAAGAAATTCTTCCAAGACATCCAAAATACTCAGAAGCAAACAGTGGATGGTTTGGCAGAAACTAGAGAGGCTTTGCGAATATTGACAGAAAAATTACAAGGAATTGCATCTATTAATGAGAAAGGGAGCACTTCAGAGGAGCCAAGAAATAGGAGATCCACACCATCTAAATCAATCAAATCTATTTTCTTGCCTGCAGATGAGCCACCAGTACCAAATCCAGCTATTAATCCAGTGGAAGAGGTTACAGGTAATTTGATTACATTAAGAGCTACTTATAATGGCTTAGATGATGACTTTCGTAGTTCAGTTCCTTTTGGAGAATATGTGGATATGATGAACGCTTTGATGCCCAAGAAAAAGAACAGGAGGGAGCATGACACAAGTGGAAGAGAGCTCAAAAATAAAATTAGCAAGAATCAAGATGTAGAATGAGCCCAAAATGCCTCCAAACCCCTTTTAATGAGGGCATAACCCTAACTCACGTCCAAGAGGGGTTAATAAAATATAATTTAATAATAATTTTTATTTATTAGTCCATTGGTTTCAAAAGATTAGCCCCTTTTTCTAAAATTTCACCTTTTTGGAGCACTTTAAAATCAAACAACCAATATTACAAAGATCTTCCAATTTCCCAATAAAACCCAAATCGGGTATGTCCAAATTAGTGCCAAAAACTTCACAACTTCACAAATTATTAATAAATCTGAAAATGGACATTTTTACAGAAATTTCAGTAGCATAACAGCCTACAAAATGACATTTCCAAATTTGTATAGCCTTTACACAACAGCTCACAAATGTAGGGCAAAACTATGCTCAATCAGGCTCCCGAAATTAACACAAAAAATGCCCGGAAACACCACAAAACACTACATCTTGATTCTTGCTAATTTTCTTGTTGTTCTTCAGAGGCCGCCAAACCTGTGGAGAAGGAGACCCAAGAACGGGAGTTTTCAAGTTTCTAGGAAGGCTAAGGACGGGAGTTTGAAGCCATTCCATGTGCATGCTCATACAGAGTTTGCCTTTGTGCTGAATAGTGCCGATTTGGGTGTTTTCGGGGTTGTTTTTGGTTTGAGTTTGGGTTTCAGTTGAGTGTTTCATATCAGTTTGGTTTGCTGCTGTATTTCAGACTTTATGATGTTAAAATAGGGCTGAATATATGTATTGGGTCATGATTAAACTTCTGAGATAGTTTATGAGTGTTTTATGGTGTTTTCGGACATTTTTTGTGTTAATTTCGGGAGCCCGATTGAGCGTAGTTTTGCCCTACATTTGTGAGCTATTGTGTAAAGGCTATACAAATCTTAATAAAATATAATTTAATAATAATTTTTATTTATTAGTCCATTGGTTTCCAAAGATTAGCCCCTTTTTTCGAAATTTCACCTTTTTGGAGCCTGTCTGCCTTAACAAAGTTTTTTTTTTTTTTTTTTTAATTATTTGAATAGGGGACACGAGAAGTCCTCCCCTCCCAAATATTGCTTGTCCTCAAGCAATGAAGGTTGGAATTCTCAAGAATATGTTCTCCTTCCCAAGTTGCATCCTCTAGTGGTAATCCTTTCCATTTGACCAAATGCTCTATGATGCTCCTATTTCTCAACCTTTTCTCTCTTGTATCCAAAATCTCTTCTGGTATCAAAACGTATTTCCCTTCATCATCAAGAGGTGGTAATTCTGTAGATACTATGGTTTTCTAGCCTAGAACCTTCTTTAAGCAAGATACATGAAAAATATTATGTATTTTGCTGTTTGGTGGGAGCTCCAATTCATAAGCTACCTCTCCTACCTTCTTGATGATTTTATAAGGCCCATAGAACCTTGGCTTGAGTTTCTCTACCCCACTTCTCTTCAAGGTGCTTTTCTTATATGGCTGCAACCTAACAAATACCAAATCTCCCACCTCAAAAGATCTTTCAATCCTTTTCCTATCAGCATATATCTTTTGTTGGTTTTGTGCATGTTGTAGATTATCCTTGAGGGACCTTATTATGTCTTGGCTTTGCTTGATGAAATCACTTGCTGCAGGTACTCTGCTATCGGAAAGTATTAGATCAACAAAGGAAAGGGCATCATAACCATAAAGAGCATGAAAAGGAGGCATACCAATAGACATGTGATGAGATGTATTGTAATAATACTCCTCTAGGTGTAACCATTTCACCCAAGCATGTTGTTGATTTTAAACATAGTTCCTCAAATATCTTTTTTCTCTTTCACTTGGTTGTTTGTAATATTTTAAACTATTAAAGAACTCTTGGACATGGGATTCATAAGGCCTAGCTCTAGTCCATTTGCATCATCTGTGGTACTTGTTAAGAAAAAGGATGGTACAATGAGAATGTGTATAGACTACAGGGCTCTAAACAAGAAGACCATAAAAAATAGGTATCCCATACCACGCATAGATGAACTCATTGATGAGTTACATGGTGCTGTATACTTCTCAAAAATTGACTTAAGATCAGGCTACCATCAAATCCGAATGAGGAGTGAAGATGTGGAAAAGACTACTTTCAGATGTCACTATGGGCACATTGAATTTCTTGTTATGCCATTTGGACTCACTAATGCACCTGCAACATTCCAATCTTGTATGAATAAGGTATTCATTCAGCATCTTCAAAAATTTGTTTTGGTATTTTTTGATGATATCTTGATATACAGTAAAACATGGGAAGAGCATCTAAAGCACATAGACACTGTTTTGGGAATCTTGGAGCAGCAATCCTTCTATGCTAAGCTATCTAAATGTGAGTTTGGTTTGATAGAGATCCTATATTTGGGACATATTATAAGCTCTAAAGGAGTACAGGTTGATCAACAAAAAATCCAGGCAATTTTGGATTGGCCTCCACCCACTAATCTTACACAGTTGAGAGGTTTCTTTGGGTTGTGTAGCTACTATAGGAGATTTGCCAAGGGATTTTCTCAGCTTGCTGCCCCCTTGACTGATTTGACAAATAAAGGAGCTTTTGTTTGGACAGAAGAGGCACAAAAAACATTTGATAAGCTTAAGGAGGTAATGAGTTCATGCCCTGTGCTTGCAATTCCAGATTTCTCTTTACCTTTTGTTGTTGAATGTGATGCTTCGGGAGAAGGTATAGGGGCTGTCCTAACTCAAAGGGGACATCCAATAGCATTTGAGAGTCGAAAATTAAATAAATTAGAGAAAGGGTACTCCATCTATGATAAGGAAATGTTGGCAATCATGCATGCACTTCATAAGTTTAGACAATATTTAGTATGTGGGAGATTCATTGTAAAGACAGACCATAATAGCCTCAGGTTCTTCTTGAACCAATGGGATTTGAATGATCGTCAACAAAAATGGGTAAGCAAATTGCAAGCTTATGATTTTGATATTGAATACATGAAAGGAAAGAATAATGTGGTTGCTGATGCTCTCTCAAGAAAGCCCACTTTGTGTTCCTTATCATCTATCTCTGCTGATTGGAAAGTCTCCATAATTTTAGAGTATGCTAAAGATTCATTTGCCACCAAGATTTTGGATAAGTTAGTGGATGATAATAGGTACAAGGTTGTTGATGAATTGATTTATTACAAGAACAGAATCTCCTTGGGCAACCCAGTGATGAAATCCATGGAAATACTTTTCCATTTTTATTCGGGAATAGGAAGTGGCTGCAACAACCCTGCAGGAAAATTTTGCTCACTCTTGCTTTGTTGGCATACCATACATTCCTTAATGTGTTTAAGGACATCCTCCTTCGTACCCTTCCATGAAAACCGCTCTCGAATTTGCCTGTATGTCTTGAAGTATCCCTGGTGACCAGCCAAAGGTGTGTCATGAAAGGCCCTCAATATCCTCTCCTTAGTTTTTGACCCTGGCACTAAGAAGATTCTGTTCTTGTAATAAATCAATTCATCAACAACCTTGTACCTATTATCATCCACTAACTTATCCAAAATCTTGGTGGCAAATGAATCTTTAGCATACTCTAAAATTTATTATGGTTTTCTGGCCTAGAACCTTCTTTAAGCAAGATACATGAAAAATATTATGTATTTTGCTGTTTGGTGGGAGCTCCAATTCATAAGCTACCTCTCCTACCTTCTTGATGATTTTACAAGGCCCATAGAACCTTGGCTTGAGTTTATCTGCCCCACTTCTCTTCAAGGTGCTTTGCTTATATGGCTGCAACCTAACAAATACCAAATCTCCCACCTCAAAAGATCTTTCAATCCTTTTCCTGTCAGCATATATCTTTTGTTGGTTTTGTGCATGTTGTAGATTATCCTTGAGGGACCTTATTATGTCTTGGCTTTGCTTGATGAAATCACTTACTGCAGGTACTCTGCTATCAGAAAGTATTAGATCAACAAAGGAAAGGGCATCATAACCATAAAGAGCACGAAAAGGAGGCATACCAATAGACATGTGATGAGATGTATTAAAAGAAAGAGAACAGGAGGGAGCATGACACAAGTGGAAGAGAGCTCAAAAATAAAATAAGCAAGTTTACAACACCTACTTTTGATGGAACAAATAAAATTTCAGCTAGAGAATGGCTACAAAAATTACAAACTTTCTTCACACTTAACCCCATGAAAGAGAGTGATGCTATTCAATTTGCAAGTCTACACTTGGAAGATGCAGCCTATGATTGGTGGTATCATGGAATGACTACTCAAGGTCACGATCAGGTAACTACATTTGAAGATTTCAGTCAAAGGGTGATAGATAGATTTGACCTCAAGGATGATGAAGAGTACTTTAAAGAATTGTCAAAGTTGAAGCAAACCAAATCAGTTAATGAGTATATAGAAGAATTTCAAAAAGTGGCTGTTATGGTACCTGATATGAGTGAAAAGAGGATTTTTTATCTTTTTCTTGATGGTTTAGAAGATTCTGTTAAGGGTTTGGTTAAGGCTTTCTCACCCTCAACCTTACAAGAAGCTATCAAAAGAAGCTTGCAACTTGAAACTTGCGTGCCTATGAAATCAATCACTAATCAAAAACCCCCAAATCTTTGGCAACATAAGGGAAATTTTTAGAAAAAGACTTTTCCAACACTACCACCAAAAGATGTGACAAATGTGGGAAAAAAGAAGGTAGATGAAGAGACTAGGAGTGAATTACGAAGGAAAAAGCTTTGTTTTACTTGTAGAGAACCATGGGTTCCAGGACACAGATGTTTGGGGAAAGGTCAAGTGCACTATATTGAAGTTGCTTCAGAATCTGATTCAAATGAACATGAGGAATTTCATGATACTAAGGAGGAGGTAGAAGAAGAGAAAGTAAAAGAAATCAGCAAGGATGGCACTTTAGCAGCATTATCAGGAGTCCCAAGATACCATCCCTTCCGAATTCGAGGGGTACTAGCAGGGCAAAGGTTGACTGTTCTTCTTGATAGTGGGGCAACTCGCAATTTTATTAATGAGGGATTTGTCATGAAAAGAGGGCTTAAAGCAAAAGATTTTGAGGGATTCAATGTTACTGTAGCTGATGGATTCACTATGCCTTGCACATGGGTGGTGAAACAACTCAAGATGACCTTAGGAGATTATGAGTTATGTGATGACTTCTATGTGGTTGGTATTGGGGAGACAGATCTTGTATTGTGTGTTCAATGGTTGCACTCTATCGGAGGCTATTACATGAACCATCAAACTATGGAGTTTAAATTTCATTCCAATGGGAAAGAAGTCATATTGAGAGGGTTATTGAATGGAGCACCTAAGGCGGTCTCTGCAAAGAGGATGGAGAGGACTTTTCGAAGAGGACAAGTAACATGGGCAACAGGAGTCATATTCCAACCAACAAGCTCTCCAAAGAATCAAGGTAATTTCCATTTTGAAATTCAAAATATTTTTGATAAGCATAGTATAGTTTTCAATGATTTGCCTCCAGGATTACCACCAGATAGAGGTTTTGAGCATGTTATAGAGTTAGAACAGGGTGCCAAACCAGTTATAACAACCCCATACTGCCATCCAAGAGGTTATAAGGAAGAAATTGAAAAAACTATTAAAGAACTCCTGGACATGGGATTCATAAGGCCTAGCTCTAGTCCATTTGCATCATCTGTGGTACTTGTCAAGAAAAAGGATGGTACAATGAGAATGTGTATAGACTACAGGGCTCTAAACAAGAAGACCATAAAAAATAGGTATCCCATACCATGCATAGATGAACTCATTGATGAGTTACATGGTGCTATATACTTCTCAAAAATTGACTTAAGATCAGGCTACCATCAAATCCGAATGAGGAGTGAAGATGTGGAAAAGACTACTTTCAGATGTCACTATGGGCACTTTGAATTTCTTGTTATGCCATTTGGACTCACTAATGCACTTGCAACATTCCAATCTTGTATGAATAAGCTATTCAGTCAGCATCTTTGAAAATTTGTTTTGGTATTTTTTGATGATATCTTGATATACAGTAAAACATGGGAAGAGCATCTAAAGCACATAGACACTATTTTGGGAATCTTGGAGCAGCAATCCTTCTATGCTAAGCTATCTAAATGTGAGTTTGGTTTGATAGAGATCCTATATTTGGGACATATTATAAGCTCTAAAGGAGTACAGGTTGATCAACAAAAAATCCAGGCAATTTTGGATTGGCCTCCACCCACTAATCTTACACAGTTGAGAGGCTTCTTCGGGTTGTGTAGCTACTATAGGAGATTTGCCAAGGGATTTTTTCAGCTTGCTGCCCCCTTGACTGATTTGACAAAGAAAGGAGCTTTAGTTTGGACAGAAGAGGCACAAAAAATATTTGATAAGCTTAAGGAGGTAATGAGTTCATGCCCTGTGCTTGCAATTCCAGATTTCTCTTTACCTTTTGTTGTTGAATGTGATGCTTCGAGAGAAAGTATAGGGGCTGTCCTAACTCAAAGGAGACATCCAATAGCATTTGAGAGTCAAAAATTAAATCAATCAGAGAAAGGGTACTCCATCTATGATAAGGAAATGTTGGCAATCATGCATGCACTTCATAAGTTTAGACAATATTTGGTATGTGGGAGATTCATTGTAAAGACAGACCATAATAGCCTCAGGTTCTTCTTGAACCAAAGGGATTTGAATGATTGTCAACAAAAATGGGTAAGCAAATTGCAAGCTTATGATTTTGATATTGAATACATGAAAGGAAAGAATAATGTGGTTGCTGATGCTCTCTCAAGAAAGCCCACTTTGTGTTCCTTATCATCTATCTCTGCTGATTGGAAAGTCTCCATAATTTTAGAGTTTGCTAAAGATTCATTTGCCACCAAGATTTTGGATAAGCTAGTGGATGATAATAGGTACAAGGTTGTTGATGAATTGATTTATTACAAGAACAGAATCTTCTTAGTGCCAGGGTCAAAAACTAAGGAGAGGATATTGAGGGCCTTTCATGACACACCTTTGGCTGGTCACCAGGGATACTTCAAGACATACAGGCAAATTCGAGAGCAGTTTTCATGGAAGGGTATGAAGGAGGATGTCCTTAAACACATTAAGGAATGTATGGTATGCCAACAAAGCAAGAGTGAGCAAAATTTTCCTGCAGGGTTGTTGCAGCCACTTCCTATTCCCGAACAAAAATGGGAAAGTATTTTCATGGATTTCATCACTGGGTTGCCCAAGGTTTAAGGTAAGGATTGCATATATGTGGTGGTAGATAGAATAACTAAGTATGCACATTTCTTTCCTATCACATCTGATTTCAAGGCATCACAAGTGGCCGAATTGTTCTTCAAGGAAATTTTTAGATTACATGGTTTGCCTAGAAACATTGTTAGTGACCGGGACAGTAGATTCCTCAGCTCTTTTTGGAAGGAGCTATTTCATTTGGTAGGAACTGAACTCACTCCCAGTACTAGCTATCACCCTCAAATAGATGGACAAACAAAGATAGTTAATAAATGGATAGAAGGATATTTGAGGAACTATGTTTCAAATCAACAACATGCTTAGGTGAAATGGTTACACCTAGGGGAGTATTGTTACAATATATCTCATCACATGTCTATTGGTATGCCTCCTTTTTGTGCTCTTTATGGTTATGATGCCCTTTCCTTTGTTGATCTAATACTTTTCGATAGCAGAGTACCCGCAGCAAGTGATTTCATCAAGCAAAGCCAACACATAATAAGGTCCCTCAAGGATAATCTACAACATGCACAAAACCAACAAAAGATATATGTTGACAGGAAAATGATTGAAAGATCTTTTGAGGTGGGAGATTTGGTATTTTTTAGGTTGCAGCCATATAAGCAAAGCACCTTGAAGAGAAGTGGGGCAGAGAAACTCAAGCCAAGGTTCTATGGGCCTTATAAAATCATCAAGAAGGTAGGAGAGGTAGCTTATGAATTGGAGCTCCCACCAAACAGCAAAATACATAATATTTTTCATGTATCTTGCTTAAAGAAGGTTCTAGGCCAGAAAACCATAGTATCTACAGAATTACCACTTCTTGATGATGAAGGGAAATTAGTTTTGATACCAGAAGAGATTTTGGATACAAGAGAGAAAAGGTTGAGAAATAAGAGCATCATAGAGCATTTGGTCAAATGGAAAGGATTACCACTAGAGGATGCAACTTGGGAAGGAGCACATATTCTTGAGAATTCCAACCTTCATTGCTTGAGGAAAAGCAATATTTTGGAGGGGAGGACTTGTCATGTCCCCTATTCAAATAATAATAATAATAAAAAAAAACTTTGTTAAGGCATGCAGGCTCCAAAAAGGTGAAATTTTGGAAAAAGGGGCTAATCTTTGGAAACCAATGGACTAATAAATAAAAATTATTATTAAATTATATTTATTAACCCCTCTTGGATGTGAGTTAGGGTTATGCCTTCTTTGAAAGGGGTTTGGAGGCATTTTGGGCTCATTCTACATCTTGATTCTCGCTAATTTTCTTGTTGTTCTTCAGAGGCTGCCAAACCTGTGGAGAAGGAGACCCAAGAATGGGAGTTTGTAGGTTTCCAGGAAGGCTAAGGATGTGATTTTGAAGCCATTCCATGTGCATGCTCATACAGAGTTTGCCTTTGTGCTGAATAGTGCCGATTTGGGTGTTTTCGGGGTTGTTTTTGGTTTGAGTTTGGGTTTCAGTTGAGTGTTTCATATCAGTTTGGTTTGCTGCTGTATTTCAGACTTTATGATGTTAAAATAGGGCTGAATATATGTATTGGGTCATGATTAAACTTCTGAGATAGTTTATGAGTGTTTTGTGGTGTTTCCGGGCATTTTTTGTGTTAATTTCAGGAGCCCGATTGAGCATAGTTTTGCCCTACATTTGTGAGCTGTTGTGTAAAGGCTATACAAATCTGGAAATTTCATTTTGTAGGTTTTTATGCTGCTGAAATTTCTGTAAACATTTCCATTTTCAGATTTATTAATAATTTGTGAAGTTGTGAAGTTTTTGGCACTAATTTGGACATACCTGATTTGGGTTTTATTGGGAAATTGGCAGATCTTTGTAATATTGGTTGTTTGATTTTAAAGTTCTGATTTGAGGCTGAAAATATCATAAAAAAATTAGTAAAGGGAGATTACATCATCATCATTAATATCATCTAAACTATCCTCCATATCTAGATTAACAGAATTTAAGTACAAAAATAACCGTCATGTTTATCCAAATGCATATTGTTACCTTGTCAAACCTACTCCAAAGACACACATAGGGTGTGATTAAAGGAAGGTAAAGGTTGGGAAAAAGATATAGGTGGAGAAGTAAGTGAATGAGCTTGAGCATTAAATCTATCTTGATGATTCTTGTGACATTGATGAGCATGTTTATTATGAACATTATTGTGAAGGATAGAAGAAGGATTAGGATAAACTACTATAGGTTCTAGAGAAGGAAAATCAAAATGTTGAGACACTAAAGAAGAGAAGATTGATGTAGAAGGTAAAATAGTTGTAAAAGTAGAATTTGAAGATGAATTAGGAAAGATAGGCAAAGGTAAACAACCCTTAGGAAGATTGAGCTCCATAATATTAGCTACTTTTTGTCATTGATAGTTTCTATAAAGATTATCAAGACCAATAGGTGGTTTTTTATGATGAGATGGCTAATTAAAAATCCATCTTAACATAATATCTAGGATGTGATGGTTTATAAAGAGAATTATTATCTGTAACAATGACTCCATCGAGAGTGAATTTAAGACATTTATGAATAGGAGAAGAAAAAGCTTGTAGTGCTGAAAGTCATGGAATATGAAGCTTAACTTGAAATTGATCAAAAGTAGGAATAAACTCAAAGGTAGTAAAGAAAAATTCTTTAAAATGGTAACATATAAAGTGATACAACCTTGAGGTTTGTGAAGAGAACTGTTACAAGTTTAAATCCATACCAGGGTTGAATCATGAGTATCTCTATGCAACCCTTTATTAAAAAAGTTTTCTTTTGTGATAGCATTCACAAAAAATGAAGGATCAACCAAGGTACCATGAGAAGGAATATGAAAAACTCTATAGGTGATTTAAAGAGGACCATTAGTTTCTTTAAACATATAAGACTGGCTAAAGCTAACAATAGGCAATATTTGTTGAGGATTAGTTGGAGAAGAAATTCAAGGCTGAGACTCTAGCTCAACATGATTAACCACACGATTCACTTATTTTTTCTTCACACCATAAGAAATATGAAAATGAGAAAAAGAAATTTGATTAATGACAATAGTTGAGTATCAAAGAAAAGGATCAATGTATATCTATAAATTCCAATTAGGCACTACAATAGAATTATTCATGTGCTTATCTTGAGAATCAAAAGAAAAATCCTTAGAATCAACAAGGTCTTGAATAAAATTCTTCAACCCATAACACTTTTGAGTATCATGACCAAGTTGAGGAAGACATTGATATAAATATTTTGAGTCAGAAGACTTACGTAGAGTGTTAATAGGATGAATAGGAAAAATAGGAGGAAGACTAAGAACATGAGTGTGAATAAACTTAGTCATCACCTCGAACAAAGGCTTGATAATTTAGTATATTGATGATTAATATGAAATACAGAGGAAAAAGTAGCCATACCTCAAGATGTAGAAGCCACTTGATCACCATATGTATATGGAGACATTATTTTGATAAATCTTTTAGATTTAAAGGACTTTTTTAAATGTCTAGTGGCATCACTCTTATTACCAGAAATATGAGCAATTGGAGTAGAGCTCTCGAGTTGACTGACTTGTAATTGGTAATGGTGAAGAACTTCAAAAAGGTAAGAAAAGGAGGTGTAATTAGCAAAGAGAATCTTATCCCTAATGTATATCTATAAATTCTAAATTAAAATTCATTGAATATCATCATTAGGAACAAGTTAAAAAGTCTAAGCATATAAATGTTTAAATCTATCAACTATTTTTGTAACGTTGTCTTCAAAATTCTTCTTACAATGCATTAAATTAGTTAAAGAAACTTGTGGACCAATATTATTCTAAAACTATTGAACGAAAGCATTAGAAAGACTTAAAAATGAATTAATATAATAAGGAGGTGGAGAACAATACCATTGCAGGGCTCTATCCCTAATGAAGCATGGAAACAACTTATGCATAAGCCTATAGTCATGAGAAACATCACTACATATAGTTTGAGAAGTTTTAAAATGAATCACGTGATGTCCCTTACCATTATAAGTATCAAGAGGAGGTACATTATCATGTTGTGGAATAATCACATGAATGATATCTAATTTAAAATTATTTTCCTTATCACATGTAGGAATATTGTAGTTAGATTGGGTTAACTGAGAAAGTTGATGTTGTAAGGAAGAGAGTGTTTGAGCCAAGGTACTAACAATAGGATCAGAAGATAGGCTAGTAACCAGAGGTATACTAGATGGATTAAGAAATCTATAAGAAGTGGAAGAAATATGTAAGAATCTTAGTGGAGAACTAGAAGGAATGGGTAAAGGGTTCAAAGAAGTAAATGAAATTGCATTATATGAAGGCAATGAAGAAGGAATGGGAGTAGGAGGAAAACTGAAAGGAAGTGAAAGAATAGGAAGACTAACACTTAAAGGACTGGAATTCTATGTAGAAGTAGTCATAAGAGGAAAAACATAGATAGGTGTGGTATAAATTGGGATAGAAGGTTCAATGGTTGTTGAAAGAGTAGTATATCTTAACTCTTGAGAACATTTAGTCAAAGAATTAGAATGAGTATTGAAAGGGTGAGATATACCACAAAAGATAGAAATCTTATTATTATTGTTATTAATTATATTTTAAAGAGCTTAAATAGTAGCAACACTATTAGGATATTGATTTCCTTGAGCAAGCCCAATTTCTAATTTATCAAATTCACTAGAAAGCCTATTAATTTTCAAAGGAGGAACTCTTCAAGAATCATCCTCATTGTGAGATGAGTGTGAATATTTATGCTCCATGATAGGACTAATATCATGAGGAAAAGTGTGAGAATCATCAAATGAACCCATGAGTCTATGACTTCACCTAACAAGAATGCTATAAGTAGGGCTTCGTGTAAATATGCTCATAAAGAAGGAGATCACAAAAGGAAAACCTATTGAAATATAACCAAAGTAAATAACATGGACAATTTAACTAGAATATATATGCAAAATAAACCAAAACAAAAAAGACAAAGGGCTCACATTGGGTTCACCAAAATATTTGGTGGTGAAATAGAAGCACTTTAATGGGATGTAGGAATTCACTTTACGGGGTACCAAGCTATTAAATTATGTGTATGAGAGGGAAAGAGGGGGATTTTGAATTATTATTACACTTACGATATGAATTAGATAAGCTAGGACCCAAAGGAAGAAGGGTGCTCATACTAAATCAGGGTTGTAAATGCAAATGCAATACAAAGAAATATACTCTCTTTAGCCCTTAATAAGATAATGTGAATGTGAAATTGAACAAAGACCAGAAACATGTATAGATTTTTAGATTTAAGGACTAGGTTGACATGGAAGGACATCCTACAACTAGGTTGATGTAGCCCATGACTCAAAAATTGACAACTCTAGAAAGATTGCAAACAATAGATTCCAAATCTGCAATTCTTTTTTATCCCAACCTATGAATCACTATCGAAAAGAAATGTTTTGGTGTTGAGGTTTGATGAGGGCTTGATTTGGTCACACCCTAGATTAAGGAATTAACCATAAATGTGAAGTGTAAATATAAAGGACTGTAATAACAAGGTAAATTTTAGGATTCAAGTTGCCTGTATGTATGTAATGTAGATCTTGAATTAGAAATGTAGGATATCTCTACACTTTGCAATGGATCTATCATAACTCCTTCATGGTGCCATGGATATGGATATGCATCAATGATGAGAATAAATGCTTCAACATCGATCTCATTCCTTTATGGCCAACAATACACTAGATCTTCAATAGGAAATACTCACAAATAATTTTCCAATGATAAATAAAATCTCCTTGCTTGAATACTTGAAAAATGCTTAAAAATATTCGCTAGATAGAAGATCTTCAAAATAAGATGCTTGATGTTCATTAGATACAAAAATTAAGCCTACAAATCTCCTTATATATGGGTTTTTAGGTGGGAAATAATACAAGCCAACTGGATAATGGTCATAAAAAATTAAACACTTGAGGACTTTTAGGCCCCAAGATTGGAAAATGTTAGGGAATAGGTCAACCTAGGTTGACCTAGTAGAGGACTATGTCTACCTTGGAGGACTAGGTCAACCTTAGTTGACCTTATCTAGCAAGACAAGTCCTAGGTGGTACAAAGACCTAAGTAGATGCCACAATGATTAGGTGGAAAGAAAGAAGAAAGAAGAGGAAGAGGAGTAAAATAAAAGTGAGCATGAACATATCCATGGTTTGAAGAGGGAATCATGAAGAGCAGGGAGCTCAATGGTCTTAAACGGAAAGTATATCCATTTTAAGAGGATAAAATGCTGAGATTTTCCCCTTACATATAGGATAGATATATATTTTTATCATGTAAGAATATCATTTAAGTGTTGATGTGGAGCCTTATCAGACTCAAAGTTCAGTCAATGAAGGGTGCTCCCCTTAACAACATAAACACATAACAAAAACAAAGAAATAACAACAATTTGTGATAACAAAATATGGGATTCTTATTATCATTGTAATTGTGGAATTAAAAAATTTAGAGTTACAATATGCTAACCCACATGGATGTCTTCATTATAGTAATATGCGAGAAAAAGCTATGACTATCACCTAGAGCTATTTTAGACAATCTTTGAGCATTTCTTAAATATGCAATTTTATGCCACCCAGGAAGGTTCTAGATACTAAAACTTCATACCTAGGGCTGAAAGAACCTAAGAATACATATATATTTGGCCAAATATATTTTTGATATTTATTTTGGAAGTTTTGGTTGGCCCAACCTCAAAAGGCTATAACTCTCAAACCATTACTCTGATTGGCTATAATAATAACTTTTTAGAAACCTTAGCTTCTTATCTATAGGCTCAAATTTGCATAAGTACTCATCCATCGAGTTTTTGGGCCTCATTTAGACACATTTAGTTCTTCAATAGTGAGCTTGAAGTTTATGAACCAAAATTGCAAACCAAAAATGTGCATTAAATCCATGAGTACACATGATATGGCACTAAACCTCAACTGGTAGGCTGATATATTCAATATGAATATCCAACTTTCAAATTAGGACATTCTGAGCTTGTATGGATAATTTACTAAGTAGAAAGACTCCATAGATATAAATTTTACACTAAGACAATCCTTATTCAAACAACTAAAATTAAATATTTTTGGTTAATGCAATATTTCTCTTACACATAGGATGCTCCTGCATTAGATACCCAGGGTATTAGGTCTATAGAGGAAAATCAAGAGGGTTAGCATCCTCCCTTGCTAGCCATGATGAATCTTCTATAGTCCTTCCTTTCCATTTGACCAAGTATTATTCATAAGTTATGTTCCTTTTACTTTTTCCAACACAACTGTCTAATATCTCTTCAATCTCCTTTCTACTCAGACTAGCTACTAGAATACTCCACTACACTTCTACAACTTCATCACTATTACCTCCTTCATAAACCCCTATGAAATCTAAAATGCTAAATACTAGTGAAATATCCAATTTAGTAAGCAACTTCAGTTCATAAGAATTTCCAAAGTCATAGCTTTTCACTATCTTGCATGGTCCAAACTTCTTCATTTTAAGATTATTATATGTACCCACTAGAAAATGAGCATTTCTCAAATGAACCATGACTTCATCTTCAATATGGAATTTCTTATACCTCCTTTTCACACACACACGCACGCACACACACACACACACACACACACACACACACACACACACACACACACACACACACACACACACACACACAAATATAAATATGCTTCCTCACCTCATCATGGATATTCTTCAAATGTTCAATGAATTCTTTTTCTTTAGCATTACTTATCTCTCCTTTAGCCAACTACCTCTATTCATAAGCATTTTTGGTACTACTCCCATATACAATATGGAATGTTGATTTACAAGTACTCATATTGAAATAATTATTATATACAAATTTCTCTTGTGGTAAAATTAGATCCCATCCCTTTGGTTTATCTCCAATTGAGCATCTCAAAAAATTTCCCAAACTTCTATTCATGACTTCTCTTTTTCCACTAGTTTGTGGATGATGTGATGAACTAAATTTCAAATTTGACTTCAATTTATTATGCAATATATGCCATAAATAACCAACAAATATTGTATCTCAATATGAAACTATACTCTTTGGTAGACCATGTAGTCTCACCACTTCTCTTACAAAAATATTTGCCACATGAATAGTATCACTAGTATTCTTGCAGGGACTGAAATGTGCCATCTATGAAAACTTGTCAACCACCAAAAAAATAAAATCATTCCCTCATTGAGTACTTGGTATTCCAATAATGAAGTCCATGCTGACAACATCCCATGGCTTCTCTAGTATAGGTAATGATTGATACAACCTTGTATTTTTCTTCACTCCTTTTTCCATCTAACATACTCTAGACAAACTTCTTTGCATCTTTTTATAACTATGACCAGTAATAATTCTCTGCAACCAAGGAAATGGACTTATCTCTCCCAAAGTGTCCAACCAATCCTCCACTTTTCTTAAATTCCTTGATGAGATTCTCTCTCATTGAACTCCTTAGAATGCACAACTGGCTCCCTTTGAATAACATACCATTTAGATTATAAAAACAACCAAATTTTCTTGTCAAGAGTAATAGGTTATGTACAAGCCTTCTATGCTTCACCAATATCAGGATCCTCTAGATACAAATTAATGAGTTCATTGAACTCAACGACCTTAATCAAAAATATAACTATATTTCCCACTCTTGTGTTTCAGAACAAATGTATAACTTTGAAAAAATTAAACCCACTTCAAATACCTTTGGTTCAATTTTACTTGACCATTCAAATATTGCAATGCTTGATGATCAGTATACAAAAAAGATCCTTAGGAAGGAGATATTTTCTCTACTTCTTCAATGCTTGAATTATAGCATACATTTGTTGATCATAAATATTTTATTTTATTTTGGCATCATTTAATTTATCACTGAAATAAGAAATAGATCTACCTTCTTGGCTCAAAATAACTCCTAATGTAGTACCACTATCATCATAATTTACTTGAAACACCTTGTTAAAATCTAGAATTGCTAAAATAGGCTTCCCTATAACTTTCTGTTTCAATAGTTTAAAACTCTTATTTGGTCCTATAGTTCACTTAATTTCCTTCGTACCCATTCTCATTGTTTTAGTCAAGGGTCCACAAAAACTACTAAAACATCTTATGAAATCTCTTTAAAAAATAGCCAGTCCATGAAAAGATCTCACCTCTGTAGCACTCTTTGGATTAGGCCATTAAAGAATAGCCTTCTCTTTATTTGGGTCCACTTTTGTACCTTTTGTTGAAACTAGAAATGCTAGGTACACCAACTCCTTCTTCACAAAACTACACTTCTTCAAGCTTGTTAGCAACTCTTCTTTGCTCAAATTATCGAACACTTTTTGAATATGCAACAAATTCTCCTCCAATGTCTTACTAAAGATCAAATACCATCTAGGTAAACAAAGTCAAACTTACCTAGAAAATCCTTAAGTACTTCATTCATGAGCAACACAAAAGTGCTTGGTGAATTGGTTAGCACAAAAGGCATGACTTACTACTCATATAGTCCTTCCCTTTTCTTGATCCATAGCAAAAACATTTCCCACAGAAACCTCCTCTTCTAGATCCTTGTCCTTTGCCTCTTCCTTTCTGATCTCTATTGTTTTGATCATGGAAATGATTGGAATTATTTCCCCTCTAGTTCTAACTACTACTTCTCACCTCATCCTTGTTCTTCTAATCACCATTTCAGCCTCCATAAGATCATTCACCAGATCTTCCATTGCAACCTGTACCACATTTTAGTTATGAAACTTTTTGCTCAACTTCTCCTCTACTCTTAGGGAAAACTAGTATGCCTCCTCAATACTAGTCATTCAAACTAGGCTCAAATCCTTTTGAATGTGTAGCCTTAACCCATTAAGATAGTGGGCAACTTTCTCCTTACCAGCTTCTGTATTTTTGGTTCTAGTGAGAACTCAATAGAACTCTTCACTATACTCTTGAATAGATATTCCTACTTGCTTCAACCCTTGCATTTTCTTTAGCAAATCCAACTCATAATCTATGTGAATGAATTGTCTCTTCAATCTAGCTATCATCTGATCTCATCTAGTGATTTTTTCCTTTCCTATAGTATTTCTCTCCAACTAGATCTCCTATGACTAGATCTTTGTGTCACCCTTCAGTTTGGCATTTACAAACTTTACCCTATCTAGATCTTCAATATCTTCATATTTAGAGTACTCTTTCAATTCATTGATACAATTGATTAGCTCCTCTAGGTTAATATTTTCCAAAAATGAGGGAACATAAAACTTAGGTCTTTTTCTAATCTTGAAAATTACTTTAGAAATACTTTCCTCTTTTGGGTTTAAAAATTCATCTGCTACTACTTGATCCACATTTCTTTTATCTCTTTCATCCCCACTTTTGTAATCTCCTATGACAAGATTCATTCTTTTGCACATTTATTCTTTTAATTCTTGCATTTGTCTCTATAGGGCTTTAAACCCCTTAGGTGTAACATCTACGACTCTCCCACTATGTTCTCTTCATGGAGGCTTCTTTATGTTTCTATTGAAACTCTAGTGCAAATTACCTCACAATCAGCATCTTGTTAAACACTCAATCGAAACCATGGTACAATTGGAACTACCTCATAGTTGGTGATTTGTTTACACACTTAGGAACTTTGGCTTTGATACCAATTGATGAATGGTGCTCCCCTTAATATGATAAACACATAACAGAAACAGAGAAACAACAATAATTTGTAAGAACAAAATATGGGCTTCTGATTATTTTCACAATTATGAAATTACTAAATTTAGAATTACAATATGATAACCCACATGGGTACCTTAATTATAGTAATCTACAAGAGAAAGCGATGAACTATCACCCAAAGTTGTCCTAGACAATGTTGGGCATTCCTTAAATAGGTAATTTTATGCCACCCGAGAAGGTTCTAGGCATTCAAACTTAATATGTAGGGCCAAAATACCCTAAAAATACATATAGTATCGGCCAAATACATTTTTGACATTTATTTTTGAAGTTTTAGTTGGCCCAACTTTGGAAGGCCATAATTCTCTAACTATTGCTCTAATTGGAAATCTATACTTTATTGTGATCTTGTTGATAGCCCTCAAATTTTTACACATCCTTTATTGTTCATTCTTCTTTGACGCTAATATTTTTAGTACAAGACATGGACTCAACCTTTCTTGAAACTACCCATTTTGTAATAACTCATGAACTTGTCTATTCAACTCTTCACTTTTTGTTGGTGTCATTCTATGCATTTCCTTGTTTTGAAAACTAATTCCTTGAATCAAATCCATCTGTTGACTAATCTTCCTTACTAAGGGTAATCCATTAGGTATATTATCTGATACATTATTAAGAAACTCTCCCAACAAATCTGCAACTTCTATAGATACCCCCTCTACTTCTTCTTTACCATCTTTTGGAATTATAGAAAAATACACATGTTCATGCTTCATACCTTTGAGAGACTCATTTCCATCAACAAAACATATTCTACCAACACTACATACCTTTTTTTCTTTCTCCTTCAATGGATTCAACTTATGTTTCACTTCATCCTTTGTCAAAGTGTAGGTATTTGCTCACCCATCATGTAGAATGTGCCTATCCAAATGCCATGACCTACTAAATAACAAATGAAATATATCCATTGGTATGATATTGCAAAGCACCTCATCCTAGTAGCTTCCAATCTTGAACTTTATTGAGCATTTCTCACTAACCATGGCATTGTGGTCATCTTACACCAAAGTGATATGGTATGGACGAGGGTTTTTTTGCCTCTTAAGATTCAACTTTGTCGCCATCATTTCTAACACTAGATTTTTAGTACTTCCACCATCAATGATGACATCACAACACTTATCTCCACATCCACACCTTGTCTAAAACAAGCTCCTTCTTTAAATAGGTTCATTCTCACTGGTTAGTAGGACTCTTCTATTAACTAGGACTTCTCCTCTATTAGCATCTTCAGAATGTGATGATCTGTCATCTTTGTCAATATGTGAAACTCTAGCCTCATATTTTTCTCTCTATTTTTTCTTCCTTGGTGTTGGGAACACTCAAATGCTTTTTGCTCTTCTTCTCCATAGTGAAAACATTTCCCACAGAAGTCTACTCTTCCAGATCCTTGTCCTTTGTCTCTTCCTTTCTGATCTCTATTGTTTTGATCATGGAAATGATTGGAATTATTTCCCTTCTGGTTCTAACTACTATTGCTCACCTTATCCTCGTTCTTCTAATCACCATTTCAGCTTCCATAAGTTCATTCACCAAATCTTCCATTGCAACCTGTACCACATTTTATTTATGAAATTTTTTTCTCAACTTCTCCTCTACTCTTAGGGAAAACTAGTATGCCTCCTCAATACTAGTCATTCAAACTAGGCTCAAATCCTTTTGAATGCTTAGCCTTAACCCATTAAGATAATGGGAAACTTTCTCCTTATCAGCTTCTACATTTTTGCTTCTAGTGATAACTCAGTAGCAGTCTTTAGTATACTCTTGAATAGATCTTCTTGCTTGCTTTAACCCTTGCATATTCTTTAGCAGATCCAACTGATAATGCGTGTGAATGAATTGTCTCTTCAATCTAGCTATCATTTGGTCTCATCTAGTGATTTTTTCCTTTCCTATACTATTTCTCTCCAACTCTTTAGTCTGGCATTTGCAAACTCGACCCTATCTAGATCTTCAATATCTTCATATTTAGAGTACTCTTTCAATTCATTGATACAATTGATTAGCTCCTCTAGGTTAATATTTCCCAAAAATGTGGGAACATCAAACTTAGGTCTTTTCCCAATCTTGGAAATCACTTTAGAAATCTTTTCCTCTTTTGGGTTTAAAAATTCATCTTCTACTACTTGATCCACATTTCCTTCCTCTCTTTCATCCCCACTTTCATAATCTCCTATGACAAGATTCATTCTTTTGCACATTTATTCTTTTAATTCTTGCATTTATCTATATAGGGCTCTAAATCCCTTAGGTGTAACACCTACGACTCTACCATTATGTTCTCTTCATGGAGGCATCTTCGTGTTTCTACTAAAACCCTAGTGCAAATTAGCTCACAATCAATGTCCTGTCAAACACAAAGCCCAAACCATGGTACAGGTGCAACTGCCTCATAGTTGGTGATCTATTTATGCACTTAGGAACTCTGGCTCTAATACCACTTTATGAATGGTGCTCCCCTTAATATGATAAACACTTAACAAAAAAAAAGAAACAACAACAACATGTAAGAACAAAATATGGGCTTTTTATTATTGTAATAATTATGGAATTAATAAATTTAGAATTACAATATGTTAACCCACATGGGTGCCTTAATTATTGTAATCTACAAGACAAAGCGATGAACTATTACCCAAAGTTGTCCTAGACAATGTTTTTTCATTCCTTAAATAGGCAAATTTATGCCACCCGAGAAGGTTCTAGGCACTCAAACTTAATATGTAGGGCCAAAATACTGTAAAAATACATATAGTGTTGGCCAAATACATTTTTGACATTTATTTTTGAAGTTTTAATTGACCCAACTTTGTAAGGCCATAATTCTTTAACAATTTCTCTGATTGGCTATTATAACCACTTTTTTGAAACCTTGGCTTCTAATCTATAGGCTTGGATTCACACAAGTGCCCACTTTCCATGCTTTTGGCACTCATCTAAGCATATTTAGGCCTTCAATAGTGAGCCTAAAGTTTATATACCAAAATTACAAACCAAAAATCTACAATAAATCCATGAATACACATTATATGCCTCTGAACCTCAACTGGTAGGATGATATATCCAAGATAAATATCCATCTCTAAAATTAGGACATCATGAGCTTGTATGACTGACTTACTAACTATAAATCCTCCAAAGACAACAACTCTAGGTTAAGAAAACCTTTATTCAAACAACATAAATTAAATATATTTAGTTGATTAAAGATTTCTCTTATAGCTAGGATGCTTCTACTCATAAACATTGTGCCCTCCTCTTGAATATTAGTATGGGGGTTTGGGGGTAGCATCTCCAAGATGGGGTCAAGGGGTAGCACTCTAAAAGGGTTTTGAATTAAAAAAGTGACACTATTATTGTAAAAGATACTGATTGCTATTTTTTAAATATTGGATGAGTTATTCTACCCCTAATTTTTTAAGTAACAAAAAGCTTGTATGGAATGGCTTAGGGTTAGGGAATAACTAATGTGTGATGATATTGTATCTTCTTGCAGTGATATTGAGTTGTAAGGGATTGTAGATTACAATCACTAGATAATAATAATATTGGACTTGTTGTTGGTGGATGTATCCTAGGGATTGGGTGAACTATATTAAATTCTTGTGTCTTGTGTTCTCTTCTATGCGATTTATTATTTTCTAATATTGGTTATATTTGTATGTAATTGTTATTTAATTTTGTGTCTAATCCTAACAAGTGGTATCAATGCAAGGTGTCATCATTTTTTTATAGATATCATCTATAGGAGGGTCTTACAGTTGAGAGGGATTCTCGAGGTTGAGTGATAGAAATGGCAAATGAGGGTAAGTTGAAGGTTGAGAAGTTTAATGGGAAGAACTTTTAGTTAAGGAAGATGAAAATGTAGGACTACCTCTATTAGAAGGATTTATGGTGACCATTATAAGGAAATACCAGGAAATTGACTACTATGACTAATGAGGATTGGGAAAATTTGGATGAAAGGGACTTGGAAGTAGTCATTTATGCCAAGAACAATCAGTTTCATTTAATATTAAAAAGCTAAAATGGTAGAAGAGTTGATGCACACCCTAGTGAAACTATATGAAATTTCATTTGCTTCAAATAAGGTATTTCTCATGAAGCATTTATTCAATATGAAGATGGAAAGAGGTGCATCTATTGTATATCATTTAAATGAGTTTGATATAGTTATGATTAAGTTATCTACTATGATTGTTAATTTTGATGAAGAAATTAGGGCTCTCTTTATTTTGTGTTCTTTTCTTGAAGGTTGGAATGGCTTGGCAATTATTGTGAATAATTCTATTTTAGGATCTAATGACCTAAAATTTGATGATGTGATTGGTATTATTTTGAGTGAGGAAACTTGTAGAAAAACTTCATGTGGATCTACATCAATAAGTGTTATGAATGCACAAACCAGAGATAGAATGACTAAAATAGAAATCAATTGTATAATTCATGGGAAATCAAGAGGAAAGTTAGAGCGAAAGAGGTCTCAATCTAGAGGACCAAGAGCTTTATACACTATAGAGGCAAGTATGTTACTGCTTCAGAGGCAGCCAAGGAGATGATAGGGCTTTAGTTCTTCATGGAAGAATTGGTACAGACACAAAGGGATTATTATTTGTTTATAGATAGCCAGAGCTCCATTAATCTTGCTAAGAAATCAATTCTACATTCAAAGACAAAGCACATATAGTTGTGGTACCATTTCTTTTAGTTAGTTTTGGATGATGGATAGTTAAAGTTGGGAATGATACATATAGAGGATAATGTAGTAGATATCTTTGGAAAGGTAGTGGCAAGGGAGAAGCTGAATTTCTCTTCAGCTTTGATTGGTCTTCTCAAGTGAATAGAATAAAAGAACAATGAAGCCTAGGATGGTTTTATATTCTATTAGGAGCTACAAGTCTAGCAGTGCTATGATTACTCTCTTAGTGGCAGGTTATTGGTGTGGATTCTAATCACTCTGTAAGTGTGAGATTGTTGTGATGTAGAGCCTTATTAGACTTGGATTTCAGCATGGTCCCCACCAGAATTATTACCACATGGGCTTGGGGGAAGTACCCCCAAGATGGGATCAAGGGGTAGCATCCCTTGCGGAGTCTTGGGTCAACATCACAAGTGTGCTCCCTATTGCAATATAAAGTGGTGTCAAGGGGAAAAGAACCCATGGGGATTTTAGGGGACAACATAGTTGAAGCCAAAAGATATTCTATTATTGTAAAAAGGAATTTGCTGCAATTTTTTTCTATTGGACAACTTATTCTAGCCCTGATTTTGTAGGAGACAAAAAACTTGTATAAAATGGCTTAGGATTAGGGATTTCATAATGTATTATGATATTGTAGCTTCTTGTAGTGGCATTGAGCTATAAGGAATTGTGAATTGTAATCAATAGATAATAATAATATTAGAGTTGTTGTTAGTAAATGTAGCTGAGGGATTAGGTGAACTACATTAAATCCTTTTGTCTTGTGTTCTCTTCTATGCAATTTATTATTTTATAATATTGGTTATATTTGCATTAAATTATTATTTTTGTTTGTAGTTTATTCTAACATTAAGTCCATCTAGATTCAATGGTTAAATATTTTATAGCTCCATTTCTTAAAATATCAACTCTTTCTTTTTACTTACTAGTGTTGTGTAATGATGTTGATAGTTTCATTTTTTAATATTAGGTACAGTGAATGAGGAAGACTAGTGCTAGATGGAATTTCTAAGAGATAAGCCTCTTGCATTAAACTATTATTCTAATGAATAAATTTTCTTCCATTTTTCCAAACCATGTAAAATTTGAAATTACTTGTAATTATCAATAATCACTCGAACTAGGCCACTCCCAAAAGTTTATCATTTATATCTTCATTATCTGAGTCCAAGATCCTTACATTAGAGAGAATGATTGTCCCCCACTCCATGATCATTTCCAATCCTAGAAAAAACTATAAAAGTTATCTTTGAGTTTATGTGATGGTTTTAAAATTTTTAATTGTTTGTAGACAAATTTGCACTTAAATCTTCCAAATCTTATTAAGCTTATCATTGATCACTAGAGTAACTTGGACAAATTTTCTGCATATATTTTTAATATGATCCCACTTAAAAAATTGTGCACATTAAAAACTACTATGATATTTTTTACTTATTTTATAGTTTAGGAAATCTTAGTTTATTGGAAATGTTACACTTGTATGCATGCTCATGTTTGGAAGAGCTTCTAATCTTTGATAACAAAACCAAAATCTCACACAAGGAAAATAGTTCACCTAATCTTTGGAAAGAACATGGGTGCATTGTAAGTCTTGTTTATGTTAGAATCTTAAAGAACTTAAACAAAATTTTGGATATTGTAATCTATAGATTATTTAAATAAAGAGCTTCAACTATATGTACAATGTCATATAGAGAATTTTTTAAGTGTTTATGAAGAAAATAGAGATATTTAATATAGGAAATAGAATATACAAAAGAAAACATCTTAAGAAGGCTCAAGTAAGCCAAAAAAAGATTTGGATACACAATATGTTCTTATTCTTGAATAATGTGTTAAAAGAGTGATAGAAGGAAAACACTTTCAAAAATAGAAAGTGATATATGTTGTACATTTATAAAGATAAATTAATACCATTCAAAAAGTTTGGCATAATCGAAGAAATAATATAAGAATTGAGAGAATGGCAACCAATGTGATAAAGAATAGAGTGAGGATTTCATAGGAAGGGGAAGTTGCTAAATTTAATTAAGATGCAAATGAGGGCTATATTTTCTTAGTGGTGTGTATCTCTATAGCCAAATGTTGGCCTTATTCTCTTATTGTCTCCTTTTATCTAGTCTCATGTTCTCTTTTTAGTTGATTTCTGGTGATTTCTCTATGAAACACATTTAGAAGTGATGTTTTCCCCTATTAAAGAGGGGATTTCTATTAATGATGAGATTTATTTTTGACTCATTACATATGATTTCTTTCCTCTTCTATGAATCCTAAATTAAGGTGGAGGCATCTTCTACACAGGTGAAGAATTTCTTGTTAGTAGGGGTTGTGAGTTTCTCTATGTGTGTCTTCTTGGTTGTTGGAAGTTCATAAGTAGGTGCCATCAAGATAGTGGATTATGTTGAAATTTATTTCATCTTAGATACTCCTATTAATGTTGCCTCTTTCTCTACTCAACTGATGAAATGACTAATATGCATAATATGTATATTTTTGGTGGGAATGTGTGAGATGGTCTTTATTGAATGGTTATAGATTCTATTTTACAATCCTATTTACTAGTTTGGGGAGCCTATTCAAAAACCCAACTACTCATTCTTAGTTCATATTCATTGGAAGGTCTTTTCAACAAAGGACATCTTTGTGAAGCCTATATGATAGAAGTTTGTCTTGAGGATGTGGCTTCCTTTTTAAAGATCAAGCTTTTAGATGGTTGTTAGTACTTACTCTTTTGAGGCTACTTGTTATGGTCACAAGAGAAATTAAAACCTCTTATCAGGTTATAGGTTTTTGGTAGAACCTATTTTTTATTGTATTCAAGGTTATGGTAGCCTTGGAAATCCCTATTCTACGACTTCATATGCTTAGGGTTATTGATTTTTAGCTAAAGCTTCAAGGTATATTTTAGTGGCTAATATTCACAAATTGGCTAATTTTAGAGTTTTTTGGCCAGTAATTTGGCTAATAATGTAAGATCTGATACAACCTAAATCGCCATAGTTTTATAAAATTTAGTTCTAGAATATTTAAAATCACTCAATAATTTATTTAATTGAAAAATATAAACTCAAATATTTGCCACAATATTCATTACATGATTAGATTTGAGTCACCTAAATATAATATATTATTGGAGAAATTAAATTGAACTGGCCAATAATTATCATAATTATTAGTTACTTTAGGGATATATTGTCAATATTTAGTTTTAACTATTGATTTAAAGTATATGTAATGATTCTCATAATATTCCATGAGGTAAAAAAATGTTCAATTTTGATTTGTAATATTCCATGGTGATTAATGAAATTTATATTATTATTGAGATTCGTCAATATTTTATACAAAAAAAATAGGATTCAAAAATAATCAACAATATTAATCATATTAAGAATAAAAATTTGAGGGATTTGCCAATAGAAATAATTTTAATTTTTTAAAACAATCAAAGATTTGCCATTATTTTATATCATTTTTTGGAGGCAGCTGTCTTAAAGTTTACCCTATAAAGCTTTATATATTGTGATATTTTGAGGTTGTACTTTTTGTTTTATTGGTTAGATGTTGGTATCTATGAAAGTACTAATTTTTTGAAATTGCTCTCAAAATATGCTTGTTAATGGGTTTTTGGGTTTCATCAAAACCTATGTTATCCTTAATAAAAGACACAAGCATGATGTGGAATTTTATTAGATAGATGGAATGATATTAATATCTAAATATATGAAATATTTTTGGTTAAATTTATAATCTAAAATTGTTATAGTTGACATTTAAAAATAATTTATCTAGATAATAGAATTATTCATAGATTATTCTCAAAGTTATGGAATGGATCATGTTACTTACAAATATTTAATATGCTAGGGTAGATATTCTCTAGAAATATGTCATTGTTTATCTCTAAAAATTCATCTTCAACCTACAAGAATGTGTTCTGATTAGTTCACCATTCTCTTATATGGTTGTGATCATACACATTTCAAGAATATGGACTCCTTTATGTCAAACCTAATAAGGATTCCATGTGATGATTTCAAGAATGACTAAAGACACTAAGAATATATAATACATGTGTCTTAAATATTCAATGAAAGTAAAACATGTAGAAATAAATTTATTAAATTCAATTCTAATAAATATATGAAAAATATATTTACTAAATTGTTACATAGATTATTCTAAAAAAGGAAGGACTACATTTTTTATACAACTTCAAGGATTATTTAAATTAAATATTAAATATTTCTATCTAGAAATTATGCATTGGTCTATAATAGGTATGCCAAAGATATATTAAATGACAATTACAAAAACAAATCTGAAGAGTAGAGAGATGGATCGATAAGAAAAATGTTAATATTTGCGAATAGCTCTATATATGTCTCTTTATCTCTTTTTATAACTCCATCTACTTGTCTTTAATTGTTTATCTCTTTTTAGCTCTCTATATAGTTCTAGCTCTAGCTACATCTCTCTATATTTCTCTATCTCTTTCTATCACTTTTTCTTAGTCACCATCTCTCTATGATTTAAAGTCATTTCCTCCCTCCTCTCTCATTTAATCCATCTCCATTCAGTCCTATCTATATTTCCTTATGTCCATATCTTTATCTACATGTATCTCCTTATGATTATACATATTTGTATAAATAATTATATTTTATCTCAAAGATATTGATGATCCAATAGAAATATTCGTATCAAGATTTATTACTACCAATTTGTTGATAATTTTTAAAATATAAATTTAGACCATTAGATTATGAATCTAATTTTCTAGGTTTATCTTTCTAACCTTGAATTTATAATTGTCCAATTTAAATTAAGAATTATTTAACCTAAAAATAATAATAATTTATAATATATGTATTAATAAGAGAAGATAGATCTTAATTTTTGTTAAATTAATTGTTAGATCAAAATGTGTAATCTAGCAAACACGTTGATGTTGGTGCCCTTGTTAGGTTGTATGTAATTCAACAACATACTTCTTGTATACAATCTATTGATGTGTCATACATTTGAAAAAATCATCCCTACATTTTCTAATGGTTTTATGGTTGATTTTTCATTGACTCAAGTCATAATAACATTACAAAATCGATAAAGGTTATAAAAAGGAGAGTAAAAGCAAGTAAAAAAAAATAGTTAAATTTTGATAGTTTATTAACCTTGCCTTTATAACTCTATATTAATTTCCTTTCTATTTTTTTTTACTTTTTAGTTTTCTCAATTTATACTCTAATTTCCTCTAGTGAAAGTTTTAATACTAAATGTTCTTTTTTTTAGGTTTTGAAAACTAAAGATTCCTTGTAATGGGTATGGTTACTAGTGTGAGAATTATTTCTTGAAGAAATATTTTGCATCATTATTAGAATTGATTGGTGGATAGATAAAAGGTCAAGGATTTAATTTTTTGATGTGAGAAAAGAGCTATCGATCTCTTGAATTAGTGATTTTTTTCTTAAATGTCTATCTTGATCAATTGTTAATTTAATTTTTGATCAATTGTTATTCTAATGTCGATCAATTATTGGTCTACTTTTTTTGTATCCATGTTTATTTTGGTGATGATTCTCAAGGATTTAAGTTAGAAATAAGGGTAGATGATCTTGCAAGATGAAAATGTCAAGGCTTTCATAAGTTTTGTATCTATGTGCATTTTTCTTCATTAGTAGTATGAGTGATCACACAAATAAAAGTGACTAAATGATTGATTATTACTATTTTAATATATTTTTGATCAAATGAAGTACTTAACAGTTACTTTCCAAGGACCTCAATGCCAAGATTTTAGACCATATGAAAAAGGTTTGTATCCTCAATAAGCAGTATGTTGGTGCTATTATAGGCATTGAACTCGAGGTGGTAGCTTCTTGTATCTACAGGGTTCAAAAGGAAATAAAGTGGAAGGCAGTGTTTGGCACCATTACTAGAAAATGAAAATTCAAGAAGGAAAGTCTACTTAATGACCAAAAATGGGAGGAGGTGAAGATCCTAAAGGATGTCACCAATTGGATGGAGGACCTTAAGTTCCAAGTGGAAGACTAAAAAAATGTTAAGAAGGCTTAGTTATTTTCCTTTCTTTCTTTTGTTCCTATTTGTATTAAGTACTTATGTGTTTCTTTAGGATAAAATTTGTGGTTGTGCTATTGGTTGTAATTTCAAGACACAATTTAAATACAAATATGTATGTGATAGATCCCTATTACCATGAGGGTGGGAAATATTTTTTGAACTTTCCTAGTTACCATAGTTTAATTAATGGTGTTAGTATAGTTAAACTATCTATACTATAAATAATATGCAAACTAGATGGTTTTTGATTAATTTTTGTTTTAGTAGGACTCAAACTACTCAAAAGCCTTGTGTTTCCCTTTTTGTTGCTTGGATGTAATGGGCTAGAGCACTAAAAGTCATGTAATAATGTTATTACTTAGGTTTAAGACCCTCAACCTACCTTTTTCAATCAAAAAGCAATTGTTTCCCAATATTGATCCTAGGTGAATTCTTAATGGAGTAAATGTTTATGATGATGATATTCCATAACAACCTTCGAAGTATATTATGGAGACCATGAGTTTGAAGTAGTGTCACTTGATTTAACTAAATTATATTGTTTGAGAAAGAATTGGCGATTTGTGAAAAGGTCATAAATGAATTTAGCTTTTTCTACAATGAATTTGAAGTCAATGCGACCCTTTCTAGAAAAACCCCATTTCAGTGACACCCTCAAAAATAATTCAACATATAAATTCTAAATATTTAAATTTACAAAATTTAATAAACCAATGATAGATTGAAATTTTAATATCTTATGTTTTAATTTATCAAACATTAATTTTCTTTCTAAAAATAATATTTACTAAAATAAAAAATTATTAAATTTTAACCTATTGTAATTTAATATTTATCCTCAAATAAACTTATCTTAGAAAGTTAATGTTTATGTATCGATTGTAATTTTTTTCTTATTTATAGTATAAAAGTAATTTAAAATTACCATATAACTTACAATCCACATTCAAAACAAAAGATTGAGAAGTAGACCAAATTTATTAACAAATATAATTAACATTAAAAGAGTATAATGAAATTAATACACATTTAGAACAAGGGTTAAACAATATAAACTATAATATATAATTTATTAAATACTATTAAATAATTTATAATAATCATAAAGAATTATAAATTATAAATAATAATAAAATTATTTGAATTTTATTTATCAACTAATATTATAACTATACACATTTTCAATTATAATTAATAATTAATATTTATAATAGACTTTCATACAAATTCACATGTATATAGTATTTTATTATTTAACTTATATACGACTATACATATGTGTAAAAGAAGTTATTTTATGTAAAAATAAAATAAAAATTTTCATTGTAAATTAGTTTGTTAAAAAATATGATTGATTATAATTGAAAGAATAAAAAGATTTAGAATATATTTATTATAAAATGACTAATAATTAATTTTTTTTTTTGAAATTAAAGGGAATGAAAAATAGCAACTAGCCAAGCAAACAAAATATTGTGAAACAAGTAAAAGTTAGATCCACCACATACTAACCTATCAGCTTTCTTAATTTCAAAGTATCTTAGTGTCTAATAGTTTCCAATAAACTACAAGCAATCATAAACATAACACATATAGAGCCAATTGATATAGAAAGTCCAGAAAAACACAATGAAGAATTCTTATATGGGTTGAGTGCTAGATTAAAAAAAATGATAAAACCTTAATGGAAAAAAGATAACTAGCTCTCATTATTCTTCTCCTTTCCCTAAATCTTTTCCAACAATAGTTGTAGCCAATCATCACCTAGGAACCTATATAAAGAGCTTGTGATGTTCACTCCCATTGTAGTTCACTAAGTCCATTTTCACCATGAAGATGATGAAGAGTTGAAGCCACCAATTGCAGAAACTTAACCACAAACCTAGCCACATCATCAAATATTTGTTCAAAAATCACCTATCTCTCCTTCGTTTTCTTAAATCTTCTTTACAGAAAGATACTCCTCTTTTTGCATCTATTTCTCACCTCTAGGGGTTACCTAGACATTATTGTCCTAGCTCTACTTATCCTTCTCATTTTGACAAGGAGGAAAACTAATGGTCTCACCCTTATTGCCCACTCATTTAGGATTCTCAAGAGTATCAAATTTTGAAGGTATGAGAAACATGGAATGGCATAGGACTTAAATGACTTGCAATATGACTAATCTCTCCCCCTTTTCCCATACTAGCCATTCCATCTTCATCATTGTAATACCCCTCCTTTTCTATCATTGTAGACTAAGTTTTTAAAGTTCTATATGACTCTTCTATATATATGTTAGTCCTTATTTGATATTTCAAATGCGATACTTTGATATGTCAATTAATTGATTATGTGATGTTGTAAAAATTTCCTACTTGTAGTGATGATACTTTATTTTCTCTTAGTTAGTTATGAAATTACTTTTCTGATGATGTTGTTGGAATTCTATAGAATAACTGAGAGTGGAGGTGAATCAGTTATCCAAGGTCTAGATGTAAAAATAAAAAATTTCAATGCTTAGTAGACCCATATACATAAAACTTCAATATGCATACATCCATTAGATCATACAATACTTAAACTTTGTAGGTTATTTTCCTAGGTCAAAACAACTTTGGAGAAATGTAAACATGAAACAACGTCAGAACATTCTCACAATTTGACACAAGGATTTTATGTGAAAACCTAGTTTGGGAAAAACCACTAGTAACATGCTACTAATTCTCACTCTTCTAAAGTGATGCCCTATGAAAGGCCAACCTTGTTAAAGGTTATGATACACACTATTAAATGTGACCCAATGAAAGGATTTCAATCAACATGTTAGGAGTGAGCCTTGTTAGAGGACTTTAGACCATTCAATTAAAATGTCACCTAGTTAAAGGATTTACAAATGATTGTTATGTCAACCTTAATCCAAAGGATTTACCCTAGAATGATACACTAATTAGAAAGTAATAGTAAGGCTCAATCTGATAAAAAAATACAACTCACTTGTAAATTACAGATCTATATTTTAGTCCTCCATTCTGCTTGACTTTCACACACTTTAGCTATAATAGCTCATTTTCCCGTCAAGAGTTCATACTCTTTAGCCTTCTGTCTTCACATGCCAATCATAGTCACCTTTTTTTGGCCACTGAATGAAGCAATACCCTAGACTCCTTGTCTTCCTTGGGTTCTTTCCCATGATAACCTTTCTGTCTGACCAACTATCTCTTTAAATAAAGAATTTGGATCATTTTCTGGATAACCACAATCATCCATTTTAGGGTAAGGTAGGATACAATGAATCTACCCACTTTTCCATTTGGTTCCTCTAGAAATATCTTCTACAATATTCCTTGAATTCTCCTCAAAATAGTTTACCTTAAATTCTATGCCACTAACTCATCATATTTAACTTCCACATGCTTCACATTATTCAAGAAAACAAAATAGTTGGCTTAGATTCATCAAATCTTCAATTTAATTTGTTGTCACTCGACATATATATTGGTCTGTCACTCATCCAACACTAGTTCACTTGGTAAAAGCTAAATTTTACTGATGCTTGGTACCAACTAAACATTACTAGACATATACTAATAATCAGTTAGCTTGTTCTTGACACCTCTTGATTTTCACTCAAATTATAATAATTTTTTCTCAGTTTGCACTGACTTCTTGATAAGGTTTAGTAGACACATTTCTTACTTGATCTTCTTCTAGTCTTAACTTTTTGAATCTTTCATTTCATACTTTAAGTAGACAAACAATATAATATAGTATCAATGTCTTACTTGATCTTAGTGCTCCTTTTACATACCAAGTAATTCAATCTTTCTCTAGGAGCTATTGTTATCTCCTCTTTTCAAATCCTCTTCATCAATCAACTAAATGATAGCTTTTAGACCAATAAGAACTTGTCTCACCAATAGGTAGTAGGTTTGACATCATTGACAAAATAATTATTGTTCCATTACCAGTTCTTCACTTCAAAATAATCTCATATCAACAATCTCTCTCTTTGGCATTGATGGTAAACCAATCCAACACCAATACCAAAAAGAAAATAATGTGTTTGAAAGGTCTCCCTCTATAAATATATGTCCTTCCTCTGTATAAGGTAATGTGAGCTTTATCAATCTCCTTTTATATCTCGCTTTGTAGGTTAGGTTTCTCTTTCTTATATCTCCCTCTATAGAATATCTCTCCCTCTTTCTAATATTTTGAAATCTATCTCTACTTATCTCTATCTGTACATATATCTCTTTGTACTTATTTCTCCCTTATTTTTATATTCATGTATTTTATCTCCCTCTTTGACAACCATGCCAAAGACTCTTCATCTATATATGTAGATATAATCAATTCAAGTTTTCGCTCTATCTCCTTTCATGTGACTATAAGGGCATGTGCAACATCATGGTGTGCCAAAATGTGGTGATCTAAAAACTTTGTAGTTCTGAAATATCTCAAACCATTTCAAAATCCATTCCAACTTTTTTTCCTCCCACCTTGATACTGAATGAAAAAAATTAATATCTTTATAAGGTATACTATATCTTCTAATACTAAACCTATATGGTCAACTTTAAAAATATCCTAAAAATGAGCTTTTAGCCTATTTTTATGTGATTTTTACTTCAAACATGTGGTTGACGACTTTTTTCACCAAAATTCAATTAAATGAAAAAGGGTTTCTTAAGAATGTTTTTATCTTTCCATAAATGTAAGGTTTGTCAAATTATAAGTTTAGTAAATAATTATTAGTTATTTTCTAATGGAGTTAAGTATAAAGTGCTGACTGACACACTACTTGAAAAACAACCATAACTTTCAAATGGTACAACATTTTTTAAATCCAAAAGATGCATCACATTCTATGTTTCTTCTACTCTAAGGGCAAAAAATGAAAAATTGAATTTCGTGGAGTTTTGAATTAGGTAAGGTGGTCAAACATGAGAGTTTTTTAATTCCAAAAATACTAAATTCAAAAATTAATTATTTATTATTTATTTAGAATAAAAATACCAAAAAATATGTGTCACATCCAGCCATGAGTCTACTACTTATATCTAGAATATTATTTAAAAATATTATCATTTGATTTTGATTAAGGTGGTTAGATGTACATCTACTTCTTATTTCTATTTTGAAATTTTTGTAATATTCCATAAAATTCAATTTTTTGACCAATCAATTTTTATTTTTTTGAGATAAGTCCTAGTAGTTTAGAAACTAGATTCAATTTTCTAGACATTATTTTCTCTCAAATTTTTGATATAAAGTTAATATCAATTAGAAAATTGCATGTCAAGTTGACATAACCCTAATTTTCTAATTTTTTATTGCCACTTAAGAGCATAGTTTGGTTGACCATGATCTGGCACATACCCATAAGTATTCTAGTTTGGCTCCTTCATTACTTTGGCAACTCCTAAAGTAATATCCACTTCATCAAGTTTTAAGATACAACATTTAGCTTAGTTGATGTAGGGCACTACTCATGCTTCTTTAAGTAGCTTTGGATAGGGGTATCACCCCTAGTTTACCTCTAAGATATTCATGTGCATCCTTAGGTAAAGATCTTGTGAGTATATCAGCTATTTATTCTTTTATATTCACATATTCCATCCTCACTTCTTTGTTTTGAACTCTCTCTCTCAAGTAATGATATTTGATTGCAATATGCTTAGTCTTTGCATGCATCAAAGGATTCTTTGATGTATTTATAACTCTTGTATTATCACAATAAAGTACCACATGTTTAGTGATTTCTTCCTTGATACCTTTTAGTATCTATTTGATGCATACCAAATTTGTACAATTTACTATAACAACCACATATTTAGCTTCAATAGTAGATTGAAATATGCAATTTTGTTTCTTGCTGGTCTAGGTGACAAATCTCTTTCCTAAGAAAAATGCTCCACCACTTGTGCTTTTTATGTCATCAATATTTCTAGCCCAATCAACATCTGTATAGGTTCTTAACTCAAATTTTCATTTTTCTTATACTATAGACCACATTCTTCTATTCCTTTTAGATATGTCATAATTCTCTTAATAGTCATCAAATGATTCTCCTTAGAATTTGTAGAAAATATTACAATAATCCCAATAGCTAATGCAATGTTAGGTATGCTATGTACTACATATTGTATCTTGTCAATCATAGACCTATACAATGTTTGATTCACATTAGCAGAATCATCATTCTTTGATAGTTTGTGTCCTATCATCATAGGAGTGCTAATTGGTTTTGAATCCTGTAATCCAAAATTTTTCTATATTTTCGTCACATACTTAGACTAAGTGATGTATATACGATATCTCATCTGATATACTTACAAACCAAAAAAGAACTTGATCTCTCCAAACATAGACATCTCAAATTCTTTCTTCATTTCATTTTCAAATGCATTACATAATGTATCTTTATGTCCAAATATGATATCATCAACAAAAATTTCAGCTTTTAAAATACATTTACCTCCTATATTCAAATACAAATTGGTGTTATCATCAATCTTCTCAAAACCATTCTTCACAAGATAATTGTAAATCCTTTCATACCACACTCTTGGGGCTTGCTTTAAATTATATAAACCTTTATGTAATATAAATATTATGTTCTTGTTGTTAGCATCAAAAAATCCTTCAGGTTGTCTGATGTAAAATTCTTCATCTAATATACCATTCATAAATGTTGACTTCACATCCATTTAATAAACTTTGAAACATTTGTATGCTGAATAAGCAAGAAGAGTTTGTACTCCTTCCAATCTTGAAATAGGGTCACATATTTCTCCAGAGTCTATTCCTTCTTCTTGTGCATACCCTTTTCATACCCTTTGTAAACTCACTTAGTTCCAATCAAATTTCTTTACTCTGGTCTGTGAACTAGAGTCCATGTCTTGTTCTTCACAATCTAGTCAATCTCTTCATTCATGGCTTTACTCTAGTCCTCATTCTCTATAGAATCTTTTACTATATTAGGCTCATGAATTCTCAACAAACATGTATCAATTCTCATTCTATTCCTTGTCATTTTTATAGCATCTTTATCTCCAATAATTTTCTTACCAAGCTGATGTCTTTTGACATACTTTGACAATCTTGGTTCTACTCTTCTTTCTTCAATAGGTCTATCAACTTCAGAATCACTGTGTACTTCTCTATTAGGTAGATCTATGTTCATTTCATGTACACTTATATCAAAATTAGCATGTTCCTCAACTTCTATCTAAAAACTCAACTCGTAAAGGAAACTTGGTTCTTGAATGCAACTTGACATTCATTGTATGTGACTAAACAATCACCAAAACTAGTTGTTGATTTAAAACTTGGTTTAATGTAACATATTCATTAGCAAACATACCTTTATAAAGGTATACAAATGATTTGTATTCTTTAGGTTCCTTCATAGGTTCAGCTTCATGTACCTTTATATATTCATCAAATTTCACAATTTGCACTTTCCACAACTTTGTTAGTGTTAGTATTTAAACACTTATAAGATTTACTTATTTTGGAATAGCCAAGGAATATACCTTCATCACTTTGAGCATCTAATTTACCATTCCTAAAATCCTTAAGAATGTATCACTTACTTCCAAACATCTTAAAATATTTTACATTGGGTGAGTATACATGCCATAGTTCAAATGGTGCTGAATGAGCACCTTTCTTGACTTGTATACAATTTAAGGTATAGATAGCTATACTAACATCTTCTCTTCAATATATTAAGGAAAAATTCTTCTCTATCATGAGTGTTTTAGCACACTCCATTAGAGATCTATTCCTCCTTTTAGAAATTCCATTTTGCAGAGAGGTTCTAGGTGCAAAAGTGTTGAAAAGAATTGATTAATTATGTATTTCCTTTGATGTTACACAAAATGTCATATCTTTTCTAGTTAGTGTCTATCAAGCTCACTAAGGTGGTGAAGATAGTTTCTAGCGTTTTCCAAGCACTCTAGTATTTTCCAAGTTTAGAAGATAATGTCTACCAAGTATAATTAGGTGTCAAAGAGAAGTTTTGTAGAAGTTGAGTGTTAACTGAGCTCATACAATTACCAAAGAAGTTTGTAAAGATGCAGTGTTAATCAAGATCACTTAGTTAACAGAGGAAAATCATTTCTAAGTTAGTGTTTACCAAGAAAGGTTTTCTAGTGAAGGATTTTCTTACCTTTTTATATTGAGTTCAATGGATTTATTTGTTGGTTCTAGCTGACTAAGGTGTATTAATTATTCTAAGATGTATTCAAGCAAACTTTACAATACATAAGGCATAAGTATAATGTAAATTTGATGATTGAATGTGTGCAGAGAATAGAAGATTCTTAGAGGAATCAAATTAGAATGATATGAAGAATATCCTTGTGGGGGTGCAAAGATACATTCAATAAGGATTGAGTATTCAAGCTAGAATTGAAATCTATAATCAGCAATGTAGTTGTATTAGAAATCAAGTCATCTCATTGTTACTCTCTAACCATTATAGAAGTGATCTAAATCCCTTAACAAAGTTGGCTTAACAACTATTTGTAAATTCTCTAACAAGGTGGCATTTCTAGAATGAAGTGTCTAAGGACCTCCAACAAGGCCACTCCTAATAATGTGATTAAGTCCTTTAATTGGGTCACACCTAATAGTTATTATTCAAGTGGTTATTGAGTTACAACATATTATCAGTATTAACCGAGTGCCTGTATATTTACCAAGCAGTAGTATTTTCAATGAAGTTTGTATTCTATGTTTAAATCTAAGGGATTTGGGATTTTTTTTAGTGGGAACTGACTCACCCATCCGCTCTCAGTTATTAATTATATTTCCAACAATAGGTATCAAAGCATCTTGTTGCTTGCAGAGAAGGTTTCAAGGACCTAAGCTAAGGATTAGAATCTCTTACAAAAGAGAGATTCCCAAGTCGAACATATATAACTTTGAGGAATATCAAGAACTTACGAAGTTGCACTTGTCAACCATCATTGATTCAAGTTTGAAATATATTGAAAATTCTTACAAGGCTCCTACTAGAACATTGATTGTAGAATAGATTGTTGAAAAGAAAAATCATAACATTATGATGATTGATATTGCATCAACTCTTAACTATGTTGAAATTGATGAAGTCAAAGGATGTACTACTACTCATGACATGTGGACCAAACTGAAGGATATCTATGGAGGTGATTATAATGTGAAAAGAGCCAAGGAAAAAATCTTGAGAGGCTAGTTTGATCAGATGAAGATGAGACATGATGAAAACATTGCAAAATATGTTGAGAGATTCAAAGCTAGTACCAATGTTATCAAAGCCTCTAGAGGGACAATTCAAGATGTGATAGTGGTAAGCAATGTACTCAGAACCTATCTTCCTATCTATGTAATTAGAGTGTTTTCTATTCAAGGGATGATATGTGATCCAAATAACAAGATAAATTTGGATTCTCTAGCTAGAAAATTAATTGCATTTGACATAGATAACTATGATAGTTATACTCCCAGATTGAGCAATCTTTAATATGCATTTGAAACCAAATTATCACTAAAGAAGAAAACAAAAAAATTTGAAAGAAAATAATATAAAATGTGAAGAGGAAGATAGTTGTGATGGTGATCTTGAATCCATTGAAGCATTACTTGCAAGAAGGTATCCCAAAGGAAAAGGTAAGTAAAAAGGTAAAATTCCTTTGATCTATTTCTTTTGTGAAGTGGTTGGACACATTGTTGCAAGATGTCCAAACAAAGAAGATGAAGATGAAAAGAAGCACATAAAGTGAAAAGGCAAGAAGGATTTCAAGAACTTCAAGACTACAAGGAAAAAGATAAGAAATCTTGTTTTATGGAAAAAGATTAAGATAGTAGTAAATATGATGAAATGGTCTATATTATTGTAAAATATGAATTTGATGATGAAGAAGATAAAATGACACTTATCTCTTATGTTAGAAAAAGCAATACATGGATTATTGATAGTGGTTGCTCACATTAAATGACTGGTGAAAAAAAAAAGATTGAACATATGGAACATTATGATGGTGGAAGTGAGAGATTTGGAAATAATGAACCATGTTGCATGAAGGGAAAAGGTTGTATCTCACTAACCAATAAACTTAGATGTGATAACACTTATTGGGTTGATGAAATACAACATAACCTACTAAGTATAGCATAGTTGAATAACATTGGACTCAAGGTAGAGTTCATGAATGGTAAGGCGAATCTACTAGATGGAAAAGGAAATCTAGTTGCTTCTACCTAGATCTTGCTAAAAGATCATGTTTCATTGCTCAAGTAGAAGAAAGTTGTTTATGACATAAAAGGCTATGACATGTGAACTTTGATAATCTACTAAAAATAAGAAAAATAAAAGAGTGAGAGTTATTCCTAGTCTAAGGAAACTTGATATGGTCGTATGCAAAAACTATCAAATTGGTAAGATGGGCAAGACAATTTTCAAAAGAAAGAACTATCATTCTGAAGAAGTCTTGGAGCTAGTTCATACAAACTTATGTGGACCTATTGGAATGGAGAAATATAATGGAGATAAGTATTTTATTCTTTTTGTTGATGATTATTCTAGAATAATAATTGTAATGTATCTAAAGGAGAAGTCAGAAGCTTTTCAAAAGTTTATGTGGTATCTAGCATGAGTAGAAAAGGAAAATGGAAAGAAGCTGAAGTGTTTGAGGTCAAATGGATGTGGTGAATTAATCTCTAATGAATTAAATGAATTTTGTATTGAAAGAGGAATCAAAAGACAAGTATTAGCCCCTAGTATACCTCAACAAAATGGTATAACTTAAAGGAGTATGTTTAAATCAAATACAAGAAGGAATCAATAAGTACTATAGTACATACCTTGAACATATTATATTTAAAGAAAGTCTCAAATCAAACTCCTCATAAACTATGTTATGGATACAAGCCCAATTTGATGTCAAAGGTGATAAAGGAATATTCCTAGGATACTCCAATAGAAAAAAAGCATATAAATGTTTGAATCTATCCACTCATAATATCATAGAAAGTGGTCATGTAAGAATCGATGAGTTTGCAGAAAAGAGTAAAGAAGAGAGCAACAAAAAACCTAAGGTTTACAAAAGGTTTATTTATCTTGAATCTGATACATTGCTAAGTCTAATTGGAATTTTGAAGACTTCATCTCCCGAGTCCCCAAAATCTCTAGAAGAACCTAAGTTGCAACTAGTGTAACCTAAGGCATTGTTTGAAGGACCTGAGTCATAATTAGAGGCTATTAAGTTGTAGCTAGAGAAAACTCAGTTTGAAAGACCTGAGACATAGACAAAGGGACCTAAGAATGATGTAGAAGTCCTGGTGATGCTACTAGAAGTAGTACTAAATCCAAAGTACCTATGTTAGCAAGATATGTCAGAAGGCACCATGCACCTAATCAAATCATTCGAGATAAGTCAGACGGAACAATGATAAGAAAAAAATTAAAAGGTACATGTTTTCTTACTAAATTTGAACCTAGATCGGTGAAAGATGCTTCGGATATAATGAAAGCTAGATTGAAGCAATGAATGAAGAGATAGAACAAATAAAAATGAATAAGAAATACACACTTGTCCCTAGACCCAAGGATAAAAAATGTAATTGGCACAAAGTGGGTTTTCAGAAATAAGCTGAATGAAGATAAAGAAGTTTTCAGAAACATAGAAAGGTTAGTATAAAAAGGTTATTCTCAAGACGAAGGTATTGACTATGGTGAAACTTTTTCTCCTGTTGCAAGATTAGAAAATGTTAAAACTTTAATTTCTTATGTTTCACATAGAGGAATTAAAGTTTATCAAATGGATGTGAAATTTGCATTCTTGACTAGTATTCTTGAATAGGAAGTTTACATAGAACAACCTAAAGGTTTTGTAGATCCTAGAAAAAGGATATGGTTTGTAAATTGCACAAAGCATTCTATGGTCTCAAGAAAGATCCTAGAGCTCGGCATGAAAGACTTCATAACTATTTGATGAAGATTGGTTTTGAAAGGACAAATGATAACAAAAAGCTATATATCAAAGAGGAACTAGACAAGAAGATTGTATTGGCAGAAATCTTTGTGCATGACACATTGTTTACTAGAAATGATGACTTGTGAAAAATCTTTTAAGAAGATATGAGTAAATAATTTGAGATGTATATGTTTGGACAAATAAAATTATTTGTTGGATTACAGATTCAAAAGAAGAAAAATGGTATCTACATTACTCAATCCAAATATATGAAGGAGGTACTAAAGAAGTTTGGAATGAAAAATTCAAGACCAATTGGAACACCTATGTCTACTAGACATAAGGTTTCCAAAAATGATAATTCCAAAGAGGTAGAATAGACCACATATAGATCATGAATGATTGGAAAACTACAATATGTAGTGTATATAGGGCTTGATATTGCATTAGCAGTTGTTATGGTGCCAAGATTCTTAATAAATCCTAAACAAAACCATATTATGCCAATCAAGAAAATCATGATGTATCCAAAGGGTACTAAAGACTATGGATTATGGTACAAGAAAGGAGGCAATTCAAATTTGAAACCCTTCATAGATGTTGATTGAGATGTAAGTGTTGATGAGAGGAAGAGCACTAGTGGTGGAGCATTCTTTATTCATAAAAGACTAGTGACTTGGACAAGTAAGAAGTAGAATTGTATTTTTTAGTCTACAATAGAGGTAGAGTATGTGGAAACAATAGTTAATTGCTCCAATATTATTTGGTTCAAGAAACTATTGGCAAGTATGAAGACAGAGAAAAAGGATCCAGTGGTTATCTTCTATGATAACACTAGTGCAATTCATATATCAAAGAATTCTATGATGCATACCAAGAGCAAGCACATGTTGGATATAATTGTCTAATTGTGTGTTGTCTTTGATGTTATGAAAATGTCATATTAGTTGGTAGATAGTGCTTACTAAGCTGAATAGGTTAGCAAGGCAATTTTCTATGTCTATTGAGCATTCTTAGAAATTACTCTGCATAGGCAATGTCTATCGAGCTCACTCGGGCATCAAAAGAAAATGTGGTAGAAAGAAATATTAACTAATCTCACATGGTTAACGAAGGAAAGTTAGTGCTTACCACATTCACTCGGTGGCCAAAGGATTTTTGTACAATCATTGTGTTAACCAAACTTCTATTGGTCAACATAGGAAATCATTTCAGGATCAGTGTTTACTAAGTAGGGTTGGCTAATGAAGAATTTTGTTAATTTGAGAAATAAAATATAATTATTTGAATTATTGATTATAGCTGACTAAAGTAATGATTATTGGTAATTTTAAGTTGTAAATGAGCTAACTTGATAATTTGTAAGGTATATATGAAAGGTCAAACTAAGATTCTAAAGGTATGAGTGAGTATGCAAGTGTATTGATTGTTTGAAGAAGAAACTGTATGTGAATTTGAAGGATAGTCAGATATCCTTGAGGAGTAGTAAAGTTTTATTTGATCAGGAAGGATATTGTGTGAACTAGTATAGTGATCTATAATAAAAAATTTAGTTGCATCTCATTCAGGTTACTTCATTGTTACTTATCATTGTACCAGTGATTCCAAAATCTCTTAGCAGAATTGGTCTAATAGCCATTTGTAAATCCTCTAACAAGGTGACAGTTCCATTGAATTGTTCTAAAGACCTCTTGGAAGATTGCTCCTAATAAGGTTATTAAATCCTCTAACAAGGTCACACCTAAAAGTGTGTTTTGTAACCTTTAACTAGGTTGGCTCCTAACAAGGCTTACTTCAGAAGAGTGAAAATTAGTAGCTAGTTAATTTGTAGTTTTCCCCCTATTGGGTTTCCATGTTAAATCTGGTGTCTCATGTGTTCATGTTATTTCTTTTATGCTTGCATGTTAATTACTGTAATGTTTAAAATTTGCTAAAGTTAACATACACTACATCTACTAAGTTACAACACTTTGGGTATGTTTACCGAGTGACAACAGTAAGTAGTTTTATCAAACATCAAAGGGACCTATGGAATTTTTTTTTGTGGTAACTGATTCAGCCCCGCTCTCAATTACTCCATCTATATTTTCAACAATTGGTATCAGAGCTTTTGGTGCTTGCAGGAAGGGTTTCAAGGACCTAAGCTAAAGATTAGGATGTCTTACAAGAGTGAAATTCCAAGGCTTAATAGAGATAACTTTTCAGCATGGAAGGGTCTCACAAGACTTCATCTCGCTTCCATTGAAGATACATGATTGAAATACCTTAATGAAGAATATACAACTCCTTTTGGTACATTATGTATTAACGAAATTGCTAAGAAGAAGACTCATAACACCATGATGATAGACATTGCATCTACTCTAAGCTATGAAGAATTTGATGATATCAAGGACTGGAAAACTATCTTTCATATGTGGAAAAAGCTAAAGGATATCTATGGTAGTGATGACAATTTGAGGAGAACCAAAGCAAAAAGCCTAAGAGGACAATTTGATTAGATGAGAATGAGAGAGGATGAAAAGATTGCCAAATATGTTGAAAGGATCAAAGAAAATATCAGTGCAATCAAAGCTCCTAGAAGAGAGATCAAGGAAGAAATAGTTGTAAGTAAATTTCTTAGAATGTTGCTTCCCATTTATGCAATTAGAATATCTAAACTTCAAGAAAAAATATGTGAGACAAATCATAAGATAAGTTTGGATACCCTAGTATGATGATTGATAGCTTTTGAGTTAGATAACTATGACAATTATGTTCCAGCTTCCAAGAATGTTGAATCTACATTTGAAGCCAAGATTTTACTTAAGGAAAAAAGAAAGAAAATAAAGGAATTTCAATCAAAAAGTGAAAAAGAATTAGAGGAAAGTTCTAACAGTGAGCTTGAAGTTATTGAAGCTCTACTTGCAAGGAAATATTCTAGAGGGAGAGGAAAATACAAAGGTGAATTTCCCCTAATCTATTTTTCATGTGAAGAAATTGGACATATTGCAGCTAGGTGCCCAAACAAACCTAGAAAGGAAGAAAAGAAAGGTCACAAGTACAATGGCAAGAAACATTTCAAATCATTCAAGGAAAAAGTTAAGAAAACATGTTTTATAGCTAAGGATTCTAATAATAGTGAAGATGAAATAATTTATATTGCTGTGAAAGATGAATTTGATGATGAAGAAGAAGATAAGATAGCACTTATCTCTCATGTGAGAAAAAATGATACATGAATCATAGACAGTGGACGTTCACATCATATGAATGGTGAAAAAAAAAATTTGAACAATTTGAAGACTATGATGGTGGTAGTGTAAGGTTTGGAAACAATAAAACTTGTTGCATAAAAGGAATAATAATCTCATTAACCAAAGAACTTGTATGTGATAATTCCTATTGGGTTGAAGGACTAAAACATAATCTATTGAGTGTGGCAAAATTAATAAATATTGAATTCAAGGTGGTATTCATGAATGACAAGGCAAGACTATTGATGACAAAGGAAAACTATTTGGATCAGGCAAACAAACAAAAGGTAACTTGTTTTATCTTGATCTTTGTGAGTGCTCATGTTTTATTGCTGACGTTGAATAAAATTTGGTTATGGAACATAAGGTTGTGTCATGTGAATTTTGATAACCTAGTGAAAATAAGAAAATTTAGGAAAGTAAGAGGCATTCCTAGTTTAAAGAAACCTGATGGTATATTCAAGAATTGTCAGATTGCTAAGATGGGAAAGACATCTGAAGATATTTTTGAAATTGTGCATACTAATTTATATGGACCTATTGGAACTGAGAGCTATAGTGGAGAAAATTTCTTCATTCTTTTTGTTGATGACTACTCTAGAATGATGACTATTATGTATCTAAGAGAGAAGTTAGAAGCATTTGAGAAATTCAAACAGTATTTGTCAAGAGTAGAGAAGGAAACAGGGAAAAGACTGAAATGCTTAAGGTTAGACATATGTGGTGAATTCATCTCCAATGAATTCAATAACTTTTGCATTGAAAGAGGAATCAAAAGATAGGTATCAACCCCTGGAACTCCCAAGCAAAATAGAATAGCTGAAAGGAGGTATAGATCTATCATGGATTGTGCAAGGACTCTGATGATTGAAAGTAACATTGCTATTAAATAAAAGAAGGAAGCTATCAACACTGTAGTTCATACCTTAAACCAAGTACAACTAAAGAAGGACTCATTCAAAACCCCCTGTGAGTTATGGTTCGGCTATAAACTAAATGTAAGTTACCTAAAAGTATATGGAAGTAAATGTTACATCTTGAAAGAATTTAGAAAAGGAAAATTTGATGTGAAAGGTGATGAAGGTATATTTTTGGGATATTCTTAAAGAGTAAGCCATATAGATGTTCGAATTTGTCTACTCACAAAACCATAAAAAGTGCACATGTGAAAGTTGATGAGTTTGCAAAAAGGACTGAAGAAGAAAGAAAAAAGGAACCAAAAGATTATAGAAGATTTGTTTGCATTAAACTAGATACATTGCTAGACACATCTGTCAATCAGGAGACTTCTACTCTCGATTCTTCCTCAATCAAAAAGTTTCAAGAATTTCAAACTGAGTCACAAGAACTTGAGTTACATTTTGAAGCTATTGAGCCAATGCCTACCAAGTTTGAGTAGCCAGAACCTAAAGTTGAAGTTGAAGAGGATTACAATGCAATTCAATCAAGAGGCAAGGAACCTATATTGGCCAAGTATGTCAAGAGACATCATGTACCAAATTAGATTATTGGAGATAAATTAGAAGGTACTATGAAAAGAAGTAAGCTAAAAGGTACTTTTTCAATTGCTAATTTTGAACCTAAAAATGTCAAAGACACATTGGAAAATGAAGGTTGGATTGAGGCTATGAATGAAGAGATAGAGAAAATAGAGAAAAACAAAACTTGGACTCTTGTACCTAGGCTTAAAGATAAAAATTTGATTGAAACTAAATGGGTACTTAGGAATAAGTTGAATGAAGATGGTAAAGTATCAAGAAAAAAAGCTAGATTGGTATGTAAAGGCTACTCTCAAGAAGAAGGAATTGATTATGGTAAGACTTTTTCTCTTGTTGCAAGATTGGAAGGTGTCAGGACCTTACTTGCATATGCAGCGCATAAAGGATTTAAGGTATATCAAATGAATGTTAAATCAACATTTCTCAATGGTATTCTTGATGAAGAAGTCTACATTGAACAACCTAAAGGTATTGTTAATCTAGATAAAAGGGACATGGTTTGAAAATTACACAAAATATTGTATGGTTTGAAACAAGCTCCTAGAACATGGTATGAGAGATTGCATAACTACCTTATTCAAATTGGTTTCTAGAGAACTAATAATAATAATAGCTTATACATTAAGGAAGGAACAAATAACAAGATTGTTTTGGCAGAAATATTTATGGATGATACTTTGTTTATAGGGAATGATGATCTATGCAAATAATTTTTAGAGCAAATGAACAAAAAGTTTAAAATTTCTATGTTTGGTGAGATTAATTTCTTTGTTGGTCTTCAGATTTAGTAGATCAGGAATGGTATTTACATCACTCATTCTAAGTATATCAAGGAGATACTCAGAAAGTTTGGTATGGGAGATTTAAAACTAGTTAGAACCCCCATGTGTATTGGACTAAAGCTTACCAAAGATGATGATTCAAAAGAGGTAGATCAGAACTTATATAGACCAATAATTGGAAAATTATAGTATGTAGTTCATACGAGGCCTGATATTGCTCTTGAAATTGGTATAGTGGCAAGATTCTTGACAAAACCTATGAAAATCATATGATAAAAATCAAAAGGATCTTGCAATACTTGAAAAGCATTGAAGTTTATGGATTGTAGTATAAACTTGGAGGAAATCTAGACTTAAAAGTTTTTACTGATGCTAATTGGGTAGGAAACATTGATGACAGAAAGAGTACAAGTGGTGGAGCTTTCTTTCTTGGAAAAAGGTTGGTATCTTGGAAATTTTTATTTTTTTAAAATTACACATCCCAATCAATAGAAGAAGCAGAGTATGTTGTAGTAGTAGTAAACTATTCTAATATTGTTTGTTTCAAATAGTTATTGGAAGGCATTAAGTTTGAAATCAAAGAACCAGTTGTTATGTTTTGTGATAATACAAGTGCAATTAACATATCAAAGAATCCAATGATGCATTCAAAAACCAAGCACATTGCTATAAAATACCATTTTGTCATAGAATTGACATAGGACAAGAAAATCATATTGGAACATATCCATACAAAAGAATAGATTGTAGATATATTCGCCAAGCCATTACCTAAGGATGCATTCTTGTATCTAAGAGGTCAGTTAGGAGTCATTCCGTTTTCTAAATCTCACTAAAATAAAGTGTTAGTGATGCATCAACAGGAACCAAGTTGGAGATCTATTAGTTGATGCAACATAGTCAAGGGAACATTGCATATGAATTAGTACTCAAGGTACATTGATACTCATTTGCTTTGTGTTGTCTTTGGCATGTGTTGTCAAAGAGGGAGAGTTTACTGTCATATCTTTTTGAAATTTGTTTGAGGAAGAGTTTATTGTTTGGAGAAGAAGTTATGTAATTCCTTCACAGAGGAAGATTATTGTATTAGAGAAGTTTGTGGCATAAAATCCTAGAGGGAGATGTTCTCTATTAGAATTGTTTTCAAATTTCATTGTACTATGACATGTTGTGTTGCCATCAATGCCAAAGAGGGAGATTGTTTGATACAATTGTCTAATTTTGTGTTGTCTTTGATGTTACACAAATGTCATATCAGTTGGTAGATAGTGCTTATTGAGCTCAGTTGGTTAGCAAGGAAATTTTGTGTCTACTAAGCATTCTTAGAAATTACTCTACGTACACAGTATTTCTCAAGCTAACTTGGATGTCAAAAGAAAATATGGTAGAAAGCAGTGTTAACCAAGCTCACATGGTTAATGAAAGAAAGTTAGTTTTTAGGTCAAGTTTACTCAATTGCCAAAGGATTTTTGCAGGATCACTATGTTAATTGAATGTCTATTGCTCAACACAGGAAATCATTTTAGGACCAATGTTTACCAAGAAGGGTCAGCTAATGAAGGATTTTATTAATTTGAGATATAAAGTTTAATTATTTGAAGTATTGATTCTAGCCAACTGAGGTAATGATTATTGGTAATTGTAAGTTGTAAATGAGCCAACTTGATAATTCTTAAGGTATATAAGAAAGGTCAAGTTGAGATTCTAAAGGTATGAGCAAGTATGCAAGTATATTGATTGTTTGAAGAAGAAAGTGTGTGCAAATTTTAAGGATGGTCAGACATTCTTAAGGATAAGAAAAGTTTTATTTGATCAAGAAGGATATCATGTGAATTAGAATAGTGATCTATAATCAACAATTTAGTTGCATCTCATTTAGGTCATTTGGTTGTTACTTTCTTACCATTGTAGCAGTGATTCCAAAATCTCTTAGCAGAGTTCATCTAACAGCCATTTACAAATCCTCTAACAAGGTGACAATTCCATTGAGTTGTTCTAATGACCTCTTGCAAGGCCACTCCTAATAAGGTGATTAAATCCTCTAACAAGGTCACACCTAATAGTGTGTTTTGTAACCTTTAACTAGGTTAGCTTCTAACAGGGCTCACTTTAGAAGAGCGAAAATTAGTAGCTAGTTACTTGGTGGTTTTTTTCATATTAGATTTCCACATTAAATATAACATCTTATGTGTTCATGTTATTTCTTTTATGTGTGCATGTTAATTACTGTGAATGTTTAAGATTTGTTAAAGTTAACATACACTGCATCGATCGAGTTAGAACACTTTCTATATGTTTATCGAGTGATAGTAGTAAGTAGTTTTATTAGAAATGTAAGGGATCTTTGGATTTGTCTTTTTGTGGTAACTAAGTCACCCCCCCACCTGCCTCTTAGTTACTCCATCTATATTTCAAAGATCACATTGAAATAAAATATCATTTTGCAAGAGAATTAGTACAAGATAAAGAGGTAAGATTGGAATATGTGAACATTAAAGAAAAAATTCTAGACATATTCACTAAGACATTACCTAAGGATATATTTATAAATAAGAGGTAAGTTAGGGTTTATTCCCCTATCTGAAGATCACTAAATGAATATTAGTGATGCATCAACAAAAGCATATTGAAGATCAGTCAAGTTGATACAGCATTGAAAGGGAAAATTGCATATGAATTAGTACATAAGGTACATTGATATTCACTAAATATTGTCTTTGGCATAAGATGTCAAAGAGGGAGAGTTCTATGATGAGGGATAGTTTGCAAAGATGTCAAAGAAGAAGAAATTGGTCTGCTATTAAAGAGGTAGAGTTTTCTATCAAAAGAAGGTGTTGAAGATAGAGTTTGCTGACAAAGCGAGAAACTAAAGGCAAAGAAAGTTCACACTAATAAAGGGAGTTCTCATGAATGAGAATCAAAATGAAACTAAGGATACTTTTCTTACTATTTATTTTTTGTAAAAGTTCCATTGTATTATGACATGTTTTGTTGCCATCAATGCCAAAGAGGGAGATTGTTGAAATCAATTGATTAATTGTGTATTATCTTTGATGTTAGACAAAATATCATATCTTAGCCAGTTATTGTATGTCAAGCTCACTTAGGTGATGAAGATAGTTTCTTGTGTCTTTAGAGCATTCTAGTGTTTGCCAAGTTCAAAAGATAGTGTTTGTTGAGGTCAATCGAGTGTTAAAGAGAAGTTTGCAAAAGTTGAGTATTAACTAAGCTCACTAAGTTAATGAAGGGAATTTTGGATGGAACTGGTGTTAATTGAGCTCACTTGTTTACCAAAGAAGTTTATAAGAATGTAGTGTTAACCAATTTCACTTGGTTAATATAGGAAAATCATTTATGAGTTAGTGTCTATTGAGCAGGGTCGGCTAATGAAGGATTTTCTTATTTTGCATGTTTAGTTCAATGGATTTGTTTATTTTTTCTAGCTAATTGAGGTGATGAATATTAATTATTCTAAGATGTATTCAAGCTGATTTGACAATGTATAAGGTATAAGTATAAGGTCAAGTTGAGGATTGAATGTGTAGAAGTGAATTAGAAGGATAAGAAGAATATCCTTGTGGAGGTGCAAAGATACATTCAATCAAGAATGATCAAGTATTCAAGCCAGAATTGAGATCTATAATCAGTAATTCAATTTATCTGCAATACTAGAAAATATTTCATCTCTCCTATCATGCTCATTTCAAATTCTTCCTTCGTTTCTTCTACAAACTTCTTACTTTCTTCATCATTTCCTTCAAATATAATGTCATCAACAAATATTATCCAAATCATCAAACCATCATCAGTTTCTTTCTAATAAAATTTATTATCTACCGTACCTTTGCTATATCTGAGTTTTGTTGTCTAACCTTGCATGCCAAGTTCTAGGTGTAAATGAGAAATATGTTAGCAAGTAATACTAATCTATTAAAAAACAAAAGCATTAACTAGCATAAGAACCATAACATATGAGATAGACAAAGTGAGACCCTCAAATGAGAATATGAGCCATGGAATGGCTCTCCCAATGAGGATGGTCACTTGATTTAGGGACGAGTCTATTTGATAGGATTTGGGATGTATGCTCAAGTTTCAAATTTGTTTCAATGGTGGGGATGGGTAATGGAAAATTGGTAGTTTTGTGAGCTCTCAATTTGGCGTTATAAGGGTATGGTTTAAAGGCTTTGTTTTTCAAACTAGCATTATAACTTTAGTTCAAAGGTTGTGATTCAAATGGCTTGAGAGAGGATTCAATTTATAGGCTAAGGGCTTGAGGGATGGAGGGCTAAGATGCAAGGAGAGATGAAAGCTTAAGGAGGGCTAGGATGCACTCAAAGGGGAGCACATGGATTGTGCTTGTTTTGTTGAGATAATGGGTGTTGCACACATTGCATAATATTGTTATTTTATTTTTTATTATGTAATGTTGTACCTAGATGGACGTGCAACATATAAAGATTCCCATAGAATATCCTTGATGAGTTGTATTGTAACATTGTGATAATATTTTATGTAATTATTTAATATTAGGAAAAAGAATTAAATGCCCAATTTTAAATGTGGGGTTAGTGGGTTAGGTAGCACATGGTTTTAGCACATGGCTTATGTAATACCACTTGGTGGTTTTGTGGGACTTGCTACTATATAAGCAGCCACAAGGGTAGTTTTTGTAGAGAGAAAAAAAAGAGTGACAAGGAGAAGACAAAAGGCAAGAGTCGAGTGGGACAAGGCTTGACAGGTTAGCCAAGGGAGCATTTGTGAAGGTTGGAAGCATGGCATGGGATGTGTGGATTCATGCTTGTTCACATAGTTTGCTCGGTTGTGGCTATGGCCATGAAGGCTTTCATGGTTGTATGGCAATGGTATTTTTTGCTGAATAATACATGATGATGGATGCTTTTGGAGGCTGGGTTTTTCCCTCAATGAGGGTTTCCCAGGGTATATCTTGTGTCACAATTTTGTGGGTATGTTGTCTATTCTCTTGCATGTGGATTTTAATTCCGTGTTTATTTCAGATTTATTATGGGTTATGTGGAAACGGTTATATTCTTTATTGCCAAGTTTCCTTACAAGTGGTATCAGAGCTATGGTTTTATTGTTTGTAACCCTAGATTGAATCCATGGGAATGCATGAGAGGATAAAAGAAAGGGGCAAGATATATGAATGATTTATTGCAAATCTAAGGGTTTTGGATTTGCTGTTATGATGGGATGTTAAAAGATTTGGGCATGTGAAATTGTTGGACAAAAGAGTTTTTCGGATGTTTCATTTAAATGAGGGTTTTTGGGGGTAGCATGCAAAAATGACCTCCTGGGTAAAAAAACAGACCTCACCACTGGATCCGGGTCGACATTTCCATAAATTTTGATATATAATATGCCCTAGTTTGGCCTTGTTCAGAGGAAATGAAAGAGTTTTTTGGTTTCAGCCCATGATGGCCATCAAATTTAATCCCATCGAAATTTTCCTCACTAAAAAAAAAAAAAATGAAAAATCATACTGAAAATTGTAAAAAGACTGTCTTAGTAAAATGGCCATAACTTTCTCTCAGAATATCAGATTTTCGAGTTCTTATAGGTGTTGGAAAGCTAATTGAGAGCACTACAAGATTGTGTAGGTTTGGTTCTATGATTTTAAGATTTTGTTAGGTTTTAAGAGCCCTAAAGTCAAATGTTTTTTATTTTGAGCACGGATTAGGGCATAACTTGGGCATACGGAGTCAGATTTTGGACTTCGAGTAGTCAACGGAAAGCTCTTGGAGAGCTCTACAAATTTGATCAGATTTGGTGTAGGTTTGGCATGATTTATTTGGTGATATATTTATCTGAATAGTTTATGATATATTTTGACTATGGTAACATTGTGAGTTTATGGCATTGGAGATTTAAGATTTGATGTCATTGTATACTCAGTTCATATTTCAGATTGATCTGATGATGATATGGTTATCAGTGTTTGGTTTGGATATGCATGATGACTTGTTGGGTCTACAAATTGTGCAGTTTTGTAAGCGGTCTATACTTACCGGTTGCATTTATAGCTTGGTTATGGGTTGTCTTTGCCCATTGATCTTTCATTATTGATGCATATTCAGATTGGTAGCTTGGATTTGGGTTGTCTATGCCCTAAGTCACATGATTTTATCTTCATGTAGAAGGGATGAGATGTTGTTACCAGGTACAGTCATGGTGGAGGATTGTGGTTGACTATTTTATGCTGACAGGTTGGACACTTTGAGAGCCAGATGCTCAGTTCATCGATGTGATCATGGTGTCATAGATTTTGGCATGACATGATTGGATATACAGGTACATCCTTGATGTTCATTAGCTTGGATTTTCTGATTTGGTTATGGTGGTATATCTTCTTGGTTGAGGATCATGGTTATTTGATTTCTTTTGAGGAGCTCATGATGTGCACTTTGAGTTCTTTGATGGTTTGATGCCTTGGTTGATTCTCATGGTTAGAGGATGGTATTTTCATCATGATGTCATGGATAGCTTGGATACACGGTTTAGTGGGAGCTTGTGACAGTGATGAGGTGACAGTGCAGGATTAGTTCCTAGTTTGGTTTATATCTTCTTGGTTTGGAGAGGATGGATTTTATGATGCCATAGGTGACTTGGTACCACAGTTGAGTGGGATTTGTTGGCATTGATATATTTATTGAGTGTTTTGTAGATGTTGGAGGTTTGTCTTAGATCCTGTTGCTGCAGAAGCGTCTTTGACATTTGCATGGTGCACTTGTTATCTTCATGGTGTTTGAAGATGGTTAGATCTTGAGGACTCATGGAGTTCTTGGTTATCTTCATGGTGTATGGAGATGGTTCTTCCTGGTATGTGGAGATGGTTTTCTTCATGGTGTGTGGAGATGGTTGCATCTTGAGGACTCACAGGGTTCTTGGAAAAGGTGTGGTTTATGCTTTTATTTGGCATGTTATCCTTGGTATGAGGATGGTTTCATTATTATGTCATGGTATACTCTTGATACGCATTTAGAGTTGTGACATGTTATGGTATGTTCATATGGAGCATGTTATCTCTTTAGTTGAGATGGTAAGATCATGTTGTCATGTTTATGTTCCTGAGGCCATGGTTGGAACTTTGACATTGATCTTGGTTTAGTTTCTTTGTATTGAGTACACTGATCATAAGCTGGATACTTCATGATATTGCTATGTTGAATTTGGAGTTGGCATGGATTGATTGGTTATAGGTTCTCATGGATACTTAAAGATGGTGGTGACGCTGATTTCTCTTGGATTAGAGAAGTATTTGTTGGACGGTTGATGGTTTCAGCAGGAAGTCTGAGGGGCAGTCACCTGATATGGACTTGAGAGGAGATTGTTCTTAGATGAGTCTTGGTTGGAGACTTGGGTATCTTGATGAGCATTCTCATTTCCCACTCTTGGTCTACTCGTCTGTTTGCTACTTGAGAGGTATAGCCCATTATTTTCTCTCAGTTGCATTATATTTATGCTTGTCTTTCATGGATATGGATCTTGAGCTATGGTACATGAGTTAGTATTGGAGGGTTCATTTGAGAGATGGTTTAGCATTGGTTATCTCCATGTGCATATGTTGTTATGCTGGTTGATTTTGGGAGATGGTTTTATATTGGGTATATTCCTTGGATTAGGAATGGGTTTATTGAGTTTGATCTTCTTGTGAGAGGCTTACATCCATGATTAGCTATATGGTATGGTTTGGGTGTTGTTGAGGCTTCTTGTTGGGGTTTTATGGAGGAGATCATACTTGCACAGTTTACATCTAGAGGTGTGTGTAGAAGGACATGATACAGGTTATGATTTGCATGGTTTCTCTTGTCTTGGTTATCTTCTTGGATGTTCATTTTTGCCTACATTGGATTTGAGATTGGTTGGAGATTGTGATCACTAGTTTGTGCTCATGTATGTCATGTGAGAGATGACATGGTTATTTCTTTCTCTTTCCTCTATTGGTTGTGGAGAATTTGGGAGAGCATTGGAGACTTGTTATGAGAGTTGTTCTTGTAGGATATTAGTTTATGTATTGTGGATGTCCTTGATACTACATGGATTCACTTCTTTGAGATGTATTGAGTGGATTGGTTATAGATTTGACATTATCTTTTAAAGTGGGAGCTTCTTGGTATATATGTGGCAGGTATTGCTCTTGAGGCTTATGATTACAGGTTGCAGATTGGATATGTCAGTGATATGAGATTCACTTGTTATACCTTTGAGGTATGGATAATTGGATGGGTTTGGCACTTTGTTGTGGGTGCTATTTCAGCTATGGATATTTTGACAACTACGGATACATGTGATTACCTTTCGATCAAGTTTTTTGTGCTTGGAATTTTAGTTGGTACAGGATTTTATGATCTTCTAATACGACAGGTTGGGTGGCTTTCTCTTTGGATGGCTTCTATGTACGTCCAGTGGGAGTGGCATAATAGGAGGTGAGATCATTCATGTTTGAGATGCTGGATACTTTGATTTTGTTGTGGGTACCAGGATGGAGCATTTGGTGTATTTTGATCCATGATGGTGGATGTGCTGAGAGGGATTGTTCCCTTGTTCATTTATGTAGCTACGGATTGACCCTATGTAATGTATACAACAAGTGGGAGATTGTTGAGATAATGGGTGTTGCAAACATTGCATAATATTGTTATTTTATTTTTTATTATGTAATGTTTTATCTAGATGGACGTGCAGCATGTAAAGATTCCCATAGAATATTCTTGATGAGTTGTATTGTAACATTGTGATAATATTTTATGTAATTATTTAATATTGGGGAAAAGAATTAAATGCCCAATTTTAAATGTGGGGTTAGTGGGTTAGGTAGCACATGGTTTTAGCACATGGCTTATGTAATACCACTTGGTGGTTTTGTGGGACTTGCTACTATATAAGCAGCCACAAGGGTAGTTGTTGTAGAGAGAAAAAAAAGAGTGACAAGGAGAAGACAAAAGGCAAGAGTCGAGCGGGACAAGGCTTGACAGGTTAGCCAAGGGAGCATTTGTGAAGGTTGGAAGCATGGCATGGGATGTGTGGATTCATGCTTGTTCACATAGTTTGTTCGGTTGTGGCTATGGCCATGAAGGCTTCCATGGTTGTATGGCAATGGTATTTTTTGCTGAATAATACATGATGATGGATGCTTTTGGAGGCTGGGTTTTTCCCTCACTGAGGGTTTCCTAGGGTATATGTTGTGTCAAAATTTTGTGGGTATGTTGTCTATTCTCTTGCATGTGGATTTTAATTCCGTGTTTATTTCAGATTTATTATGGGTTATGTGGAAATGGTTATATTCTTTATTGCCAAGTTTCCTTACATGTTTAACACCAACTAGGGAGTGACACATGTCACAGGGTGACTGTATGGAGGAAAGGGGATGGATGAGTCAATAAAGGAGGCTCAAGGCCTTAGAGACCCTCAAAAATGGCTTCTAAGAGCAATGAATGGGCTTGTATGAGTCTTTATGGCCTTGTAAAAGCATTCATTGTTGGGTGGTTGGGATAGTTTGGAGGGAGTTGAGATTGTTGACTTTGCTTGGCTTAGGAAAGTCTTAAGCTTACTTAGGGAATGTGACAAGGTTAGGGGGGGATTAGAGGTGATTTAGGATTAGATTAGGCTTGTTAGAGATATGCAAGTGTATGGCATTCATTAGGGTGGGTGAGTTAGTTACTAAGCTTAGTTAGTATGGGTGGATGGGGTGGATTAGGCTAAATGAAGGGTTAGGATAGGTTAGGGGTTATTAGATTTGAGGGTTTTATTTATCAAAGAGATTTATTTAATAAATGTAGATTTTGGAATTAGATAGGAGAATAGGATTTAATTGATAAATAATAGTTTATTTGATTTATCAATTAAGACTTTAGATGATTAATTAAATTAATCAGCTAGGGGATGACAAAGGATTAAATAAATAGGAATTTAATTTATGATGCCTTTAGAGATAGCTAAATAGGATTACCAAAGTGGTGTAATAAAATTTAGGTGTCTACATTTTGTCCATCTTTGACATAGTGTTGAGACAACACTATTTCAAAGTAGTTTGAATGAAGATGACACGAGGAAGATGTTCTAGCAACAAGGTTGCCCCAGTCTTGAATAAGAAGAGGAGAGACTAGACTTAGATGATACCCCCTCAAGAAGGCGAAGGAGAGAGAAATGAGGCTTGATGGCTTCTTGAAAAGTACCAAAAATCAAGATGAGTAGAGATATAGATTGGCAAAGAGAAGGGACTGAATTAGCTCAAACTCTCACTACGGGAGAATGATAAAGGGAGAATCAGAGGCACAAGAGGAAGCAAGCTTAAGACATCAGGAGAGATGGAGGATGAAGGAGTGGAGTGCTATAAAAAGGAATCTAGGATAGGGAGAAGGATGAGGGGATTATAAAGCTGATGCAACAGGATTTCAAAGAGTCAGATAGGTGGAAGATGGTTTTCAGAGATCCCTAGGACTAGGATTGTGGTTCTCGAAAGATGTGGCTTGGTGGATTGATTGGATTGGTGGATCCCTAAGACTAGGATTGTGGATCCCTAAAGCTAAAAGTGAAGATTGATTTAAAGAGATACTAATGCATAAGCTGGGGTAGGAGAGACAGATGTTGGATATGGATGGGGGATAATGGAGATGAAGGGAATCCATTGAAGCTTATTGAGTGGGGGGATACTTCAAAGAGAAGTACCACCATGTAGTTGAGCACTAGATTTTCTATAGGACTATTGGTTAATTGCCAAGGTTACCAAGAACATTAACGCCTTCTTAGTAACCATCTAGAGGATTGATGAACTGACTCAAAACAAACATGCAAGGATTGCCCCAGCATCACACATGAGTCTCAGAGGAAGAAACATGGAACTAACACTAGGTAACTCAAAAAGCAGAAAAGAAAAACAATTAAAAGACTTGATCAAGACCTTACACTCAGATTGCCCCATTCATAGTATACCATGATATGGAAGATTGTGGCAACCTTGAGGAGGGAACAAAAATATTTTCTTGGAGAAGATATTTCAAGACCCAAAAGGCAAGATTCCAAATCAAAAGAAAGTGAAAATCCAAAAGAGAACCATTTTTGCCAATGAGATGGGTAGGACAAGGTACTCACAGACCAAGATCAGACATGAGGAAAGCTATATCCTACAAAGATCTATCAGAGAGCACCTAAGCTGATGGATCTGGATGAGTGATCCATCTAGCAAGCTAAAGTAAGAAGGATAACACTTTGGTGACAAGAGATCTAGCTAAAAGATCCATTGGAATAGCTAAACAAGGGTTGTGCGATGTGTGCAAGATGCTGATCAAGGAGAAACTAACACAAAAGCTGGATAAATAAAATGGTACTAAGCTAAAGAGGATGCACAAGCTGATAGACCAAGATATGTTACAAATGTACAAGTTTGTTCATGTTTTGGTTTTTGTGAGATGGAAATGTTCATGAAGGGTGGAATGTTTGTAATAGTTAATAGGTGGATAGGTAGATGGTTTGTGAAAAGCTTAAGGAAAATGGGATTCTTTGTGTGCATGTGATAGGATACAAGCTAGGATACAAGATTTGGCATATAATACAAGCTAGAATATGGGACAAGCTTTGGACAAGATTTGGATATACAAGCTATGATACAAGGGATGATACAAGATTTACAAGCTGAGGTACAAGATTATTTACAAGCTATATAGGAGGTATTTACAAGCTTCATTAGATTTTGGATATTTGGTTGGAACACCAAGGGAACAAGTAGGTGTTTTATGGGATGGTGGGTGAATGGATGAGGGATAGGATAGTGATAGATAATGGATCGATCTTAGTACACAAGGCACCTAAATTACCTGGTTTTCACCAAGGTACCTATCCAAGACACTTGAATTGCCAAGTTTTCACCATTGGACGCTTATTTCTTTTTACTATTTGTTTGTATTTTTCAAAAGTTGGCTACACCAAGGATCTTTAAGAATAGAACTTCTTGAGATGAATGATGTTAGTAGGATCATTCAAGAGTTATCCTTCTAGTGTAGATAGCTGATAGGCTTTAGAGCCAAAGGATGCAATGATAGCATAAGGACCAAGCTAGGTAGGTCCAAACTTTCCTTTCTTTTCTCAATCTACTTGGACTTTCATATTTTCTTTGAGGGCCATGTCGCCTAGCTGAAATTGTTGTGGAAGCACCTTCTTATTGAAATTCATTTGGAGACGAGTTTGATAGACTATGAGATGATCATAGGCTTGTTGTCACTTATTGTCTAAGAGATCTAGTTGGGTGAGTCTGGCTACTCTATATTCTTCATCTAATATTTGCCCTTGCAAAGATATGTGCAAGAAGGGAAGTTAAACCTCTATAGGTAGTACCACTTCGGCACCATAGACTAGGGAGTATGGAGTTGTTCCAATGGATGTATAGGAGGAGGTTTGATATGCCCATAGGGCTGGATTTATTTGTAGGTGCCAATCGTGGCCAGAATCATTGACAACTTTCTTTAGGATTTTGAGGAGGGTTTTATTAGTTGTGTCTACCTGGCCGTTACCACATGTGAAAAATGCGCTAGAAAAGTGGTGATGGATGCGGAGGAAAGTGCATAATTCTTCCATGTTGAGATTTTTAAAATTACCTTCGTGGTCAGTGAAGATGGTGGATGGGATGCTAAAGTGGCAAACAATGTGGTACAAGATAAACTTGGAGACCTAAACTCCTATAGCTGAGATGAGGGTGACTTCTTCCACCCACTTAGTGAAATAGTCTATAGCTGTTATTATCCATTTATGTCCATCAAATTAGAGAGGTGTGATAGTTCCAACTAGATCAATGCCCCAACAAGCGAAAGGCCAAGGTGGTGCAATAGGCTATAGATCCTATGCTAGAGTGTGCACAAGATTGGCATGTTGTGAACATGGGAGACACTTTCTGACAAAGTCACAGGAGTCTTCTTCAATGGTAGGCCAATAGTAGCCTGCTGTAAGGATATGTTGTGCTAGGACAATACCACTCGTGTGGGCACCACAAAGTCTGGAGTGTACTTCTTTTAATGCCATCGCGGCTTCATTTTCATCTAAACATCGAGAGATAGTATCGTGATAACCTCGACGATATAGGGTATTGGCTATGATAACCTAGCATGATGATTTTCGGATGAGGTTTTGGCAGTGGGTATGTGTGAGGTGAGGGGAGATGATACCATCTTTAAGGTAAGCATGAATCTCATGGTACCAAGGGGATTGGGGACCAACCAAGATAAAAACATAGTTTGAGTCATCATTCGCATAAGCAAGTGTGAGGAGCTGCTCGACTAAAAACTCATACTGCATAGCTGCTTGGGGAATTTCCAAGAGTAAGTCAATAGTAGCCATAGTGTCTACTGCTTTGTTCTGCATTCGAGGCACTTGTGTAAATTGAAGCTTTGTAAAATGTTGGGTTAGCTAATCAACTAGCTCTTTGTAGGGTAAGAGCTTTTCATCTTTTGTTTGATATTCATTGAGGACTTGCTTGATGATGAGTTGAGAATCACCAAAGATTTGTAACTTAGTGATGTTCCATTTTGAAGCTATCTTTAATCCTACTATGAGAGCCTCATATTCAGCTATATTGCTGGTGCTAGGGAACTGTAGCTTGAAGGCTTTTGGAATGTAATCTCCTTGAGGTGTGACCAAAAATATTCCTACCCCTAATCCATGAGATGTGTATGAGCCATCAAAATAAAGTTTCCATGGGGGCTATTCTTCAATTAGGCAGATATGTTCATCTGGAAATTCTATGATCAAAGGATATGCATCAGCTAGGTGATTTGCTATAGCTTGCCCTTTGATTTCCTTTTTGTCTACATACTGGATGTCAAATTCGCTAAGGAGCATAACCCATTTGGCCAAATGGCCTGTCAGTGCTATTCTAGAGAGCATATACTTGAGAGGGTTGATCTTGGAGACTAGTTGGATGGTATGACATAGCATGTAGTGGTGAAGCTTTTGAGATGAGAAAAAAACTGCCAAAGAAGCTTTTTCCATAGGAGTATAATTGAGTTTATAACCAACTACGGTTCTACTGATATAGTAGATGGCTCTTTCTCTGCCATAGTCATCGTGTTGTGCCAGAAGTGTCCCTAGAGTAGTAGGTGTTGCTGATATGTACAAGATCAAGGGATGATCAAGAACTAGTGGAACCAAGATGGGGGGATTGGTGAGATACTGCTTGAGCTGATCGAAGCTGTGTTGACATAAAGGATCCCACTTGAAGTTTTCATCCTTCTTCAGTAAATTTGCAAATAGTGTACACTTATCTGCAAGCTAGGAGATGAAGCGTTAGATGGATTGAGCTTTCCCTAAAGAGAGCAAAGTTGTCTCAATGTCTTGGGAGGAGGCATGTCTAAGATAGCCTTGACCTTTTTGGGGTCGATCTCTATACCTTGTTTAGAAACTATAAAGCTTAGAAGCTTGCTAGATGTGACCCCAAAGACACATTTCTTGGGATTCAACATGAGATGATATTTGGCTAACCTATTAAAGACTTTCTCTAGGTCAGAAAGATGATCAATTAAGGTGTGAGATTTGACCAAGATATCATCTACATAATCCTCCAAAATGCTATGGATGAGATCATGAAAAATGGCTGTCATAGCTCTTTGATAGGTAGCCCCAACATTCTTTAGGCCAAAAGGCATCATGTTGTAGCAAAAGGTTCCCCAAGGGATAGTGAATGTTGTCTTATGCTAATCCTCTTCTGCAATTTTGATTTGATTATACCTAGAAAATCCATCCATGAGGGACAAAATTTCATGTCCAACTGTAAGGTCTACAATCATATCTATGTTGGGTAAGGGAAAATCATCTTTTGGACAAGCTTTGTTAAGATCTTTCAAATCAGTATAGATTTTGATGTCACCAAAAGGCTTAGTGATGGGGACCATGTTGGAGATCCACTTTGAGTAGTCGATAGGTTGGATAACCTTAGCAGCTTACATTCTTTCTAATTTTGCTTTGACCAGTAATGCCACCTTGGGCTACATTTTTCTAAGCTTTTGTCTGACGGGCTTGATCTTTGGATCGAATGCAAGATGATGAACTACAAGCTTTGGATCAATCCCTAGCATGTCCTGATATGACCATGCAAATTAGCCAATGTTCTCTCTTAAGACCTCAAAGAGGAGGTCAGCTTGGTCTTGTGATAGGGATGCAACAATGTGAACAAGTCTGGGGATCTCTGAAGAACTGATGTTGACTTCTCTAGTATCCTTAATTAGAATAGAAGACACCTCTGGTCAATTATCTTGAGGCGAAAATGCTAAATCCTCATATTCTACTTGTGGCTCTAGATTTTCTTGCTAAGGGGTTCTCTTTTCTGCCTTAGCTAGTCCTAGATTCATCTTAGTTCCAATTTTGGGTGCATCAAAACTAGGTTGAGGATTTTCTCCAAAATACCGCTTGGGATATAGCTTATAGATATAGGCAGAATCTGGCTTTGTTTTCTTGTGAGGAGTTTTAGCTCCCATGAATCTCAGAAGAATTTCCTCTTATGTGAACTCATCAATGTGTATGATGCTTGGTTGGTCCCAATCTATGAGTTGCAGATGGGCGAGTGGTAGGTCAATGAAATGGATGGATAGTTCTTGAAGAACAGAATCTCCCAGGGAGATTTGGTCTAGGATATCATCGTAAGCTCTCTTTTCAACTTCCTCAGGAATGTCTCTGATTTTGACAAGGTTGCGGTGAATTTTTGAAAAAGTGTGACCATTCTCATTGGTGCCCCCAATTGTGCATATGCCAAAGCCAAGACCTGACTTTGTTTCCCAATTGTGTGTTTTGATTGTGCACTACATGCCTCTTTCTTCTGGTCCTAGACCACCACCTTGATAGTTCCATTTGTCAATGATGAGCTTATGTTCTTGGGGATACTTCTGGCTAAAGTGATCAAGGCGTGATTGATTTCTTAGAGGTGCATCCTTATGTAACCAATTATTGATATCTAGAGTGAGCTCCTCATAAAGAGGGACTTTCAAAGATACAAAGGTTGTTGGGCCAAATTGTTTGTATTGAGGAGGTGGAATGTCCTTAGCTTTGTGATATGTCAGTCGTCCATGGGCATGTGGATCAAGTGGGAGTGCCCCAACAACAAATGCATCTGAGAGACTATACTCTCGACAACCTTTGTTATTGATCTTCATAGTAGATAGGTTGGAGACAAGAATGGTTTCTGGGTCATTACAAGTGTGGGATGAACTGGCAATGGCTGTGCCGATATCAATTCCAGGGTGATGGTTTGTATATGAAGCTTCAACCGCATTGTAGTAAGCAAAGGGTTCTGGATCGGCATGGATGGTTACCTCAGTGCCTTGATGGAGAAATTTGACACACTGATGGTAAGTAGATGGAACAGCTTTCATGGCATGAATCCATGGGCGACTAACGAGGATGTTGAATGGTAGGTTTAGATCAATAACATGGCAGAGTGTTTCTTGGATGACTAGCCCAACCTTGATTGGCAAAAAAATAGTTCCCTCTATGGTTCTTTCCAAGTTTTCATAAGCTTTGATGGTGATAACCTCACTGATGATATCTACCTCAGTATACCCAACTTGTTTTATGAATTTTAGGGTGCAAATATTCAAGGTTGATCCATTATCTAACATTACTATTTTTAAGGCAAAATTGGATACCATGATGGCTATGCGAAGTGGAAGGGTGTGATCTCGCTTAACCATAGGTATGTCTGTGGGTTTGAATGATAGGGTACATGAGGATGAAAGGTGTCCAACAAGATTACAAAAATTAGTTGCATTAATATTCAAAGGGACACATGATTCTATGAGAGCACTGTAAAGTATGTTCTTGTAAATAGGACTAGTGTAGAGAAGGTCTAAAATGGAGATTTGGGCTGCCATGTTCCCAAGGTGTTCCAGGATATTGTACTGGCTTTTTGATGGAGCTGATGGTGTTGGTGAAACTGGTGGGCCTGTGATGTAAAATTTATGCTCTTCGAGATTGCACACTCATTGTTTGGTCCTTGGATATTGATAACATTGATAGAAGGCTCTTTCTTAGATATACAACCTATGAGGCTACCATAGTCTATATAGGATGAAGTGTGGTCATTGTTCTTCCCATGCTGTTGGTTTGGCTAGTGGTTGTTGTTGTTGTTGTTGTTGGTTTGGATAGGTGTTTTTCCAAGATTTTTGTTGGTGTGAGGAGGAAAAGCATTTTGATAGATCTGTAAGCCTACATTGGGAGAGGTTTGGGCACCAATGATGATTTCTTTCCAATCAATGAGGTCCTGCACATAATCTTTCAGTTTCATGCATCTAAGGGTAGTGTGACCTTTTACCCTATGAAATTTGCAATACTCATTATCTTTGTAGCATGCAACTTTGGATTGGCTTGGGTCAATTTATTGGGTAGGAGGAAATTTGATGAGGTTTTCCTTAGTCAATTTCTCAAAAATGACATCCAATGGCTCACCAAGGGGTGTATAGCTTCTAGGTGCAGGTTGGAATCTAGACTTTTGCCCTGCAACTACATTGATGGCATTAGCTTGATTGCTAGACCCTTGGAAGTTGGGTCTTGGATTGTAGTTTTGATAGCTTTAATTATTTTGATATTGGTAGTTGATAGCTTGTTGATGGTTTGGTTGATAAGGTGGGTTGGACTAATTTTGGGAAGGAGCAACAATATTCACATGTCTCGTGTCAGTGACCCCATCTGTTGCAACGTGCTTGTTTTTGTTCCAATACCTAGACTTTTCATTGGAATGTGAATGATTTTGGTTGGCTTCCTCATAAATCTTGACCACACCATCTTTAATGAGTCCTTTCTCAAGGATCATTCCTTTTTCTTTGATATCTTTGTAGGTCTGCAAACAATTCATGGTCATGTGGTGAGCCAAGCTGGGATAGGCATTATCAATAAACATTTTTACCAAATGGCATTTTGGCAAGGTGCAAGATATGTAGGTGGTAAGGGTTTGACATCTTTGTAGATATTTGAGAAGGCTTTCTCCACCTTTTTTCTTTGTGTGGACAAAATCAACTACTGATAGCTCTATTTCAACAAGATGGGCATATTGGGCTACAAATGCCTAAGACAATTCAGAAAAGTTTCTAATTGTGCCATATGGGATTCTATAAAACCATTCAAGAGCTGGTCTGGCCAAGCTTTTGGGAAAAAGGCGCAAGAGGAAGACATCATTGTATGCCACTTCTTGGTAGTGCATGTAAAATTCTTTGATATGTGTGACTGGGTCTCCTTTTCCTCTGAATTTGTCAAATTTGGGTGTCTCAAAATGCTTGGGAAATGGTGTCATGGTAATGGTTCTATCAAATGGGTAAGGAAACACATTCTCAAACTTGAAGGTTTTTGGATCATTTCCCTCTTGGATGTTCTTCAAAGCTATCTTCGTGGCTTCCCATTCTGAATTAATGGGTGATGGCTGGGGTGCCCCCAATGTAGGAGTGCCTTGAGGTAGGTATGTGCTAGATGGGGCAATGGAATATGGATGGCTTTGAGGTATGGCCTGGTAGGGATTTTACATGGCTTGGGCAACTGAATGGTGGATGATGGGTTGCTGAGATGGAGGTGGCACATATTGTTGCATGTGTTGTGAGGCTTGCTGCTGGTATGGGATTTTTGATTGGGATTGAGGGATGTAAGCTGGCTGTGGGATAAATGGATTGCTTTGTGGAGGCAAGGTGTAAGATGGTTGTGAAACTTAGGGAAAGGATAGGGGAGTTTGTGGAACTTGACTTTGGATTTGAGGAGTTTGACCAATATATGTGGGTTGTGCCCCCATTTGGGAAGGTATCTGCATGGAAAAAGAGGCCAAGTAATTGGTGGTTGGTGGTGGTATATTTCCTCCTAGAAGTGGCATAGAAAAATAGTTGGTAATAGGAGGTAATGGATTAGTTGGTGGTGGAGGTGGTGGGAATTGAAAGCTTGGGAATGGAACTGACGGGGTTTGATAGCTTGGTGGCTAGATTTGAAAGCTTAGTAGAGTGGTGGCAAGAGCTTGGGTCACTTGAGAGGTTGGCACAACATTGGTAGTAGCTTGTGGGGTTTGATAGCTTTGTGGAGTGAGGGTAGTAGCTCGTGGATTTGTGGTTGATGGCACTGAGCTCCAATGACCTAGTGGAAATGATGGAATGGTGTTCTGAGCTTAGGTAAATAGGCTGGGGGTGATAAAAGGTTGATTACTTGGACCCATGGGTGGCATCCCCGTTGTATATTGCTAAGGTTGGCCAAAGATGCTAGCACCGATTTGGGAGATGGGTGGATTTGGAAGGCTGGGTTGGAGAGCAATAACAACAATAGTGAAGGGAGTGAATGATGAGGTGTTTTGGGTGAAGGGGGTTTGGGATGGAGTGGTGGTGGCTAGATTGGCTTGCGGAAGGGAGATTTCAACTTGAGTGGAGGCTGGTATGTTTAGGTCTATTGGATCATATGGGGTGGGTTGAGGCTCTTCTTTTGGCACATATTGAGGGTAATTCGAATCATAAGAGCCTATGGGTGGTGGGAGTTGCTCAAACAATGGGTGAGATGGTTCTGATAAGGGAGGAGGTCTTCCAAAGTTGAAGGCTCCAATGTTGTCCCTTCAAAAGTTAGCCATGATTGTTTCTTTGTTCTTGTCTATAATGGCATTCACCAATACTGCATTTCCTGATTGGTTCATGAAAGCTTCAATGTCAGTAGGTGATGGTATAGTCTTCTTTGGTCTGAAGGATGGTTGGGTGCCCAAGGGGAGCAATGTTGTTTAATCAAAATTATAGGGCTCCATTATTTCCCTCTTCTTCTTGGCTAAGTGAGTGATGAGTGGCATGAAAATGCAGAATGTTCCTAGGGATGAGATGCAACAATGCTGATGGATGCAAAGGGGGAAGGTTTTTCTATGCAAATGATTTCCTAGGTTAAGGCAAAGCTATATGAAAAAACCTAAGGAGGATTGGGTTGGGGATTTTAACTTCAAAGATATGTTGCCAAATCATGAAAGGTTTGCTTTCCTATGTGCAAGCTTGGTGGTGATTGTGTCAACTTAAGGATAGACTGATGATCCTTTAGGAAGAATGCGAGATTGACCACTTGTGGATCTCAACCTTTAGCTCAAGGTGATGAGGGATAACAAGTGACAAACCTAGATTGCCCTAGACAACGCTCTGTCAAAGGGATAATCTTGGTGAGATTGGTAGATTTGGAAGATGTTAGGAAAGGAAAACTTTTCGCAAGGTGACAACAATTTTGAAGGCTTGGATGTGAAGTTTTGGATTGTTGGCTAGATGGTTTGGTTCTAAATGAGATGGATGAGCTAAAATGCTTAAGGGGAGGACTAAATATGGCCAGCTTTCCTACAAAGATGACTCTAAAGTGAATCTTATGCAAGCAGATGTGGAGAAACAATGGGTTCTAATAATAGAAATCATGCCTAGTTGGTAAGGCATAAGCAGGGTTAACTCCTGGATGTTGGTTAAGTTGGATAGTGCGATCTAACTAGGCATCTTGAAGGGCTTTGTTCGCAGCTTTTTCCTCTACTTTGTAGAGTTTGGCAATTCGAGGCTTGGTGTTATTTCCTTTCTCTTGGCTGAAAGTTCTTGGTATGCCTGAGATGGCTTGAGTTTGGCTTTGTGAAACTTCTGTTTGGGTTTGGGTTGTTCTGACATAAATTCTTGAATTTTCTTCACTTAGAGAGATTTTGGTTGTTTTGCTTCAACTCGTTCAACTTTTGGAATAAGCAGTGACTACACTAAGTATGCCCTAAGCTAGGATTGACCAAGTTTGGCAAACATTCATTCAACAAGTAAAAAATCAAGCAATAGATAGGAACAACTAGATAGAAGTTTGTGATTCTCAGAATGTGATACTTGCGCCAAGGAGTGTGTATGTTTTACAAATGTTTCAATCAGTCACTTCAAACACATTAACATCCTAGATGGTTGTCTTCAATGCTGACAGCTGATTTAGCTAAGGAGTCCTTGATATACCCAAGGTACGTGAGGCCCAAGTCTGTAGATGAAACCAAAAAGATGTCACACAGCTGAAAGGAGTGGTAACCCACTTCTCCTCTTTCACTTCTCAAGGGTATAAAGTTCCTTAAGGCTAAGCCCGAGTGATAAAATATTGATATATGAGAAATATGTTAGCAAGTAATACTAATCTATTCAAAAACAAAAGCATTAACTAGCATAAGAACCATAACATATGAGATAGACAAAGTGAAACCCTCAAATGAGAATATGAGCCATGGAATGGCTCTCCTAATGAGGATGGTCACTTGATTTAGGGATGAGTTTATTTGATAAGATTTGGGATGTATGCTCAAGATTCAAATTTGCTTCAATGGTGGGGATGAGTAATGGCAAATTGGTATGTTTGTGAACTCTCAATTTGGCATTATAAGGGTATGGTTTAAAGGCTTTGTTTCTCAAACTAACATTATAACTTTAGCTCAAAGGTTGTGATTGAAATAGCTTGGGAGGGGATTCAATTTATAGGCTAAGGGCTTGAGGGATGGAGGGCTAAGATGCAAGGAGAGATGAAAGCTTAAGGAGGGCTAGGATGCACTCAAAGGGGAGCACATGGATTGTGCTTGTTTAGCACCAACCAGGGAGTGACACATGTCACAAGGTGAGTGGATGGAATAAAGGGGATGGATGAGTCAACAAAGGAGGCTCAAGGCCTTAAAGACCCTCATAAATGGCTTGTAAGAGTCTTTATGGCCTTGTAAGAGCATTCATTATTGGGTGGTTGGGATATTTTAGAGGGAGTTGAGATTGTTGACTATGCTTGGCTTAGGAAAGTCTTAAGATTACTTAGGGAATGTGATAAGGTTGGGGGGGGCAGGATTAGAGGTGATGTAGGATTAGATTAGGCTTGTTAGAGATATGCAAGTGGATGGCATTGATGAGGGTGGGTAAGTTAGTGACTAAACTTAGTTAGTATGGGTGGATGGGGTGGATTGGGCTAAATGAAGGGTTAGGGATAGGTTAGGGGTTATTAGATGTGAGGGTTTTATTATCAAATAGATCTATTTAATAAATGGAGATTTTGGAATTAGATAGGAGAATAGGATTTAATTGATAAATAATAGGTTATTTGATTTATCAATTAGGACAATAGTTTATTAATTAAATTAATAAGCCAAGGGATGGAAAAGGATTAAATAAATAGGAATTTAATTAATGATGCCTTTAGAGATAGCTAAATAGGATTACCAAAGTGGTGTAATCAAATTTAGGTGTCTACACTACGTGCTTACTTCAATCCATACAATGCTTTCCTTAATCTACATACTATGTCCTTGTCATCTATTAAAGGACATACTTTAGGTTTCTCAATGTATACCTCTTCTTCAAGTTCTTCGTTCAAAAATGCTGACTTGACATCCATCTGATACATTTTGAATTTTTTTTGTGCTACATAGGCTAATAATAGTCACACAACTTCTATTCTAGCCACTAGAGCTTAAGTCTTCTCATAATCTATTCCTTCTTGATGTGAGTAACCTTTACATACCAATCTTGCTTTGTTTCTTACAACTTCTCCTTGTTCATTCATCTTGTTCTTGAATACCCATTTGGTTCCTATCACATCCTTATCTGCTGATTTGGGGACTAGTTCCCATGTCTCATTCTTTTCTATCATATCCAATTCCTCTTTCATAGCTTTCTTCCAATAGTCACCTTTATATGCTTCATCTTCATTATTTGGCTCAACTTGAGATATCAAACATAGTTCTTCATTAACTCCATTTCTTATCATTACACCTTTCTCTTTAGTTCTGATGATCTATTCAGATGGATGATTCTTTATCATGTTCTTTCTAGAAGTAGGAGTTTCGATCTCAACTCTTAGCTCTACTAAGGATTCCAAGACTTGTTTTTGCCTTTGCTCTCTTTTATTTTGCAAATCATTGTTAGTCTCAAGAAATACCTCATCATTCCTTAGCTTAGTAACAACATCATCATCATCTAAATTGTAATCAACTGTTCTCTCTTGCACTCTGAGTTTCTTGTCAATTCTCACATTAGTACTTTTTATAATAGTCTTAGTTCTCTGATTATAACATCTATAAGCCTTATTTTTCAGTGAATAACCAAGAAACATATGTTCATCACTTCTAGCATCAAACTTACCAATGTCATCATCTCTCTTTATGTAACACTTCCAAATATTTTGAAATACTTAACTATAGTTAAGTTACAAAACTATAGTTCATAGGATGTCCTTTTTGTATCCTTACTAACTTGAACTCTATTCATAGTGTAGACTATTGTATTCACTACTTCTCTCAAAAATTTCTTAGATACATTGTTCTCTACTGACATAGCTCCAACTGCTTCTATAACAAACTTGTTTCTTCTCTTTGCAATGTTATTTTGTTGAGGGGTTCTTGGGGCTGATAGTTGTCTCTTAATTCTATTTCCCTCACAAAACATGTTAAACTCATTTGAAGTAAATTCTCCTCCTCTATATAATATTAAACTTTCAATAATTACACCATATTCATGCTCAACTCTATTCTTGAATATCTCAAACTTTTTAAATTCCTTAGATTTCTCTTTAAGAAATACAACCCACATCATTCCAAAAAAATCATCGACTAGAATCATAAAATACCTTTCGCAATAATATCTTCCTGTATTTGTAGGACCATTGAGATCTCTGTGTACAATCTCTAGGATAGCTGTAGTATTAAACTTCGTGCTATGAAAAGAAGTTCTATTATACTTTGCCAAAACACACTCCTTGCAAATTATTTTAGTAGGCTTTACAATCTTCAAAAAATCTCTAATAGTAGACATTTTACTAGTCCTCACAATAATATCAAAGATTATATGATAGAATCTCTTATGCTACAACCAATTGTCATCTACCTTTGCAACTAAACATGTCATTTCAGTAGGATTCAACTAAAATACATTACCTCTAAATCTAGCTCCTATTCTAATTACCTTTCCATTTTTTTCTTTGATCATGCAAGTCTTTTCTGTGAATTTTGAACTAATAACCTTTTCATACTAGTTGTCCAACACTCAAAAGATTGTGTTTTAAACCATTAAAAAAGTATACATCCTTAGTATTAGTTTTACAATCAATAGTTATAGATGCAATACCTTTTACTTGACATGCTACATTGTTTCCAACTCTAAAAATTCCTCCATCCTAACTTTTGAAGTCAACAAACTTGTTCATATCACTAGTCATATGATGTGAATAATTACTCTCTATTATCTAGTTAGATTTCTTCTCAACTTTTGATAACAAAGCTACCTCCTCTAGAATTTCCTTTTTGATTGTCACAAATCCAATTTCATCATCACTAGCACTTAATGCTTGATCATCAAAATCATTATGTTTATTTGCATACAAATAATCTCTATCTTTTCTCTAGATTTATGATTCAACTTATACTTTTTACCCCTTTTAAGACACTTAGATGCATAATGACCATATTCATCACAAGTCCAACACTTAAATATTTTCTTACCTCTTTTCTCTCTTCTTACCAGAAGGGCTACTACTTCTTCAATCTTCCTTTCTTCCTTAGATCTATTGCTGCTAGAAAAATCTCCTCTAGCACTTGTGCTACTTGATAGATTAGGTTGAATATCCAAGGCACTAAACACTGTCTCTATTTTGGTCAATTCTCTAGACTATCTAAGTTCATTCTCAACTACTTCAAGTCTTCCAAGAAATGTCTCCTTAGTGAAATCTTTAGTATGTGATATCAACAAATGTATCATCTAAATTGCTAGCTTGAATGGTGGTGTTAGAGTCTTCAATATCTTCCATATAACCTCAACATCTTCTTTATTTCCTCCTTGAGCTTTAATACCTACAATAATTTCTGATATCTTACCTATATATTTTCTTATAGATTCATCTTTTTTCATCTTAGTATCTTGAAGTGCGCAAATCTAACTTTGTAACCTCAATTTCTTAGAATGTGCAGCACCTTCAAAACTATTATCCAAAGCTTTCCAAATTAAATGTGAAGTAGGAAGTGATTTTACCTAATTGTACTTAATTTCAGGAAGTGTAGTTAATAGTGCTTCCCCATCTCTCATGTCACACATGAAAAGATCTCTTTCTAGTTCGAAGAAACTTTCTAGCTTATTCTCTTCAATGATTGTCTTCATTGATTTTGTCAAGATCCAATATCTTAGACCCATACACAACAAATGTGTCTTCATATTTTCCTTCTAGCTATCATAGTTTGTTCCATCAAACTTTGGACTATCTTTCTTGAACATGTTTTCCATGGATCTCCCAAAGCCATAAAAATTTTTCTTCAAGGACATGATGCTTTGATACCAATTGTTAGAAATAACTATCCACCAAGATGAATGGGGGAGGTTGGGGTGAATCAGTTATCAAATAATTAAAATACTTATCTTCTTTACACAAAATTAACCATTCAACCAAAGTAAATAACAACTATAATAAAGTACAAATAGACAATTACACCAAATATGTTGACTAGAGAAACTCTTGATCAAAGGGAAACCCCTGGTGGGAATGATGCCCACAAGATGATGTACTAATATAAATATTCCTTGTTAGAGGATAGATCCTATAAGGAGTCTATTACTACATTTAGTGTAATGAATCCCTATTAGGATACTTTGAATCTCTATTAGAAGATTCCAACCCTGTTAGGAGTTGCAGCATAATGTTTCCAAGAAGAGCCTATTAAACCAAACATTTAATTTCAACTACAAGAAGAGCTCACTATTCAAAAAAGTAATTTGCTAGTATCTTCTTTCTTTCCTCTGTACTTTCCTCTATCTTGTCAATAAGACCAATCACTAACAGACCTTATAGACTAGGTCACAAACCTCAGATCCAAATACCGAACTTCATATCACTCAGCAAAACCTTCGCAATGAAGTTTCCTTCACTTTTGTACTTCTCTTCTCAACTTCACAATCCACACTCTCTGTTGCTTATCATCAATCTTTAAATCATATCAATTACTGTACATGATAAAGGAAAATGTCCCTCCTTTATATTGAGTCCGTAAAATAATTCTTGAGTCAGTTGTTAGTCCTTCTCATTTAATTATTATAGGACCTCACTAAGAACATGTTAAACTTAGCATTAACACAAATCTTCTACCTTGCAACTTGAATAACTTTCCATACATGCAGTATAATGATAAGAAATATTAGTCACATCATTACCAACAAGTCCTCATCATGTCCTTAACCTTGATCCTCAAGCTATCAACTCTGCTAGGAGATATAACAAGTTTACTAGAACATGCCTCTATAAACTCTATCTCAGAATAGACATCACGAAAACTTAAATAACTACTTTTGTACTTATCCTTTCTACTTTTGATGTTAACTACTTATACCAAATACTCCAAGGTATCTCTCATAACTTTAGATAGTTATCATGCTCAACTAACCTTCCATACCAACTTAATCTTTCCACTGTTCTTTTTTCAGATACCCTAGAAGATATCAAACATACTATGTTGACATCAATGACACACTCAATCATGAATGTAACATATATCATCAAACCAAGCTCTCCATCTCCCAAAAATCTTTGTAATCTTCCAATAGATTGATCATTTTCCTTTTATTAGATAGGGTGCATCATCACCAAACCTTACACTATTTCCATCATAATAAGATTCAAGGGTAACATTTAATATCATGTGATGTGAACACCCACTATCAATGATCCATCTATCACTCCTATTCACATAAGATAATAATTCCATTGCTTCATCCTCATTAGAATCATACTTCATTGCAACATACACACTTCATCATCATGGTTGTCTAATCCATCTTTGGTTTCCTCTTTAGCAATGTAGCAATGCATCTTTCCTTTATTATTGTAATCTTTGTTGTCCTCATGTCTTTTACTTGTATATTTGTCTCCATATTTATTGTTCTTCTTCTCTAGACATCTAGCATGAATATGACCAACCTCATTACAATTAAAGCACATAATAGGTAACTTATCTTTTAATTTGCCTTTGCCTCTATGAAATCTCCTTGCCAGCAATGTTTTAAGCTATTCTACATCCTCCTCATTTGTATCACTATCACTAGAAACATATTTGACCTTTTTCTTCCTCTCTTTAGGTTATTTTAATGATAGTTTGGCTTTCAAAGAAGATTCAACATTACTAGATTTGTAGTTATCAACATTAGAGAGTTCAAAGGTAGTGAGTCTACTTATCAATCCTTCAAGGGAAAGATCATTACTAGGTGCACACCTTAGTTCTTGTTTGGTAGAGAATCTAATAGCATAGATAGGTAATTAGGTTCTCAGTACTTCAATGGTCACAGTCTCTAATGATCTCAAATTGGTTTTGACAATTGAGTGTCAATACACTTAAGTCATTTACTTAGTTCATGTGGAACTAGTAATGCATGTTGAGTACACCATGAAAATATTAGATCATGCTGATTTGCAATGAGTTTTGAGTCACTCATGTGTTGAGTTACTCAAGTGTTGAGTAGATAGACCATGTTGGGTAAATCAAGTGTAGACTAAATAGTAGATGCCAAGTGGTTTAGGTGCTGAGTCAGAATAGAATTACAGTATATGTCAAGCATTAGTAACTTCATATGCCAAGTAACATAGATTGGACATATTTGTTTATAGTGACACAAAAAATTATGTAAATTTTTTTCAGCCAACCTAAGGATAGATTACAATCTTTTGGAGATAAGGATGAAACAATATGTGGATTTCCTATGTAATTACATGCAACCAATTACAAAATGTGAAGGTTTAAGCAACAATATGAATGAATCATAGCCATAGATTCATACCTAACCCTAAGTCTTATAGTATTCTTGAGGAAGATGAAACCCTAAACTTCATATGAGTGTTTAAGGGATTGAAGGAGGACAATACATTGAGACTTAGAAGTCATGGAGAAGGAATTAATTGTAGAATTAGTTAGAGTAGAATACAAAATTGAAACATATGATCATGAAGGATGAAATTGGATACTATTTAGAGGTGATCTGTTATTAGGCAAGCAAGTGCCAAACACAAGATCTATGTTGAGACATTTTACTAGGTGATTTTAGTTAAATCTTCTAGGTGAGGTATTCCTAGTAGGTTGTATGAAATTCTTTAAGACTCCTAATTCACCCCCGTAGAAGTTTCTTACTTGTAATTCTAGAAATTGGTATCAGAGCCAAGTTCTCAAAAGGAGAAGCTTTGCAGCTTAGAGGAAAGATCATGAAATGGAAGTCTACAAGTTGGGAAAGACTATTGAGAACCAAGAAATTGAAATACATCTTATTCTACATCAATTGAATGAAGCTAGAGATGCTTTGAAGAGTTCCTTGAAGAGAAGAAAAGAGATTGCTATTTATAGATGGCAACTTTAGTGAACTTGATGCAATAGTTGTAGATCTAATGGAAAAAATAGAGCACAAGCTGAGGAAATTAGAAATCTCAAGCCATGATGCTATGTGAGGTGATAGAACAAAAGAAGAAATCCATGGAAGATAAGGCCATGATTGAAGAGGACAAAAGAATCTTGAACAATATACTAGAAGAGAAAGTCAATAGAGCTAACTTGGATCTCAAACATGAAAATGGATACCTTAAGCCAAATGATGAATGCTCATCATGAATTGAATGTCAAAGACATTGAGATATCCACATTGAAGTTTCACAATGAACAACTGTAGAATGATTTGAAAAGAGAAAGAGATATTGCTAAAAGTTTCAACAAGCTAAATAAAGCCATCAAGTACTTTGAACAATTACTAAAATCCCCTAGATCCAATAATGATGTAGCAAGATTAGGCTACACAAGCATTGAGGAAGAAGAATCATCAAAAGTTGTTGAAGAATGTAACAACAAAGGTAACAACTCCAAACCTACATGTCATTTGTGTGGTAAGAAAGGGCATACTACTAATGTGTGCAAGAGAAAGAATACAAATTAGAATGCCAAGCCAAGGAGAAACAAGGTCATCAAGCACGTGAATGTAGAACTAGGACCAAGAACACACAAAGATCTGAAGATTATTGCTACAACTATAAGAAGTATGGGCATAGAGCTTTTGAATGCAGATCCAAGTCTATGTGGTCATCAAACAAGCAAGAAATGGTAACAAACAATGAAAAATATTATTATTGGGATTATAATAAAAGATATAGCTATCATTATTGTCAAGAATATGGATGTGTCCTTGAGAATTGTATTAGAACACACTTCAATGGTAACTACAAAAGGTGCTTAGTCAAACCACATGCTTTAGTTGTTTGAAGACTAGTCATATCAGTAAGTATTGTCCAACTAAGTCAAAGGCACCAAGTTGTGAATTTGACAAAGGAAAAGGAAAGGCATATGTTGAGCACATCAAAGGTGAGATGAATAAGATATGGAACAAGAGAGACGATTGTAGTACATAAAATGGAGGAGGGATCACTTCACCCCATGGGTTAGGTGATCACACCTCATCAAACTAGGAAATCAAGAGGTATCTAGGACTAATATTCAAAGTGTTATATCATACATCAGGTCCAAAGAGGTTAGTACTAAAAAGACTACATTAGCATGAATAAAGATGCACGATATTGTTGAAAATTCAAGTTAAATCTGTAAGTTATTCATGTTGTTTCCAAGCATGAAACCTTTTCAATGGATGTCGAGGGCAATGCTAGTTGATACAGAGCTAGTAGACTGGCTCGTAGATGTTGAGCGAATAGTAGTTTTTGAGTGATGGAAATATATATAGATTTTGAGTAACTATGGAAATGGTGGATGCCATGTTTACAACTATACAAGCACCAAACATTAAATGCAAGGTTCCTAAAGGGTATATGATCAGTTTTTGCTCATTATTTATCATTTCAAGTTTGACCAAGTGCAAGTAGAGTAGAAGGTTACTTAGAAACTAGTTCAAGGAATTTGAAGAAGATCTCAGCAATGATTTCACTCCAGTTCTTCATATTTTTAAGGTATTTATCACAAGCCAAGCTACACAATTTGCATTTACAAAAACCCTAGTTTGTCACAATGGCATCTAGCTCAAGAAATGTAGAAGGGAAAGAGGTCTCAAATGTCCAATTAGTTAGTAATGAGGTGAAAAAACCAAATTTCAAAGCTATTCCAAATATAACTTACAAACAAGATACTTTAGGTGCGATGTTCATGATTCCCCCAAATATCATTATGGTTCAAGATGTTAGAAAATGTTAGAACTATAAGATAGGCAGAATAGGTGACATGGAAATAAGGGAAGCCTATGATAGATTATGTAAAAATGGCATTTTGAAAGAAGAATTCAAAATTGTTGAAAGAAAGGGTTTGAATCATGCCCTAGACTTTTCTATTGTTTTAAAGATAGAATGGATAAGAATAGTATTGAGCCAAATACATGATGGATACTTATGGTTGGAAGGTGGACTAATAAAGATCACCAAATGAATAATTCATAGCGTGACTAGTTTCCAAACCCTAGATTAGTCAAAGACTCTATGGGGTGATCCCAAAGAGGCAATAAAGAATAACATAGGAGAAAAGTGGAATAAACAAGGAATGACGATCAACACTATAACATATCCATTGATAAACTTTGCAGTAAGGGTTACTTCTCACAAGTTTTATCAATCTAGTAGATTAAATAGTGTACCCTATATTGCAGTAGATGTTGGCTAAAATTTGTGAAGAAAGATCATACTTATGATCTAGCTGAGCTTCAACTACAAAAATTGATGGAAAACCTTGGAGGAGTAGGGAAGACTAAGAGTGCACAGTACAAATTTGGATCAATTCTAGTTTGCATATTTTTCTATGCATAGAATACATTCCCATGTATTGGCACTATAGGATGTAAGAGAGACATGTCAATTGCTATTCAAATAAATGATTACATTGAATAAATGGGAGAAAACTTTGAGACATTGATGAATAGTTTCTTTGAAGACTTTAAGAAGTCTATGAAGCAAAGGATTAGGATACCCATATCTTTGATTGAGCAACATTTCAATGATATATTTTTTCTTGTGGACATTGATTACACATATGTACATGCTACTACAGCTAGGGTAAGATGGCTAAGACATTTAGGTTAGGCGATCAATGTTGATGAAGCCTCAGTATCCATCACTGCACTTCTAGCAAAGGAAGTTGATAAAAATTCAAAAATATTTGGAAACTATGATGTGATGAAGTCAAAGGTAGAAATGGAATAAAAGACAACCTCTACACCCAAGAAGAAGGAAAAACTAGTGAAGAAACGTAAGGCTAAATTTGGTGAAGGTGTTGAAGAAGAAGGAGAAACAGAGGGTGTCAAGGGAGAAGAAGCCAAAGAAGTACCAACACATGTCGATCCAAAGAAGAGAAAGGCTAAGACACATCTTGTAACTAAGGAAAGGAAAATTGAAAATCCAAGCCTAGCCAAGGCAAGTGCACTTACTACCAGAGGCACCACATGTGCCATAACATAGAAGGAAAAAGATAAGTCCAAACAAGTAGAACAAGGCAGCCAAGAGAAGAAGAAACTGAGAAGAAAATATGTTGTAGAACCTGACTCAAATGAATAAAATATTGAATCAGAAGATAAAATTTAGTTCAAAGTGGTAAGTCACAAACCACAATCTAATCTTGAAAATATATGTGAAAATGTCAAAAATAATGCAGATTTATCTAGTTTAAAGAATATTGATTTTGAAGAACTTGGAAGAGAGGAGAAGAATCTAGTTGAAGAGGTAGTCTATGCAATTATGCCAAAATTCAAGAACAATCCACTTGAATTTGATAACACTATACCAAAGGGCCCATGACATTGTGGAACAAAATTGGCATTATTGTTTAAATTTAGAGAAATAGATTAGAGAATCAACATTAGCTCAAGTGATGCTAGAGATAACAAATGGACAAATTACTAAGATAGTGAAGAGATATGGAGTTAGGTTCACACCTAAATATAGAGCCTTCAGTATTCTTCAAAATAATATTGATGATGTGGTTAAGAAATCAACCAAAATATGGAAATTAATCTATGGGTTAACTACAGTGAAGCAAGGTGAGGTTGATCCCTTTGAAGAAAAACACAATGATAAGAATGAGGATAATCTAAAAGATGGTAAGGATGATGACATGTAGGAAGATGATAGGATAGATAATATTGTTGGGGAGGAAATTGAGAAGCAAGATGATGACGTGACAATAGCTAAGCAATAGGAAGATGAGTAGAGTGTGTATAAGACACAAGTGCTTAGTGTCAGCCCCCCACATCACATAGTCAAGTCAACTAAAATAATTATTGTTAAGGATGTCTCTGATGCTTCAACTCAAAACATAAATTTTTTAACTGTAGAAGATTTGAAAAAGATTCTAGACCAATCTACACTATAAGAAAAATTATGTGGAAATCCTATTTTGATCAGTGTAGAAGAACTTCAAAAGATAGTAACTGAGGTTACAAGGGACAAGGTGAATCTATAAGAACCACCTTCTACAATCCCTTTAGTCACTCAATTACAACCTTTAAATCAAATAATAGTAGATGTATCTACTAAGGTTGATATTAAAGTTGATACAGTTGAATAAAAATAGACTATAGAAGAAGAAAAAGAGACAACAACAGAGAAAACAAGACTAATAGATTTGAATTTGTACATGATACACAAACACAAGGTGCAAGTCTAGTCATTGTCACAAATCAAGATAAGCTTGAAGAGAAGGAAAAATCACCTAAGGTAAAGGAGCAAGAGGCTATCCAAGAATTGGTAACTTTACAAACATCTGGCTCTTCACCTATAAAAGCTCTTTAGAAGTTGAGCATGGAAGCTATACCCCTGCAAATCTCAGTGCTAGGCTCAAGATCTTCTAAGGTCAAAAAGGTAACTCACTATGGTAACATCACTCTTGATGAAGAGGTAATATTACCTAAGTTTGATTATGCAAAAATGACATTAAAAGAAATAGGAATTTTGCAATAGGCATTAGAGAAGAAGAAGCATCAAGAAATGCTAAGGAGAGAATATGGGTAGAAGCAAGCTCTTCAAGACATTAAAATCATCTATTTAGATGCATTCAGCTTGCCTAATCCTGAAGAAACCTAGCCACTACTAGAAAAACTATTAGATATTATGGAAAAGATAAATAATGAAGACTTGGATACTAGTGCAAAAGAGTGGTCAAAAATGAAATTCCAAAACAAGGTTGACAAGAAGATATCTAGTGAAATAACACTAACCCAAGTTGCATTGGCAAAAAAGGTTGAGGATGTGAAGAAGGTACTTGAGAATATATTCTCACTATACACCAAATTTTTTGCCCCCACACTCTTCACCCAAGAGACCAAACATAGAATTTTGAGTCTGGAGAGGAATCTAAACATATCAAGTCATAGTTACCTCAGAATCTAGCTTAGAGTGAGAAGCATTTTCATGCATTACTTCAATCACAGAGTCAATTGTCTATGTTAATAGTAGAAGAAGCTAACATAAGAGCCAAATTTACAAATATTCAAGCCTCCCTCACCCCACACATGGAAATCATTCACAAGAAAATAGGATATGTAGAAACTCTACTGAAGAAAGATCCCAATCTTCCTACTCTAGATGGCCTAGTACACCTTGCAACATAGCTAGCTATCCAACTCAAGTTAGTGGATGTTGCATGTTAAAACTAGGATGAAACTCTTAAAATTATCATGGAATTCCATAATCTTTTTAAAGAAAAATACACTATAAGTGTATAGCCCATTTGACATAAGTGTCAAAAAGGGGGGAGTGTAAGTAAACAAAGGGGGAGTAAGTAAGAATGAGGGAGATAAAATATAAGGAGGAGAATATTGTATGAGGGAGACAAAAAAAAGGGAGAGCAACAAAATGTAGAGATTTTGGAAGCATAAAGAGTATAAGTACATTGAAGTCAAAGAGTATAATAGAGACAAATCTACTCAGGTTGGAGAATAGATTTTGTATATAAAATAGTCATATTAACTCAGGAGAGTTATACATGTTAAAGGTATATAGGTTATTACAAAATTTTGAAAATTTTGAAGTTTTGTATATAAGCTGAGTCATGAATATGTTATACTCGAGAAGATTAGATTGATTATGTATATTCAAGTTTTTTTGGCACTCATGTCAAAGGGGGAGATTGCTGATCTTGGATTGGTTTTGACAATTCATTGTCAACACACTTAAGCCATTTACTTATTTCATGTCGAACTAATAATGCATGTGGAGTACATGTAAATATCAGACCATGCAAAGTTGCAATAAGTGTCAAAGCCACTCATGTACTGAGTCACTCATGTATCGAGTCACTCGTGTGTTGAGTCACTCAAGTGCCAAGTAGATAGACCATGCCAATTAATTCAAATGTTGATGAACAGTAGATGCCAAGCAGTTCAGGTGCTGAGTCATAATAGAGTTACAATATATGCTAAGCATCAATAACATCATATGCCAAGTAACATAGATTGGACATATTTGTTTGTAATGGACCAAAGAACTATGTAAAATGTTTCTTAACCAACCTAAGGATAGATTATGATCTTTTGGAGATAAGGACAAATATATATGTGGATTTCCTATGTAATTACATATAGCTAATTCGAAAATGGAAAGGTTTAAGCAGCAATATGAATGAATCATAGTTGTAGATTTATACCTAACCCTATGTCTTCTAGTCTTCTTAAGGAAGACAGAACCCTAAAATTCATATGAGTGTTTAAGGGATTGAAGGAGGAGAATAGAGAAGTTTTGCATGCACAAATAGAGCATTCATGGAGACTTAAAAGTCATGAAGAAGGAGTGAATTGTAGAATAAATTAGAGAAGAACAAAGGATAGACAGAAGAATATAGAATTGAAACATATAATTTTGAAGGATCAAATTGGATATTGTTTAGAGGTGATCTGTTATTAGGCAAGCTACAAGTGCCAATCACAAGATCTATGTTAAGACATTTTAGTATGTGATTTTAGTTAAATCTCCTAGGTGGAGTAGTCCTAGCAGGCTATATGAAATTGTTTAACAAGGTTCTTACTTAGTTGTGATTTGAAGTCCTCTAAGAAGGCACACTTCTAATAGGGTGTTGATATACTCTAATAAGGTAGGACTTAACAGTCTTTGTAAGCCTTTAATAGGGCAAGTTTTTTATAGGGCATATCATGATTCATGGTCAAACCATTGTAACCTTAATTGACTACACTTTACAACTGTAGCAATAAAGATTTGTGGGCTTTATCCCCACCCAATTTTTACGTTCTAATTTAGAGGGTTTTTGGGTAATCATATCTAGTGTTAAGTGTGTGCACGCGCACTTGATTATATATTTACATGATTAATGCATATGTTTTATATGTTATTTCAATATGTTAATGCATGTGATCTAATGAATGGTGAAATTTTTATGGACCAAAGTTTAAACTCTTGATTCACACCCCCCCCCCCCCCCCAAAGAAGTTTCCTACTTGTAATTCCAATAGTCTCATCTTCAATATTACTAGTTACTCCTCTAATAGAATTAAATAATTCTTTTACTTTGGCACAATATTGAACTATATTCTCACCTTCTTGCATTTTCATATCATCAAACTTACCTCTTAGACTTTTAGATTTTTCTCTTAGTACATTTTTTTCTCCTCCATAGATCTTTTCTATAGCATCCCACATCTTCTTAGTAGTAACACATTCTTTGATGTCATCAAACTCAATGTATCTTAGGGCAGATGCAACCTCTAAAATATCTTAATTGTGTTCTTTCTTCTTTTTCAGTTCCTTAATAGTTTGGGCTCCAACAAGGTAAACATGCTTAGTGGTGATGGTAGATTGTGCATGATCTCCTAGTTTACTTAGATGTAGCTTCATCAAACTTTTCTCTACAAGGAAATTATCCTTGTTAAGCTTGGGTACCTCTCTTTTGGACCTCTTTATCTTTTGTTTCTATTACATTCAAACTAGTCCACTCAAGCACTTAGACTCTGACACCAATTGTTGGAATTATTTAGAATAAATGAGAGGGGGGGTGGATCAGCCACCCAAGGTCAACATGTATAAATAAAAAATTTCAATGCTTAGTGGACCCATATCGATAAAACTTCAATATGCATGCATCCATTAGATCATACAACAATTAAAATTTGTAGGTTACTATCCTAGGTAAAAACAACTTTGCAGAAATGTAAACATGAAATAATATAAGACCATTCATACAATTTGACACAAGGATTTTACGTGGAAACCCAATTTGGGAAAAAGCACCTGTAACATGCTATTAATTCCCACTATTTTGAAGTCATGCCTTGTGAAAGGCCAACCCTATTAAAGTTTACAATATACACTTCTAAATGTGACCTAGTTAAAGGATTTTAATCACCCTGTTAGGAGTGAGCCTTGTTAGAGGACTTTAGACCATTCCATTAGAATATCACTTGATTGAAGGATTTACAAATGCCTATTAGGTCAATCTTAATCCAAAGTATTTACCCTAGACTAATACAATGATTAGAAAGTAATAGTAAGGCTTGATCTACTAACAAATTAAAACTCACTTGTCTGTCTTAGGTTCTAGCCCATGGCAACCTTTTCTTCTGACCAACTATCTCTATAAATAGAGAATTTAGATCTTTTGTCACTTAACCATAATTTTCCATTTTATGGTTAGGTAGAATTAGGTAGGATACAATGAATCTGTCAAAATTTTCATTTGGTTCATCTGGAAAATTCTTCTACAATGTTTCTTGAATTCATATAAAAATGGTTTACCTTGAATTCTATGCCACCAACTCATCATAGTTACCTTCCACATCCTTCACATAATCGAAGAAAACAAAATAGTTAGGTTATATTCATCAATTCTTCAATTTAACATTTTTTGTTGTCACTTGACATCTATACTGCTCTATTACTCTACCAACACTAGTTCACTAAGAAAATACAGTACGTATGTGCAAGATCATGGTGTACCAAACTATGGCCTTAAGTGGCAGTGAAAAACCAGCAAATCAGGGTTATGTCAACTTGACACATAATTTTAAAGTGGTTCTGGACTTTATATCAAAATGTTGTAAGAAAATAATCTATAGGAAATTGAATCTAGTTTCTAAACTACAAGGCCTTATCTAGAGAAAAAATTATTCGATTGGTCAAAATTTTGGATTTTAATGCGATACTACGAAAATTTTAGGGCAAAAATAAAAAGTAGGTGTATGTCTGACCACCTTAATCATAATCAAATTATAAAACTTTTAAATATAAATTTATATATAAAAATTAGACTCATGCCTAGATGTGACACATTTTTTTGGGAATTTTAATTCCAAATAAATAATTAATTATGAATTTTCTACTATACTATTTTCAGAATTAAAAAACTCCCATGTCTAACCACCTTAACTAGTTCAAAAAAAATCAAAATTAAGATTTTTTATTTTTTTTCTTATACCAGTCGAAGCATAGAATGTGACGCATCTTTTGGATTTCACAAATCTTATATGGTTTGAAAGTTATAGCTATTTTTCAACCAGTATGTCAATCAGCACTTTGTAGCTAACTCCATTAGAAAATAAGTAATAATTACTTACTCAACTCGTAATTTGACAAACCTTACATTTATGAAAAGCTAAGAACATTCTTAAAAAACCCTTTTCATTACATCAAATTTTAGTTAAAAAAAAGTAATCAGCTACATGCTTGAAGTAAAAAACACAAAAACATGCCTAAAACACATTTTTGAGATGTTTTAAAGATGACCATATAAGGTTGGTATCGAAAGATATAGTAGGAATTATAAAGGTATTAATTGTTTTCATTTAGTATCAGGATGGGTGGGAAAAATTTTGGAATAGATTTTGAAATTCTTTGAGGCATTTCAAAACTACATATTTTTCAGATCGCCACTTTTTGGGACACCATGATCTTGCACATTGTTAGTGTAGTTTTTTATTTTTCCTATTTTGCTATGTTTTTCCTACATTTTTAATAATCTTGCTTAGGTTAATAAAGCATGTCTTATTAGGTGAATGGTTGTTAGGTGTCACCTTCCTACATGTGAGCATCCATTAGCTATCTTGGGAAGATACTTTGCTATCTTTAGTCCGATAGATGGTTGCTCCTCATTGGTTGGTGTTGCCACCTCCTCCCTCTTCCTAGCCTATATAAGCATGCTACCTGACTTGTATTTGCATCTCTTGTTTTTGCATCCTCTTAATGCTATTTTGCTTCCAGCATTTGCATTACTCTCTTGGAGACTAGCTCTATGATGCTATTTTGATTTTGTATCATTTGCATTCATAGTTTAGATATTTATTCTTTGCACTAGTTTTATGGGTTATTAATCTTATCAGATTCTAACATGGTATCACAGCTTTTCTATGTGCAAGAGTAGATTTTAGTTTCCTTATTTGAGAGATTTGGGGGGGCTAATAAACTTTATTGTAGTTTTTTGAAAAATGAAGTATGCTCTTCTCTTGCATCTTTGGATGATCTTGAGAATCAGAAAAGTTTTGACAAAAACAATATTTCTCTAGGGTTTCAATCTCAAATCTGACATCCAACTTGCATATTTGGAGTTTTCAACTAGTTTTGCAGGTTCCAACATGCCATTGATGGACTTAGGAAACTGATCCAGCATTTGCATGACATATTCTGGTTGCTAGGGTCATTTTTTTTATTTTTGGAGACATTTTTTACAGTTAAAGGTGTCTAATTTACACTACAACAACATCTTCTGTACATCAGCAAGAAAAACACTTTCTAGGTTTTGTTCACAGCCCGAAAAAACCATTTGGGTATCTTTTAGATTTTGCATACGAGCTGTATTTTTCAAAATCAAGCATGCAAAGCTACAGCCATACCCCCTCCATTAGCAGTCACAGATTTGAACGCAATTTTCAAATGTCTCGTTCTTGGTCATACGGACTCCAATTCTGATGATTCTTGTAATAAACTTGGCTATTTTTTTGTGCTCTATCCACTAGTGGAGTTGTTTTTTGATTTTCATGAATAAATTTTTTAGAAATTGCAGATTCTCAGCTGTGATTGTGCATAGTTCTCATTTTGGAAACTTTAGAGGATCATAAATTTCTCATATGACCTCGTATCAAGGCGATTCTTTTTTTGAAAGTGCATGATTTTTCGAGTAGATCGCAATGGTGCTATTTGTTTCTTTGATTATTGTGCCCAAGTTTCACTTTTAGCATATGCTCTTCATGAGGGTTTGTAATGCATTGAAATCAAGACCACTAAGTATTTCTTTCTAGTGGTAGTTGTAAATGCACTAAAATAAAGTTCCAAATCATATTTCTTTGAGGGGGGTTCTTTGATTGAGTAAAAAGGGGGGGCATTGTCATGGTTGGGTTCTCTTCTTTTTAGCATTTCTTATATGCATTTCTTCATCATGGATCAAACAAATATGCTCATCCTAACTCCATACATTTACTTTGAGTGGAAATCACGCATGACAATTCACTTAAAGAAAGCTGGATTCAATAGGATAACTATGGGACTTGAAACTGGACCTACTAAAGATGAAGACAAGCCTAAGTGGTTTAAAAAATGTGATGAGGCATATGGAACATTGTGTTTTTTTGTTTCTCCTGACTTGCTATTTCATATTGAGTCTTTGGATACACCAAATGAAGTATGGACAAAGCTAGAGACACTATTTGGCACACAAGATTCAATGAGGGGTCATATGTTGGAAAATGAATTAATTAGTTTAACTCCAGGAAATTTGAACACAATCCAAGATTTCTTCACCAAATTAAAATCACTAAGGCTGCAGTTAAAACAATGTGGAATTGAAAAGAAAGATGAACAACTGATTCTTAGTATTCTCTCTAAGCTAAGTTCAGAATATTCTATGTTTGTCTCTACCTTCTATGCTACTAAGGGTGCACTTGGTACTCAATTCACCATGCCATCTTTAGATGATTTTACTATCAATCTCACTCGAGAACAGGACAAGCTAATCCAGATGGGCACTCTTACGTCCTCTAAGTCACATGCCTTAGTAGCCAACCAAGGCACAAAAGAACAACAAGGACAATGTAGTAACAACAATAGTAAGGACACAAAACAAAAGAATAGCGAGGAGAAGAAGGATCAGATACCAATTTCTACAAAAGAAACTATTGATACACCATCTTCCAAGGGTGATAAGCCTAAGAAAGAAAAGGTCAAATGTGCTTATTGTAAAAGACCTAGTCATGATGAACATAAATGTTTGCTAAAACAACTTGATCACTTGACATACATTCTTAAGAAGAATAATATCAGTGTTCCTGAGTCTATCAAACAAAGTTCTAATGAAGGGTCTAACAAGGAACAAGAAAATAGCAAGGGGAAAGGAAAGGGGAAGGCCCTTTTTGTAGTTGCTTCCTCACCATCCACTTGGGTTCTTGATTCAGGTGCTTCACACCACATGGCTTCATCTAAGGAAGAACTTGCATCCTTGGAGCCATGTACTATGCCTTCTATTTTGATGGGTGATAACACTCCTATTGAGGTGTGTGGGAGAGGGTCTTTTGATGTGGGGGTTGGCACATTCCATGATGTTCCTTGTGCACCCTCATTGTCAACTAATCTCCTATCGGTATACCAAATCACTCACACAAGTTTAAGCAAGCAGGTTGAGTTCACTCCTAGTTCAGTGGAGATATGTGAGTTGCACAATGATTCTACAGTTGCAGTTGGGAGAGTAAATCATCAGTCACGACTCTATATGTTTTCTCACTTTGTTCTTGATCCTCCTTTGACTATTTTGCTCACTCCCTTTAGTGATGTGAGAAGATTATGGCATGAGCAATTTGGCCATCTTAACTTCCACTACTTGCATCAGCTTAACTAGCAGAGAATGGTCACAGGGTTGCCTTGTACTTTGACATTGGAGTCACTTGGAATACATGATAGATCTTTTGATGGGTCAGATTCACTTGAGCAGTCTTCTACCTCCACTTTTGATGTAGAGAGTGATTTAAAGGACTCACCTCCTTCCTCTCCTCATCATCATTCATAGATTGATGATTCTCCTCTAGATTCTCCATCTTCTAGTCCACTTTGGGATAGACAGACCTTGCAGTTTGCAGGTGATTGGGTTGGGGATCCATCAGACACCAAGCAGACTCATTCACAATTCAAGGATGCTATACATATCTTCATTGCTACTGCTTCAAATCCACAATCCTTTCATGAAGCTTTTGGTATTTTTGAGTGGGATACAACTATGGAGGAAGAGTATAGTTCCTTGATGAGGAACCGCACTTGAGATCTTGTCTATTTTCCTAAGGGAAGAAAACTTGTTCGATGTAAGTGGATCTATAGGACAAAATTTGCAAGCTTTGTTGGGGGTGTGCGATGCTTCATCTTTTGGGGGGGCCTCTTCCTCTCACTTGGAGTCCTATGTTTCTTTGGGGAGTCTCTTTTCTCTCTCTTTTGGGGGAATTTTATGTACATGGGTACCTCATTAGGCTTGACTTGCCGGGACCCATTTCTACATCCACCTAAGCTTCGCTTATGGGGGGGTGTTAGTGTAGTTTTTTATTTTTCCTATTTTGCTAGGTTTTTCCTACATTTTTAATAATCTTACTTAGATTAATAAAGCATGTCTTATTAGGTGAATGGTTGTGAGGTGTCACCTTCCTACATGTGAGCATCCATTAGCTATCTTGGGAAGATACTTTGCTATCTTTAGTCTGATAGATGGTTGCTCCTCATTGGTTGGTGTTGCCACCTCCTCCCTCTTCCTAGACTATATAAGCATGCTACCTGGCTTGTATTTGCATTTCTTATTTTTGCATCCTCTTAATGCTATTTTGCTTCTAGCATTTGCATTACTCTCTTGGATACTAACTCTATGATGCTATTTTGATTTTTTATCATTTGCATTCATAGTTTAGATATTTATTCTTTGCACTAGTTTTCTAGGTTATTAATCTTATCAGATTCTAACACACATACCCAACACTAAATTTTATTGATCCTTGGCAGCAACTCAAATTTACTCAACATATTCTAAGAATAATTTGGCTTGCACCTTTTTTCATCTTTTCTTGACATGTCTTGATATTCACTTGGCTTCCACTATTTTTTGCCTAGCTTCCACTGACTACTCGACAAGGCTTGGCAAACACATTTCTTACTTGATCTTCTTCCAATCTTAACTTAAGTAATCTTTCATTTTAGACTTTAAGTAGATAAACAATACACTATTGTATCAATGTGTTACTTGGTCTTACTGGTTCTTTTACATACCAAATAACTCAACCTTTCTCTAGGTGCTATTGTTATGTCTTCTTTTCAAATCTTCTTCATCAATCAACTAAATGATAGCTTTTAGAGCAATAAGAAATTATCTCTTCAACAGGTAGCATGTTTGACATAAATGAAAAAATAATGATTGTTCCATTATAGTTTCTTTACTTTAAAATAATCACATATCAATAAAATTCATATGGTGTATCTAACAAAAATGTTTATTATGTCCACATGATGATGAGATATTCATGCTTAATTAATCCATACTTGCATGTGTGTGTGTGTGTGTGTGTGTGTGTGTGTGTTTGTTTGTTTTTGGATTTATTTTTGATATGCCAGATATGGTTGAGGGAGGGATTCATAGTCACCTTCTAGTTGGGATCTACAAAATGTACCACTCCCCTACATTTTCTATTTATATTATATATGCACAGATGTACATGCTCATATTTTATATAGATTTGTATGTACAAGGCATCGACTACCTTAAATTATCAGGATGAGTGTGCCCTATCACAATAACTCAATGGTAAGAATGAAGAGATAATGTTCATCAATCCTAGCTATAGCATACTTAAATTTTGTGAGGAGGACATGTATCTAACTTTCTACCCTTTTTTAACCCACAAAATTATCTTTACTTGTGTTCTCTAATTTTGAGTTTGCTATGTTTTGGTAATGTCATTTTTTATGTGGATTTGGGTATGTAATTTTTTTGACAAATGATTTACTTATACTATCTTGATTTCAAAATATATTTTATTTATTTATTTTGAAAAAAACTAAATAAATACAATTTATTTTCTTATAAGTGTTTTTTTAATATTATTACTTTTAAAAATCTTGGTGGGATATAACTTATTATATAATTATTAATGCAAGCAGAGTTACAAATTAATAATTATATAATTTTGATTTAGCTATATTATAAGATAATTTATAATGGAGCTCACTATATAATCCTCTATTTTTGAATATTTGATATAATGAGAAAAATTGTAGATAACTTAATTGAAATTTAATTTCTACTTTTGAGCTATCTCTAGTTGCATTATAAATTAAAGGAAAAGTAAATATTAATATTGGACTTAAATAGAAGTCAATTTATTTTTTTGAAATGAAATTGATATTAATATTTATTCTAATAATATAGATTTATGTTATTAACTAAATCATTTATGATTTAAAATAATTTAAATTAACAACATGATAATATTCCATGATATTTTATATGCATGAAGAGATTTAACATTTAAATACTTATTGATTTAAATAAGTATATTAGAATAACAATATATATTAAAATGCATATTCTTACTTTAGTACTAAACACATGTCTATGGCTAAAAACTATGTGTTTTTTTTAAATTATTCTATTTGTAGTCTTGTGATGTTTATTTTCATGATGGTTTTCTTTGTGGGTTGTTTAGTTTGCCAAGTCAATATGTGCACCAAAGACATTTTTGAGATTTGTTTTATAACTATTTCGAGTGGATATCATGATGTATTCTATGATTCAAATTGAGATTTCTTTTATGAGATGTCTTTTGATGAGCATTTATGAGAACTTGGGTTTTGAGAATCAATATTAATTTTGGGTTGCCTATTAAGGAACCGATTTGATTAATATTACTTTTTTGGTATAGGACACAATTGTGGTTGTGAGTTTTTTGCAGTTATTTTAGGTGCATATCTATGGGAGCATCTTACAATGGGGGCTTGATCCCAAAGTTTTTGTTAGAGTAACTCATTGTAAGTTATGTAATAAGTGATAATCTTGTAATTAACATTTGGGAAGGCACTTAAAATATAATTTAGAGATATTGCCTCACCCATGCCTTGAGTACTTGTATAGGCTAATGGTGGGTATGGGATGATAACTTGAGAGGTATGAATCATTTTCCTTTTCTTCATTATAGGATATTATGGTTCAACATATGCCATGTTGAGGGTTTGGGGTCTAGAGTGACTAGTCTAGGGTAACTCAATGCTTGAGGGTCTAGGGTCTAATGAGAGACACATCTAGGGTAATTCAAATAGTTTGACCATGTGATGATACTCCCTATAATGTAGCTTCAGTATCCTCCATAGGATTTTTATATTTTCCCCTCGTGGTGTTTTACTGTTGGATGTATTTATTTTTTATGATTTACTTTCATAGATGACAATTAGTTGTTGTAATTTTTGCTTGAAGTGGATATCTTTCATTGATGTTATCTCTTGATTTTTGACACTTGATTTATAATTGGTATTTTTTTATGGTTTGATATTCATTTAGGTGTCATTCATTATCTTCCTTGCATGGTAGGAGTGGGAGCTTAACTAGGTGATGATATAGTCAAGAGGTAGCATCTTGTTATCATTTGGGTCCCCATCAAATTTGTGGATGTTAGATTCTTACTAGTGCAGTTGTACCCTTTATCATTCTTATTCATATTTTGGAGACATCTATTTAGTTGGCATACATGTGTTAATATGTATCTTCTATTTGTATGTACTAGTACCTATTCTTGCATATTGTGTAACATGTGCAATGGATGTTATTCATTAGATGTATTGTGTCAATATATTTATGATTTTTCTTATGAGATGATGTATCTATTATTTCCTTTTGATCATGACATTATACATGACAATTAAACTAACTAATATAAACTTCTTAACATCACTCAATCTAAAGGAACCCTCAAGAAATAGGAACTATAATTGTAGTTTCTTATCTGTACTTGATTTGTATGTGCATATTTCTTCTGCATTGTTATATTGCATAGTATAAACTCAAAACAAATAGTTTAGTAAGAATTTTAAGATGTTAGGTTTATTTCTCTTGGGTTCCTAAGAGGGGCATTACAATTGTCCCTGATGTAATTTCTCCTAAAGGCCTTTTTTTTTTTCCTTTTTAAAGGTTTTTTTTTCCACTCCTATTGGAATTTGAACTAGTAGGGAACTCATGTTTGGCATTGGGATCCATTTTACATTTTTTCTTCTTATTCTAAATAGACCTCCATCTCCTCCCTTCCATTTCTATATTAGAGTCCATAACCTAAACATCATTCTCCATTTTAAAACTATATCAGAATGTGGTATGAAGAGGTCTTAGGGCTTTTAGCATCCATAATAGACATAAATTTTATCTCTAGAAGTTGTGTCTAGGTTGGATTCTAACTCAGTCAACTTTGAGTAACATGGAAACAATCTACAATAGTGGGTGTACCAAAGTTAGGAGTGAGTCTCTAGATTATAGGTCATTTCCATATGATGCTCACCCATTTACTTCTTCAAAAACAAATTAAACTTGAAGGGAAAAGGGGTAGAAGGATTGCTTCAAAGTAAATGTTGAAAGTAAAATGGGTAATGCACTAAACTTTAATTTGAGGATATTGCTAGACTGACATGATGAAACACATCTAAATATTTGAATTAAGCACAATATTGATCATTGGGAACTCATACATAAGTATTTCATAAAAAGGAAAGAACTTCAGACAAGATGCTAAACAAAATGATAACATTCATAGTTAACTATTTGAGATAAAACGCAAGTTCATGACTTACAACTTGTATGAACACATCGAAAACTGTACTTGCAAATAAAAATCGAGACAAAAACTTAAGGATTTAGAATGGATCACAAAATCTAGATCATATTAGTAATTTAAGTAGCAGAGACACAATAAGAACTTCTAAACTATTCCTTTAGTTAGATTTCAAAGGTAGTTCTATAGTATTACTCCAAACTAAATGTATAGAAAGAATGTAGAAAAAAGCTATAAAGGACTTAGGATAAATCATGATAATATTAATTTTGCATAAAAAAGAACTGTGGATTCGACCAGCTAGCCCATTTTTTCACATCTTGTAAATCACTACAAAGAGAAGGATTTCAAAAAGCTTTAGATGGGAGGGGCACATGTCAAAAAACTATTGGAAGAATACAAAGATACTTTAGAAAGTTATATTTTAAATTTACATTGTACATTCTCTATGTTTTGGGTAAAATTAGGAAGATCATGAGAAATGTCAGGTGGTACTTACTATTGGAGTTCTTTAACTAATTTTATTCACCTTTGTTTCCTTTCATCATGAAATTTGTCAATTGCATCAGCTAAAAAAGTCATGATATCTTTAATTTCTCTTACAACATCCATTTTTTCACCAGGGCCATTTGAAATATCTGATACTTCCTTTCAATCTCTTCTCTCCACTTTGTCTAGGATCAAATCTTCATTTTCTTGTTCTACCTCTATAACTTGAACCTGTCATTTCTCACCATCTTTGGTTAAATTCTTAACTGACTTCCCAGTAAGATCACCGATATAATAGTTGAAAATTCAACATCAAACTTTTACCCTCGATCTCTTGATGCTATGATCACAATTGAATCCTTCTATCACCATAGTTAAACCCTTAACATAATTTTTCACCATGATCATGTGACCAGTACAAACAACAACCACATTGCAACCTCACAACATATTTTTTGACCATTGGATTCTAGCTTCGACATTGTGCCAAGCTTGGATGTTGAATATTGACAAAAATGGTATGAGATCATAGGTTCACAACTTATATCTTGACTCAACCATTAACCCTTGCAACCAAGCAATAAAGGCATCATCATTTCATTGCATTAAACCAAGGTTAACCTAAACCTAGTTTGAATATGCAATCCATTACCTTGTACTACTTTACACCATAATTATAGGCTCAAAGTAAACTCCACAAAGCCATGCAAAAAAAGCACATAATGTTTTGGTCACTCAGTCACAACTAGAAGACATAACTGAACATAAACCCTTGTCACCTAGAAAGAAAGGATTGATCACATCATGACCTTAACCTTAGGTTATAATTAACTAGTTGTGATCTTGGGATAAGAGCATATGAACTGCTATTAAAAAATGGGCCCATTGGTACATGTGTTAGCTTCTCATTATGTCACTTTGGGTAACCTTCTTGCTTCTTTTGTTAGCGACAAAGTGATAATTGTAGATCACCCTTCAATCTAATGGTGGAAACCAATAATTACATCATAAATATGGTAGAAAATAAAGTATTTTGATTTTCTGAAAAAGTCTCTGATGACATCATCATTAATTAATTAATTAATTATTTAATTAACTAATTTATTTTTATGCCATTAAATCCCTTTATCTTAATTAATAATATTCAATTAAAGAATCCCTCCCAAAAATGTTCAAATCTTATTTAAACATTATTTCCTTATTTATTAATTATTTAATTAATAAATTGACCAAAAATCCCAAAATAAATAATTTATTTATTTTTTGCCCAAAACTTTGGTAATTTCCTTAAGACCACTAACCTCTTCCAAAATTTTCTAAACCTTCTTTAATTTTGATTAAAGGCTAATCCCATCATTTCCTACCCCTAATCCCAACTCAAAATATTTAATTAAGATTAAATATTAATCCTCATGTTTATTAAAAATATTTTAATAAATATCTCCTCAACCCAAACCCTTGAAATAAATAAAACTTTATTTATTTCCTAAAAACCTTATTTATCCTCATCCTCGGAAGTTCTAGACTCTTCTAGAAATTCTTCATCCTCATGCAAAGCCTAGACTCTTCTAGAAGATGTCAATCCTTATCTTTGACCCTAATCCTAATCCCCCCCAAACCTTGTCACATTCCCTAAACATGGGTTAAGACTTGCTAAACCAAGCCAAAGCCAACAAATATCTCCTCCTTCACCCACCCTCATTAAATGCCATCCACTTGCCCATCTTTAGCAAGCCTAATCTAATCTTAACACAAGCCTAATCGAAGCCTTAATCATTTGCACGCTCCTAAGTCAAGCTTAAGACTTTCTTAATCCAACCCAAGTCAAAATATCTCAACTCTCTCACAAATATCCCAAACATAAAACCTTATGGAGCCCACAAAGCCATAAATGACTCTCACAAGCCCATTCATTTCTCTTACAAGCCATTATGAGGGTCTTTATGAGCTTTAAGCCTCATTTGTTGACCCCTCAACCCCTCTTGCTCTAACCAATGACCTTGTGACATGTGTCACTCCCTGATTGGCTGTAAGAAAGCACAATCCATGTGCTCTCCTCTCATTCAATCTAAACCTTCCATAAGCTTTCTCCCATCCTTGCATCCTAGCCCTTTTCCTATTTAAGGAATCCTCTCCCAAGCCATTTTAATACAATCACCAAAAGTAACAAAGTAATGCCATTTTGATGATGAAGTAAAGCCATAATGCCATTTTTGAGAAGCCATTTTACATCAAATCCATTCACCCAATCCAAAATCCATAAAGAACACCATTGAAGCCTTTGGAGAATCAAGCATACATCCTATCTAATTTGACAAAGCTACTCAACAAGAGAGCTTCTCATTCAGAGAGCCCATTAATGGCTCATATTCTCAATTGAGAGCCCATCTTAGTCTATCTTTAACTTATGCTTATTTAGTTTTGTGAATACTTTTGATTTGATATTTAGTGTTCTTTGCATTACTAATCCTCGTATACATTCTGGCATGCCCAGTGCATTAGTAGTGTTCTTTTCATTTAAGAAGATGAAGAAAGAGTTCATTGGAAACATTCTAATGGGATTTAGAATGTTTTTAAAATTTTCAAGCTTATAGGTGGACAAAGCACTTGGAATTATTCTTCCTCTTCTTGTCTATATTCTTCTTCTATTCCATCTACTACTTCTTCTTCTTCTTATGGGATCTTGGCCGATTTTTTTTTTTTTTTTTAAGGAAGCAAAATCATACACAGCTTGTTTTAGTGCTTAAAATGAACCCCCAAATCATACTTAAATCCATTAAAAACTAAAAATTTGCAAAAAAATAAATAAAAATTTCTTTTAACAAGTGAAACTAAATCAATCCAATCATTTTCATCCTTGCAACATCAAGGTTTTAGATGAATTCATGCAAAGTTAGGAACACTTCATTTTTGGAAACTTAAAAAGAACTTTAAGTTTCAATTTCAAAAGGTTCAAAATCAACACTAAGTGCACAAAAAATTCTAAATCAAACTCAAAGCATCAGTTAGGGATAAAATGAACTTCATTTGCAAATATTTTAAAGTTCTATCTCATGAAAACTAAGAGTCCTAAATGGTTGGCAAAATTGTCCTAAAAGCTTTGTTATTTGTTCCAAAAAAATGTCTTGTTGCAAAATCTTGAATGTTTCCTAGGTTTTTCATGCATCAAAACAATCTAGGAATATCATTTTTGGGCTTAAAACATGCAAACTAGAACAAAAAATCTTGAATGAAAACCAAAGTCCAAAGAGTCATTTTTTTTGAGTCAAAAACAATCTTGAATGATCTAAATTGGAAAGAAAAGCATCCCTATTCCTTCCTCTTTTAATTTCAATTCAAAAAAACTCAATCTTGAATGATCCAAGGTTAAAATAAAGCACTTCAAAGTTCTTAAAACAACATGCAAAATCTCAATCTTAAATGCTCGAAGGAAAGAACTTGAATGTTTAAACAGTCATCTTTGAATGCATGTTGCTAAAATCACTCTTGAGTGCCATGGATTAAAATAAAGTTTGTTTTTTCTTCTTCATTGGAATGCATAACAAATCCAATTTTGAATGGCATATATCCAACAATCATTATCATACATCACACTTCATCTTTTGGGGCATAAAAAGAATCCACATTTTAGAAACTTTCTAAGTTATAAAAACAAATAAAGACACTTTGAGTGAGTTTGTTTTTGGACTCACCCTCTTTAATCACCCATAATTCTAACCATTGGTTGAAATATCAGTGCCATATATGGGGATGGGTCTACCTAAGAAGGTGTTAAATGCTCAAAAAAAATCAAACTCCACTCTCTTGAGTTTTTATTAGTTTTTCTAAGATAGAAAATCTCTTGAATGCATATTAGTCTTGCTAACACTTCATTTGGGCATAAAAATTGAACAAATCTTGACGTGGAGGGCCTCCGAGTGCATGCTTGAAATTGAGCTTTACACACATCTTTGTTTTGGCCTTAAAATGAACAAACACCAATTCTTGAATGCCTTAAAGGAAATTAATCGATACTTGACATGGAGGGCCTCTGGGTGCACGGGTTTAACTTTTTTGTTGACCCTAACTCTCCTTTGTGTATTCATTCTTAGATCACTTCTCTTTTTTTGGAACATTTCAAATTTGAATTGAACCTTTGCATCTTAATCACGTGTGTTTTCAAAAAGTCTAGATCAGAAAACTTAAGCATCAGTTGGAAAAGAACTCTGTCTTTTAGCCCAAGATCATCCAAGTCTTCTCTCCCCTTGTTATCTTTCGAGGCCATTTTGGGTATATAATATTAGGATCCAAAATCTTGTTTAAGTTCTAGGAGGCCTGCTTAGGGATTTCATCACCCCTTGGGATGACCTCAACTCTAGCATTTCGGCAAAGTATAAAGATCGAGAGTTGAATCTAAAGAAACCTCGCTTGGGATCAAAATTCTATCACTTAGGCTAAGCCTCAAGGAACTTTATACCCTTGAGAAGTGAAAGAGGAGAAGTGGGTTATTGCTCCTCTCAGCTATGTGACATATTTTTAGTTTCATCTATGGATTTGGGCCTCACGTACCTTACATATATTGAGGACTCCCTAGCTAAACCAAATTTCATCCTTGTAGAAAGCTTCCTAGGATGTTTCTATGTTTGACTTGCTTGCTCCAAAATTTTTTTTGCTTGTTTGTTCATAGCTTTTGAATGAATGTTTGCCATTTTTGGTCAAAATCCCAGAAAAGAAGAAATCTCCTAGCTCAAGGCATACTTAGCGTAGTCACCGCCTCATCAGAAAATCATCCAAGCTCCCCCACTGCAATCGAATCTATCTAGTTCTTTGCTTTAAAGAAAAATCCCAAATCCAAAGTCCATCCAAATCATCCCCCCAACTAGCTAGCAACCCAATCCAAAATCACCCAAGCCTTTAAGAAATTGTTGTTACTCTTCCAGAGTTTGCTATCCAATCAATCTATCCAAATACCTCACTCTCCCCAAGGCTATCCCTTTGATAGAGCTTTATCTAGGGTAATCTAGCCTTGTCACTTGTCATCCCTCATCACCTTAAGCTAAAGGTTGGGATCCATAAGTGGTCAATCTTGTGTCATGCCCATAGGATCATTTGTCTATCCTCAAGTTGACACCAAAAGCCACCAATCCTACACATAGGAAAGAAAAACTCTTACTTTTTGATAGCATTCCCTTGAAGTCTTCCATCGACAAGAAAGCCAAAAATCTCTGGCCAATCCTTCTTAGGTCTATCATGCAGCTTTGACTCTCCCTAGGAAATCTTTCATTAGCCAATTCAAAATCTATGCTTAATCCAAATCCAACAATGAGCTTCTATGTTCATCCATATGCAAGACCCCATCCCCATTCAACTCATCATCAAAACATGAAATCCCAACCCTATCATGATGATTTTGGTTGCATTGTCCTTTCTCCTACTACATCCTATTCCAATGATGATGAAAATCTTGTTGACTATGATGGGCATCTTGAGAGCCTTAGATGCCTTCTACCAACCATCCCCCAAAATCCAAGCATTCCTCTAAACTATCTAGTCATGCCATCTCATATCCCAGCTTCTCCTCCATCACCCAATCAACCAAGCTTCCAATCTTCCACCCCCATCACACCAGCTATTTTTATCAATCCACCACCTCCACCTCTAAAACACGAGTCTCCTAGGAATCTCCTAGAGGAAATACAAGAAAAGCCGCCTCCAACAGTCGATAAGCCATGTCATCTAATCCAACCATGTGAAGTAGTTAGTGATGAAGCTTCCCCATCTATAATATCACCTCCATCTCCCATAGTTATCATCCCCATACCATCCATCAAATTGCTTAAAATCCTTCCACTTCTTGCAAGCATCAAAATCCCACCACCTATCAAATCCCTCCAAATCCTATCCACATCACCTCCAAGCATTTCCCAAATCTCCTGTAATGACCCTTATGCATCCATCTTCTACTCACCCATCTCCACTATCGAATCTCCCATCTATCCATCTACTGCCTTTGAAGAATCCATCCCTTCACCTCCTATCGCACCATCCACTCCAATCCAATCCTATTAGGATGCTTCCCAAAAGCATGTTGACATCCCCCAAAGCATAAATGAAGATATCATCGTACCATGTCTTCCATCCATAGTGTAGTCACCATCCCCTCCATCTTGAAAACCTCAATCCATACCTCCTCTACTACAAGATATCTTTTCATCCCATCAGCTAAAACAAGATCCTATCCTACCATCTCCTCCGCTCCATGCCTCCATCTTACCACCTATCCAAGCTATTCCACCATCTATAATCTACCCTCTTGGTTCACTTACATTCATCCATGGTGGCCCCCTCTTAGCAGAAGAATTAAGAACAATATCTCCCCATTACAGTACATCTAATAAAGCACTTCTACCATTTTCTACAAGCAAAAAGTTTCCTCATCTTGTTCAAATGCTCAATCAATGGCATTATCAAGTTCAAGGTTTAGGACCACAAGAGCAAGGAATCAAAAAGCCTATTATTGCACAAAAGAATCTAGGATTTCATGGTCTTGGATATGTATCCAAAGGTTCACCATCTAAAAGTGTTGGTACATGCCATCCCCAAACCAAGCCTATCTCTAGGCCCACCATGCTAGCCTCCCATCACTCCTTCAAGAAATCTTATGTCATCCCCCCTCCACCATCTTTGCAATCCAAAACAACCTACCATATCCCCCCTTCCTCTGTTAAATCCATTTTGGGTCCTTATATCCCAAAATCTACCATCCTCCATCCTCCTATCAGCCATCATAAAAATCCTATTCCATCCATTCCTATGCAAGATCAAAAAAGGCACATATCAGGGCACATCATACATTATCATCCCCTTACACACTCTTCCATATCCTCTCCATCTCACAAAGCTTCTCCTAACCATCTTCCCAAAGCTTACCACAGCAATGTGAATGCCAACTTCAAAATGCATAAAGCTAAAAATCCACATCCTAGGCAATCATATGTCTATTCTAAAAGACATACTCCAAAAAGGAAAAATCCAATCAAAGAATGCAAAACAATGTAAAAGCCTATGAAAAGAAAATCCAAAACCATGTGGATCCCAAACAAAAACATTGAAACCCAATGCATAATGGCATCCACCATTGCTAATCCCCCATCTAGTGACTCATGTCCCCCATCTCCTAACTCCATCTTGGGTGCCTATATCCCAAAGCGCGCTTCCACAAATCCTCCATCAAGCCCACATCTACCATCTATCCCACATATGCTCTTTTCACACCTGTCCCAACATGTGCCAATGTTGATCCTGCAAGCATCCTCATCTCATGCTCCTTTCCAGCCTTTTTATCCATCCATCTCCTACCATCAATCACATCTAATCTGATCTAATGCATAAATCACACATCTGGTGTACCAACAACTAGCAACAAAATTGAACATTCCAACAGCTAGTGAAAAATCTCAAAAAAGAGCCAAAAATAGCTGAAGAAAGCCAAAATCATTCCAACTAAGTCCAAAGCCAAAAAGTCAAAAAAAAAAACAAAAGAAAAATAAAGCATCCACTGGTGAAAACTTGCCGATTCAAGCACCTTGGACAAGTACCATGATGAAAACTTGGCAAACAAGCATCATGCATCATCTAGCCATCCCCAGCTTAGCCTATCATCCTCATGCTTTTGGTCACATCTTGCCATCTAGCTCCATCTTCCAATTTATCCACCTATCTTTCATCCTCCAGGTTTTATCTATCACTATCCACTTATCTTATGCAATCTCACCCCATCATCCCAGCTATAATCCATCTCCCTAGCACCTTCATCTTTTCCATCCTAGCTTCAATCCTATCACATCCATCATAAGACCTCCTTCTGCATGTCATCTTCTGACTGGGGGCAGTGTATTCATTGGAGATCTTGTCTTGTCCATCCTCCCTTGTCATTGGTATCTCGCTCTAGGCTATCCTCATGCAAATCCAATGTCATCCTCTCATTAGCCATTTACTCTAGCGCCATCTATCAACTCAACTACCACCAACCTTAGCATCATCCCCATCCTTGGTCACACATCTATCATCATCATTGGATGCATCCTACCAAATCCATATCTTCCACTATCACCTCATCCTTAGCTTCTGCATCTTGCACCAACTTGAGCCATCCTACTATCTTATCATTCAGAGCTCCTGTACAACTTGTAAATAATCTTGTATCCAACGCTTGTATCATACCTTGTATAATAGCTTGTATATCCAATCTTGTCCAAAACAACTTGTACATTTGTACCATATCTTGGTCTGTTAGCTTGTATATCCTCTTTAGCTTAGTACCATTGTATCTATCTAGCATTCATGTCAATTCATCCTTAATCAACATCTTGCACACATCACACATCTTGGTTAGCTATTCCAATGCATCCTTTAGCTAGATCTCTTGTCACCGAAGTGTTATCCTTCTTAGTCAGCTTTCCAAGTGCATCACTCATCCAGATTCACCAGCTTAGGTGCTCTCCGATAGATCCTTGTAGGATATAGCTTTCCTCATTTCTAATCTTAGTTTGTTAGTACCTCGTCCTATCCATCTCATTGGCAAACGGTTCTCTTTTTGGATTTTTTCTTTCTTTTGATTTGGAATCTTCCCTTTTGGGTCTTGAAGTATCTTTTCCAAGCAATCTTCTTGTTCCCTCCTCACAGTTGCCATGATCTTCCATATCATGGTATGCTACGAATGGGGATATTTGAGTGTAAGGTATTGATTAGTTCTTTCATTTGTTTTTCTTTTCTTCTTGTGGATTACCCAGTGTCGATTCCACATTGTTTCCTCAAGGTTTCATGTGTGCTACTGGGGCAATCCTTGCGTGTTTTTTTTGAGTTAGTTCGTCAATCCTTTGGATAGTTGGTGAAAATGCCTTGATGTTCTTGGTACCCTTGGAAATTAACCAATAGTCTTATAGAAAATCTAGTGCTCAACTACATGGTGGTACTTCTCTTTGAAGTATCCCCTTGCTCAAAAAGCTTCAATGGATTCCCTTCATCTCCATTATCCCCCATCCATATCTAGCATCTGTCTCTCCTACCCTAGCTTATGGATTAGTATCTCTTTGAATTAATCTTCACTTTTAGCTTTAGGGATCCACAATCCTAGTCTTAGGGATCCACCAATCCAATCAATCCACCAAGCCTCATCTTTCAAGATCCATAATCCTAGTCCTAGGGATCTCTGAAACCCATCTTCTGCCAATTTGACTCTTTGAAATCCTATTGCATCAGCTTTATAGTCCCCTCATCCTTCTTCCTATCCTGGATTCCTTTTTATAGCACTCTGCTCCTTCATCCTCCACCTTCCCTAAAGTATTAAGCTTGCTTCCTCTTGTGTATCTGATTCTCCCTTTATCATTCTCCCGTAGTGAGAGTTTGAGCTAATTCAACCCCTTCTCTTGCTCATCCCAGATTCTTGTATTTTTCAAGAAACTATCGAGTCTCATTTTCTCTCCTCGCTGCCTTCTTGAGGGAGCATCATGCAGTCCATTCTCTTTCTTCTACCCAAGATTGGGGCAACTGTGTTGCTCCATAAAGTCATCTCCATGTCGTTTATATCTGAACTTCTTTGAAATAGTGTTGTTTCAACACTATGTCAAAGAGGGGCAAAATGTAGACACCTAAAAAATCCTTTAGAAAATAAAGTATTTTTATTTTTTGAAAAAGTCCCAGATGACATCATCATTTATTAAGTAATTAATTATTTAATTTATTTATTTATTTTTATGCCATTAAATCCCTTTATCTTAATTTAAAATATTTAATTAAGGAATCCCTCCCAAAAATGTTTAAATCTTATTTAAACATTATTTCCTTATTTATTTATTATTTAATTAATAAATTGGCCAAAAATCCCAAAATAAATAATTTATTTATTTTTTGCCCAAAACTTGGCCAATTTCCTTAAGACCACTAACCTCTTCCAAAATCTTCTAAACCTTCTTTAATTTTGATTAAAGGCTAATCTGATCATTTCGTACCCCTAATCCCACTTCAAAATATTTAATTAAGATTAAATATTAATCCTCATGTTTATTAAAAATTTAATAAGTATCTCCTCAACCCAAACCCTTGAAATAAATAAAACTTTATTTATTTTTTAAAAAACCTTTTTAATCCTCATCCTAGGAAGTTCTAGACTCTTCTAGAAATTCTTCATCCTCATCCAAAGCCTAGACTCTTCTAGAAGATGTCAATCCTTATCTTTGATCCTAATCCTAATCCCCCCCCCAACCTTGTCACATTCCCTAAACATTGGTTAAGACTTGCTAACCCAAGCCAAAGCCAACAAATATCTCATCCTTCACCCACCCTCATTAAATGTCATCCACTTGCCCATCTTTAACAAGCCTAATCTAATCTTAACCCAAGCCTAATCCAAGCCTTAATCATTTTCACATTCCTAAGTCAAGCTTAAGACTTTCTTAATCCTACCCAAGTCAAAATATCTCAACTCTCTCACAAATATCCCAACCATAAAACTTTATGAAGCCCAGAAAGCCATAAATGACTCTTACAAGCCCATTCATTGCTCTTACAAGCCATTATGAGGTTCTTTATGAGCTTTGAGCCTCCTTTGTTGACTCCTCAACCCCTCTTGCTCTAACCAATGACCCTGTGACATGTGTCACTCCCTTATTGGCTGCAAGGAAGCACAATCCATGTGCTCTCCTCTCATTCAATCTAAACCTTCCTTAAGCTGTCTCCCATCCTTGCATCCTAGCCCTTTTCCTATTTAAGGAATCCTCTCCCAAACCATTTTAACACAATCACCCATAGTAACAAAGTAATTGCATTTTGATGATGAAGTAAAGCCATAATGCCATTTTTGAGAAGCCATTTTACATCAAATCCATTCACCCAAGCCAAAATCCATCAAGAACACCATTGAAGCCTTTGGAGAATCGAGTATACATCCTATCTAATTAGACAAAGCTACTCAAAAAGAGAGCTTCTTATTGAGAGAGCCCATTAATGGCTCAATTGAGAGCTCATCTTAGTCTATCTTGAAGTTACGTTTATTTAGTTTTGTGAATACTTTTTGATTTAATATTTAGTGTTCTTTGCATTACTAATCCTCGTATACATTCTGGCATGCCAGGTGGGATATCACTCTTAGCTTTAGGGATCCACAATCCTAGTCTTAGGGATCCACCAATCAAATCAATCCACCAAGCCTCATCTTTCAAGATCCATAATCCTAGTCCTAGGGATCTCTGACACCCATCTTCCATCAATCTAACTCTTTGAAATCCTATTGCCTCATCTTTATGTCATCCCATCATCCCTTCCCTTATCCTGGATTCCTTTTTATGGTGCTCCGCTCCTTCATCCTCCATCTCCCTTGAAGTCTTAAGATTACGTTTGTCATGTAGTTTTGACTCTCCCTAGGAAATCATGAATGTCCCAGTACTCATGTGATCAAATTTGTTATGATGGCTTGGTCTACTTTTCAGAACATCCCAATGTAGAACTGGATCTCCTTTGTTAAAAAATCTAAGAATGGACTTCTTATCAAACACCTTCTTAGTCTAAACCTACTAGTATTCCATTGTTTGTAATGATTTATTCCTTTCTTCTTCAAGCTCTAGTATTTTAGTGTATCTCAGCTTCAATGGATCATCTTCCTCAAAAAGCATTAGATTATTAGCTAGCCCTAATGAAGAAAATTCTATAGAAATAGGAAACTTGGCTTGTTTCCCATATACTAGAACATAAGGTGAATTTCCAATAATCTATTTGAGAGTAATTTTATCAAGCCATAAGACTGACTTCAACTTGGAGTGCCAATCACACTTGTTGTCTGCTAAAGTTCTTTTCAAAATCCTTAACAAGTTCTTATTTGTACTTTTAGCTAGGCCATTTCCTTGAGGATAATAATTTGATGAAATATTGAGATATACTCATCTGGTCAATGTTCATTTATTTATTCTTGTCACCACAAATAACTAGGTATTATCAGATATGATGGAGTTAAGAAATCTAAACCTATAAATCAAATCATCATAGAAACTCAAAATAGTAGTTTCGTTAGAAAATTTTAAAGCTATTTATTCTATCTAGTGAATGAAGTAATAAATGATAGGATATATTTGTGGCCAACACTAGAGTTTAGATTTATAGGGCCCACAAAATGAATACCCCATTTCAAAAATGGTTTGTCACTCAAAATAGGATGTAGTGGTAAGGCCACCAACCTTTCTTTTCTAGAAAATAATCCACATTATTTGCATGTTCTTTCCCATGCATGAGCATCCATAAATAGGTTGGGCCAATAATATCCAACCCTCATGATCATATAGGCTATTGTCTTTGGAGAGAAGTGACCTCCCTCATCAAGGAATTCCTCCAAAAACTTACTAATATGGTCATTTTCAATACACCTAAGGAGTACTCCATTCATATCTCTTTTGAGTGATAGACCATCCACTAAAATGTAAGGTATACACTATAATATGAAATACTTTCCCTTGGCTCTATCGAGTAATGGAGGACATTCTCTAGTTTTTAAGAAATGGGTCATATCTTGTAGCCAACTTTTGGATTGATCTTGTTGGGGAATATCTTGCTTAGCTAAGACAATTTCTACTATATCATCCATAGTCTAAGTCTTTTCATTAGCTAATTGCTCACATAAGCCCTTTGATCTGACAAGCTTGGTCACCTAAATGTCTACATCATATTCCATAACTCGAGTTATCCAACCGGCTCTCTTTTCATTTAGATCCTTGCTCAACAAGAATTCTTTCATACTAGGATGAGCTACCATAAGATGAATCTTATTATTAGAGAAAAAATGCATGAACCTTTTTAGGCTTTTCACCACAACAAGAACATGTTTCTCAATGAAATTGTATCTCTACTCATATTCTTCTAAGCCCTTATTGAAGAAAGCAATGAGTTGTTCTAAACCTTGATGATTCTATTGAACCAGCACTACAGAAATTGTATCCATACTACCATATGCATACAATGTGAAATCTTTCGACAAAATGGGATTTTCCAAAGTAGGGGTAGCTGATAATGCTTCTTTTCTTAGTTCAAAACTACCTCTGGTTTGTTTTGACCAACTAAAAATAATATTTTTTCTTGAGCATTAAGTTCAATGGCTTCAATAAACTAGCAACATTTGGAATAAAGTATCTAACAAAGTTGAGGCTCCCAATGAAACTCTGCAATCCTTTTTACGATGTTGCAAAGGTAACTCTATGATGGTTGCAACCCTTTCAAGATCAATGGTGATACCTTGTTTGGATGCAACATATCCCAATAGTTTTCCCTCAAGGACAATGAACACACATTTCTTTGGATTGAGAAAGATACCAAACTCTCTACATCTTTCTAAGATTTGCCTCAAATGTCCAAGGTGATCAGCAACATGCTTGGAGAAAACTATGATATCATCTAGATAGATCAACACAAATTTATTTATCAAATTATTGAAATCCATTTCCATGGCATTTAAAAAAATTTCCCTTGCATTAGACAAACCAAAAGGCATCCTTCTATATGCCATGGTTCCCCATTTTGTGGTGAATGCAGTTTTGAATTGGTCTTCCTTCTTGACTAGAACTTGATTATAGCCAAAGTATCCATCAAGAAGTGAAAATCTCTCAAAACCTAAAACATATTGAAGCACTTGTTCCAAGGATGGAAAAGGGTGACTTTCCTTCAATGACACTCTATTGAGGTCTCTAAAATCCACACATAATCTTAGCTCTCTATTCTTTTTCTTTATAGGAACCAAATTTTACACCTAGCTAGTGTGTTTGATAGGAAGTATTATTCTACTATTAATGAGTTTGAAAACCCCTTTTTGTATTAAGGGTTCTAACTTTGGATTGACCAGCCTTTTCTTCTACCTTATGGGTTTGAAATTGGATTCTAATTCAATAGGATGTTGGGCAAGGGGTGGATCAAAACCCTTAAGTTTTGCATATCCCCAAGCAAAAACATCATTAAACTCTTGAAAAAGTTGGATGTAGGATTGCCTTTCTTCAGCAGGAATTGCCTTACCAAACTTAAAATTATTTCCTTCTAAAATCTCAAGATCTTTATAGTGATGTCATTGAACCACCAATTTTCTTTTATTCCTTTTGACTTGGTCATCAATGTTAAAGATAGATTCTAGAGTAACCAATACCTTGGGAAGTTTATTGCAACTAAGTTGTATAACCTGATCATCTTATTGTTCCTTCACTTTATGTTGGTTGAAAGCTAAATGCATGTCCTCTTTAAGTAGAAAATTTAAAATTTTTTCATCACTATCAAAAACTTTCCAATTAACATCATTTTCAAGTATGGAAGGTATGACCACAACTTTGATATGCCTTTGTACATCTTGTTTTCTAATATTTTCAGCTATATAAAATTGTGCTCCTACAATAACTAATCTATTAGCATGTTGTTTCAACCTTTTATGAATATAAACTATTAACAATAATAGACTTCCACAATCCATTTTTAAAATAAGTTATTTTTTGGATTTGATTGTGTGTGTGTTTTTTTATCATCAATGTTTTGGATCACACTACATGACCCATCATCGGGATGAGAAGTGCAAAATAGTAAAGATATGATAAAAGCATCAAAGTCTTCAATTAGATCCCAAACTCTTTTCTTGTAGCTTTTTTAATTTTTAATTTTTGGTCATGTACAACCCTCTCACTTGGTTGAAAACTAACACACTATCTCTAGATACTTTTATGCATCTGATACCTCTAATTCTAGCCCATTGAAATCCTTGAATCAACCCCTTATATTCAATTGTATTGTTTGTGCATACAAAACTAAAATGAAAGGTTGTATAATATTTAACTCCTTGAGGAGAGATCAAAATTGTTTCCCCACCTAAACCATTCCTTCTCCTAGAGCCATCAAAGTATAACTAACAAACCTAATCATGTTTCTCAAGATGATCAGTTGTGTCTTTGACAAGGTTTTCCATTACTAACCTAGCCTCTTAGAAGAAATAATTCCCTAGACCAATGTCTATAATATCTTCAATGTTAATATCATTAGTCCTAGTTGTTGGGGTGTTTTATGTTTCTCGCTCATCTAGCAAGACATCGAGGATGCTATCAACTTGAGTAATTTTATCTTGGGCAACAACTTGGTCTTCTTCTTCATCAAGTGCAATACAATTAGCATTGATCACACTAGGTGGGTAAGGTTCAATATTGTATTTTGAAAGAAACTTGGACTTGATTGTTATTTTAGTTCCATATTTGGTCCTAAATAGCATGTGAGATCAATATGTTGATAAACAACCTCCTATCCAAGTTGTGAACTCCCTTGATAAGTAAAGAGAAAAATATGGGGGTAAATCTATCGAAAATATATCTTGGGGAATAGAGAAATTAAAACATGCATGGAGTGTTAGACTTGCATTCTTTATGACACCTAATGTGTTGACACATGAACCATCTAGTTAGGCTACACCTTTCTCTTAGGGTTTATATTTAAAACCTAGTTGGTCTATTATCTTCTTATGCATAACAAAGCTTGTGGCCCCATTATCGACCATACAATTGTGAACCAAATTGTTTCTAATAATCAATGAAACATAAAATGGTGGAGGTTTTACATCTGTACCTTAGATTTGATTTTTCTTCTTGCTGCTAGCCTAAGAAATAACTCTTTCATTTGTGAGAACAACCTTGCAAGGCTCATCAACAACTTGATTTGGAATATCTACTGCCAAGGCCTCCTTCAATAAGTCAGCTTGTCCTAGAATAGCTAGAGAATCCCACATGGACATATTGATGCTCATTCTTTTCATGTTTTCTACAATATTAAATGGCATAGTAGCATACACATTTTCTTAAACCTTAATAACAACAAGATGCATTTGTTATTGTGGCTATTCTTGAGTGAAAAAACGAAGATTTATTTGTTTATCCTTTTGTCCTTAGAGTGAGGATGGCCTCTTAACTAACATATCCTTACTTGTCCCTACATCACCATCTAGGGTTCTTTTCTTTGATATAGTGTAGACACCACTTGTGGCACTACCTCTATTCACATTTCAATGCTCCTCTTCTTGGTAGTTTATGAATGTAGCATCTATAGGAGAAACTTTTGGGTTCCTCTCAACATCGACATTAGATATGGGTTGTGCACCAGAGAAACCTTTAACCATTAAGGCTTGATTCATCATCCCATTGGAGCATGTAGTTTGATTATGTTGCTAATTACAAGGATGACACCATTCATAGTATGTTTCTAGGTTATTTTGAGTAGGGACCATATCTCTAATAGTATTTTGAGGAGAAGAAATATTCAAAGGATTAGGATTATAACATCTTTAAAAAGGTCTCTGATTATAATTCTTCCTATTAAGTGGGTACTATCTTTGGAACTGCTATTAGGAAGGCTAATTTGGAAACTAATTCTAGGGTTGGGATGGCTACCTAGCCTGATACCCTCCCTTCTTAATATTTATTAGCTCATTGGTCAAGTTTTGCATAAGGATTTCCATCCTTTTTTGGCTATATTTAGGTCTTGTAGCTCTTGTGAAGGACATGTAGCTATGATTTCTTGGCTTGGAATAACTAGTAATAGGTTAAGAGATGGTATGCCTACAAGTGTATTAGGGTAGATATCTGGAAATATAGGCATTGGAGGCCTAGGAGAAATTTTACCTCCTTGAATAAGACTATTATTAGCTCTTATACCAATGTCATAGCCTTGTGGTAATGAATGACCTCCCATAGATTGGATCATGATAGAGATATCACTATTTAGGCTCCTCAAATAATATAGAAAATAATTTTCTTTTGAAGGCCTTACATGGATTGGTATTCTGTTCCATGTTCTTTGAAATCTATAGTTGAAATCCATTATCTTCACATGAGGAGCACGCTTGATGGTTGTGAGTTGTTCAATAAGAGATAGAAAATCTGACTTGTCTTTGAAATGTTTTATCAAGACATCTCCCAATACATCCCAATAATTGATTGAACCCAACGCAAGACTTCAGAACCATTATAGAGCTCTTCCTTTGAAAGAGTTTGCAAGCAACTTCATAGCAACATCTTCCTCAGGGATGTGATGCATGTTACACAATGATGCAACATCTCTAATGTGCTCAGATACTATTGTCTAGCGTTGTCTAGTGAAATTGGGTAAACTTTTCAAGGTAGCTAGAGGAATATCATGATGTTGAGTGAAAAGTAGTGGACTCCCTTGATTAAAAGGGATGAAAGTGAATTTCCTTGTCACTGGTGCTTGTAAATTTTTTCTCTTTGGAGCTATAATAATGGTAGGGATTTCTAGTGGAGGGGTAGATCTGGCACTTCCCATATGAATGAGGGTATCCTAGATCCTTTTAGATGTTCTACATCTCCTTTATGTTGGGACAACTCTCTATATCCAAAAATTGCAGAGCTACTTCTTGTCTTTCTTTCCATAGCTAGAGTTACCAAATGTCTATGCTCTTTTACCTCTAAATAGGTTGATTCATTTTTCTACACATCAGAAACAACTAAAAATTTTGAAAAAAATATTGGGAATTATTTTCTTAGTCCTACTGGGCATGCTAGAATTGTTATGACTAGAAGTTGCACCTAGACTAGATTCTAACTTGGTCAACTTTGAGTAACATGGAAACCCTCCTAGGTAGTGGGTGTACCAATGTTAGGAGTGAATCTCTAGATTATAGGCTGGTTCCATATGATGCTCACCTATTTACTTCTTCAAACAAAAATTAAACTCGAAGGGAAAATGGGTAGAAGGGTTGCTTAAAAGTAAATGCTAAAATTAAAATGGGCGATGCACCAAACATTCATATGAGGATATTGTTGGACTGACATGATGAAACACTTTTAAATAGTCTAAATAATCACAATATTGATCACTAGAAACTCATACATAAGTATTTCATAAGAAGCAAAGCACTTCAAGCAAGATGCTAAAGGGAATGATAACATTCCCAGTTAACTATTTGAGATAAACCATAGGTTCATGACTTACAAGCTCTATGAACACATCCAAAACCTTACATGCAAATAAATACTAAGACAAAGACTTGGGGACTTAAAATGAATCAAAAAAGCTATATTATATTAGTACTTTAAGCAACAGAGACACAATAAAGACTTCTTAACTAATCCTTTATTTACAATATTCCTCTAGACTAACTATAGAGAAAGAATTTAGAAAAAGCTATGAAGGACTCAGGATAAATCATGACAATATCAATTTTGAATAAAAAACAAAATTGCGAATTCAATCAACTGGACCATTTTTTCACATCTTGTAAATCATTATAAAGAGAAGGATTCCAACAAGCTTGAGATGAGAGGGGCACATGTCAAAAAACTATTAGAAGAATACAGAGATATTTTAGAAAGTTACATTTTACATTTACATTCTAGATTCTTTGTAGTCAGGTAAAACCAAGAAGATGATCATGAAAAATGCTAAGTGGTACTTGCTATAGGATTTTTTTAACTAATTTTGTTTACCTTTGTTTCCTTTCATCATGAAATTCCTCAACTACATCAACTGATAGAGTCATGATATCTTCAACTATTCTTACCATATCCATTTCTTCTCTGAGGATATTTGAAATGTCTGACCCTTCATTTCAATCTCTCAGCTTTTTTTTGTTTAGGATCAGATAGTTATTTTATTGTTTTAACTGGGAAAATTGAACTCATCATTTCTCCCACCTTTGGTTAAATTCTTAATGGACTACCCAATGAGATCAAAAATATAATAGTTAAAAAGTCAACTTCAAACTTTGACTCTTGATCTCTTGATGCTACCATCACAACTTAATCATTGTATCACCATAGTTAAACCCTTAACAACATTTTTTACCATGATCATATGACCAGTGCAAACACTGAGCACATTACAACCTTACCGTATATTCTATGATTGTTGGATTCTAGCTGCGACACTGCACCAAGATTGGATGTTGATTGTTGACTGAAATGGTATGAGATTACAGGTTTACAACTTATATCTTGACTCAACCATTAACTATTGTGACCAAATGACAAAGGCATCACCCACCTAGAGAAACTATGTAATCCATGACCTTACAATGCTTCACACCGTAACTCTAGGGTCAAAGAGAACTCCACTCAACCATGTGACAAAGGTGCACCTATCTTTTGGTTGATCAATCACAACTTGAAGACATAATCCAACATTAACCCTTACGACTAGGCGAGAAAGGCAACGCCATAGCGGAACCTTAACCTTGGCTTATAATTAACCCATTGCAATCTTGGACAAATGCATATGAACTAATGTTAAAAAATAGGCCCACTAGTAAACATGTTAGCTTCTCATTATATCACTTTGGATAACCTTCTTTCTTGTTTTGTTGACGACAAAGAAATAACCTTAGATCAACCTTCAATTTGACAGTGGAAACCAACAATTACATCATAATTGTACTAGGCCTAGTGGGACATGTGTCCTATTCTCATTATGGTTAAAAATTTTGTAGTTCTACACAATAACATAATGATAGCCCTTGACCTACTAAGATCTAATGATCATTCCTAATGACCTTAGAAAATATTTGTCTAGATTCAGTGGGAACCATACTATTTCAGCTAGTCATCATATTCAAGTTTTCAATGGTTTGATGGTGACTATGACATTTCTCATGAGGATGTACACATGAAATTATTTGTTCAGACTTTAGAAAGTGATGCTAGAGATTGGTTTTAATTTTTACCAATGTGTTCTATTTCATCTTGGAGTGAGTTGCATTCAACCTTCATAGAGCAATTTGGTGAAAGGGTGAGCATATATGATTCATATAGTAGCTTTTTAAGGATTCATATTAAGGATGATGAACCTGTTCCTCAATTTAATATCAGATTTGCAAGGACCTTGAATGATATCCTTGAGAAATGTAGAGTAGGGGATCAAGTATGTCTAATAGTTTACCTGGATGCATTTGATAAGAAAATGAGTTATTAGTTAAGGGATAAAGAACCCAAGACTTTATATCAAGCTTTTATGACTACTATGGATATTGAGAATAATTTGAAGTATGGACTTACTAGGAGTCATTTCTCTAAAGCTTCTTGCTTGCATAATGAAGTTCCCCTACTATTGCAGATAATCTGATTGAAAATTTATAATCAAAACCATGTGATGTTGAAGTTGAAGTCCCTTTGTTTCAAAGAAGAGATGATATTGTTTTTACTGAACATAGTGCATATGTTTCTAATACTTCAACAGTGGATATTAAGGTTGATTCATTTGATAAGTTATATTTAGAAGATTTAATTTTAGTTGTTTCTTCTCGAATTAGTGATTTGCATCGTGTTAAGAATGTGACTAGTCAAGAAGTTGCAAGGCATTCATCTCATTTTTATGTGGGTGAAGAAGCTAAAAGTTGTGTTTCAAGTGATGTGAATTGTGTTTTTGATATGGTATATGATTAAGAGGCATCATATGAAGAATATGATAAGAGTGGTTACTCAAATCAAGGCAAGGAAAATGATATTACATGTCCTTCTTCATATGAGTCTGATGCTGATTGGGAAGAAGAGAGCAATAAGGAAAGTAAGTGTCCTTATCCAAGTGAAAGTGTATTTTCTTCTTCTAGATCTACAAGTGAAAGTGAAATTTCATCTTTGAATTGTATAAACTAGCATGTAGTTTAAAGTTTTGAAGAGAAATTTTGTATACAATGCAAGGACAAAGAGGTTATTTACAAAGATCAATTACTAGTTGTGTACATGAATGCCATGGAGTTGTGTGTAACAGTAACCATTAGCATATAAGTAATTCTACAGTTACTGCAATAGCACCTAATGATAAAATAAGAGATGATTGGTGGGTAAGTCATTTGATTCATCCTTTTGAAGATGATGTGAGTAATATTGATTTATATTCTGGATGCTTATTTGATGAAGTGGATATTATGTCTTCAAGTGATGATGATGATGATTCTAATTTTTCCTCTTCACATGCTAAAAGTTCTCATGACAATGATGAAGGAAATGGTTTTAAGGTTTATACTAATGCTTTATATGATGAAGACTTGGATGATGACCAACCCATATTTTGTGAGAATGTTCAAAAAGGATCCCTACATGGATTAATCAATCCATTGTATGAAGAGGACATGGAGGTTTTAGATTTAGCTGAGCCAGATACAAATGGTGACACATTGTCATACTACTGTAACAAATCAGATTCTTCTTCTTCCATTTGTGACAGTGAAAATTCTAATGATGTTGCATTTTGTGAGCTCGAAGATGAGGTGCTTGATGGAGTTGTCTTTGTAAATAAGACAACACTTCGTAGTAATTTTTATGATGATTTATATAAGGTAAAAGCTAATCAACATTTCATTTGTGATTATGATGGTGAGGTGTTAAATGAAATGGTTATTGAAAATCAGCTAGCACCTTGTAAGGATTTTTATGATGAATGCTCTAATGTGACTGATCCATTTGCTATTTGTGAAGAATCAATGGAGATCCCTGGATTGGTTTGAGTCACTAATAAGGATAAAATGGATGAGTATAAATTTGGATACTTGTCATAATATCAACTAGTTGTACATGGAGATTCACAATTTCAAGGTGTGTCTATTCTTTTTCCAAAATTGGATAGCATGCATAATTCATCTGTTGAAGAGAGTTATCAGTTTGAACCTAGTATATTTGAGTATGCTGAACCCTGTTTTCATAGTGAGCATTATGTTAAGGATGTCCTCAGTATGCACTATGAAAGTCAGGAAAGATATTTTGTTTTACCAACTGAGCTAATTGAGAATTTCTATGTGTTTGGTGAAACTGTTGGAAAAGTGATTTCCAACTTACCTCAGAGAAATGTAAATGAGAATCAAGTGTTTGATAGAGATAAGAAATTTGAAGAAGTTCGGGTGGCCCAGGTTCACCATCTTGTACAGTTAGAATAGTTTCCTTGTTTTCAAATTTTTTTTCGGAGAAATTTTTTGAGCGGTCTTCTTCTACCAGAGATCCGATTTCTTGCCACACCCATAAGGGGCATGCATCTCTAGATAGAGACACTGATGGCACTCAAAATTGCATTCTCATTTTGAGTGCCTATTCCAAATTTTGAGTCACCTTCAGCCCCCCGTGAATGCTTTTTATGCATATGTGCTTGGCTGTTGCATTAATGCCTAAGTGGTTTCTTATATTTCTAACACCTTGCATTTAGCCTGTCCATGCATTCTATGATGATAAGCTAACATTTTGAGAAATTTTGCAAAGTCCCATTTTGAGTAGTTTTTAGTTCTGCATTTTCTGCCCAAGTGTCAAACAACGATGGAAGGGCATGTTTGCATTTGAATATCTGGTACCTAGTTAATATTGATGACCTGCCACTTTGAGGATGTTTAGCATGCATATCAAAGAACCTATGTTCCAAGTTTCAAGTCATTTTGAATCCATTTAACTAGGTTTTGAACCCCTCAAACTTGGTGATTTACTATTTTATTACATTTGCATATTGTTCATATTTTTCAGGTAGCCCTATTTGACAAGTTATAACTTTTGACTAGTTGACCCAAATGATAAAATTTCTATTGCATCATATTCTATGTGTCAGAGATTTTCCATGTTCTTTTTTTGAGCTTATGACAAATCCGTTTGATCAGTTTTTAAATGTGATTCCATTTGCAATTTTTAAAGTTTAACTGGTAATCAAAAATGCAGATTGATCTGGTGCGCTATTCGGGATGCCATATATTTGAGTTCATGATTAGTGGGACTAAATGGTTTGTTCCCCTACATTCTACTCCAAAAATGCTATATGTTTGCTAGTTGTCAAGCCTTGACGAATCTATCTGCACACTTTTCTAGGATCTTGCCATTTGTAAAAATCGTTATCTTGTCAATGTTCACTATCCTGCAACTCTAAGTAGTCAACGTTAGACCTTCGCCACATGTGTCCCATTATTCATCATGAGTGAAACTCATAGAATTACTTTCTCCTCATAGAAAAGAACAAATTTCCTAGTTTTTGTCACCTCAAACATCCATTTGCCTAGTTTTCAAAGCAAAAACCAAACACAAATTCCAGCTTTCAGACATGTTTATCTGCAGGTGATTTTAAGTAGGCATGTTCAGAGGTTGATATCTTCTAACCCTGATGTCATTATATGATGAGATTTAGCAAGCCTATTGAGAATGTTAGACAGAATAGAAGTCCATAGTTTCAGAGTCTGGTCAAGAGTTTGGATCAATTTTTATGGCTAGCTAACAGGCCTCTTGACACAAATTTCACAGTGGTGCAGAAATGATTTTAAATGAGTTTTAATGATCAATCAATGTTCAAATTCAATTCCAATCAGTTCAAGAGAGTCGATGGATCAGTTTTCATATCAGTTGTTCGAAACAAAAAAGAATTTAGCCAGAACCACTTTGGGGTCTGACTGATTCCATTAGATTGATTGAGGATCAAATGAATTGTGAGTGACCGTGGACCCAATATGTGCAAGCAATAATTTGTTTTTCTTTTATAAGTCAAAGTGTACACTACAATTCTTTGAGCTACAAAGGATAAGTTGATGTCTCAAAATAATATGTGGAAATGAATGAAGTGCATTGGATATTTGTCATTTTGCAGGCAACATTTTAATAAAAAGAACCAACACTACTAGATTTTATGATTTCCAACACCAAGAAGCATGAAAGCACAAACCATATGATACATGTTTTGGAATCACTATTGAATGAAAGAGACGAAATATTTTTGATTAAATTTTTGAGAATGTTGATCTTTGAAATAAATAAGGTGGAGATATGGATTTCTTTCAAGCCAAAGACCTGATGAACTTCATTTTGTTTTATCTGAAGTAAACCATTTTGAGATACCCATGGCTTCAAAGATGGAGATCCACATTTTTGAATGCAGATCCAAGGTTAAAATAGGGCACTTCCACCTAGCTCCATCATTTGTCCACATTCTAATCGGGCCCTTCCACAGATTGAATGCTGCTCCCAATTTTAGAATCCATGAGTGCAATTCATTTTTTGTTGTAAACATTGTTTCGATCCAATGAAGAAAGATGAAACCCGAATAGCCCATGCATGGAAAATTTAGTTTTTTACTTTTGTGGTAGGGACATCCCACTATGGAAAGGAAGGCTGATAGCTAGAGACAAAGGTCTCCATGCCTAAGAGTTTAGAGGGTAGTAGTTATTCCATAGTGCACGTTTCAGCATGGAAATACACAGCAACCTACAACTTTTTAAAATGAAATTCATGTGGAAAATGATCAAAAATTACACCCACATTGAAGAGGAAAGGGAGTAGATAAGAGGCAATAGGGACTCCCAAACATACAACAAATAGGCACATCATAGATGCTGATAGGAAAAGATCAATGGCACCAACAGAGAGGGCATTATGTTCAGGGTCGATCTAGTCCCACGTGTCCCACACTTTTTCTTTTGTATTTCAAATACACATCACAAGATACTCTTAGTATCTGAAACATGCACTTACTAAAAGTGCAAGACTCTTCATGTAAAGGGGTCCAATTGGAGGTGACAAGGGCAAATTTTAACCACCCGAATAGAGAAAACCATGTGGCACATCTAGGAGTCCTTGTGTGAGATCATGTGGCTCATTATAAAGTTGTAAGATACTATGATAGTCCCCTTTTCTATGTGATTAGGGATCAAATTTCTTAGCTATGTGATGTTATGATATGTAGCCTTCACATGTGGTCAAAAGCAAGATTTGGAGGCTCTCTGATGTTACAGAATTGATCATTGTCAAGAGATCGCCACGGATAAAATGGGAAGCCCTAATGATACGATGGGAGATGATAGGGGGACTTTTAAGGATTTTAGATATTAATAGAATATTGATATTGAGTGATCAATTATTGAAGATTAATTAAATATTTAATTAATGTGGTCTATATAATGTTGTATGATCAGAGAGGGAAAATTGTGAAGTTAAGAGGCTACAAGAAGATAGATTAATCGTGTGATCAAGAAATCTTAGAATATGAGCTATGATGTTATGATTTCATCGTAATATCATAGTCCAAAGTTTCATATTCTTCAAATGGGAAGATGAAGTGGGGCCCTCCTAAGTGGTGATTGTTGAATTAGAAGTTGACACATGGCATTAATAGATTAGAGGGACAAGTGGACTAGGGAGAAAAATGATTTAAAAATTAAAATTTAGGATGGTTTTCAATGCATAGAATTTAAAATTGAAAAAATTGATTTAATTTTAAAGTTTTATATAGTTTATACTATATAACTATTAAAATGTTTCATTTTTAATGCTCTGTTCATTCTAGGAGCCAAATTTTTGAAATGGTCTCAAGGGTATGAATTTCATCCAAAATAGTCAGTGTAATATACCAACAGAACCAAAAAAGAGTGAATTTTCCATTTTTGCTATCATACTTTGAGCAAGTGTTAACTAGAAGTGACTACAAGAGGTATTTTTGATTTTGGGGGCTTCTCTGTGAAAACTGAAAATTTAATGTTGCAGACGAAATTAAAATCAGATTTGGCCATGATTTCATAGTATTTGACTTCTCCAACAATTTTGAGGATGAATTGAATGTTTTTGAGAGTGGTTGAAAGTAATTGTGTTTTTGGCAATAGTGCAAGTGAATTACCTAGAAAAAGTAGAAGTGACAAGCAAAGATCATATTTTGAAGCTTTAGTACAGTTTGTGATGAATTCCTGATATTTTCTCCATGAGATATTTTGCAGATTAAAAGGGGATATATCAGATATTTTTGCATCATTGATGATCTTAGTTGGAGGCAGTTAAGGGAAGTTTAGTTTGAGCAACTTTAGTTTGAAAACTTTTCTAGGGAGATAGATGTCAGTTTTAGCTTCCAAATCCAGCAATATATTCTCTCCTATATATCTTATTTTTTGGCTCTTTGTAAGGGTTCCAATTTTTGGACATTTTTCATTACAGTGTAACTACTCTGTGGTTCCAGTCTGGTTGAAATCCTTTCCCATTACTGTGATACCAATTTTCTCAGTGTTCTTTTGTTATGAACAATAGTAGTCTATTTCTTCTAAGGAATTTAATATTATATAGTCATTCATTGTGTATTTTTTGAGTGTTAACATGAAAATGATATATTGGTTTCAAGGAAATTAATCCAAGAGTTTAACCTTCTTAGTTTCATTCTAATTTTCATGTCCTTCTTCTATTATCTGTATTGTTTTGTGTTTGAAAATGAAGAGTTTGAACTCAATTGCAATCCTTTCAGGTTGTATGTTAGGATAAACTTGTTGTTGGAACAAAGGTCCATGTAAATGCTTGCTTACATTGATAGGATTGTGGGATACACTAGAAGGATTTCATCATAAGTATGAGAGTTGTTATGAAGATTGATGTCTCTTTGTAAGTCAAATAGATAGATCATATGCCTAAATATATGAGTATACTTTAGGTATCCATCTGCGTGTTAAATATTATTTGATGCCTAATGGATAAGGGACTGGTTAGCTTGAAGGATACAAGTTCCTTGTTGTTGCATACCTGGATGATGTTGAGAGATCCAAATTATCAATTGAATATCTTTCACTTTATTTTTAATAATTAAAAGAGTTTTCCCTCAATTGGTTTACTAGGTTCATGTGCTATGTTATTAGCTATTTCACCCTTGAATGCTTGCATAAACATAGAAGATTAAGGGATTTTATTTATTTTCTAGATTCATTAGTATGCCTTTACACTGGTACCATATAAAGAATCTGAGGTCCACCTACCTAGGTCTTACAGAGCCTAAAGAAGAAGAAGAAGGAATTATCCTTATACTTGGCCCAAGACTACAGTCAAATGCATCCATCGTAAGAAGTTGCTAACCTTAGATGTATTTGTCTAGTTTCTTAGTTGTTTTCAAATCTATTAAATTAGGAGCCAACATAGTCATTGTGTCAAGATATGTAGCGACATCATTGATGATGTCTTGTTTGAAATCTAACAATAGGTTAGATATCTCGATCTTTGAAATGCCTTGACTGATTCCTTTAGTGTCTGTGGAATGAGGTCCTTGACCTTTCTTCATGGTTGACCTTGAATAGTTTTGATAAATCTTCTTGAGGTCCTCCCAAGAAGCTTGATATACATCACCACTGACCATCAGATCTAGTGCTTCTAGATAGTCATCATTCACACCTCTAAGAAAGACTAGCTTTTGTGAATCCTCAGACAACACATGTTGAGGGTTCTTCTACAATGTATATAGAAAATGTGAAACATAGTCCTCCAATTTTTATTCCTCCTTATGAGATATCCTAAAGACATCATCTCCTCTTGAACCAGATGCTTTGCAATACTCTTTATGCTTATCCAAAAATAGAGTTTGTATTTCATCCCAACTTCCTACTATGTTGGCTCCTAAGGCCATGAAGCATCATAGAGCTGATTGTTTCAATGTTGCTGGAAACAATTTAAGCTTATGGGCATCAGTGTTCTAGTCAAAACTATGACAAAGTATGTCAAATTCAAATAAGAATGTATCAGGGTCTTTGGTTGCAAGGCCATAGAACTTTGGAAGGGCAGCTATAGGTATATTCTTGAGATTATCAGTATTTACAAGGCTTAGGAGAGGAAATGGAAAAGTAGGTTTTGCCATGACTAGAGGTATTAGATTATGAGGTTGCTGCTGAAAAGGCACATTGGGTATTAGATGATTAACAACTAGTGGACTCAAAGTAGTGTTATCAAGAAAATTGGACAATACTTTAGTAAAAGGTGGAAGACCACTTGTATCTATTAGTTCAACTCTTGATGATGATGCTATGGGAAAAATATGGCTTGCATCTTCAAAAAGTAACTCAACTTCTTCTTCTTCAATTGCTTCATTTAAATTAATAGACTCACATGGAAGAAATCTGTCATATTCATCTCTTCATCTTCCTCTTCGATGCATGCAATTAAACTTTTCACACTAGTGAAAGAAACTTCAAAAGTAGAAATTTCTAAAAAAACTTTATCTAACAACTATGACTCAAAAATGCTCCTAGCTTGACACCATCCCCGAAAACAACACCAAAAATGGTCCACCTCACAATAGGTGTATCATAGTCATGCTCTGGGCCATGCTTAGGAATAATATATTCAAACTAAGGACTATTTTTCCCGCTATGAGGTGCATTTAATATTGTCAACCTAGGGACATATACTTGAAATGGTTGGCACAATATGTGCACTAGGTCTCTTAATGAGTCACTAATCTTATGTTGCAGGAAATTAAAATGCAAGGAAAAGAACTTACACTATTGTTGTAGGAAACTAACATACTTAACTCTATGAATACTAGAAATACAATGAAAGGCTAACAAATATTCCAACTTAGTTCATCCACTACAACTGTTCTCACATATACTACAGGAACATCCACGAAGTGTGATGCTATAGGAAGGAACTTACAACTTCTACTTACAATACTAAGAATATTTGGAAATAAATCTATTCTTTCCTAATCTAATCCACCTTCCAAGTGGGCCCCCTTGGTTGGCTTCACTTAACTATTAACACAAGATAGAAGCCAAAAACTAATTCATTACATTTCAAAAATTCACTACATAGCACAGAATTGTAAAAAAAAAACTACAAAATTTAATAGTCTATTCTCATAAACTCTTTGTCTAACTAGCTAAACTAACACACTTGGGTTGATTCCTATATATAGGAGATCAACACTTATTCCATAATAGAAAAGTAAATGAACTAGCTTTAAATTCATAGGAGAGAAAGAAGGAAACTAACAACTCAGGGTGAGAAGAATAAATAATGGCTTAAGGTGGGAATAATAAAGTCAGAACATTTTCTCACCATAGGAATAAATGTAGAGAAGAAAATTAGTCTTCATAGCTCCTCCTTACTCATTGTCATGTCTTCCAAAACCATTACAACTTTCCTCCACCATGGCTGCTCCTTAGCATTCTCTTTTCCTTTAATATTGTTGGCACTCATCTTTCGAATTCTTCCAATCATCTTTCAGTCTTCACTAATAGGTTAGTTACAATATAGAGACATGTTTCCAAATAAATATTTATCAAATTAAATTCAAATATAAGAACACTCACTTTGATAGCTATATGAAGTACTACATAGTATATATAATACTAGCAAAAGATGGCATAGTTTCTACCCATAGGTTTATCATAGGTTTGGTAAAAATAGGTCCACAAATGTTTTGACAGAAATAAAATAGAGTATCAACAAAGTGTTTAAAACTATCATGAAATAAGAGCAATATTTGGTCTCATCAAGTTGCATCAGCAAGTCAATCCAAAAAAAGTTATTGTTGGATGGTGATTATTTGTACAAGTATATGCGGAGGATGAGTTGAATTGGTCACACATATAATAACAGTGACTAAAATGACAAGAAAATAACTATAGGACTATAACTTGAATATTTTTTGACCTATTTAGTGCTAATGAGGCTAGGAATATCTAACAAGTCACCGACCAACATAAGGTGTAATAGGTCAACAACCAAAATAAGGTGATCAGGGTGGCCTCATAGATAACATAGTACACATTTGCCACTAAATAAAACTAAATAAACCATTTAGGACCCCTAAATGGCAAGAGAGTGAGATTTAAGAAGTTGATCAAAGGACTGTTGGGAACATTTGCATTTTTTACCTTTAACCTTTGTCCAACCTTCCTCCACTAGAGAAGCCTCCTTCTCAAAAACTAAAGCATCAACATCTGACCCAACTAGAGAAACAAACAAAACCACACTAGAAACATTGTCCATAGGAACCTAACACACAAAGGGAAGGGATACCATGGTAGCTACATCCAACGATGGACTGAAAGCCTACTCAAATAGAGAAAATCTATTCGCACCATTATCAACTAGGGATGAATACTTAAGAGTAGAGTCTTTAAGGACATAGTAATGTTGAACCAAAGCTCTAGACCACCAAGAAGGTATTTTCTCTAATTTCCTCAATTCTATAAGATAGTGTGTAGCAATATGTCTAGTCTTAGAGTAGACCCTACAGTGGAAAGGAATTTCTTCATAGTCTAGAGTTTGAATCTAGGATCCATTAGAGGCCTCAAGTTTGATCTACTCTAGGTGGCCCTTCAAAGAATCTACCACCAGGATAATGTGTGCATAAGTGGTAAGAAAAATATAAAATGATTTAGAATCCAGCATTTGGAAGTCACTAATGGTATCTCGCAGAGCTTCCAAAATTGAATCTAGCCATAGGTGATGGGGAAGATTTGAGAACCTGATCCAAAGTGGTATATGAGAAAAAAATTTAGATGCAGGGTCAAAACCCTCTTGCTAGGGTTTGGCCAACAAAGGGTAATGATCCTCCCAATTGAAGTGACTACACAACATAGCCCTCCTATCATCAACAACATCAAATTTGACTATAAAAAAAGACCTAGCCACAAGGTAAATTTGGACAAATTCATAAATCAATAGTTCACGGTCAATAATGTTAATATTAGAATTTATTAGAAAACAAAAACTTGGCAAATAAATCGCATGTGGTATTCTCCAAAAATATTACCAATTCCAATGAATAGGAAGACTATAAAAAGATAGTTAAGTATTTATGGAGCCTCTTAGCACATCTTTCGTATATAAATTGAATGAAAAGAAATACTCCCAATAGAATTATCCAATTCACCACATACATCTTTCACCTCTTTTGTCATATCAAATATCGATATTAAAATAGATAGTAGAAAATTACATCAACTTCTATTTCTTTAGACAATCTTGTTGTCTTGGTGGCATAACTCTCCAAACCTCATAACAAGAAGTACTTTAGATGCTTGGAATAAGAAATCATATAATTTTAACATTGACAAAATGATGATACTAGTTTCGATAATCAATTCAATGGGGTGTGTTGGGTACATATAAAAAACCTCATAAACCTCTAAATATCAAACAAAAATGAGTTTCAATCTTCTATTAATGAGTGTGACTTAGATGCACAATCAATAAGGACTAAAAACCTAGTCCCAAAAAGTTAAACTAGCATTCTCAATACCTTTTCCATGAAACCGTGTACACTTCTTTGTGGTCTATTCTTGAACCAATGCAGACTTCACTTAAACTCATGCAATCTCATGAGCAAGGCTAAGCATCATCTCTTGGAATGGAAGTGATGCAGGAGCATCCAATGGTGTAAGGGTAATCCTGTATCACCCAAAAATATTCTTAGAAATATTTTTTGTTTAATGTGTTTTTATTTCTAGATACCCATTTGGGTCAAATAAAGGTTCCAACTCTCACAGTTCCATTATTAGTTTAATGGGTTAGAGTTTTTAAGAACCTTGGGATACATGTAAATGCCAAAAATGGGTTATTTTGTAATAGAGCCAAAATTATGATGAGTTAGAGCCTGTAATTTGGAAGGATTATTATACTTGTAATTTAAAGAACTCTAGAAAAAGAATTAGGTCTAAAGACTTTATGGTTAGAAAGTTATTGTAGTTTTAAGTTTCTTAGAGACCTCTTAAGAGCACTTCAAAGTTATATTTAGGGCACTAAATAGCCTCGTACAGGGCCAAAAAATGGGGAACAAGTGAGGCTTGTACATAGGATTGTAGAGCACTTCGAGAGCTTTCTAGAAATGTAAATGGTTTGTCAATCGAAGTCCCAGTTCAAAAGTTATGCCTCCCATAAGTTGGACTACCATTTCTCGATTCTTCTAATTTTACACCAACTTTTAACATGACTTCTAGAACCTTCTATTTTTGTAGTGGATGCCAACTAGCATATTCTAGAATTTATTCCTAACCCTACATGAATTAGGGTCTATTTAAGAACATTTTTGGCATTGTAAAGGCAGTTCTTAGTGGAGTTAGTGAGAAGGTACTATGTAGAGGATTTCTTTCTCTAGAATCATACTATCATAAGCCCATTGGACATTCCTCATTGATAATAATATTTCCTTTTTCCTGTGTGTTCATTCTTGTCTTTGGTTGTGTCTCCATCAAGTGGTATTAGAGAAATTTTTCTTGAGTGTGTAGACAGAGTGCTGACTATGAGGCAGTTTGCACCAGGACTATGTGGTTGTGGGTTTGAGACAAGAAGATGCCTCCATGAAGGGAACATGGTGGAAGGGTTGGAGTTTTTACACCTGAAGTTAAAGCCCTCCACAGACAAGTTCAAGCATTGCAAGAGGAGATCCGTAGAGGACTGAATGTTGCTGCAGGCAATGAAAGTGAGGAAGAAAATGAAGAAGAAGAAAATATTGGATAGGAAGGGGAAGGTGAAGAGGAATTCCTGAATCAAGTAGAGGAGAGGCTTTTTAGGGCCACTTCTAATCTTGGAAAAAGACCTAAAATTGACGTGGGTATGTTTTTGGGAACTTCAAACCCGAATGAGTTGATCGATTGGATCAATGAACTAGAGGAGTATTTTGAGTATGAGGATATCAAGGACCTAGAGAGGGTTAAGTTTTCATAAGCCAAAATGAAAGGCCATGCCAAAATCTGGTGGCAAGAGATTCAGCTAGAAAGGAATAGAAAGGGGAAAGAGAAAGTCACAAGATGGGATCACATGGTGGACAAACTAAAGAAGTAGTTCATTCTTGTTGATTATGAGCTTGATTTGTCCAAGAAAATGCAAGGGTTAAAGTAATAGGAAAATCTATCTAGGAATATATACAGGAATTTATCGACTTCTTATTAGGGTACGGCATGCAAAAGCTAATAAGGAGAAGGTTTCTTGTTACCTCAGTGTGTTGCGACCTAGTATTCAGGAGGAGTTAAGTCTAGTTAGAATGACTAGAATTGAAGAGGCATACTAGTTTGCACTGTAAGTTGAAGAGAAGCTAAACAAAAATTTTGATAGAAGGAAAAGGGGGCACAGTCAAGGAGGAAGGGAAGGTGGTAGGTCATTTGGAGGCTGAAATGAGACTTAGAAGAAAAATGAAGATGTGGATATGAGTAGGAACCAAAGGAATGAGGACTTCAACTACTCCCATGATCAAAACTTTGGAGATTAGAGGGGAAGCAGTAGAGGATGTGGACAAGGTTCAAGAAGAGGAGGCTTCCATGGTACTTATTTTCATTGTAATGAAGAAGGTCATTATGTATTTGAATGTCCTCAATGACAAAGAAGGACATATAGGAGATTTGATGGTCAAACAAGGGTTGCTCATGTCAATGAGGATGCACAATAATCACATTTTGAGGATGTAAAAAGATGAGAGGTTCTCATAAATGAAATGGTCTTACTAAGTGGTGAGATTGAACTTGGACAAAGGAGGAGTTTGTTTCGTACCAGGTGCAAGTGTGAGGATAAGTGTTGTCATGTGATTGTTGATGGTTGTAACACTGACAACTTGGTATTTGAGGAAATGGTCTCTAAGATAAAGCTCAAGAGGAAGAAAGACCCCCAACCCTATCATATTGCTTGGGTGAAGGATGATCATAAGGTCCTAGTCAGTGTACACTATTTGGTGAAGTTCAAGATTGGGGGTTACCATGATGAAATTCTGTATGAAATTATAACAATGGATGTCTGCCATTTATTGTTGGGAAGACCATGGAAACTTGATAGACATGATGTACATGATGGTCATGAAAATACATACTCTCTAACAAAGGATGGAGTTCACTAGAAACTAAAGCGCTTGATAAAGGAAGGAGAAAAGGTATGAAATAGTGCTAGGATATGTCTTGTTGATTGAAGAATTTTTTTGGATGGTATGAAACATTAGTGTATGTGTTATGCTTTTATTCCTAGAAGAGATAAGGAATGTAGTAGTGAAATTCCACCTAAAGTTTCAAGCCTATTAAGTAAGTCTGGAGATGTCATCTCTGATAATGTTCCAAAAGGGTTGCCACCAATAAGGTAGATCAGTCATTAGATAGATTTAATCCCTGGATCTAGTTTGCCTAACAAGGTTACTCATAGGATGACTCCTACTAAAATTGAGGAGCTAAATAGACAAGTTCAGGAGCTATTAAGGAATGGTTTGATTTGAGAGAGCCTAAGTTCATGTGTAGTACCTATAGTACTAGCACCAAAGAAGGATGGAGAGTGGAGAATGCGCATAGACTCTTGATCTATAAATAGAATAACCATCAAGTATCAATTTCCTTTTTCCAAGAATGGATGATCTTATGGACTACTTGAGTGGAGCTCAGTACCTCACAAAGATAGACCTCAAGAGTGGCTATCATTAGATACAAATACAAGAGGGAGATGAGTAGAAGACTACATTCAAGACCAAGGATGATCTATATGAATGGTTAGTCATGCCCTTTGGATTGACCAATGTGCCAAGCACCTTCATGCGGCTTATGAATGAGGTACTAAAGAAATTCTTGGGAAATTTTTTTATCATCTATTTGAATGATATTTTAAGTTTTAGTAGGACTTTGGATGAACATTTATTTCACATTCTAGTGTCCTTGAAAGGTTAAGGGAAGAAAAAATGTTGATTAATTTTAAGAAATGTAGCTTTGTAAAAAAGAATTAGTCTACTTCGGGTTTGTTGTATCATTTGAAGGTCTCAAAATGGATCCAGAAAAGGTAAAGACGATCTTGAAATGGTCTACTCCAAGGTCTACTACTGAGGTGAGATCATTTCATGGTCTAGTTAGTTTTTATAGGAAGTTCATCAAGAATTTCAGTGGCATATGTGCACCCCTAACTGAAAGAATAAGGGGGGATAGGAAAGAATTCAAGTGGACTACAACAATTGCAAGGAGTTTTGAATTTCTAAAGAAGAAGGTGATAGAACAACCTGTGTTGGCACTTCCTGATCTTAGGAAAGTGTTCTAGGTATATTGCAATGCTAGTGGCAGTGCCATTGGGGCTATATTGAGCCAACAATGTAATCCTATTGCATATTTTAGTGAAAAAATTAATGATACAAAGAATAAGTATTCTATTTATGATCAGGAGTTCTATGTAATAGTTCAAGACTTAAAAAAATGGAGGCATTATTTATTGCCAAAAGAATTTGTCTTGTATACTAATTACCAGGCATTGTAGTACCTAAATAGCCATGGTAAATTGAACCAGAGACATATGAAGTGGGTAGAGTTCATGCAAAGCTATACATTTGTGTTGAAACATAGAAGTGGAAGGTCTAATAGGGTTGTAGATGCATTGAGTAGGAGATAGTTGTTTCTTACAGTAATGTAGGTTGAAGTGGTTGGGTTTGGTGAACTCAAGAATCTATAATCGGAGGATCCTAATTTTGATGAAGCATTGAAGACTTGTAAAGAACCTGTTACTATAGATAGAACCAAGGGGCTAGTTTTTTTGATTCAGGATGGTATGTTGTTCAAGGGCAGTCAATTATGCATTCCAAGGAGTTCCATGAGGGAAAACTTGATCAAAGAGAAACATAGTGGGGGAATGGCAGGACACTTTGGTCAAGATAAGACCATTGCCATTCTTAGAGAACATTATTTTTGGCCTCAAATGTCACAAGATGTGAAGAAATTTGTGTAGAGTTGTCAAGTATGTTAGGTAGCCAAAAGATTTAGTCACAATACTAGACTTTATCGTCCATTACCTATTCCATCAAAGTCTTGGGAGGACATAAGTATGGATTTTGTTCTTGAATTTCCAAGGACACAAAGGGGTAATGACTCAGTATTTGTGGTGGTTGATAGTTTCTCCAAGATGGCACATTTCATCCCATGCCACAAGACTCATGATGATGTACATATTGGAGATTTTTTTTTCAAAGAGGCAGTGAGACTACATGGTCTCCCAAAGAGTATTGTTTTCAATAGAGATATTGATTTTGTTGGACATTTCTAGAGGACTTTATGGAAGAAGTTGAGGATAAAATTGAGGTTCAGTTCTACACATCATCTATAGTCTGATGGATAGATTGAAGTGGTAAATAGAAGTCTGGACAATTTTCTTAAGTGTTTAGTGGGAGATAAGCCCAAAGGATGGGATTTGATTCTACCACAACTAGAATTTTCTTACAATAATTCTGTAAATAAGAGTACTGGTTTATCACCATTCCAAATTGTTTATGGAAGTAGCCCAAGGACTGCACTAGAATTAAGGAAAATGGAGCAAGGGGAGAGGACAAGTGCCGAGGCAAAATAATTTTCTGAACATATCAAGAGCCTACATAAGGAGGTCCATGCACACATCACCAAGATGAATCAATAGTATAAAGCCAGGGTAGATCAAAGGAGGAGACATAAGGAGTTCCAAGTAGGGGATCTAGTTATGGTACACTTACAAAAGGAACAATTTTTAGTGGGTACATACAACAAGCTATAGATGAAGAAATTTGGCCCCTATTAAATTTTGAAGAAGCATGACTCAAGAAATGCATATGAGGTGGAGTTTCTAGATGGGATTCACATTTCTCCTATCTTCAACATTGTGGACTTAACAAAATATCATGATGATGGTGCAGATGAGGGGTTGATGCTGGAGCCATGTCCAATTCCTACTTCTAAGAAGGAGGAGATAGAAGAGATTCTAGATAGTCATGTGGATAGGAGTACTAGAAATAGGAAGTATGAAGAGTACCTAGTGAAGTGGAAAGGATGACCAATAGAGGACTCAACTTGGATATCAACTGTGGAAAAAAAAAAGTTGGAATCTTCAAAATTATAAAAAAAAAACAAAAAAAACTTGAAAAAGAGAAATTCATATTTTCAAGGTGCATAGGTGGTGAGAATAAAAAAGAAATAAAATAGTTGGGATTCCATTTATCAAGGTGTGTAGGTGGAATTCTAGAAGGTTGCAAATAAATCATGTATTTAATATTTGTTGGGTGCTTAGTTGTATTTGGGTGGGAATTTAATATTTATTTAAGGTAGTTTTATTTATCTTTTATCCCACATTGGTTGTGTTTGTAATGTCTTAGGTTAGAAGTGCCTATTTAAACAAGGCTTATGATTATTTGTAATCAAGTTCTTGAAGTAGAAGTTTGAAAAATAGAAGCTCTTGGTGTGCAAGCTAGTCAGAAGTTCTTAGTGAGGAATATCTCTTATATTTTGTGAGTTGGTAAGGGTAGTGTGGCCTTCCATCAGTGTTAGTAGAGTAGAAGTTCCTGAGTGTGCAAACAGATGACTAAACATAAGGCAGTTTGCACCAAGACCTTGGGTTGGGTGAAGTTTGTCAAGAAGTTTTTGATTGTGTAGACAAATCACTGATTGTGAGGTAGTTTGCACAAGGTTCTTGTGTTGCATGAGATTTTTCTTCTAAAGAATTGATTATGAAGAAGAGAAATAAGAAGATGACTTTTGTGATTGGATGGATTATGAGGATTCCTAGACTTGAGAGATTTGGAAAGAGAATGCAAGAAGAAATATTTTTGGATTTGTAGAAGTGTGTGAATGAGTTAGAAGTAGAGTTGCAAAAGAGAGGAGTTCTTCATTAGAAAAGAGATGTTGATAATTCCTTGGATACGGAAAAGAAAGAAGATTCAATGGAGTATTAGACATGTGGTACAAAAGATGAGCAAGAGGATGAGGAGGAAATTATTTGTGAACCTAAAGTTGAAGAAGATGAAAGAGAAGGGGAAGAGAATGAAGATAACCATATTTGTGCACCAAAAGTAGATGAGGATGATTTGAAGACTGTAGTAGTAGTGGACACATATAATTTTTTGCTTGGAAGCCAAACAAGTGAAGTGGTTACATTCCTTGTTGAAGACATAGAAGAAGAAATAAAAGATGAAGATGTGAAAGAGGTAAGTTTCTATGAATTATGGGATGCTGAATTTGAGATGAGTTTGAAAGATATTGATGATGATTTGCATGAAGATCTTGATAGTGATTTGTGGTATGCAAAGGAAGATTGGTATGGTGTTGCTAGGTTTATTATAGGTGTAATTAATTCAATAGAATTGGATAATGATAATATTTATGCTTGGACATAGTTCATTGTAGAGGAGAAATTTCAGCAATAGACACTTGTTCCAGCTAGGTGTTGGAAAAGAAGAAAAAAGGAAATATATTGGCAGCAGATGAGTTATGTGTTGGAGGAAGAGAAAAAAATATCAACAATAGCTATTTCATTTTGCAAATCCATATTCACAAAATTTTTCTTTCCATGGGAGTCGGATGTAGGAGCATCATGCATCAAAAAAAAAGTGGGCATCTTCAAAGTTATAAAAAAAAAGCAAAAAAATTGTGGAGGAGAGAGAAAGTGACAAAAATAGAAAGAAAAATTTAAAAAGAAAGAAATAAAAAAATGAGACAAAAATAAATTCCTATTTTCAAGGTGCATAGGTGGCGAGAATGAAAAAAATAAGAAAATAGTTGGCATTCCATTTTTCGAGGTGTGTAGGTGGAATTCTAGAAGGTTGTGGATAAATTATGTATTTAATATTTATTGGGTGCTTAGCTGTATTTGGGTGGGAATTTAATATTTATTTAAGGTATTTGTATTTATCTTTTATGCCACTTTGGTTGTGTTTGTAATGTCTTGGGTTAGAAGTACCTATTTAAACAAGGCTTATGATTATTTATAATCAAGTTCTTGTAGTAGAAGTTCGAAAAATAGAAGCTCTTGGTCTGCAAGCTAATTGGAAGCTCTTAGTGAGGAATCTCTCTTATATTTTGTGAGTTGGTAAGGGTGGTGTGGCCCTCTATTAGGAAGTCCATTCAGCAAGGAAATTCTAAACAAATTGGGGAAGTGCTATTAATGTAATCAAGATATAGAGAAGATGATGGAGTCATAAGTAAAAAACCAACATAGTGATTTGGGTAGACCTAGGTATGTGTGATGAGATTATTCCCCAATCTACAAGATAGCCTTGGTTGACAATATAGTAGACATTCTAACATCTCTTCAAAAAGACATTCATTCACATTGACTGATTGCATTATTGAATTGCTTCTTGAACCATTGGTTGCTAGAATATACAGCGGTCGTGAAACTAAAGAAGTTTCTATTGCTATCAAGGTAAAGTTGATATTTACTACACAATAGTGGAAAAAATAGCAAAACATTGGTTGTATAAATTCATCATTTAAACCCAAATCTATTTGCAAAATCTATAAAAACTAAAATATTGGGCTTGGTAGATGTCATTCCACTATAAAACTCTTAGTCATAACTTGCATGCAAGAATGCAAATCAAATCTACATACATATTACATGCCGAAGCCTAGAAATAAATGCATTCCTTGAGTTTTTTCCTTTGCCTAATTAATTAGAGAAAATTCTACTATGTGATTTTGGCCCTTGACCAAATTGGTTGAAGGCATACTATCCACACCCAATCTATACACAAATCTTGTCCTAATTTTCCTCATTTTATTCATGATTGATATCACTTAGTTCCAGCTACTTGAATTTCTAGAGAAGTAAACTACTAGAAAGGCCAAGCTTTTGATAGTGCTACAAAATACAAATGAAAGATGGTTGTAGAAAATGTGAGTTGTTTATATCAGATGACCCCTCTAAGTAGCATATATATATATATATATATATATATATATATATATATATATATATATATTCATGTTAATGTTATTGATTGTTATATATTTGACCAAAGTTATCATTTTCAGCAATCATAAAATGTGTGATTTTCTACATTATCTCTGAAAAGCAAATGCCCATAAAAAATAAATCACAAAGGTTGAGCCCTAGATTTAAACAAATATTTGTCCATAAATAAGCCCATGAAAAATAAATGTAAATTAGAGTAGCTTTAATAATCTTTACTTTTCTTCTCCATTATTACTTAATGTACTCTAAATAAATGTAAATTAGACAAAGAAAATGCCCATGAAAAATAAATCACAGAGACTAAACCCTAGATTTAAAAAAAGAATTGTGCATAAGCATACATTACACATAGACTCTTAATATATAAGGAACATGTCTTCAAACTTCATCTTCCCTACCACTTGTTGGTCTAAAATAGTTGGATAATCACTTGGACCTTGACACATGTATTGATACACAACTAGTTGTGTAAGCCCTACAAATTATATCAACATAGGAGTCTCCAAATGTATCTAAATAATTCTAATACTCTTGTTAATCAAAAGAAAATGAGAATTCATTTCTAGCATATTATCATTTAGCCCTACATATATATCACTTTAAGAACCAATCATACTATCATGAATTTATACATAATATTTAAAAATAACAAGAAGTTGGGTATGTGCACCAAGTTGTGGTGCCAAAAACATGATACCTAATTTTTAAATTTTTTTTTGCAAAGTGTGTATGCACTTTGAAAAAGAAAAAGAATCTATAAATGGGCTACAAACCCATGACCCATTATACCATTGCATTTGGGTTTTCCATTTATCACAAACAACACACACAAAAATTGAAGAAGTTGAAGAATTTTGTCACCTGCCTCCTCAAAATGCCTCCTGTTCATCGAAGTTTAAGATCAGGATCATATAGTCTATTTTACACTCTTGTTTTTGCATTGTTTTATATGTTTTCGCACTGTTTCGTAAGTTTCTACATTGCTTTTTAGTTTTTTTCAATTTTTCTTTAAATTTGTTTATTTATTTAGATTGCAATTGGTTTCTTATCAAGAAATGTAAATAATCAACTACCAAATCCCTAGCTAGATCAACAAAATCAAAACATAAACCTTCCACAAGATTCTAATCAAAATGCTCCACAAGATGAAAATCAAACCCCTCCACAACAAGAGAAAATATTTTGCAACCTACATTGAATGGAAGACCTCCTCATAGCACCTAAGACAATAATATGAATGAAATAGAAAGAGGGCAAAATAAATTAGAAGCACTCATTGGTAGGTTGAAAGCTTGTGGACAAACCAATCCGATGAGAGCACAATTGGCATCCTCCCTTGAGTCCATTATAACCATTTAGCTTCTATTAATGGTTAGTTTGATATTTGGTAGGTTAAGAGGGATGAACAAAGAAGATATTATGCAAACAAATAATCATATCAAGATGTTTTTAAAAAAAAGTAACAAAAGGTAGCATTTGTGCATTGTTTAAAAAGCTTGGTGAACAAAATATTGTGAGAGAAACAATTAAAAGGTTCCCCATCCATTGGTGCATACATTATGGTATTAGAAATAACTTTTGGGATAGATGGTGGAAACTCTTTGATGCCCCTCCCTATAATAATCATGAAGTTTCAATGTATTTCTTAAATAAATTGTATTGAGAATTTGTCCTTTGGGAGATCCCCAATTATTTTGATAGATTAGAATCTTAGGGTAAATCTGGGGGTGATCATTTGAGAGATCGGGGGCACATCATGACCCTAATGTAGTTAAGGAACCTATTTTCAAGCCACAAGGTGAACATGTGATTATTCCTTTAGTTGTGAAGTACCATGTAAAGACCAGCACTCTAGGGACTATTGATGCTTTGATGTAGACCCTCATTCATTGCATGCATCCATTAGTTGAGGAGGAGCCTTCTGTGTGATGTGGTCACATGTGCACATCGTGTGGATCCTTATGCACATTTGACAGTCATACTAGAGATAGTATGGATGATGGGGTAGTCACTGATAAGTTCTTGAGTCAGACATTTGGCATTGACACATAGCTAAATTACAATTATAATAAACTAATTTGATCATATTTCATATGTATAGTGAATAACTAATTAATTACCATGTATCAACTTTGTTCAAAATTTAGGGTAAGACTGTTGCTAGCCCTAGTAGAGATCCCCCAACCCCATTTTTTGTCTCGTTGACAAGTCCAGAGGTATGTATTGACTTAATAGTTTAAATTAATACATATATTTATTAAGTAATCATATGAAGGATTGACAAAATAAATTTATTCATGTGCATCAATTCTCTATTGGACCATTAACATTCACTAGGGATTCTGAGCCTAGGTGTGATACAAGCTTCATAGAGGTACATCTTTTTCATTTTAATTTAATTCATTTGATTACATTTGTTTCATGTTCCATGTTACATGTAACTTATATTGTATGACATGTAACTCTTGACATATGAGACTACTCCTCATCTTTGCCAGACCATCGATCGTGAAGTAGTTACAATGATGGCTAGTTCAGACCCATTAACTGAGGTATGAAAGAATTTTCTTAATTTTAATTCTTGTTTATAAAAGTTAGTATCAAAATTTCTAATTTTATTTATAAATGATTATATTGATTGAATTTTTGTATGACCTTGTTACACCTAATCATTTGTGAGCCTTTGAAGTAGACGTATAGAGTGACTATTTGATGGCAGTAAGAAAATAATAAAATTTGTGTATACATATATTTGATTTCAATGTATAATAATTATTGATTCATATCTAGTTTTTTTGTATCAGCTCAAGTTAGAGAAGACCCTAAACAAGAGGATGAGTGAGCATGTGAGGAAGACCTCATCATCCCCATCATCTCCCTCCACACAAAAACCAAAGACCTCTAGGGATTTGTTTCCTTCCCCTTGTGGGAAGGAGAAGATGTAGTTGATAAATACACGTGTATAGGCATTACTGGTCATATATGTTGGATTTTATGTCAGTGGACATATTCGATATACATTTGATGTATATATGACATTTTATATCTGATGTACGACATTATTGATTATCATAATATATTATCTTTTTGTTAATGTATGACATTATTGATTATCATAATATTTTATATGTTCATTCATGTATGACATTATTGGTTATCATTATATTTTATATTTTCATTCATGTATGACATTATTGGTTATCATAATATATTATATGTTCATTCATGTATGACATTATTGGTTATCATAATATATTATATGTTCATTCATGTATGAAATTATTGGTTATCATAATATATATCTTATTTTTATTGTTTACATTTTAAGTACATGTATTTCATTTTAATGTAATTTGCATCCAAAATGATGCAAAGTGCTCACACTAAAAGCTAGTGGATTCCTAGCAAGAATGCTTTAAAGGAAAAATAACTTTCCCACCTTCATAAGTGTCTTCAAAGACTCTTTCCAACTTGGTTACAACATTGAACAAACTTCTACCATACTTTACAAAACTACTTGATCACTTTCTCTATTCAAGACTGGGGAAGCAATAAGGGAAAAATGAGCAATATTATAGTCAACTTCTTGCTTCAAAATAACATCTTAGATACTTCAAGGAACACCTAATAACTATCTCACAAACTCCAGTTTATCATCTATTTCATCATTCCAAGATATTCTTCAATATCCTATGAGTGAAACCAATCTTCCAACACCGTACGACTATATTTTCTTTGTTACATGTAATTTGTTGATTTTTAGACAACTTTTCACAAAGGAAAGTGGTTATGTTTCAACCAAGAAGATCATTAAAATCTCCCACTAACTCCACTTAGTGATAACATGTAGCTATATAAGGTGTAATGACTCTCAAAACACTTATTGAGTCAACTTACTAACAAAAACAACAAAAAAGGGAAAATCGTTAGGACTAAGGAAACTTGGGCTTATAAGTGACCTCAAGTTCCGTGAACTTAAAAATAAGGATTACCTTATTACCATAAAAAAAAAACATGTTCAAAATAATGTGTATGATCACCCCTTTAACTTCTACCACAAGTCTCCATCATTGGATGAGATGACATATCCAGTTGCCATAGTACAAAATCATTGCCCTATGGCATTTAGTGACTCTTAAGGTTGGTTCTATTTGGCATATCCAAGAATGTTCAAGTACTCAACAATATGGGAGCAGCTTGGGGGTGATACCACAATAATGGGTTCCACTTTTTGAAAAAAATTTGACACTGAAATCAATATTTTTGCAACAAATGTCACGTTCAAGTGACTATATCTCCAAAACTATAAATAATTTCAAGATGACATAAAATAGTGATTTTGAATACTATTTTCCTACTTTGTAACTATATTTTTTAATCTAAAAAGAAAAATATTTATGTCAATTTTTTTTTATCTCCTCCGAAAAGTGGTACATAATAAAATTTAATATTTTAAAGAGTGACAGTCCATTTGACACACATAACTTTTTTTCTAGAAATGATAATGAAGTAATTCTTTCGGTGTTGGATTTTTAACATCAATATCCAGTGTCTTCATTTGGTTTGATTTATTTTTTTTGAATATTTTATAGTTTATGAAGTTTTGAAGTGACACAAATCATAATTCAGACATACGTTCCGTTTGACACAGATAATTTGAAGTCAATTTATCATAAACCTTTTTTTTTTTTTGAATAGTAAGGTATCTCAATAAGCTAGTGTCTACATATTTTTCAAAAAAAAATTGACCTAATGTACTAATTTTCCCCAAGTGTCAAAGTCGGTTCATGTTCAATCGGTAATGAACCGGTAATGAACATATAATGAGTTAAACTCATATTTGAAAGTCTTAATGACTAAAATATGTATTAAAACTATAGTCATTGGAAAGCTTGCTCTGAGTAGCACATTTTTACATTTTATTTTACAGTAGGAGATCATTCCACTGCAATTATGGGAGTCAAAAGAACAAAAAATAAAAAATTTATGAAAAATGGGTTGAAATTTTCTTAATTTTGGGCATTTGTCCCAACATGGTGTTTGCACAAACATATTAAGCATGTTTATGTCAACACATGTTCAGGCGAACATGTCCATTGCAATTTCATGGCAGCCAAAAAATTAAGTGACCATGTTCGCGTGAACATGCCTAAATTTTTCGTGTTTGTGTGAACAGTCAAAAAATCCAAAAAATTATCAGAAACAGGATGTGCATCTACATGCATGAAACATCATTCTATCCACAAAACAAAAACCACCATGTCTCATGTTTTAATCATTGACTGCTAATCTCCATCATAGATGTCATTTTGTGCCATCAATCTCCGTATTTGGCATCAACCTGTTAGTGCATTGTAGGCCTATCTTTGCCACGAATTTTGTCCACAGATAAATCAAAGGCAGGTGAGAGATTTCTCAATATTTGCGAATTAATGTTCTTCCTATCTTCATTCACGCTTTCATCAATATTTTGTATCTTCGTTCATAATTTGATAAAAAAAATTCTATATCTAAATTATTTATTTCTTTCTGTCATTAATGAAGTTGTTTAACGGATGTATTGATGTTAAATTAAAAATTAGTAACACATTCATGGTGTTAAGAAATGTATATTCTTATTGATTTTTTCATTTTTTAAAATATTGAATTTGTTAAAAAAAAATTGAACATCTAAATTATTTCTTTCTTTCTTTCATTAGTGAAGTTGTTTAAATGATACATTGAAGTTAAATAGATTCAAACTAGATACTTTTAAAGTGTGGTTACATGTTAGTTTTATTTATCTCATTTTAATTATCTCGGTAGTTACATTTAATTGAATTTTTTAATTTATAACTTGAATTAATGAAAAATATTTAATTTTATTTTCAAATCAAATTAATTCAATAAAAATAAATGTGCCATAACTCTTTATGAATTTTTAATTTCTATAAAGAAATAATCTAAGGTTTTCATTTCCTTCTAGAACATAGATTAGATGATTTTGTGTTACTAATGGTCTCTTTGCAACATGTGACAATTGTGGGATGAAGACATGATCATAACTATAAACTACTAATGTTTGCTTTGCAGGACATTGTCGAAGACCATTGTGTGTTTGTCAAAACCATGTGTGTGGATTTATTAGATTAAATAACACTTCATTTGGTGCTTAAAATAAATTTTTTATTTTTTGCCTGGCATGTTTACAGTGTTTAAATCCCTAGGAGTTGCATTGGACATATCCTCTCCCCTCGCCATTCGTGGATCTTGGGTGCAAGAGAAATCCATGTAACTTCTATAGGAGGCCTGCCTTGGACCAAGATACTCGATATTGGGTATGCCAGGGGATGACCTCAAAGGGATAACAGGCCAAAAGCCAAGTCAACGTTCCAACCGCTATATAAAACTCGATTATGATGAAAGTCATGTCAACTGTATTGCTAAGTGATAGCTCTCCTCCAGTACCCTTGTGGTGCGTCAAACTCTGGTTGTCAGGGCTGGGAGACCTTCTGAGGAAGTTTATCACTCACTTGCTAAACAAAATTCCCTTACTAAAAACCATGTTTTAGTGGCCAAAATCCTTTATATCCACTATCTCAAGGGGTCACCCATGCCCGTCAAGATATCCTACACTCTTGTGGTCCTTAGTAGAGACAATAGTCCCTTGGAAAGTCATGCCCCTTGGGAAGTGGATCTTGGTAGCCCCAAGAGGTGAGTGCGCTATAAGGGGGAGCCTATGGTGCCAAGGTCCTAAGTTGTCTACTCTAGATAAGAATGGTTGAACTTTGGTTCAAGTAGGAATTCAATGGATACAGTCCTAAAGCCTAGGTTGTGGTGTGACTGTTCGCTTTTAACAATAGCTATTCCTATCTTAATGTGTCTTGCGTGTGTGTAAAACATAATCAAGATAAAAGCCAACAATCAAATTCACACCTTGGAAACTTGAAAAGCCTTGTCAAAATATCAAACATTGTCGAAACATTGTCAAAACATCACAAACTTTGTTTCAATACATTCAAACCTTTGAAAACATGGCAACTTGTGCTCCTAAAAGTGCTTGGCAAAACATAGATTTCACTCTTGCATAGCATCCACTTGCATTCTTCATAGTTTGAGCCTCATACTTGCATCATATAGACTTCATATAGCACCTTTTTAGTATCCCTCATATTCACATTGCAATCATTAGCATTTAAGCTTGCATCCTTTGCATTTCACCTCAAAAATTATCACTTTGCATCTTCCATCTTGCATCTTTGCATACCCAACCCTCATCTTGACTACTTTAACCATCATTTCAGATGTCCTACACATCATTTTGAGCATTCATCTCAAATTATCTCCTTGAATGTGTCTCTCCCTCACTTCTCTCTCCCTCTCCCACACACACACAAACACTGTTTACTTGTGTCTCATTTTTACATTCATCCCTCCATCTCTGTCTACCCCTTTCACTTCTCTCATCACCTATCCCTTTTCTCCTCCACATACACCTCTCCTATATATCCATATTTCTTCTCCATCTCTATCCCTATATCTCCCTCTCTACCTTCTCTTAGTTATATATTTCATTCTCACTATCTTTGTTTATCTCTTCCTTTCATCTCCATATCCCTCCTCTTCTCAATCCCTTACTCTATCTTTCTCTTCCCTTTGCATATTCTCTCTTTCTATCTCCTTTCCACCCCCCACCCTACCAAACCACATCTCTCTCTCTCTCTCTCTCTCTCTCTCTCTCTCTCTCTCTCTCTCTCTCTCTCTCTCTCTCTCTCTCTCTCTCTCTCTCTCTAATTATTATTATTTCTTTATGTCAATTATAACATATCAAATAATTATATATTTAAATTAAAAAATATGTTATTATGAATCATTTAATATTACGAGTTTAAGTTTGTTAGATGACATTTTTTTATCTATATTATCTTTTAATTATCATTTGGAGTAGTGATCTATATATAACTATTGTAAATATTTACATTTATTAGAATATAATTAATAAGTATACATTTTAATTGTAAATTATAATTTCATTAAATTATTATAAACATAAGAATTAATGCAACCTATTTAATTGAATAAATTTATATTTAAGAATTTCAATTATTTTTGAAGCTTTTACAACATTGTTATATTACTAATATTTCAAATTTAAATCTCCTTTTGAGTGAATATCAACATAATAAGAAAATATTTATGTTTGAATAAGAAAAAATATATTATAAGACATGTTTTATTTTATATGTATTTTAAGAGTAATATATTTTATTTATTATTTTCAAGTAAAAATTAACAATAGATTAAATAGATTAGCTATAATTATATTAAATAGTAATAATGATACATATACATATTTACATAGATACCTTTTTTTTGGTTAAATATATATTAAATAATATATTTTAAAATAGAAGAAGATGAATAATGCATTTAAATGATAAACTTTTATTTTGTTAGAAATGTGAAAAGCTATTTTTATTGAAATAAAAAAAAATGCAAATGACAAGGCCAAAACAATCTCAGTCCTTTCGTGGAGCCTATCAATGCATTCACCAACAATGACACCAATTTGGGAAAGAAACCTAGTAGTCACTTAGGCTAACTTCGGGTACCTAGATCTCCTAAATCATAAGTTGAACTATGTTAATTTTTTTTTGTACCTCCATAGGTGACTCAAAAGCTTAAGGCTAAAGTTTCAACATTTGGGCCTTTATGGATCTCTCTATAGAGGCACTAGTAAAGTTTGACCCATTTTTCAACCAAAAATCTGGAAAACACAGCTCTTAGAATTGCCTTAGTTTTAGCCTAGCTTCCCAACTGCTACCTATGTCAAGGTAGATTTGGCTTTGTCATTTTGATCTTATCTTTTTTTGTCATTTTTTGGTCAAGATCCAAAGTCTATTGTCATAACGTTAAACTCTTAGGTTAATACCTTGTAAAGATTTCACCTAAGTTCAAAAAACCTTATGTATACTGAGCTATCATTAGCATAATCATATTCCTAAATGTCATTTTTGACTTACCCTAGTGGTATATCCCCCTCATATTTCATTTTTCAAACCCTAGTATAATTTTCACTATCAAACCCTATCAAATTGTCCATCAACCAACTTGTCTTCTTGATCACCTATCCTCATTTTGCATAGCCTAAATGTCATTATCAACTGTAGGAAACCATCCCTTGCATAGTCCACTTTGTGTACACCTACCTTTAACATCCTTACCAAGTCCAAAACATAACCCTAACCTTCATTTTGCACATCATAATCTTCATCTTGCATACCTTCAAAATGACACCTTGCATTTGCACTTGCATAACATCCCTAGGAAATTTGTACTTTTCATATCAAAACCCTAGGTCATTTAACATTTCCTCACATTGCATAACATTCCTAAACACTTAAAAATATCAAAAACACATATCTTGCATACCCACATCTTAATTATCAGGTTTTGACCTCTTTTATCAACTACAACCCTGTTTTACCAACTGCACACTTCATGGGCACAGTTGGTAGTTTCAGGGTGCACTTGGTAATTAGGTGTTTCATTTTAGGTTCCAAAACCCTAATCTACATTTCCACACCTTGCATTGCATCCCAAGACCTTAGGAAACACATTAAATCACTCAAAACACTCAAAATTTGCATTTTAGGAAACTTTGGAGCTACATCATTTGTAGAAGAAAGAAGGACATGGGAGCTACAAATGAAAGAGGGGGTTTCTAACCTTGTGTTTGCTTCTTTTGATTAGTTTGGCTTTCATGGTAAACTAGTGGCTGCTAATGTATGTTGATTGAGTTTTGTGATTTCTCATAGTATGTTATGCATTTAAATCATTTTTCTAGTCCTACAATGAGAACGAAAAAATTAAAGAGACAAAACAATTATATATTTTATAAGAAAGAAAAATATATTTTTTAGGACAAACATTCTAGTATTCATACGATGTTATTTTTTTGTGATTCAATGATGGCTTAAGAAGGATTTGGTGCTTTGCTACTTGTAAAGAATGTGTCTCACAGATTTTAGTCATATAATGAAGAATATTTATGCCTTGTTGCAGACGACTGCATTCTATTGATTTCTATCAAATAATTTAAAAGTACTAACAGTGACAGACAAATCCGTATAGTAATTTTTTTATCTGGTTATTGTGCAAAATTTATCTTGAGGCAAGGGATAAATTATTATTTTTTTGATTTTATAATGGGAAACAAGAGAGGAAGGCAAAAAAAATATGCAAGAAAAAGATCTGATGAAGCAGAACAAAGAAATATTTAGAAAATTGCAGCATGTTATCATCGAATTAAACAAGGTGAAGGAAATGTTGAAGAAGGCTCAATAGAAGTAGAAGTAGTGCCTATGGGAGAGAGGTTAGGAACACTCCCTATGGAATCTCAAACAATGAATGTTGAAGAAGGTTCAAGATCAGTCCCTACAGAGGTTCAAATAATAGAAGTCAGAGAAGGGTCAGAATCTTTCCCTGTTGAATCTCAAATAATTGATGTTAGAGAAGGCTCAAGATCGATCCCTGTAGAAATTCTAGTAACAAAAATCAAAGAAGGGTCGAGATCAGGTGCAGGAACTAGTATGTATGAACTCTTAAATATTGTCCAATCTATAAAGTATGGTATTTCTCATAAGAATTTAGATCATTTACTTAAAATGGATGTAGATAAATTGAGAAAACTTGCAGCTAGTGTTCAACTATTAAGTTTTTCTAAGAGAAGGTCAATGAAGAAGAAGATAAGAGAAATTATGACTCAATTTGATAATACTGAAATGCTTGAACAAGCTTAGTTGTTTTTACTTTTTCTTACAGAAAAAAAGTTGCAAGAGGCATTGAAATTGTTAGGTGTAAACATAACATCAAAGAAGAGAAGATTTTCTAACATGCAAACCGATTTGATTGAAAATGTTAAACAAGGTTTGAGAAACATAAGAAAACACTCTCAAACTAAAGATAAGTCTGTGGCAAGAAAAGTGATGTTTATGTCTATTGTAAGTAAGAATATGACCCAAAATAGACAAATATCTTCAATTTCGTCTGAAATGGGTTTTAGTAGGAAAACAATGAGAGAATATGTTAAGAGAAGATTAATTGTGGATGACAGTACTATGGAGGGCAATTGGGAAATCATGTGTAGAGCACCTCGTTCTAATAGGATTGAAGAGTTATTAAAAAAAATAATCATATCATTTTGGATTGATAACACTTGTTCTTCATCAAATAGTAGAGATGTTATCAGGCATAGGATTGCAGTTGGTCAATATGAACATCATAAAAAACATTGGTTGGACACAACACAGCATGAGTTATATGTGTCATTTTGTAGTCAACATCCTAATGTAAAAGTTGGACAAACATTTTTTGAAAAATTGAAGCCATACTTTGTGAGGTCAAACAAAGTGTTTGAAACATGTTGTTGTCATCATCATATTGAGTTTGATCTCCACTATCAGGTATTTTGAAAGTTTGTAGAAGACAGATATGGTTTTCATGCTACTCCTCCTAGTAGGAGAAGTAAGTTTATATCATCCATTTTGTGTGACAACATAGATGATCCAGCTGGTCAAATAAATTGCATCAAAGGATTATGTGAAACATGTGGTGAATTGGCTCTATTTCCTTTGAAAATTGAAAATATTGATGTAACAAAAATATTGAATTGCAAAAGTTACAAGTATGTCAAGAATGAAACAAAGTTGGGGAAAGAAACAAAAAGGTTGGAATATGTTGAAGAGGAGTTGTCTGTTCTAACATTTATGGAAAGATTTAAGAAATTGATTCAACCTTATATTTGTCATGCATTTTTTGCTAAGTGGAAAGCACAACAATTTCAAACTCTGAGAGATAATTTTCCACTTGGAACAATTGTATCAATTGTTGATTTTGCAGAAAACTATTCATTTGTTCATCAGAAAGAAATTCAATCAGATTATTACTTTAATAAGCAGGTCACTATTATGGTACATGTTTTTTATAGACATGCACAGTTAGATTTGGATGGTGTTCAGAGTATAGTTCAAGCATGAGTAATTATAAAGGAATATCATTTTTATATAAGTGATGATAAAGAACATGACATTCACTATGTCGAACATTGCTTTAATATGTTCTTTTCTTATTTGAAAGAAAGAAACATAAATTTTGATAAACATTATGTTTGGTCTGATGGATGTGCCGCATAGTTTAAATCATCTAGACCATTTTATGCATTGTGTAGATATCATCGCAATGAGAATATAAAATGCATATGGAATTTCTTTGAGAGTGGCCATGGAAAAGGTGAACATGATGGTGCTGGAGCTTGCATCAAACGTGCTTTGAAAAAGTATCAAATGAATTATCAGGGAGTTTGTGTAAATGATGCACATGATTTTGTTGAATGGTGTAAGACTCATTTTGCATTAGATGAGGTCGGGACATCATCAACAATGAGTCGACAGACACCATATAGAGTCTTCTAGGAGATAACAAGTATGAATGTGTACGTCTATTTATCTTTTATGCACAATTAAATTATAAAATTTTATTGCTAAGTTTTATTTTTGAATTCGTTGAATTTTAAATTTAATTTTTCTATATTTTCAATTTAACAAAATTTTAGGTGTCAATAGAAAAGACATGCATGGTTGCAAGAGGATAGAAAAGACACATTCCTTACATTCAGTCATGAGTACAGATAATTGCAATTGGACATTGAAGACAAGAGAATACTCATGTTTTTGTGACAGTTGCATTGATGAAAACTATGAAGAATGCATCAATCAGACACATGGATATACAAGTGCATGGATTTTGGTACCACTTGATGTTATCGATACATTTGATAAAGAAGATGAAAATTTTGATGATATTCCATTGATTTTTGATGATTATAATCATATGTCTGGATTGGTAAAAGTGGGTGAGTATCATAAAAATTAATCTCAAATTTTTATTTAATTATCGATCTCAACTGTCTTATATATATTGTACACATGCATTCATGTATACTTGTTATGCAGGAGATTTCTTTGCAGTGATTGTTGAGCTTGGAAATCATGAATGTGTTAGTTATTATTTATTGTGATGTACTACAAAGAGGACAAAGTTATATGACCTTGAAGAAAGTGATGGAATTTTGTTCCCCATAGGTAAATTATACATATACATGTACAGGCACATATATATTAAAAAAAATATATATATATATATATATTTAGGTAACTTCATATCTGTCAAATTTTAAAACACTTAAATTTGTGGTACAGGTTCTGTTGTGATAGAGGGAACATATTTGAAGCAAGAGAAAATAGTCCAACATGGAATAGACTTTGTTGATTATCAACCTGACAACAAAGTTTTACAATATAGCCACCTAGTCGTTGCTACAGGGCTTTGTCTTCATCCAGTCAAACTTAAGCATGTACATCGCAAGTGGAGACTAGACAGTGAAGATCATGAAAACATATTGGATGTTATAAGTGTACATCATGGTTGATTAGACCTTTGAGAGTTATTTTATAATAATTTGAATATCAACTTTGGTGAAATGTGTTTTCAATTGTACTATGGTGAAATTGTGAATATCAACTTTGGTGAAATTGTATTTTTAATCTGAATATCTGAGTTTCAATTATCATTAGTTTATTTAAAAACTATAATATTAATTTTACTATGGATGAATTTAATAATTTAACAACTCGATATAAATAGGCTAGAAGTTAGTTCGAACTTACATAATTTCATTATCTATGTTACAATTTTTAAATATCAACTTCTTTTCAAACTATTGAATTTCATCTTGAATTAAATTTGTTTAGATAAATTTTACGATCATAAGTTCTTAATTTTCATTAATTTATTAAAAAATTATATAATTTAATAATTTAAATTAATTGTACCATGGATGAATTCTAATAATATTCCACCTTAAAAATTCCAAGGAAATTCAAGTAGTTGCAAACAATAAATATGGTGATTTTGTATCATTGTAAAACAAAACACATACTTTCTAAGCGCACGGAGGTCCTCCAAAAGTTATAATTAAAAACCATCTGTTAAAGAAGATTAGAAACATTATTATTACGATAAGCTTCCACGACAAACCACTTTAGAGTCGGTTCAAAAAAATTCATTGGATGACTAAAAATTGAACTCTCATTAAAAAAAAAGTATTTTATGATTGTAGACCTTTATAAAATTAATTTAAAAATGAAAAAAATTACTATTCTTAGTTAGGGTATGTAATCCTTTGATTTGACAATTTAAAATTAGTAGAGAACATTCTATTCTAGTTAAAATCATTTTCTATTTTTCAAGTAGTCTATTAACGTTGAGTTATTTACAAAAAAAATGAGCCTACATATTGATTAGGAAAAATTACTAGCTGAGGCTTTTGAGTGCATTATTTATCTCACTTCCATCACAATGCGAGGAAACTCATAATTTAAAATAGATACAACACAACTTAAATGTATTCCAAATTGATGAAGAGCAACCTCTGCTCCACCAATACCAGAAAATAGAGAAAGTACTTTGACACCATTAGGATATAATGCTTTCAAGACTGATAAATGATATGCAACTGTATCTATTTGGAATGAATTACCCAAACAACACAAGCAGTCAGTCAGACAAAAAGTTCTACTAGTGTGATCTCTATCAAATTTTAATATAAGCTCTATCTCATGGAGCTCTAGAGGGACGAGGTCACCTGGCCCCACCCATACCAAATTCCACTCTTCACACTTTTGAAGTATATATTTATATGCACTATCTTGCAGTTGCCCTCGTGCATTCTGAATCATAACTCTTAGTTGATCAATAAGGACAGTGCCACATTGTCTTGAGTCTATGGATTTTTTTTTTGTCATTTGATCCCATGAAGGCTATTACTTTTTTATTTGTGAAAGTGCTTCCTGAATAGGCATGGGGGGACAGGTTTAGCATGAAATCGCTCTTCTATTGGAAGGTTATGCACATACCATCTTGCTCTTCTGGAAGTTGAAAAGAACATTGAGTCCACCAACTCTGGTTCAACACTATTAAATAGTTTGGATATTGTCTTGAAAATATCCTTCAATGCAAAAGCATCATTCTCATAGTAGAAGAAAGGTGGCCCTTGCATGAACACATTGATTTCCTTTGAACCCTGGCCAATAAGTTTCCCAGGAACTCCAAAACCAATTAGTTCCTTGGGACACAAATTAGGGATTGCATCACATACTTCAAACATTGCTTGCTTGTCTTGCATACCCTCTATGTATTTTTTATACTTCAACACTTTCATTATCTATGTTAAAATTTTGAACTTACACAATTTCATTATCTATGTTACAATTCTTAAATATCACCCTTTTTCAAAATATTGAATTTCATCTTGAATTAAATGTGTTTTTAATTGTACGATCATAAGTTCTTAATTATCAAATTTAGTTTATTAAAAAATTATATAATTTGATAATTTAAATTAATTGTACAATGGATGAATTTAATAATTTAAATTCATTTATCAACTTGTACACATATGCACATCTCAAGAATAAATGTCTATAGATCTAATATATCTCTATGTATCTAAAATGCAAACTATAAATCTCGAATAAATATATGTATGTAGCAAAATATAAAAAGTCATATATACGTACATGTGATGGTATCTAACACTGAAATACTCAATAATCAAATAAATAGTGAAAGTACATGGATGTCATCAAGGAACTAAAATACACGTGTACATGTAAACTGGACCTCCAATATATATGCATCAAAAAATATATAAATCTGATCTACTACTAGAAGGATCCCTCAAGATGCATACGAATAGAATGACCCTCTGATCAAGTCTCCTGTACATCCTCTCACCCAGGCGCATCAACCAAGCCATGCAAATATATATACATATATACATACATGTGTTAGAGTTCTATCTTTAAAACATATATATACATACGGCCATCGTGTACATATAGATTCAAATTAAATACAAATTTGCATATATATAGATATATATCTAGTTTTCAATATATTTAAATAACTTTAAACAAACTATTTAAAACTCAAGTACCTGAGCACTACCAGGTGCCTCAATATAATCATCTCTCTCATGTATATGATGCCCTAAACCAAAAATATGTATAACCATGTGCTCATCAACCTGTGCCTACATGATTTATTACAAGTTAAAGATTAAATTAAATATCTACATATATATCTGAACTAAATTTTTCAATAAATGAACATATTGTTTAATTTCATATATATTTAAAATTAAAAATAAATTATATATGTACCTGGGTCTCCAGAGGTGGAGGATGATTAGTAGACTCCATCATATCATCTACTAATGCACCTGAGCCTAAAACTCCATGTCCAACTGCTAGTAAATCTGAGTGAAGTGGACTGTGTAACTGGCTGGGTACATCTAGTGTAGAATCAGTGCTACCAGGTCCGAATAACAGGTCCATGTATGATGAAATACCCAGGGTCGAACTAGTATCAATCTCAGATAGGCCTCACAACTGCTCACCAAAATCATCAAGGCCCTCAGCTATGATATGGACATCTCCAACTCGTATGCTTGAGTCATCTATAGAGTGTCATGAGTCTGGTGCCAAATGCTGTAAGCTACGCATAGGTGTATCATCTGTCACTGGTGTGGCAGTGTGTGTTTGTGGAACTCTGTTGGGGCTTTGATGTTGTCTAACAACATTCATCATAGCCTGTACTAGAATTCTTTGTGTATCAAAAATATAGCTAATAAAGTGCAACATATCCTCCAAAAAATATAGTGCCATATCCATATGTGTCTGCTATCTTGAAAGACCACGAATATCGCCTGGCAGTGGTAACCCAACAGCTCTACATGCATCATCAGAGACGCACCTAAAGTGCTACTAGATGCCTATGATGATGGTCGACCAAGTGGACGAGGATGTCGACTATGAAGATAATGACTAATAGAATCTAATGTAATACTAGCTATCATAGATGCAATGTGCCCAATAGTGTTAATTTCTTCCCTCTAGGAAGCAATGACGACTCTATCTACAATAGGCGCATGTGTAGGAATCACAGGAGGCACCCTCGATCCAACAAACTGTCTAAGATCTGCAGGTGACAAATGATCTACACTGTGATACTGAGCACGATCTGTAATCCATCCATGCCCCTATCCGTAATAATTAGGAATAGCCAAGTAGTTGACATTGAGCCCTATAAGGAACTCAGTGTACAAATGCTATGCAAAATAAAGGGGTATTTGGTCATTATTAGGATCTGACCATATACAGCTAAAAATCACGGATAGATCATGCTAGCAATAATAGGGTCTCTGCATTATGTGACTCTATAGCCTCTCACCCTACCCTTTGTTCCCTCATAAGATGGAAATAGCTCTCTTTGGATGACATCTTTAGGGGCTACCCTCTTGATGTCATCGAATGATGCATCTCTTGAAACCTCAACCCTAAGCTCCTTAGATATGGAAGCTAATATGGCAGGAGTAAATGAATGGTGACCTCTAAAACTAGCTGTCAAATCTTGTAAACTCCTACATATCATAGTACATATGTCTCTATAAATACCATCTTTAGAGGTCAATATAGAGTTTTGCAGTCTAGCAACCTCATGCTCTGAAAATGCAAATAATGCATCGATATCGATGTGTACAGGTGGTGCAGTAGGACCTCCAGTAGGAGCTACATGTGCAACCTGACTTGGAACATGAGTCACACTAGGAGGTGAAACATGACCTACATGATGAGCCCTACGTCAAGGTACATGAGGAGCACCACTAGAAGCTGTAGCACGAGCCCCATGATGAGCTTCATGAGGAGCCATATCAGGAACTGCATCAGGTGTTGCAATAGGAACTGCATCAACCTATGTCATAGTAGGAGCCGTAGTAGGAACTACATCAGGTGTCGCACCAGAAGTAACATCAAGCATTTCGTGTGAAGCCATATCTGTAAAAATGTATGAACAGCTAAATTTCCTATTGTACATACTTTTTTATTTTTAACATTCAAAATTATACACATGTAATTAAACATACATCACACATCATGGACCTAGATAATTTGTAACACATCTAGACCTAGATTAATTTTCATATAAGTATAAGATAACTTTAAAGTTGAGATTTTGGTTATGGTTAGAGTTAATTTGTTATTCAAATATTTTATTATATTTTGGGGGGTATTATTAGAGAATTCAATTAAAGGGTACCTAATAAATTATTTATATTACTCTTAAATGATAATGTTTCAAGGTTTGAAATTCTTGATTGATATTATTAGCAGAGTGAGTCACTGGACTCATAGGTCGCTCTCATCTGCTAGGAGGGTTATCCTACTCAAGATTGTGATTTAGGCTCTTCCTATTTATAGGTGTTTAGTGCAAACATCTCCCGTGGGAGTTTTGAAAGATTTTGATGCTTTGTCATGATAATTCCTTTGGTCAGGAAATCTCCAATCCTCTAAATGGAGCTTAGTGAACTGGGACACAATTTTTTTTCCTAAGTTTGCTGGGGGTCTAGGCCTTAAATGTATGGCTCTCAGTGTCAAAGCTCTTGCTGCAAAGTTATACTGGAGATGGTGCAAGAATCAAGATCAGGATTGGGCCACGATTTTGACCCATAAGTATTTCTCAGGAGTGGAGGTCCAGGATATTCGTAGACTTGAGCTTGATGGTAAGGGGTCCTTTATTTGGGACACCATTAAAAAGGGTGCTCCTCTTATCAAGGATGGCCTTTTCTAGATCTGTAATGAGGGGTCAAGTGTATTATTCTGGTAGGACTCTTGGGATGGTCACCTTCCTATTCTCTCTAGTTTTCCCCACCTTTTGCCTCTATTTTAGGTTTTTTCTTCTATAGGTTGGACCACAGTAGTTCACTTCAAGACTGTTCAGAGGTGTGGATTGATGGAGGTGGCTAGTTGGAAGGATCCACAAATTTGGCCCATAGGGGGCTCCTCAAAGATTCGAGCTGAACTGGCGCATCTTCTCTCCACTATGCTTTGCAGCTCTTCTAAAGACAAAGACATCCTGGCTTGGGGTCCTTGCCCAAAAGGTAAGTTCAGTGTGGCCCAAGGATATGCTCGGCTAGATAGCCAATGTAATGGATGGTTCCCTGGTGGAGGAAGGTTTACAATAATTTTTCTTGGCTGAAATGTAATTTTTTTCTATGGTTGGTTGCACAAAATAAGTGTCTTACTTGGGATAATCTCTAGTGAAGAGGGTTTCAGGGACCCTCTTTCTATCCCCTATGTATCTTGGATGGGGAAGATGTTTCTCATGTTTTCTTCTTATGTCCTCTCTCTAGAGAGATCCGGCATAAATGGTGGGAGGCAAGGTGCCATAGCTGTATTCATGCCGAATCTCTTATTGAATTTTGGGAAAGCCTTGGCAAACCCCCTACGAAAACTTAATTCCTTCAGGTGGCCTAGGCTATTGGACCTTCTTTCATTTTGTGGAATCTTTGGTTGGAGCGTAACCATCAGATCTTTTGTAATTCTATCTTGGGAGCCACTAAACTATGACAGTTGATCTTAACCAGGCTTCAAGAGACTATCTCTACTAAATGTGATATGTTAAAGCCGGTGGATCCTGGTGATTCTCATATTTTCAGGAATTTATGATTAGTGGATAAAGGATTTGGAACTAGTAGCAGTAAGAGATCTCAGCCACGAAAGAGGAAGGTTTGTAGAGTTGTGAGATGGAGTCTTCCTCCTCATGCAGTACTAAAGATTAACACTGATGGCTCCTCCTATGGGAATCCTGGACTGGCTGGAGTGGGGGGGATTGGGAGAGATCAAATGGCAATGCTATTTTCATATTCTCTATTCACAAAGGAGTTCAATCCAATAACATGTTGGAGGCTTTGGCCATTAAGGTGGCTATGGAGCGGGCTTGTTCTCTTCGTTGGAGGAGAATGATGTGTGAGTCTGACTCTCAGATTGTTGTGGATATGATAAATAACCAGAGAGTGGATGAATCTAGCTAACAAATTGCCTCTATTGTTAGAGAGATTCTCCACTTGAGTAGCTTTGTGGATGGGATCTCTTTCTGTCATATTCCTAGGGAATGGAATGGAGTGGTTGATGTCTTGGCAAAATGGGCATTAGAGAAAGGTGCTAGTTGGGATATTTCTATTAGGGATGATCTTCTTGATGATCTTGTTGGGACTTTCAAGCCATTAGTGGAAAAGGACAGAATGTAATTGGTTTTCATTTTGTGTTTTGGTTGGTTGGGCCTGAGGCCTTATATAATCTGGTTTTATTTGAATAAATTTTTACGCCTTTTTTAAAATTTAAAAAAAAAAGATAATGTTTCGAGGTTTAGGTTTCAAGTTGGGTTACATATATATCATTTAAAACAAGGGTCATAATTCATGTATGTACATGTGTTTGAATGTATGTACATGTATCTCAAATGTAATTTTTAACAATTTAGGATTAGGGTCAACTTGTTTTAATTTTATGTAAGTTAGGCTTCAATTAGGTTTTCAAATAGGGTTTTAGTGTAATTAGGCTCACTTTTAGGGTAAGATTTAAGACCTTATGACACTGTCAGGGTTTACACAAACTTACATAATTTCTAGCATTAAATTTAGGGGTTAATATTAAAGCCCATGGTTAAGAATTTAGGATAAGGGAACTTAGCATATGAAGTTTATGATTTGGTTCAAGATTATGATTTAGGGTATTTATTATCATTTATAATATTGGGTTTAGAAATTAAATTTTAAGGTCAAGGTTAGGGTTAGGGTTTGGATAATGGTTAGGGTTAGGGTTTGGTTAGGTTAGGATTAGGGTTTGGATGTACATGTATGTTACATTCATACAGGTAGAAATGCAAATTAATCTACATTCTTATATATGTATAATTTAGGATCTCCCATTAAGACATGTCATTGAATTATATAGTTAATTATATATTTTTAATTATTAAGACATTAAAAATAATAACATATGTACATTTAAAAATGAATATTGAAAACATATGTATGTACATCTATATCTACCACATGAACATATTTACATGTACATTTATGAAATAAAATATACAATTTAATCTACATTCTTATGTATAATTTATGATCTCCCCTTAAGATGTGTTATTAAATATAGTTAATTACACTTAGTTATAAGATAAATTAAGATCAAGAGTTAACATATACACAAATTATACATATAAAAATGTGAATTTATTAAAAATATGTACATACATCTACTTTTAAGCATGAACAAATATGCATGTACATCTATGTTCAAAATAAAAAATTATACATTTTAATCTATATTTTTACATGTACAATTCAGGATCTAGACACTTAAGGTATGTCATTTAATTAAACTTCTAAGATTAAGACATTAAAGTGAACTCGACGTATTTACATTTAACATTAACACACACACACACACGCACATGCTCGCATGCGCGCGCGCGCCCACACACACACACACACACACACACACACACACACACACACACAAACACACACACACACACACACACACACACACACACACACACACACACACACATTTTTTAATATTTTTTTAAATTTGTTTTCTAAAATTTTGTAATGTTTTCCTTATTTTTTTAAAAATATTTTTTCTAATGTTTTTCTAAATTTATTTTCAAAATATTTGAAAACTATAAATTTTTTAATATTTTTCTAATATTTTTTAAAAAAAAATTTTCTAAAATTTATATTATTATAAATTTTTTAACATTTTTCTAATGTTTTTTCTAAATTTGTTTTTAAAAATTTATATTAAATTATAAATTTTCTAATGTTTTTGTAATGTTTTTTCTAAGTTTATTTTCTAAATTTTATATTAAATTCTAAATTTTCTAATGTTTTTGTAATTTTTTTTTTAAAAAATTTTTGCTAAATTTTATATTAAATTATAAATTTTCTAATATTTTTTCTAATGGTTTTTTTAAATTTATTTTTTAATATTTTTAAAAAAAATTATATTAAATTATGAATTCTCTAATTATTTTGTTATTTTTTTTCTAAATTTTTTTTCTAAATTTTGTAATGTTTTTGCAATATTTTTTTCTAAATTTTCTAATTTTTTTAATGTTTTTTCTAAATTTTCAATTTTTTTAAAATTTTCTAATTTTTAACTATTTGTTTTCTAAATTTTATATTAAATTATAAATTTTCTAATGTTTTTGTAATATTTTTTTATAAATTTATATCAAATTATAAATTCTCTAATATTTTCATAATGTTTTTTCTAAATTTGTTTTCTAATGTTTTTCCTAAATTTTATATTATATATTTTTTACTATTTTTTCTAATGTTTTCTAATGTTCTCTATATAATATTTTTCTGTTTTCTAAATTAATATAAATAAACAATAAAAATATTAAATTAACATTTAGATATGTTTTATAAACTATTAAAAATGTAAATAACATTCCAATATGTTTTCAAAACTATTAAAAATGTAAATAACATTCAAATATGTTTTAAAAACACAAAAAAAATGCATTGAAAACATTAAAATCTATTTTGATAATATAAAAAAATACTTCAAAAATGTTGAAAATATTAAATTAATATTATTTTGACATACCCAATAATGAAAATGAGAACAAAAACGAGAGGATGACGTGGACGGAAGTTGCTCAAGCCACATGTTCACCCGAACGCTCAATCAATAGTGCTTACCGTAAAAATGAATTTCAAAAAGTGAAAAAGACGTTTTAAGGTGCCAAAAATTTGGTCAATGCATGTTCGCGGGAACATGTACCTAGTGCGTGTTCGCACGAACATACCTTGTCATGTTCGCGTAAACACGCGCTAAGTACATGTTCGCGCAAACATGTCTAGGGTGTTTGCGCGAACGTATGAGAAATTGAGATGTGAAAATTTGCCATTTTTTCAAGTTTCTTCATCCCACTAAAGTGGAACCCATTATTGTGGGTTCACCCTTGGGTCTAGTATTTACCTAGCCACTCAGAGCTAACGGAACAAACAGTTTGATCCCACGATGAAAGGTGAGAGAGATTTGGTAGTTGGAAACTTTGTACTAGCCAACACTACAAGTTTTAGTATCACCCAAGATGACATCACAAAATCAAAGTGGAGTAAGATCATTGAAAAGAGAGAGATGTTATTGTAGGTCTCTACAACATAGTCCTATAACACCTAGAATCATATCCATACCTCACACGAGCTCTGAGATATGCCCTATTAAAGATCACTGCTCTGTGGCATTTAGTGACCCTTAGGGATCTTTCAATTCAGCGTGCCTGAGAATGTTTGAGCACTGAATGAGACTATAAAGGCTTGGGGCTAGGGTTTACTTGGCCATCCAAAGCTAATAGAATAGACAATTTGATCCCACAATGAATAGTGGGGGAGAGTTGGTAGTAGGCAACTTTGTACTAGAGAATACTACAAGTTTTAGCATCACACAAGATGGCATCGCAAAATCAAAATAGAGTAAGATCTCCAAAAATAGAGAGATGTTATTGTATGTCTCTACAACAAGGTCCTACAACACCCAAAATCACATCTATACCTTACGAAAGTTCCAAGATATGTCCCATCAAAGATCATTGCCCTATGGCATTTAATGACTCTTACATATATTTCAGTTTGGCATGCTCCAGAATGTTCAAGCACTCAATGGAATAGGACAAGCTTGGGTCTAGGGTTTACCTAACCACCTAGAGCTAATAGAATAGATAGTTTGATCACATGATGAATGGTGAGGGAGATCTGGTAGTTGGCAACTTTGTATTGGCCAACACTACAAGTTTTAACATCGCCCAAGATGGCATCACAATATCAAAATGGAGTAAGATCTCCAAAAAGAGAGAGAGGTTATTGTAAGTCTCCACAACATAGCGCTATAGCACCTTGAATCACATCCATACCTCACACAAACTCTAAGATATGCCCCATCAAAGATTGTTTCCCTATGGCATTTAGTGACTCTTAGGGAAGTTTTAGTTTTGCATGCCTGAGAACATTTGAGCATTCTACAAGATAGGATGAGATTGGGGCTAGGGTTTTCCTAGCCACTTGAAGCTAATGGAAAAGATAGTTTGATCCCATGATGAATGGTGAGGGAGATTTTGTAGTTGGCAACTTTGTACTGGCCAACACTACGAGTTTTAGCATCACCTAATATGGCATCACAAAATCAAAACGAAGTAAGATCTCCAAAAAGTGAGACGTTATTCCAAGTCACCAAACATGATCCTATAGTACCTAGAATCACATCCATACCTTACAGGAGCTCTGAGAGATGCCACATCAAAGATTGCTACGATATGGAATTTAATGACTCTTAGAGACATTTTTTTCGGGGTGCCTGAGAATGTTTGAGCACTCAATAGGATGGGACAAGCTTGGAGTTAGGGTTTACCCTACCACTGAAAGCTAACGAAATAGATAGTTTCTCATGATGAATGGTGAGTGAGATTTTTTAGTTGGCAACTTTGTACTGGGGTGAAAGCATAAACCTATGTCACCATTTGTGATATTTGGAGGGGTTATAGCAAAAATGGTTCCAACTATAACAATTATGACAAAATAGGTTCCAGTCGTACCTACGTGGCAAGTTTCCCTGTCGACGTGACATGCTAGGTTACAGCCAAAATGCTTCTGACCGAAAGGGTTTTGGCCATAACCCCCATTTATGAAATGAATCAAAATATCATTAAAACTAGACAAAAAGTGATTGAGAACAATTTTATAAGCCTAGGCGTTTCAGCTGTAACCCTTCTGGCCAGAATAGTTATGGCCAAAATGGTTTTGGTCGAAACTACATATGTGGCATCCTAGGTGGCAGCCACACAAGAGAAAATAAGAAATTCTACAAACTTCTCACTTTGAAGGCCAATTTGACTTACTAAATTGATTTTTTTCTTAAAATTAAAAATATAGTTTTGTAGGTCTCAGAGTCAAGATTATGATCATATAATTTTTTTATTATATTGATTATGGATAATATGTTATAATTTGAAAATAGTAGGTATTTTAAGATTTAGGAAGATGTCTATTCAAAAATAAGAAAAATATAGTAAATCATGTTTAAAAATTATGATTTTTTAATTTTGCACTAGAGGAGAGAGTCTTCTTCAAGAAAATGTAATTTGTTTTAAAAAATATATAGATTTGATGGAAAAAGTTTGACGAGAGAAAAACACAATCAATTTCTGATAACTTTGACTTTGACCAATTATAATTTGAAAAATATTAGTCAAATTTCAATTTTTCTTTTTTTGGCGCACTAGGTATACATGTCAACTCTAAAGTATTCCAAAATCAAACCAAAATATGAAGATTTGCATGTATTTGTTTGATGGGAAAAAAGCTCTATATTTTCAGCATTTTTATAAAATTAAAAAATATACTTTAAAAATTAAAAAATAGATAAAATTTTCACTCAACTTTTTTAAAAAAATTACAAACATAAACTTTATCTAATTTTACACATTTCATTAGTTTACATCATCTTCAAATTCTAAGCACAAATGCCACTTTTATGTCATTAAAGTTGAAGACTTTAAATTTTGATATCACTTTTCCTTTATAAAAGGTGACACAGGTTTGTGCTTTTACCCACTAGTCAACACTACAGGTTTCAGTATCACCTTAGATGGCATCACAAAATCAAAATGGCATAAGATCTCCAAAAAGTGAGAGAGGTTATTGTAGGTCTCTATGACATGGTCCTATAGCACCTAGAATTGCATCCATACCTCGCATAAGCTCTGAGATATGCCTCGTCAAATATTATTGCCCTATGACATTTAATGACTCTTAGGGAAATTTCGATTCGGTGTACCTAAGACTGTTCAAGTGCTCAATGAGATAGGATGAGCTTGGGGCTAGGGTCTACCTAGACACCTAGAGCTAACATAACAAATAGTTTGATCTCATGATGAATGGTGAGAGAGATATGAGCAAGATATGTATGCCTAGGCCTCTTTGTGCAAGATATGAGAAAAAGTTGCTAATTAGGCCAAACTGAGTCCTTTTGAGTTTTTGGTCAAGATAGCCTAGGATTAGGTGTTTTTAGTTTTTTTCTAATAGTTTGGAACCTTTTCCAAGTCCTAAAAGTGAAATCTAGTGAACTTTACATTAGTTTCACTTTTATGGAAAATTGTAAAAGTTGTAAAAGTTGCTTAAAAATGCAAATTTGACTCAAAATATTCCGACCTTTGAAAAAATGTTTCCCATGCTCATATACCCAACCATGGATAGTTACAACTTCCCAAACATCCATTTGCAATTTTTTTTGTAAAATTTGCAAAAGTTGTTGAAGCAACTTTTTGAGCAACATTGCAACTTTTAAGCAATTTTTGCTCTTTACATATTTAGGTCAAATGGGTCCATCTAGGACTATTCTAGGAACCTAGTTAAGATTCCTATGACCTATTAGGTAAAAAAATACCTTAGTTTCCCATGAATATTGAAGGACAATGAATGACCAATTGGATACCAGCTACAGATATTTCAAATACATTGAAAACAATATATATTATTCTTGCAAGAAAAATGAGGTACTAATTGTAAAAATAAGATTGAAATGATTCCCATTAGTGGCATGGCCAAGAACTACCATTTTCATATAGTGACCAATAATCGGCCTTACTCCCCATGCCTTCTCATTCTTATGGAGGAAAGCTTAATATACAAAGGAATATATATAGAGGAATTATAGCTACATCTATTAAATATACAAAGGAAGATATAGAAAACCTACTTAATAGAGAGATTAATCTAAGAGAAAAGTAAATTTTAGAAGAAAATGGTTATCTTAGTGCCATCTAGGGTATGCCAATTGCTTAGGATGAAGAGACAAAACCTATAGCTATTGGAAAAGAGTGCACATGTATATAGACACAAAATTTTCAGATAGAGAAGTAACAAGTGCTATAGAATTGTCCATAGAGTAAATTGAAGTGAAGCCTCAAATTGGCTCATTAGTAGGCAAAGAATTTAGTCATACAATTCATTCTAGCACCATAGATGTTTTAATTAGAAATGCCTATTCATTAATGGCCTTTCATTTACAAGACTTGGGAAGCCAAGATACTCAAGTTGGGCATGGTCCCTCAAAGTTATCATTGAAATATATTAATGATCTTAATAGAACAACAAAAATCACATTGTTGTTAGGATTAAACTAGGGATAGAAATAACAATTACATGCAAATATAACCAATAACAAAAAATAATAGATCACATAGAAAAGAACACAATGCAGCAAGATTGAACATGGTTCACCCAATCTCTAGGCTATGTCCAACAAACAACAAGTCCAATATTTTATGATCTAGTGATTACAACTTGATTACAATTCGTAATCCCTTATAGCTCAATACCATCGTAAAAATCAATTTCACATCACACCTTATGAAAAAATCCCTAACCCGAAGCCCTTTTATACAAGTATTTTAACTGCTTTAGGGTTATAATTAATAATTACATGTCGACCCCAAATCCTGATAAAATAGGGTCCAATTTTTTTCTTCGAGGCAATGCCCCAAACCCCAAAAAATTTATGATGTATAGTACTTCCCTAATCAGTCACTACAATCAAATAATTTTTGCCTTTAAATGGAGACTTTACTTTAAATGGAGATTGTTAGTTCCCAAACATGTCCCAATCAAGTAAATGACTAGTGTAGGAGCACCCATTCTGGACTCATCAAAGAAGGCACAAGTAAGGATCCAAGATTATTCACTTAGGATATGTTGTGATGTTGTAATGCATAGTGGAAGCTTCTAAAAGGCAAGCTACTAGGCAATTAGACAATGTTGGAATCCTTCAAATTTCACAAAAAGAGGGTTTAGTATTGGGACACTTATCACAAGCATCAATCATGAACTTATCATAGGTTATCACAACCCAAACAAGGTAGGAACCTAATCACTAGGTTTTCCTAAGTTCAAAAGCACCAAAACATAAGGATTCTCGAAAGGCCTAATGAGGGAACATACACCCAAACATGAATGAAAAGAGAACAATGACCATGGAATGGAATAAAAACACACCTTAGACGTATTAAGGTATGTATATAGAAGATAAAGTGATTTTTTTGTGTCCAAACAACACTCATATATAGTTATAACAGTTTTCTATTGAAAAGGCTAGTGGCCCTTCAAACTATAAATTTAACATAATATGGAAAAACCCCACATGAAGACATAGTTTAAAGTGATATTCAAACACCCTTTTAGGACATATAAGAAATATGTAAAACTCACAAATTGGAGGAGACTAGAAGCCACTGCTATAACAACATTTGGAAAGTGTTGATAGGCCCAATTAGGCTACAATTACACTACAGGTACCCTTTCACATGTGCAAGTTATAGACCTTGGATCACTCTAGAGCAAAAGTTATAGTGACTACATGGTGAAATGCAGAATGGTGCATGTATGGAGCCATATACCTAGGGTATGGTGGAAAAATTCATTCCTTGCTTGCCATCTATAAAACCTACAAAATCATGAAGTATACTAATAGAGCTTGCATTCCACTAAGCGTAATCAAATTTCCATGGTGGAAAGTGCCAAAACAACAAGGCACTAGGTGAAACCCTTGGTTTAATGCTGATTTCTAGGCACCTTAAGAAAAACATGAATAACTTGCAAACTACAAAGGATCAAAACATGAAACAAAGTGCAAATGAAAAGCAACTCACCCCTCTAACTCTTGGTGTCACTAGCACATGTCTCAACTTCTGTATTAGTCCATACAATGCTCTAAAACACAAAATTTTGTAGGAAAAATAGGTTATTTTATTGATTTCTTGCCAAAATAAGTACATCATACCTATCACCCACCTGTAAGGGCTAATATAGGTTGTCCCCAATGGTTATAATATTGATTTGAACCAACTAGCCCTTTGGGGGAGAGTTTTTAAAAGTTTAACAACTTTTTAAGAAGTTGCTCAAAAGTTGTCAAACGACTTTTTGAGCAACTATGAAAAGAAAGACAATCAAGCCAAACTTCCTAGAACAAAATTTTCCTAAACAAGACAATCTACCATGGAAACTAGTACAGTCTACAAAAACAATGTCTCAAATGCCTTAAATTAGAAACTCAATAATTTAGCCTTCAAATATCATGCTATAGCATGCTAACCCTACACAATTATATTAACTTCTCTTATTTTAGAGTTTGAAAAGTCTTTGTATCTCCTCCTAGTTCTTTCCCCTTCATCCTCATGGTTTACATCAGCCTCCTTCAATTTTTAAAAGTCAAATCCACAATTTATTGCAAAATCAACATTTTGTAAAAATTGTAGAATTGCAATATAACAACTTTTGGATTTTTCTTTCTTGCTCAAGTCTTAACACTTCTAACTTGTTATTTAGGCTATCCCTTAGTAATTCCATGCTAGGGACCCTTCCCTAAGCTAATGACTAATCCCTTAGTTTCATAATTTCCCTATGGCAATGTATGCCTTGATTTTTAGGCCAAAATAGTGACTCTTCTAAGGAAATTAAATGACATCCAATACCCTAACTACCACACCTAGGTCCAATGACACTTATTCTACTTAAAAGGATCACTTAGAGCATAACAAAACAAAAATTAAAATGTGAGGGGACTATAATTCAAGGTGCCCTTACAACACTCTTTCTCTCTCTCCCGCTCTCCCTATTCAATCTAATAAACTAATTGGATCTGCTCTACATTTTAATGTCTCAAGTATTGCCTTGTGGTTTGACTTGAAAATTTTCTAAAGAGTCTTATTATGTGGTATTCCACCATATTTTATCAAGTGGACATTTGATGTGACAACATGATTTGAATAATGAAGAATCTTCCTCTCTTTTTTCCAATCCATTAATAACCACACGTTAGGGTTCTTCGTAGAATATCATCTAAGCCATGTGCTGATTACAACCAACAAATCAATATGGTACTTTAAACATTCACCATCAATAACTGAGTAATCCAATTTTTGTTTTCCTTGGACACAATGACACAAATAATAATTTTCCCCCTTCTTCATTGTCTTCAGGTGCAATAATAGCAAAAACATGGCCTACAGTAATAAATGTACAAAATGCAGTCATTAATTTAAAAAATACTTAGGTAAAAATTATAAAGTTACATATTGAAATTACAAAGATATATAAATATATATATTACCAAGTTTCACAAGATTAGACAAGTGGTCAAAGTCAATACACAAATCCATCTCTACCATTTTTAGTGCTTGTAGGGGATGATAGGTGTCAATTGGGTCCAAAACTCGTATATCCCATTTGTCAACCCATTCAATTGACTCATAATCATCCCAATTTTCCTCTGTACATGATGGACAATAGCATTCCATGTTTTGTGTTTGAATACTCCATGAACCTGCATAGAGCTTCTAAAATATTGCAACTCACTTGATCTTGTTAATGTGCAACAATCCTCATATGCTACAATGTTAGTATTATCTATCAACCCAGAAAATCTATGAACCATAGAGTCACCTTCTTTACCTAGACCCATTGTAGTGTTACACTATTGGATGATGGATTTTGCATCTACCAATATTACTCCATCTTTGTACTTTAGCTCTTCATAAGCTAAGGCTCTTTTGATGGATGCACTTGCACCATCATGCTCTCCCTTTCCATGACCAACCTCTATGAAATTCCACATATATTGAATTCTAGACAACCTATGCATCTTGCTTAACCAATAGAACATCTGTGCATTTTTTAATTGAGATCTACAATTGTCTGTCCAAATAATGTGCTAACAATATTATATGCCCTTGTTAGCCAAATCTCCATAAAATAGTTGAAAACAACCATGTACAAACTTCGTAGAATGTGATTGATCATCATTGATGTAAAAATGGTACTCCCTCAAAAATTTTCTATCATCCTCTATACTTGTAGGTAAATGCATGAATATTATGTGAAAAAATAAGGAAACCTATTGACAAGTCTAATACTTTTCTTGCATCTCATTTTGTGGTTTTAGTTTGTACTTCTCTATGAAGTCTACAAGTAAAATAATGGTATCCAATGGAAACGTATCTTTGCACAACTTGAATTGCAAATCTAGCCATCGAGCTTTATGTGTATGCCTTGCATACTTGTAAATAATCTTTTCATGAAACTTTTTCATGAACTCATACACTGGAATCTTTTCAATGAATAAATCATATCTTTTACCCTATTTCCAATCTTTTAGAGCATGTCTCACTATCTTATATTTTCCATAATCTACTATTTCATTTCCAATTGCATGTTTACTATCCATATGTTCACAAGTTGATAAAAGTTGCAAAGAACCACAAAATAAACATGTACCATCCAAGCATGATGTCTTGAAAAATTGTTGACCATCCCCTATTTCATATAAAATGTTAGATATGAATTCCCTTGAAGATCTAAGTGGCTCATTCATGTCACAATCCTACAAAACAAACTTAGAATGCAAAAAGACACATATATGCCTTAAAATAACAAAATAGTTAGAAAATTCAATGTATATCCTACAACAACAAGTTCTGCATGTGTGATTTATCTTCATATAAAAAGGTTTACCTATCTCAAAAAACTTTGACTTATTTGAATTTGAGGATGCATACCAATAAATTTTGCAAGAAATGGTGTCTAAATTGAGTCCAAAAAATGTTTCACATGTGGTTCACAATTTTGGTTTCCAATCCCCCTTCTTACAACATCACTTTGATTAGGGGATACACATGTTTTATTTTTCCAAAAAATTTCAATCAATGATTTCAAAGCTTCCCTAATTTCTTTATCCATTTGTAGTAGTCTACTACTAAATGTCGAAAACTCATTTTTTGTTGGATCTTCCAATCTCTCACACACTAACATGGCTCTCCTTAGAGTACCTCTACCAATTTTCAATGTTTTTCTTGTCTTTCTCATGAGTCAAGATTTATTTATTTGGGTACTTACTATTTTCAATGTAAGTACTCATTTTGTGATATTACTATCTTTGATGCATGATTTAGAACCCACTTTGTCACAAGTACTTATTAGATTCTTTACAATACTTTTTCATTTGAATCATCCATCATTCTTAGCCCAAGAATCTTCATGATAGTCCTAAATTTAAAATTTCTCATAATTTCAAAAAATAATTGGCATTGACTTGTAATATTTAAGTCTTCGAAGAATAATTTGTACATATGATTAATTTTTCTTTCACAAGTATGCTTGCTAATCTTGTCAGGCATTGATTTGAAATTGTTAGTATCAATATCAATCAATTATTTTGGTCTTCTAAAATGAATTCTAGGAGTTATAATCTCTTCCATTCCCTCAACATTTTGAACATCAACATAAAGTTAAGGGCTTTGCATACCTTGAACCGTAGATGATGTGCCTTGGCAATAAGATGCAAAAGATAGAATATCACCTACTTGATATGTTGATGTTGTGTCTTCAAGATGACATGATGGAGTGTGTACATCATCAAATCTACAAATTAGCATCTCTTCAACATGAGATGATGATATGACTTCAACATTGGAAGATGGTGTAGCTTCATAATTCAGTTGTCTTCTTGAGTGTAACAGTCTCATTCATTCTCTTTGTCTTTCTAATTCTTCCTCTTTGTTTCTTTGTTTTTGTGGTTCTTGTTTCTCTTCGAAAGTCAATTATTTATTATTGCTTTGAAATTTTCTTTGTTCATGTAGTAGTTTTGTTTTGTCTCTTTTAATTGCCAAATCTCTCTCCCTCTCTTCTGTTGTTTAAGTTTTGGTTTCTTGCTTGGCATGATGATAATTTCTATATGTCAAATTATTCAAACATCTGAATTACTTACAATTTGTAAATTACAAATCATTCAAATACATATACAAATTACAATTAGTTCAATGAATACACAGTATATATTAAACAACTTGTCAAATTTCTAACCATTTTCAAATAAAAATTCATTCAAACATACAAATTTTAATGAATTCACTATATATTAAACAACATGTCAAATTATAATCAAATTTGTCTCTATATAACAACAAAGAATATTTAAAAAGGACTACACTAACCTTTTCTATAGAAAGAATATTCAAAAAGCCTTTAATTAGTTTATCCAATGATTGAGTTTGGTGTTTGCTAGCTTCAAATAGAATGAAGGAATATTCAAAAAGCCTTCAAATAGTGTTTCCTAACTTCCAACAACTTGAAACTCATGCTTTCTATTGGAACTATAGAATTTACAATAGACAAAAAGCAATATATGGATTGCAAGGACCCAAACTTGCATTATGACCATTTTTTGTTGTTCTCATATAGTGTGTATGCACTATAGTGCATACACCCTATAAAACATGTACACTCTATAGTGCATACACACTATGTGAAGAATAATCTCTAACCCTCATCCCCTACTCTCTCTCTCTCTCTCTCTCTCTCTCTCTCTCTCTCTCTCTCCTCTCTCCCTATACTCTCTCACTCTCTCAATCCTCTCCCATCCCCTACTCTCTCTCATTCTCTCTCCCCTCTCCCAACCCCTACTCTCTCTTGCTCTCTTTCTCCTCTCCCATTCCCTACTCTCTCTATCTCCCTTTCCCACCACCTACTCTCTCCCACTATCTCTCCCATCTCCTACTCTCTCTCACTCTCTCTCCTCTCCCATCCCCTATTCTCTCTTGCTCTCTATCCTCTCCCATCCCTTACTCTATCTTTCTCTCTCTTTCCTCTCCCGTAACCTACTCTCTCTATCTATCTCCTTCTCCCACCACCTAGTCTCTCTCACTCTCTCTCTCCCATCCCCTACTATCTCACCCTCTCTCCAATCCCCTACTCTCTCTCACTCTCTCTCCTCTCATATATCTTAATGTCTCTAAATATCTCTCCTCTCCCATCCCCTACTCTCTCTCAGATTGCTCTCTATCTATCTCCCTCTCCCACTTCATATTCCACCACCTACTCTCTCTCACTCTTCCTCTCTCATCCCCTACTCTCTCTCTCTCTCTCTCTCTCTCTCTCACACACACACACACACACACACACACACACACACACACACAAACACTCCCATCATCCTCTCTCTTTCTCTCCCTCTCACCCTCCCTCTCCAACTGGCACTCTCTCTATCTATCTCCCTCCCACTCTGTCTCCCATTGCCTACTCTCCCTCCCATCCCCTACTCTCTCTCACTCTATCTCTCTCCTCTCCCACCCCCTACTCTCTCTTGCTCTCTCCTCTCCCATCCCCTACTCTCTCGCTCTCTCTCTCCTATCCCTCCCCTACTCCCTCTCCCATCCCCTACACTCTCTCTCTTACACACACTCCCATCCCCCCTCTCTCTCACTCTCTCTCCCACCACTACTCTCTCTCTATCCCACTCCCTCTCCCATCGCTTACTCTCTCCCATCCCCTACTCCCTCTCTCACTCTCCCTCTCCCACTCCCTCTCTCATCACCTACTCTCTCTTTGTCAAACTCTCTCTCCCATCCCCTACTCTCTCTCTCTTGGACACACTCCCATCCACCCCCCTCTCTCTCTCCCTCTCCCATTCCCTCTCCTACCACCTACTCTCTCTCTCACTCTCTCTCCCGTCCCCTATACTCTCTCTCATACACACACTCCCATCCCCCCTCTCTCTCTCCATTTCCCACTCCCTCTCCCACCACCTACTCTCTCTCTCACACTCTCTCTCTCCCATCCCCTATACTCTCTCTTTTACACACACTCCCATCCCCCCTCTCTCTCATTCTCCCTCTCCCACTGATACTCTCTCTAACTATCTCCCTCTCTCTCTTCCATCACCTAATTTCTCTCTCTCTTCCATCCCTTACTCTCTCTCTCTCACTCTCTCCTCTCCCATCCTCTACTATCTCTTGCTCTCTCTCCTCTCCCATCCCCATTCTATCTTTCTCTCTCTCTTCTCCCATCCCCTACTCTCTCTCACTCTCTCTCCCATCCCCTACTCATTCTCTCTCTTACACACACTCCCATACCCCCTCTCTCTCACTCTCCCCCTAAGATTCACTCACCCACCACTACTCTCTCTCTATCCCACTCCATCTCCCATTGCCTACTCTCCCCTAAACCCTACTCTCCTTCTCTCTCTTGATTTTCCTCTCCCACTCCTCCCATTTCCTACTCTCTCTCTCTCACTCTCTCCCATCCCCTACTCTCTCTCTCAAACTCTCGCTCCCATCCCATACTCTCTCTCTTATGCACACTCTCATCCCCCTTTTCTCTCTCTCCCTCTCCCACTCCCTCTCCCACCACCTACTCTCTCTCTCTCTCTAACACACACTCCCATTCCTCCTCTCTCTTTCTTGCTCTCCCTCTCCCACTCCCTCTCCCACCACTAATCTCTCTCTGTCCCACTCCCTTCCCATCACCTACTCTCTCCTAAACCCTACTCTCTCTCTCTCTCTTTCTCTCCCTCTCCCACTCCTTTTCCTACTACCTACTCTCTCTCACTCTCTCATCCCCTACTCTCTCTCTCTCTCTCTCTCTCTCTCTCTCTCTCTCTCACACACACACACACACACACACACACACACACACACACACACACACACACTCCCATCGCCCCTCTCTCTCTCCCTCTCCACTCCCTCTCCCACCACCCATTCTCTCTCACTCTCTTTCACATCCCCTACTGTCCCTCTCACTCTCTCTCTCTCTCTCTCTCTCTCTCTCTCTTACACACACTCCTATCCCCCCTCTCTCTCTCCCTCTTCCACTCCCTCTCCCACTACCTACTCTCTCTCTCTCTCACTCTCTCACTCCCATCCCCTATACTCTCTCTCTTACACACACTCCCACCCCCTTCCACTCCCTCTCCTATTGCTACTCTCTCTAACTATCTCTCTCTCCTCTCCCATCCCCATTCTCTCTTGCTCTCTCTCCTCTCCCATCCTCTACTCTCTCTCATGCTCTCTCCCATCCCCTACTCATTCCCTCTCTTACACACACTCCCATACCCCCTCTCTCTCACTCTCCCTCTCACACTCACTCTCCCACAACTACTCTCTCTATCCCACTCCCTCTCCTATTGCTACTCTCTCTAACTATCTCTCTCTCCTTCTCCCCATTACCTATTTTCTCTCCCATCCCCTACTCTCTCTCTCACTCTCTCCTCTCCCATCCCCATTCTCCTATTCCCCACTCTCTCTCACTCACACACACTCTCATACTCCTCTCTCTCTCTCACGTAGCCTCTCCCACTCCCTCTCCCACCGCCTACTCTCTCTCCCATCCCATACTATCTCTTCCACCCCTACTCTCTCAAACTCTCTCCCATCCCCTATTCTCTCTTTTATACACACTCCCATCCCCCCTCTCTCTCCCTCCCACTCCCTCTCCCACCACCTACTCTCTCACACACACTCTCATCCTCCTCTATCTCTCTCACTCTCCCCCTCCCACTCCCTCTCCCACTATGTACTCTCTCTCTCTCTCACTCTCTCCCATCCCATACTCTCTTTGCCACCCCCTAGCCTCTCTCATAGTCTCACACTCTCTCCCATTCCCTATTCTCTCTTACACACACTCCCATCCCCCCCACTCTCTCTACCTCTCCCACTCCCTCTCCCGCCACCTACTTTCTCTCACTCTCTGTCCTATACCCTACTCTCTCTCTAGGGCTACTCTCTCCCCTCTCCCTTCACCTACTCTCTCTCTTTTATAGACACACACTCCCATCCCTCTTCTCTCTCCTCTCCCATCCCCTACTCTCTAGATCTCTCACACACACTCCCATCCCCCCTCTCTCTCTGCCTCCCATTCCCTCTCCCATCACCTACTCTCTCTCCCACCCCCTACTTTTTCTCTCTCTCTCGGGCTACTCTCTCTTTCATAGATAGAGACTCCCATCCCCTAATCTACAGATATCTCAAACACACTCCATCTCCCCTCTCTCTCTTCCTCTCCCACCACCTACTCTCTCTCTCTCTCATCCCCTACTCTCTTTGCCACCCCTACTCTCTCACAGTCTCTCCCATCCCCTAATCTCTCTTACACACACTCTCATCCTCCCTCTCTCTTCCTCTCCTACTCTCTCTCCCATCCTCTAGACTCTCTTAGGCTACTCTCTCTCTCCCTCTCCCATCCCCTACTCTCTCTTTTTCACACACACACACACACACCCATCCCTCTCTCTCTCTCTCTCTCCCCCTCCTCTCCCATCCCCTACTCTCTCTCTCCCCTCTCCCATCCCCTACTCTCTCTCATAGACACTTGCATCCCCCATTCTCTCTCTCTCTCTCTCTCTCTCTCTCTCACTGCCTACTCTCTCTCATTCTCTCTCCCACTCTACTTTCTCCCAACCCCTACTCTCACACACACTCTCTCTCCCACCCCCTATTCTCTTTGTGCCACCCCCTACTCTCTCTCACACTTTTTCCTCTCCCATCCCCTTCTCTCTCTCTCCCCTCTCCCATCCCCTACTTTCTTTCTCTCTCACACACAAACACACTTCCCTTCCCCCTCTCCTCTCTCTCTCACTTTCACTCTACCTCTCACTTTTAAATTTAGGTCTTAACAGTGTGTGCACACTAAAGTGTGTACGTACTAAAGTGTAGACATGCTATTAAGATCAAAATTTAAAAACCTTTGAATAGTACATGCACGCTATAGTGCACATGTGCTATAGTGCACATGCACTATTTGAACCTTTAGATTCTACCAAGCCTAAGGCTTGGTTTTGCCTTGGGGATCCAACCCAAAGGTTTGGAATCTCTAAACTAGTTTGTGACATGTTTTGCTCCAAGCATACAAAAATGTTTGATTTTTCTTCTGTGCTCTCCTTCAAGTTTCCTCGTGGTTGAGCATTAATAAAATTAGGTTACATGAAATTGTAGGTCTGTATGTTAGCTATATAACCATATAATTAATTTTTTTATTTGAACTATTTCAAGCCTTTCAACTATAATTTCTTTTGAATGTATATACATTTTTTTTCAAATATCAACACATACTAATTAGGCTGTAGAATTTAGCTCATTCATCAAATTTCACAAAAACATGGTTTTTAAGAAACTAGACTCAATTATACATACTTTAGAAAAAAGAAGTTTTGATTTTGGACTAGTTTTCAATAATTTCTATGGGAAGCATACTGATATTTCAAGGTTTGGGATGTGTCCAATTAAATTTTCATTTAAAAAATTCACGTTATAAAATTACACGAAAAATCTGGGATAAACTACACAGTGTTTGGTAACTTTTGACCAAAGCAATTAAAGAATTTCAAAAAAAAAGTTAAAATTTTAGGGGGGCCACACTTTGTACTATGGTATGTATTTTTTGAATAAACAGTACCACTTTTTGTGGCCCCCTTTTTTCGAGGACCTAAAACTAAACCATTTAAAAAAAAATTTAGTATTTTAGAAACTAGATTCAAAGGACTACTTTTTTGCCATATCTTAAAATTTTGAGCATAATTATCTTCAAATTCTTGTTGAAGTTCAAAATTTTTTGATTTTAGAAAAAAGGTGTCCAATTATACCCCCCTTTTGGCACCACAACTTGGTGCACTTACCCAGCTATAATATATGTAAAAAACATAGCTATGTAAATGAACATGGTAAACTTGGCAATAAAATGTGACCAGACCAATGGAAAAAGAATCTTACATTGAAATCATCCACTTGGTAGCCACATTTTCTCATTTAAGATGAGGATCAACTTGTCTTTTGGCATAAGCATACTTATTTCAAAGAAGATTTACAAAATTGTTCAAAAAGTGAAGATAGAGAAGCTCATAGTTATAAAAAACATTACAACTCTTGTGCTTATGCCATAAAGAAGAATAAGAATTAATGTAAAGATATGATTATCCTACCCTCTTTTTCAATCGAAAAGAGACTCATAGTTACAAAACACTTTTACAGCTCTAGTGGTTATGGCATTAAAAAGAATATGGGTTAACACTAAGATAAGATTTGCCTACCATCTCTTTCTATTCAAAAGGGGATTTAGATCCACCAGAAGCTCTTTCTTATTCATGTTCTTAATATTATAAAAAAATTCTACTAGAAAATGATCCCTATTTGCAAAAAACTTATCATCTTAGCTACCTATGTTGTATTGATAACAACCAACAATGCCATCAAATTATCTGCACTTTACTACCTTATCTACACTTGAAAGTGAATATGGTGGTTATGAAATTAGAAAGAATATATTGAAAGTTATTATGATGACACACATAAATCAAAATTTCATTTTGAGTAATTCATGTTATTGGAACGATTGTTTTTATTATGGCAAGTGTATAAAGACAAAATCTATTTGGTTGGATTTTGATATTGAAATGTCACCTTGGCAAACATGGAAGATTTGTAGCTAAATTCTTATAATTCTAATTTTAAGAGACTTCTTTCTATTTATAAATTGTACATGGTTCTTTTATTATTGCATAAGTAAAGTACTATATGTAATTCAAAAACATATATAATATGAATATCCTTTAAAATTTGAATAACATATTTTCTCTATCTTCTACCTATTTCATAATTGCTAGAACTATAGTGGAAATTCCTATTTCTTCTTGATGAATTGTTTGTATGTCCTGATATGGACATATAGATTGTGTTGTAGTTTACTTTTAATAACTTACAGGTGTTCATGATATGATAGTATGAAATATGTTTCAAGTCTTCCTAATCATTTAAAGTGACAATGTAATCACTACTTCAGATTTTCTATATAAGTATGGAATTAGAACGGTATTATTTTGATTGCTAACTTTAATTGTATGTTAGTAATGTGATTGCTCACAGAGTTGATTCAATATTCAATATGTTCATAAGGAAAGGGTTATCCAAATGATGCCTATAGGTGCCAAATTAATATCTAACCTTCTTTTACCACTCCCTTTGTGGTCTAGTCAGGATGTATAGAAAATAAATAGAGATGGATCAATGAATTATTGGCTTCGATGCTGATTAGTGTTTGTTGTTGAATGTGTTGTATCCACTAACGAGACCCTTAACTATTCGTTGTTGATGATCCAAAGTCTCACAAAAGCTCTAGTTTGATAGTAGTTATTGCTAGTAGGATATTAGACACATTGAATTAGTAGTATTTTCAAATTCTATTTGTTCTATCCATTTAACATGTTTGCAGGTTAGAAGTAATTCAATACATTTTTATACTTTCCTTACTAAGATGGAGATGATAAGGATTCCCTTTAACTTTTCCATTTGTGATCTATTTTATGTTCTTATATGGTAATACCAATGACTATCTATTCTTATTTATTCATTCAGTAGATAATAGCAATGACTAGATATTCACTGAAAGCCCTTCTTCTTATTGTTTACTAGTAAAAAACCACAAGTAAAGGCTAGATTTCTTGGCTAGGGCTTGCAAAAAAAATTATTTTTCACCATTATCAAGAGATCTAGTTTTGGTATGTTATAGTACATTAAATTAACTCTGTTTACCCTTAGTTTCATGAATTTCAAACCATGGGAAAGAGAGTTTCAATCCATTCTTATAAAACTGACTATTATGAACAGAAAAACTAGTGAATCTAACCAAAAATCAATGTATAATAGTAATTAAACTCAAACTTGATAACTTCAAAACTTAGGAAGAAATGAAATAGTAACTAACTATTCCAATCAAGAAAATCTCCAACTCAATCCATTTACATAGTGAAGTTGCTCTAATTCTAATTGGCTGCAATTACATTTCAATGCCAAATCCATACACTATAGGACCAAAACTCTTTCAACCCTTGAAACTAATCAAGAATTGACATATATATGTATATATGTATATATATATATATATACATATATATATATATACATATATATATATATACATATATATATATATATATATGTATATATATGTATGTATATATATATATATACATATATATATATACACATACATATATATAAATATATATATATATACATATATGTATACACACATATATATATACATACATATATACATATACATATACATATACATATACATATACATACATATATGTATACACATACATATACATACATATACATACATATATATATACATATACATATAAGTATACATATACATATACATACATATACATTTATGTATAAATATATATGTATGTATATGTATATGTATACTTATATGTATATGTATATATATATGTATGTATATGTATGTGTATATATATATGTATGTATATATATGTATGTATATATATACATACATATATATATATATATACATATATACATATATATATACATACATACATACATATATATCATACATACATACATATATACATACATACATACATACATATATATATGTGTGTGTGTGTGTGTGTGTGTGTGTGTTACCATCTTTGTTTGGTCATTCAAAACCTATTAACTAACTCCCATAGAAAATTTTAGCATTGAGCAAAAGAATGTTGCAAAATTGCCAAAATTGCAACTTTGCAACTTTTCCAACTTTTTAGCAATTTTTGCACAATCTTGCAATTCTAATAAGACAGGCTCACCAAACCTAGTCAGGGACATGAATTGGATTATTGAGAGATTCCAAAATTATTTTGACACTTGGTCAATGCTTCTACCCATTTGGGTCAACCAATCCCCTATTTTGCAACTTAGAGCCATAATAGCAACTTAAGAGAAAGATTCAACTTGATAAACTATATATCCTCACCCAAGGACCTAATAGGTCCCATTATTTATCTATTAATGTAGATAGCATCACATCAAGACAAAAATTCAATCAAGAAATCCTAGAGCCAAAGTAGCCTATCTAGGTGCTCCAACTACTCCTGCAGCACACTCCTTTACAACTAGAACAACTATGAGACAATGAGTGCAGCCATTAAAAGAATATCTTTCTCATAGTGTAAATACAAGGTGATGTATACACCATAAGACTTCATCCTTTTTTACTAATAACTAGAAAACATTGTGATATTTACAAATTAATAGAATATTACAAGCTTGCAATCATAAATAAATTGAAAACATAAGAATAGGGTGATGTAACTAAGTTTTAATTTACTTTCCCCATTGCTTCTATGGATGGTGTGAATCAGAGAGCATCATAGCAGAGTTGGAAACACAAATGTTGGATATCATTAGGTAAGTTACTATTTGTATGATGAGAATCTTATTTTTCTTCCCAAATCGCCTAGAAAACAATTTTTTTTAATTGATTGAGGGACATTCTAGAATATAGATTCAATACAAAAAATTAAAGAAATACCATACTTGATAAGTAAATGTTTTAGTCCATAATAGTAACATGCAATATAAACATTTTAAGAGACAAAATAGGCATCTATAGGAAATAGACCATCAATCTATGACCACTTGGTTATCTAAGGAGAAATTATTTGTCCAATATCATTGTTTATGGAAGGCATATCAATAAGCCTTAGCTGGTACAACAAGTTCGTGATTTCAACAAGATTGACAAACATGAAGTGAGGAGAAGCACATTTGAAGCCTTTTTTCTAAGAGATCTATAAAGCATCCATTGCCTCCACAAGTAGTTTAACACAAATCATGCAAAGGATGGGCAACTCACAACCAGAATTATGACTAACAATGAATTTAAAGCTACTACCAATAAATCCATGGAGGCTAGAGCTATAAGAGTCTAGATTATGAAGTTGAATGTGTTCTAGAAAGAGAGACTAGTTGTGAATAAGAGAAGTTATTAATAGGGCATATCTAGTGTAGGTTGTTGACATTTATTAATTTCTTCCACCAATTATGTGTAGTGGTCAAACTATACATTTATAAAAAAAGTTTCCCACAAACAACTTTCCACCAAAATCTACATGTTTCCAAGTACTAACCATCATATTTTGCACATGTTATTTTAGTAACTTGCAGAATTATATTCCATTCTAGATTTTCCTAAAGACCTATATAAATGATGCACATATAATATTTGTCCCTTGAAGCATGGTATTTGGGGCAAAATCTACCACAACTTCAACCTAGGAAATAGAGATGATCATTGTAGACATGTTTGCATTCTTTTTATTGATGTTGTGCATCTCCATTGTGTTTCCCCTTTAACAAAGCTTTTGTTTGACAAGAAAATAGCAACAATGTGTATTTATAAAATAATCATAATTCACTAAATCTTAAGGATGTGTACTTTTAACATAAATGAGCATCAAATATCAATTAAAAAGAAAGAGAAAACAAATTTAAACTGAACACATGAACTTCTTTCACACTGTTATGTTGTCTCACTACCTCTCGGTTTATTAATCCTGACTAGAAATTGTTTTTGTCCATATTTGTGAATAATTCATATAATTTCTTTTAATTTCGCTTTCTTCTTTGAAATCTAGCTGAAGTAAGATGACCAAAATACCTTTTGCCATATTTTTCAAACGAAGACTAGGAAATCTTACTTGGACCAGACAAAGCATGCTCCACTAGATTATTTCCTAAAATACATTATAATTTATCCAACAATAAAAATGATGAATTTAATATTGCAAAAAAAAAGATGAATATCTTTAATTATAGGAAGTAAAAAAATATTGCTCAAGAAAAATTGTCTTCATCCACCCAAGACTCATTTAGTTATTCTTCTTGTTCTTCATCGTTCCACAAGTTTGTTGGCTTCTCCTTAACAACTACCAGAGAAATTGGCACAAAATCAATAGTCTCTACCCATTATTTGCAACCAATAAGAAAATTATAATGTACAAACAATAAAAGTGATATTTAATGGAAGGGTGCACAAGAATAGAATTATTTGAATGAAAATTTTAAAAATAACCTATATCTTGAACTAAGGACCTTTATCTGGACCATCAATATTTTTTCCACCAAGTTATTTGATTGATTTATCAAGGTCTTGTTACAAAATAGATGATACCCATTCAACAATGAACCACAAAATATGCACCATCCACACGTAACAAAGAAACCACACATAACAACCATTATAGAATGTGAAAAACTAAGTTAAAAGAATACATCAGACCACAAATGTGTACAAAAGAAATCTATATCTATATAGTAATTAACAACTTATAAATATTACTCCTCAATTGATCTATTAAAATAATTCTAAAGAATGAAGTAACATAAATCTAATTTGACATTTTAAAAAAAAATGGATTTAACCATTACAAGGTTGTCACTCCACAAGCACATTATTCACTTAAGAAGATTGCAAGGGGTATGGATGTTGCAAATTAGATGCTTCCATCAGGATCAATTCAATCACACCTTCATGCTCCACTACATGCAACATCAATGATAGAGCTATTGAACAATAAGGTAACTTCAGATGAGATAATGTAGGACATCATGGTAGAGGCAAAGGGAGGTACTCCGTGTCCAATTATAATGACAAAAGTATGTAATTTTTAAGCTGAGTTTATACTGTAAAATTCAAAATAGATTCTTATAGTCCTTTGATAGTTTCTACATAAATAAAACCAATATTTTGTTTCTACATGAATTTTGTAGGTTGTGTTAGTGGGTGATATTGCTAGCTCAAAAGTGGAGTAGGTATAGATATGTGCTTCAATTAAAAATAGTGAAATGGTGTGACATTTATCATTGATAATATATGGTTTTCATCCAAGGGTATGTGCAGGATCATGGTGTGCCAAAAAGTGGCGATCTGAAAAATATGTAGTTCTGAAATGCCTCAAAGAATTTCAAAATCTATTCGCACTTTTTTCCCACCCATCCTGATACTAAATGAAAATAATTAATACCTTTATAATTCCTACTATATCTTTCAGTACCAACCTTATATGGTCATCTTTAAAACATCTCGAAAATGTGTTTTTGGCATGTTCTTATGTGTTTTTTACTTCAAGCATGTAGCTGACGACTTTTTTTAAACCAAATTTGATGTAATGAAAAGGGTTTCTTAAGAATGTTCTTAGCTTTTCATAAATGTAAGTTTTTTCCAATTACAAGTTCAGTAAGTAATTATTACTTATTTTCTAATGGAGTTAGTTGCAAAGTGTTGATTAACATACTGGTTGAAAAATAGCTATAACTTTCAAACCGTATAAAATTTGTGAAATCCAAAAGACGCGTCACATTCTATGCTTCGACTAGTATAAGAAAAAAAAAGAAAAACTTAATTTTGATTTTTTTAGAACTAGTTAAGGTGGTCAGACATGGGAGTTTTTTAATTCTGAAATTAGTATAGTAGAAAATTCATAATTAATTATTTATTTAGAATAAAAATTGCCAAAAATATGTGTCACATCCAAGCATGAGTCTAATTTTTATATCTAAAATTATATTTAAAAATATTATCATTTGATTATGATTAAGGTGGTCAGACATACACCTACTTTTTATTTTCACCCTGAAATTTTTGTAGTACTGCATTAAAATCCAAACTTTTGACCAATCAAATAATTTTTTCTCCAAATAAGGCCTTGTAGTTTAGAAACTATATTCAATTTCCTATAGATTATTTTCTTAAAACTTTTTGATATAAAGTCTAGAACCACTTAAAAAGTTTGTGTCAAGTTGACATAACCCTGATTTGTTGATTTTTCATTACCACTTAAGGCCATAGTTTGGTACACCATGATCCTGCACATACCCCCAATGCAATATATATTAATTGGAATAAATATTTCATATTTACTTGGATTTTTAGGTTAAGCCAATTGATGATACTCAGTATAGTTTGAGGGTAGAGCATGCCGACACAGACACTTCACTTGACAACAAAAGACAGGTAAGTTATTTATCACTTAAAATGTATATGCTTCTACAAGCGTATTGAATAAATTATATGTAACATTGAGATATAAAAAGAACACATCTTATATACACTATATTATATTTAAAAATGATATTTCATATTTATGCATTTGTAAGAAAAATCAATAGATGATACTTAGGATAGTTTTGGGCTAGAGTATATACACATGCACATGTGACTTGACAGGTGTATCATGATCTTAGAATTTTTGGGTTTCTAGGAGCAATGATGATGTCTATTTTCCCCCATGATGCACCATTTTTTAACCCTTAAATACAAATATCTATCAACAAAGGAAAAGTAATTTGTTGGTTCTTTGATATCATATTGGCATTGATTGTTGAATCCCATAGTTCCTTGAAATAACCTGCAACAAAAAGGCTCATCATAATAAGAAAGATGGGAAGAAGATAATGTGCATTCAACTTTGAGAATTGATTTGATGCAACCAAGCATCTGATTATGTATTGAATGGGATTGGATTGGATGGTTTAGTACGAATCATTTCTGCAGTCTTATTTATAATAACATTTTCTATTTGACAATCTATGTTTCTTCTTGTTTGTGGGAATTCATGGATAATTTTAGGTTACATGTGATCATGACATTGGAATAAAAAAGTAAATAAGTTGTTGATCTTAGCCTAGTTGGTATATCTATAATATTGGTGGTGTCTATTTCAACATTTTTTAATTATAAACTATTATTTTTGCTTTCTTAGCTTTATGGTGAAAGATCTAAACTTTTGCTAAGTTTTTGGTAGTTTAGAATTAAAGGGTAATTTAATTAGTTTCTTTTTTCAGGAATATGACATGTTCATTGCATACCTTCAATAATGATGCCAACTGGTGTGAGAAAAAATTGATTTGATGTTCTTGAAAATATTTTAGGATGTTGACCACTATATCCATTTTTGTTCCTTATAGTGATGATGGAAGATATAACAGAATTATTTCTCAAATTAAGCAAGACCAAGTAGATAGACGTTTGATAGGAAGAATAAATAGGTAGGCCCCCCACATCCACTCAGTTCTTGGACATGCTATCTTAAGACAATAATAGCTTGAATTGTGTTTGATTTTAAGATTGTCTCGATCCTTTTAAACAATTTGATGCTTGATAGTTGACCATTGTTGGATATCTACTAAATGTACAATAGCAATCTAAACCATTTTTAGTTGATTGTAGATGAAAGCCATCAAAATTAACTATTTAATAAACAAAAGGAAAGAGCTAGCACTGGATAACCACCATGTGAGGGAATGTTCATCTTAAATAACATATTTCAAGCCACAAATCAAGGTTTTGTCTCACCTCTCTATGTAAAATGTGTATAGTATCTATTCATTCTCATTAAATAATGTGAATTGATTTTGTATGGTATTTTCCTTTTATTGGTAATTTGAACGTATTCTTCCATTTTATCAGTTGATAGAGACATGTAGTTTAGTGATTCTCAAATTGCAAATTCTTATTATCCCTTCATTCAAATGGTGCAAATACACCAAGTTGATCCCCATTCAAAATGTTCTATTTGAAGACTAGTTCTACTATTAAAAATAACATTTGTTATGAACTCATGATATCAAATATTATAAGTTCCTATCTTAGATGAACTAAAAAATATTCCTAATGTCCATTTCTCCCTAGTACTATCAAGGTTCCTCAAACATGCATCAAATCTAGATCTTTACACCGATATAGTTGTTCGATCAACCATATTATTAGTCATTTCAAGGAGATTCAAAGAGAGCATGAATTCGGATCTGATTTGAATCCATTGAATATATCCAAATAGAGGTTATTTCTCACTTTTGTTTACTTTTTAAAGCTCTTGTGATATAGTGAAAGATTCCAAGAAACTACACACCTCCTAAGAAATATCACATTTTGAGTTTTTTTAATGTCTAAACAATATCTTTCTATAATAATAACCATTCTATATTTTTCTAAAAACTTACGTGAACAATTTGTTCATGTTCATTAGAGGATGTTGAAAAGTTATAGTATTCTACATGTTTAGGAGAGTCAATATGAAGTGTATTGAATGGATATATTGATTGTTTCAGTAAATAACTTATATTTTTTTAGTTTTAATTATAGTTAGATTCAAAGAATAGCTTATAATTTTATTTTTTGAGACTATCAAGGATTCTTTGTTTCCTATTTCTCATTGTTAAAGAAGCACAAATCAAGGAGATCAACTCTCTTTGTATTTCTTTGGTATGTAAATAAACTCAATTATTATGGCTCTATTTCTCATTTCTAGATTGTATTACCTATAATGATTATATGGAACATATTATATAAGAAATGTCTATCTCTAAGGAAGATAACAGTCTTAGCTAAGTTATTTGGGTATCTCCATTTCTAGATTGCTTCTCCTTTGAAATGTTTAGCTATCCCTATTTTTGTTACTTTCCTTGATAGATTCTCTTAGATATTTTATGTGTGTTGTTATTTCCTTAAAATTTTGAAAACATTTTGTCTCATATTGGAGATGAAACCTCCAAGGGCAATTTGACAATACTATTAAATCATTTGATTTCTATGTGCTATGACTATGAGTTCTCTTTCTACCAAACACAAGGAATTTTGTCAAAATGATTTTGTCAAATGACTTAGCATTTCCAAATAGTTTGTATGCCTAATATTCATTCCAACATAGGCGACAAAACAATAAAGGAGTGGATGTAGACAAAACCACAAAAAGACTTAACTCCAAAAGCTCATGCAGTAATGTAGACAAAACCTCCTCTGGCCAGTGCAAAATATAAGAAAGGACTTGTTTTCTTTATTTTAATCTTTTGTTATGAACCTAATTTGGTCAAAATTTTGACCAACTCAGACATAAAATCCTAGTTTGGTAAAAATTTTGACCAACATAGGGATAAAAAAAAAAATTATGAAATCATAGGTTAATATGGCCTTTGGTCAAAAGTTTTGGAAGAAAAACAAGGGAAAATGTACTAGCATGGCCCACTTGTCCATGTGTTAAGCTGTCATTATGTCACTATGGCTAATAATCTTTCAAATTCCAATAGTGACATAACAACTATCGTTGATCTGAATGTAACCAACATATAAAAAGAGAACCACAGTGTACCATCCTCATTAGTACTTTTGACCAATCAATACCTCTCTTTATGTCAAATCATTTAGATACCCTTCCACATCTTCACTTTGCATACTAAAATGTATCCCAAAATGCTATGTGTTATGTCTCTACCACTTCATAATCAAAATCTTGAGTTAGTCTTTAAACCTCATGAACATGTAACCAAAGAGGAATAACATTATTAGAGTCAGAACTCTAGCTAACACTTAACTCTTTGTGACTGTATGGACAAAATCTTTCCACATTTTTGTAGACTTAACTCATGATTAGCTTTAACCCTTTTTGAACATGTGAACAATGCTTTCGCATGTTCACAAGCTTAACCAATATTTCTCATTAACTTCAGGTGACCTTGTGATTAATCAAACATTACTGCTTCACAACTTAAATCTTGACCTTAGCATTTAATCTTGTGGTCATGTGACTAGTTATTTCATTGATTGCTTTCTTCCTCAATGCATCACCATAGCTTGAAAGTTTAACTAGATTCTTAACCTTGTGAATGAGCAATCAAGGAAATCATTGTATTGATACCTTAACCCATGATTATAGTTAACCACTTGTAACTACATGAACAAGGCTTTTCACTATATCATTGCACTAAACCTTGGGTTTTAATTAACTTTCTATGATTGTGTGAATAGGGATTTAACCACCTAATCACTACAAGACATGGTTGCCACTCCCCTGGGGTTTAATCCATGACTATTTGCAATCATGTGACCATGGATTTATTGCAAGGTTGTGAACTAAAATTTTCAACAAATTTGTGTAAGCATAAGACATGCAGATTCAAAGGGTTAGAGAACTTAGAGATATAGGAAATAAGACATGATTGATTATTTATGTATCCCTTTCATGCATGCATGGCATTTAATGATTCAAACATAAGGACATGAAATATATTACTACCTTAGATGGAGAAAAATGGTCAATACCTCTACCCATTTTTGCATGGTGAAAAAAAAAATGGCAACAATAACATCAACAAAAATTGAGGGCCCAGTGCGTAAATAGAAAGATTAGTGAGATCAACCAGGACATTGAAAGGATTGGGAGCGGAAAAGCCTTTTTGGAATTTTACTAGTTTGTACATAAAATCCTAATGAAGGATATTATAGGGTTTAACCTCTTTCATCTTTTTCCTAACCTTAACAATATCATCTTCCATAGAATTAGGAATGAGGTAGCAATGTGAGATATGATCATAGTTCCTTAAATAGTTCAAAATGGGGAAGTGGTAGTAGTTAAAAATTTGGAACCTACCATGTAGAGTGATGTAAGACATGATTGTGTAACATGTACCTCTTTCTAGGGATCTGGGAAGGCTATTCTCACTAACCTACCATAGTTATGGCTCAGACTCTCATCAAGGTGGAATAATTGGTTAAGGCTAGCTTCATTTGAAATCCTTTTCTATTTTCCCCATTTCCAACCACCTAAGAAAAGACCACTTATCTTTGCAGTAAATTATTCATTGATATCAAATGAAATCCCATTCACAATCACACATGAATTTCAAGTGTTAACAAATTGCATGTATTGATGCTTTTATGTTAAATAATCAACCATAGAAAACTTATTTATTTTCTTTATCACTAAGGCATGTATATGAGCTAGTAGGCTATCAATATTATACTAGTTACACTTGTCAATCATCACATTCCCAATTACACCCAATACATTCACCACAATGGTTATCTTCATACAATAAATATGTCACATGAACACTTCTGAAAATCACAAAATAAGGGTATGGGCATCGTTAATAATTGGGGCCACTTTCTATTTAATTTTATTATTCCTTTAACAATAGTAGATTTCCACAATCCATTTGTAAAATAAATTATTTTTTGGATTCGATTGTGTGTGTTTTTTTATCATCAGCATTTTAGGTCACACTACCTGATCCATGATTAGGATGAGATCACTTTTCACTTTTCACTCTTTGTTATTCTTTTTTTCTCTACATAGTTTTACTTGCCTTCTCCTTCTCTTCTTATAGTTCTTAAGAAAGGTCCAATCTACATATCTTTAATATCCTTCACTTTCTCATCCTGATGATTGATCATGTAGTGCAATCTAAAATGTTGATGATAAAAAAACATGCAATCGAATCTAGAAGACAATTTATTTTATTATTCCTCTTAACTACTTC